>JARWKJ010000022.1:28968787-29666287 GCA_029959095.1 Rhinichthys osculus
ATTAAGAGTCTTTGTGGTTTAAATGTTGTGTTTCCGAGAGGGAAAGAGTGTGGATCCCTGTTTCCGTGCGTCAGAGTTGCTTTGGCATTCCAGTCCTTGTTCTGGGATAATCAGGCATGGAATGACCGGCATGGGTTTGTACAGACATGCCGATGCCTGTGGCTTTCACTGAACCAATACAGTAAATCCACATAATCCCTCTGCTAGAAAACATCAGTCTGCCAGTCCACTCACTAAAAAACTATGGATTTTGAAGTTCATTTTATTTTTTATGAACATTGTTTTTCAAGCTCTTGCTTGATTTTCTCCAGAGGGATAAAGATCTCATGGCGATGCATTCGCATTAGGAATCTCAGCAACACATGAGAGACGGCTTTCTGTGTGCGCAGAACAGAGAACAGATTGAGTTCTCTTGCGTTTGAATGGTTTAAATCACACTACGGGTGTGTTGACTCTTGGCCGGTGCGATTTGACCAAAACGAACTCTGGTGCGATTTCTTTGTTAGAGCGGTTCATTAGAATAGACGTGAATGCAGCATCATTAAATGTTCGGTAAGGTCCGTCACAGAAAACGATGCCATAACAACCATTTCTTTTTGCTTCGTATCTTTGTTCGGTGGTAAAAAAGAAAGTGTGAATGTCACAGTATGGGTTTGTGTTTCCCTGGTTCACCACTAGAGGTCCTCCTCCCCTACGGTGTCAGTCACATTAGAAACGGCATTTCCCACAATACAATCCTTGTCTGTTCTCATCATTGTTCATTGCACCCAGCTGTCACTCATTATGATTGTTAGTCTGTGTGTATAAGTACCCTGCTTGTTTAGTGTTTGTTACGGAGTCCTTGTCTTTTATCACACCACGTCTGAGGTCTGTTCTGTCTAGTCATTGTTACTTGTGTTTGGATTGCTTAGGCCTATGGACATTGACCCCTGCCTGACTGGTTTGTGAGTACGGATTTCCCCATTAAAACTTACTGCATTATTGGATCTTTTGTGTTTCCTGAGTGTGGATCGTGACAGAGAATGCATGAACCAGGACTAAATGTATCATTTTCTTTTAGGGTCCAAAAGAGCCAAGCGAACCGAAGTGTGAACACACCCTAAAATGCACACGCAGGAATCAATAAATGGAATTTAAATTTTATATCAAGTATTCGATTCCCCCAATAACCTTTTCAGCCACAGTAGTTTTAGGCATTTAGCTGGACTATATTTAGTTTTTGATTTTCTAATGTATTAAAGGACATTTAAGAATCAATTCTGTAAGACACAGGTGATTCCCTCTATGACACAACTAATTTCTGAACTCTTATATGACGCCGCCTGAAATATTTATTTTCATGTGTTCAGCCTCACACACTACTATATTCAGCCTCACACACTACTATATTCAGCCTCACACACTATATAACAACTGATGCTTTTCCCATTAGTGATGCGAGCTGAGGTAACTGGGGAGAAGATCTTACCCGGAGCGACAAATATAGACGGCATGGGAGAAGTTCAATATGACATCAAAGTGATGAAGGTGAGATAAAGTATGATCATATAAATGTTCTGCTGGGAATTATAATGATCTGATAGTATGCTTTTCCTGGGACAGATTGGACTGATGTCAAAACCAGGAGTGTGTTTCCCGAAAGCATCGTTAGCCAACTATAGTCGCAAGTTCCATCGTTATCAGCAGTTCAACGAATCTGTTTCCCGAAACCATCGTTCCAACGAACATTCGCAAACAGCATCGCAGAGTTGTGTGTTTGACAGATCTAGATCTAGCTGTGGTTAGAAGCAGAGTTTCCAGTTTGCATGACATGTGGACTCAATAAATCCAGATCTGGAGCAAAATAAGCAAGCCGACATTCAGTGCAATCTATATCTTTTATTTAGAACACATACATAATGTCATTTACGTCTTTTAGTTTGTCAAGAGATTTAAAGTTTCGTGTTTGAAGAGTGCGCATGTGTGAACGAGCTCTAGTGTGTAAGAACGAGCCTATGATTGAATCTGGAAATAAAGCAAAATAACTAAGAAAAATTTGATATATTCCTCAGATGACATGTTCGTAAAATAGTAAAAAAAAACATCTCGCATTAATTCGATCTCAAACACATTAATTAAAAGTATTATTACTCCAACACCAGCGTGACATTAACCAACGTGATTGAACGACCAATTTGCGACAGTACAGTTTCGGGAAACAGTCGTGACTATTTCTTCAACGATGCAACGTATAGTAGTGCAGCGAGTTACGGCGTTGTACGGGAAACACACACCCCTGAATAGTCCATGATTAAAATGGAGAGTTACAGTCTTTTTAGGTTGTCGACACATATCCCAGATAGCACACGTACGTCTGCAAGATGTCTGTTAAAGATCACTTCATCTGGAAAGCATCTGCTGTTTACTAACATCTGATAGACATCTTTAAGATGTCAGTTTAACATGCATTCTAAATCCTTACATCTTAAAGACATCTTCTAAACGTCTATTTGACATCTGACAGGAAACGTCCTATAGACGTCTTGCAGATGAGCAAACACTCTAAAAAATACGTCTTCCAGATGTAAACACGCACATCAAATAGACGTCTCCGTGATGTACGTGTGCTATCAGGGATACTACGTGTGACGTGCTTTGGAAACACGGTTCGTGAAGCTTAGAAACCTGCTGAAATCACGTGACTTTGGCGGTTTGATACACGCGCCAAATCACTGGTTCGAAACAAAGGATTCGAAGCTTCTCGACGCGTTTCTGTAGCGTCCGACAATAGAGACTCTATTTTAAATATAATATTTTTTAAAAATGGATCTGCAGACCCAAAACACAATACACTGCTATACAATACCAACACGGTGTTACAAAATCATGGTTTTGCAGGTGTTCAAAGGTTCTTCTGACAGAATAAAGAAAATCAAGCATGCCTCTACAAGTGAGATGTGTTCAATGTGTGGGATCAGACTGGATCACGGCCAGTATCTGCTGTCAGGTAAACACAAAGTTCAGTCATGAAACTCTAGATGGCGCAGATAATATCGTGATTGTTAACTGTCACTTGGCGCTCTTTTTTTTTTTTTATTGCCTTTTTTCGTATCACATATTTTAGTAATCATTATAAATTAGATATCATTCGAAAGCTCAGAAATGTATCCTGTGAAAACCATTTTGAGATTGGATGTTGTCTTACTATGGAAATGGTACTTTAAATTATTTTAGCTTCTTCCCTAGTGGGAGGAGTCAGGTTACAAAATTATTTTAACTACTTTATAATCTAAACTTTTCTAATCTTGACACAACCCATATCGTTGGAAAGGTCTGAGTCTCATTAATTTACTGCTCGATGACCCAAGACTCGCTGTATGTGGCTTGCCATCGGCTGCATGACATGTTCCCTGGTTTGCTTTAATGTGTTTTATGACTTTTATACATCAACAAGTCAGGCCGCTCCAGCTATACAACGCTGCGAAGGTAAATCAAGTTCAGATCCACATTAAAGAGTTTTTAGGGGGACTCTTCACTGATTTAACAGGAATTAGGAAACACTGACTAACATTATGAGTGGACCTCAGGGAATATAAAACAAAAATGAAATATACAATATGTTTGCTGTCCCTTAGGAGAGTTCATGTATGATGAGGGAATCTCCATTACATTGTGCGACCTCATTGTGCGCTGGGACAGTCTCTCCTTAATGCAGAAGAACCACATCAAATACAGATATCAGAAGGGCTGTGACTGCAAGGTAAGAACACATTTATTTAGAGATGCACGAAATATCGGCCACCATATCAGTATCGGCCGATATATGTTCATTTTTATGTTATAGTTATCGGCCCAATAAAAAAAAAAATTGGCCGATATATTAAATAATGTATTTCCTTCAGCTGAAACACTTCAGATGTGCTCTGTTCAAAATGATGGTTTTGAGTTGCATGAAATATGATTAAAATCAGTTCAAAAAAGGAAAGTGCAACACAAGTCTGTCATATCGGTTACATAAATTCCAGTCAACATGCCAATTGCACGCTCCCTCAAAACTTGCAACGTCTGTGGCATTGTACTCTGTGATAAAACTGCACATTTTAGAGTAGCCTTTTATTATGGCCAGCCTAAGGCACACCTGTGCAATAATCAGCATCATGGTAGCACGTAATGCTCTAAGACTTAAAAGTGCACACTGAGAAAATTGTCAGATTGTCAGATTGGAAGAGATTCGTTTAGAGGAATCGAGACAGACTGCAGAACATCAATGGACTTTATGTCGAACTGTACAATATACATCTAAGTTAAGACTAGTCATGATTGATAGTGTTGACTGGACAATCTGTGTCTGTTTATACTAATTTATGAAATATAACTGGAGGCACACACATCAAACAAGCATTAATGTATATTCATCATACGGTCTAATCCGCATCTTTATATTCCACACCTGTGAGGTGGATGGATTATCTCGGCAAAGGAGAAGTGCTCACTAACACATATTTTTGACAGATTTGTGAACAATATTTGAGAGAAATAGGCCTTTTGTGTACATAGAAAAAGTCTTAGATCTTTGAGTTCAGCTCATGAAAAATGGGGGCAAAAACAAAACTGTTGCGTTTATAATTTTGCTCAGTGTAAAACAATTTTCACATGTGTTTTATGTTTTGGATCATACACAGTAAAAAAACATTGGGCTATTTTTTTAACCCAACCGTTGGGTTACACATATTGGGTCACTATGTTGGGTTATTTTCCAAAAATGTTGGGTGTTTTCAAATCGTTGGGTAATTTCTAGTAATAACCCAATGCATTGGGTTAAAATAACCCACAGTTGGGAAGGTGCTATACCAGCCCATAGTTGGGTTACTCGTTGGGTTATTTTTAACCCAACATTTTAAGTGAGCAGTTAAACAGGTTCTAGATTACTAAGAGAACCACTCATTTACTAATTCATTTCAATGTCCAAACGTGAAGGTCTGAGTGTACAAAAACATAAAGTATATATTATATTGTACTGTAATATATTAATCTGCAGATCTCCAGCTGCACTGATCAGCCCTGTCAGCCCAGCTCTGAGAGCGAGTGTGTGTTTGTCGAATTGTCTTCCTCATGGTCAAAGTTCGCCTGCATCAGAAACAGCGGCGGCTCCTGCAGCTGGTACACAGGAATTGCCAAAAACCACACACACACACACGCCTGATGTCTGCAAACCATACACACACACACACTGAGTCTGAGTGGAAAACAAACTGCTTGATGCTGATCGACTGAACACAAGCAAGGCCTTTAACCTCCTGCAACCACCCAGAATACTTTGCATAATTGCATTGGATTATTAGCATGTAATATTACTGTAATGCTTTCATATGACGACACATTGTTTCTTTTAGGTCATTTGATTTTCTATCTAAAAAGAAATGAAGAGCAAAAAAAAAAAAAAAAAAAAACAGAAATTCAGCTTATTATTTTGCATTTTAAAAAAAGGGTTTACAAAAACACCGTTTTCAACTGATCTGTAATGCCTAAAGAAATCAGGAAGATTCTGCATGGGCCTTTCCTACATTTACACTTCTAAATTAATCTTTAGCATGTTACAAGTTATCTGCATAATTTTGGCTTGCTGCAGTTTTATGAGGTATTTTTAACAAGTAATAAAACGTTTTCAAAAATGAAAACATGTCTCTATATCTCTCTATTATGAAGCAACGCTCATGTTTTGCAATAGTTGTTGTGGTCGTTCTCAATAAATCATGCGGATTGCAAAACTGTTCATTTAAGCATGAGATGCAGCTAGTTTAGTTTAGTTTAGAGTTTAGTTTAGTGACAGTCAACAAATTCACACAAATCACTGTTTCCATAGATATGCAATTAACTATTAAAAAGTTCTGTGTAAGCATCTGTATAGCATGTTGATACATGTGTATGTTGTTAATGGCAATGTCTTAAATGAAATGCATTTATCTAGTATTGCTTTCCACTTTTGTGTTCTGATGAGCTTAGAGTTAAATACTGACAAAAAGATAATTTTAAGACATTTTGTAACAAACTGGTCGAACAGTCATTGGAGACTCTTGTGCACAGCCGACCACTGAGAGTCAACAGCAAATGAATAACAACGGGAACCGGAAACAACAGGAAATGATGTCATATCAAGATGTCACGAGAAGCACACAAACAACTTAGTTTGCTTTCACAATGCAGAAATCATCTCTTCAAGATTGTAAAATGATGATTTATATTGAAACGTTTTGTGTTTATGAAGGAGCCACGCAAAACAAAAGCAGGTAACGTCTGGCTTTAGTTTGAGATAATCTTGATTTTCATGCACTAAAAAGTATAAATACTTTAAGAGTGTCAACTTATGTAATGTTTTTAAATGTTTAATATGTTAATTGCAATAAAGGTTAAATTTACATAATATTAAATGCAATTAGATGAACTTCTGTTAAAGTGCTAAATCTTTATATCATAATTACTTCTTGTGAAATATGGTTAAAGTTCCTGCTGAACGCACTAACAAGCATTTATGGTAAACTAAAATATACTTTAATGTTATTTCTATTGAAACTTGTATGGCATGCATTTAAAGATACTTGTTACTACACATTTGTAACGACGAAGTTGCACTTAGTACATTTAAAATATACACTCAAAAAATGCTGGGTTGTTTTGGGTCAAATTTGGACAGACTCAAACATTGGGTTAAAAATGTAATAAAAAAAATATGTAACCCAATGGCTGGGTTTGTCCATATTTGACACAAAATTGGGTTAAAACAACCCATTTTTAAATGCTATATCAAATAACACACTACAGTTAACATTATTATCAAGTACTCCATATGTGCTTCAACACATCAGAATAAGTGCACTTCTTTAAAGCACAAAAAAAGATTATTAAAACATATGATTACTAATGTACTTTAAAGTAAAACTCTGTAACACTTTATTTTTGACAGTGACCATTGCATATGTTACATGTCGTAATGACAGTAAATTATGCGTAATTACATGCAACTAACCATAAACCAAACTGTACCATACAGTAACTGGCCTTAGATTTCATTAAAGGGGTCATATAATGCCATTTTTGTACAAGCTAATATGATTCTTTAGGGTCTAAATTAAAAGTTTGTAATATACTTTAATAAAAAATTATCATTATGTAAGGACTGGGCGAGGGTGAATCTGAAAGGACTAAATACATCCTGCTAAAGACCCAAAAAGCCTGGAATGTAAATGTACAACACACACACACACACTCTCTCTCTCTCAGGAATGGCCAGAGCCATAAAATGCTTGAACATTCCATGCCTTCCCCCATCTCTGCAAGAGAGATAACAGAACTCTAACACACACACACACAAACCAACACACACACATGATGGACCTTTACATTACACTCATAAAACGAGCCATTACCAATTGTATACGATATATTCCTGTATGTCTGTGTGTTTCCCAGTCCATGGTAGTCTAGATATGATCTCCTAGCGTATCAGTGAAACTCTTGAGAGTTTATAGTTATGTATTAAGATGTATCTTCGTATTCCAATTATGTGTAAATGTTTTGTTTGGTACCGTTTTAATTATCTCGTTCCAACTGATTTGGTCAGATACAGAAGATTACAGTAAAATGTATGTTTCCTATGTTTTTACCATCTTGTGGAATGATTCTGACAAATTCTGACTGGTCATAAAAGAGGCGGACACGGCCATAGTTTAACTTTGACAAGACAAAGAGAATTTGGCCGCCAAAAGTTCCGTTGAATGTCATTGGCCAGTTCGCACCTCAGAGGTGTGGACTCCAGTTCCTCTAAAGAAGACTGAACCTCCCTCTGGACTCTCTCTTCCTGCTCGTCCGCGTTTTCAGAATGTAACGTCTCGGTTCCAGGCGAGCTCTCCGCCTTTCTTTTATTTGTATCTAGTTTAGTTTGTGTCTTTCAGTGTTAGACAAATCTCCGGGTCGAATTCCGATCAACGAGTGAAGGAGAAACACGCGCGCGTGACCACGTGACCGGACTGAGAAACACACAAGCGTTTCTTCACCAGCCATGCACAGATGGAACATTAACTCCTCGTGATTCCCCCGTAGAGATCTTTATTTCTTTTCTTTGTTAGTCAAAGTTTGTTTCGTAGTCGACGAAGTGAAACGAACTCAGCCGAACTATTTTCCTTTGGTAATGTTACCCCAAAGACTGTGAACCTCCGTTCAACACGCGCGCCAAGCAGCCCACGTGATGCTTCCTCACACACAAAGGAATCCTCTCACGCACGCGGCCAGACAAGGCCGCGCAGGATTGCCGCGATACAGAGAGACCAAGAAACTTGCGCAAGTATATCTTTTTATAGAGCTTCTAAGAAGCATTAAGAGGATGTTTTTCGTGTTGTTACAGACAGGTGACTGTCCGGATGAATGTTGCCAATGCTCCCCCTCTCTCTCTCTCTCTCTCTCTCTCCCCCTCTCTCTCTCTCTCTCTCACACACGTGTTTCCATTGTCCAAACTCTATGCATTTCTCGTTCCTCGATGCCTTATCATGTTTAGTTTGTTTATTATGTTTGTAAATACATATATCCCATGTAACCGTAGTAAATACATAAGTAGTTCTGCCTTATTAAATTCATTATATTCATCTGATTGATGTACTGCGTTGCTTTGCTCAATTTCAAGTCCCTTAAGTGCCAAATATCTAACTTATGCTACAAGCTTTACGAATTAAAGATACTTTAAAGAGTATGTGTTGATAGGGCGGGAAACCCAATTCTTCTGGCCAGAGAATTGCGTTTCCTGAAATCCTATAAAGTAAGATGATATTGTGGATCCCACAAATATTATCCTGACAATTGAGCTAATTCATTTTACCTGTTTTGTGAAACGTGGTCCGTGTAATTAATTGCAATCAACTTGTGGTTAATTTCAAAGATTCACATGCATGCAGGTAAAATGACAGATCCTCCCTTATCGGGAGATTTATTAACATGTAAGACTGATCTAATCCAAACATGTATGAATAATTATTAATTACCAATTATTAATTATGATATGCAAATTCCCCACGGATTAGATCTGCCCTGAATCCTTACAATTAGTATTGTAAGAAAACACTTATTTTTCCTGGTCAAAAACAGCTCTGTTTTCAGCACGCCGTTTCAGTGCATATGCCTTTAAATGATAATGAGCTTTGCTGACTCCGCCTCTCTGTTCTATGCCTACACCGTTTATAACACAATAACCATAACGTGTTGTTCAGTATAAACGTGGGATTATGAATTATATTGAGAACGTCGTACATAGAAAACATGCTGTAATGTACCCGTGTAAACCTTAGATGCATTCATTGTGAAGCGTGCAGTGCAGCTAGCGATTTGCAAAGATTAATCTAAATATTAATGTAAAGTTTAGTAAAACGTTACACTCACTTCAGGTCTTCTGGAGGTTCAGCAGGAACACGAATAGCTGGTACCGATCCTTTTTTTATGAGCAGCTTCTTAGCAAAACCAGCTTTATACCTCCTCGTTTATAAAGCAGTCTGGTGAGAAATGATTCGCGCAAACATGAGAGCATTGACGTTGCTCGTGGGGAATATTCCCTTCGAAAACAAACTCAGCCACTGCGTCTAAGCGGTTCGGATTTAGGAACATTAAAATGACTGCTGTGTTCGTTATTACACCCAAGAACAGAACACCACAATCGGGTAACACTTTATTTTAAGGTGCTTGTAATAAGCAGTAATTAACAGTTAATAAGACACTTTATAAGACCTTATAAGATGCATATAAGATGCATATAAGCATTAACTAATGATAATAAATAAATAAAATTAAATAATACATTTCTCAAGTATCAATACATTGCACTTTTAGAACCGCCGAACAAACATAAATGGTAACACAAACTCCCAGTGCCTTAAAAATTGACCTTCCCAAGAGGGAGTACTTTCCCTGATCTCTTCAGGGCCTGGACCTTTAATTAACCTTTATATGAAGTAGTTAATGCTTATATGCATCTTATATGCATCTTATAAGGTCTTATAAGTGTCTTATTAACTGTTAATTACTGCTTATTACAAGCACCTTAAAATAAAGTGTTACCCCACAATCGCTTAGACGCCATTCTGCTTATAGACAGTGCTCCAGCATATCAACAATGAGCGCGCCGGTCCGCGCGGACTATGATTGACAGCTCGCTCACGAGCGAGGGCGGGTCTGTGTTGAAATGCTGCTGTCAATCAACAATCGTGGGAGGGGCGTCCGACCGTGTGACGTCACACGGTCGAACGGCTTGATTTGAGGCAGGGGTAAACATATAAGGAGATTAAAACAAAAACACTGGATAGATTTGTATCATTATATGATGGTTGTGTACAGGCACTGCCAACACACATTTCAGTACAATCAACTTGTAAAAGTGCATGTACCATTATATGACCCCTTTAATATTTTTTTTTTTTAGATGTCATTAAAATGTAATATTTGAAGTTCACTACAAGTGCACATTCAGTACTATTAAGCACACTACTTTTACAGAAGGGTGTAATTTCTGTAACCAGGACATAATAACATAACTTATCTAAATTTATAATACATTTTTTTGCCATACCATTTAGAGTTAAAAACAAATAAACTAATATATAGTATACAAAATAACCAAAGCGCCATATATTATTATTATTTATTTATTTATTTTTTGTGTGTGTTATATTTAGAAGAGAAGCGCTGAGTTTTTCCTGCATGTTGGCGGTCTCAGGGCTGAAGTGAATGAAAGCGAGGTGGTTCTGATCTTACCATGTCCCTGTAGTTCGAGTAGAACGTCTGATCAACGAGAGGGAATTTATCCGCTCCCAGTTTATTGTAGGTGCTGATCAGCTGAGCGAACTGGAACAAAACACAGAATCCGTTTGGGTGAAAATGATGGCAAAAGTAGAAATTGAGTCAGCTCACAATTATAGACAAACCCAATCTGATTCAAATAACATGCAAACCATTTTTGAGATTTTTATTAAATGCGTCGAGTAATCCTCACGAAACTGATTTCAGACGGACTTCTGAGGCAGCGTTACGGTTTAATGATCTGCAATAAAACGCTAAGCATACTACAATAGTTATTTATCTATATAGTTTTTTTTTTTTTTTTTTTTTGGTTCAAATAGAGATCATGATTCTCCCAAGATTCTGAACAGACAATTAAATTAAATAACAGATTCTGAAAAAATATTAATTTCTGCAGTCTATTTGAAAATGTTTAATTAGAATGAATATATACAAAATTGGTTTGAGTGAATGATCCAATGACTCACTCATAAAGACTTCACTTGTTTCATTGCAAGCAGGGTACCTCCATGTTACAGAACCTAACAAGTGTAGACGGCGAGGACCAGCGGGCCACTACACAAATGTCTTTAATCGATACACCACTGGACCAGGCACACGAAGAAGCCATGCCTCTTGTGGAGTGGGCTCCAGCGCCTATGGGACACTCCTGGCCGCCCGAGGCGTATGCCAGGGAAACTGCGTCCACTATCCACCTCGATAGTCTCTGCTTCGTGACCGGTGACCCCTTGGTGCGGCCGCCGAAGCACACAGAGCTGCTCCAACGGCCTGAACTGTGCACAATGCTCCAGGTGGACTTTAAGAGCTCTGGCGGGACAGAGCGAGTTAGCCTCCCTGTCGTTCTCTGAGGGGGAAAGAGCTGATAACATGATCACCTGCACTCTGAACGGAGTTGAGTGCACTTTGGGTACGTAGCCGTGTCTTGGCTTGCGGGTAACTCTGGAATCACCAACCCCAAACTCCAGGCAGGACGAACTCATGGAGAGCGCCTGCAAATCGCCCACTCGCTTAACTGATGCTAGGGCCAACAGGAGAGCAGTTTTTTTAGCGAAAGTGGCTTGAGGTCAGCCGACTGAAGCGGCTCGAACGGGGGACCCCTCAGAGCCCCAAGGACCGTGGAGAGGTCCCATGCCGGCATAGAAGGGGGCCGAGGGAGGTTCATCCTCCTGGCCCCTTTGAGGAAGCGAACCACAAGGTCACTTTTCCCTAGTGATTGGCCAGCCATGGGAGCATGGTAGGCCGCTATGGCCCCCACATACACTTTGAGCGTGGAGGGGGAGCACCCCGCGTCCAAAAGCTCTTGCAGAAAGGAGAGTACCACTGATACCTCACATGACTGGGGGTCGGGGTCTCTAGCTGTGCACCAGCTGGTGAACACTGACCACTTCAGGCGTCTGGGCCAGGAATGGGCCAGTAAGTCCCTGTAAGTCCCTGTTCTTTGAAAAGAACTTTGTGCAGTGAGTGTTGCTTTCTGAGGCAAAGAAGTTGACCTCTGCCCTGCCAAACACACTCCAGATCAGATGGACCGTCTGTGGGTTAAGAGACAGTAAGTCCGCACCCAGATTTTTGATGCCCGGGACGTGAGCAGCTCTCAGAGAGCGCAGGTTGGCTTATGCCCAAAGGAGGTTTCTGGCCATGACATACAGGTTGCCTGATCTGAGGCCTCCCTGGTGATTTATGTAGGACACCACCGACATGTTGTCCGTGCAGACCAAGACGTGTGTGTCCTCTCAGGTCTGGCAGAAACACTTTTAGGGCTAAACAGACTGCTCTCATTTCGAGGCAGTTGATAATATGTAAGCTCTTCTCCGGGCTCGACCAGAGCTTGACCTAGGTTGGAGGCGTCCACCAGTCCGGGGCTTTCCAGGGAGCCAGTGCTCTGCCCTGGTTCACCGTGATTTGCAGGAGTCCTGAGTGCCACGCATGGGCTGGCACACGGCGTTTCAGCCAGTGCTTTAAGGGGCGCATATGCAGTAATCCCAGGTGGAGTACTGACGATCCCAAGAGCCTCTGAAACTTCTTGAGGTGCGTGCACGCACCTGCCCTTAAGGAGGCTACTAGACGTTGGATAGAGAGAGCGCACTCTGGCGTGAGCTGGGCTCTCATCCGTGTCGAGTCGATAACGGTGCCCAGAAAGGTTACGTTCTGGCTGAGTGACAGTCTGCTCTTGGGAAAATTGATCCTGAGCTCAAGGCATTCCAAATGACTGAGGAGCCAGGATCTGTGTGTCAATAATTCGGTCTTCGACTGAGCCAGAATGAGCCTGTTGTCGAGATAGTTCGGCACATGCACTCCCCATTGTCTCAGGGGGGAGAGCGCTGCGTCTATGCACTTCGTAAATGTACGGGGTGCTAGAGACAGACAGAACGGTAGGACCGTGTATTGATAAGCCAGCCCCTCGAAGGCGAATCTCAAGTATGGCCTGTGGCTGAACATGAAAATAGGCATCTTTCAGATCCACAGTGAAAAACCAATCCCCGGGCAAACTTGTGCGAGGATTTGTTTGGAAGTTAGCATTCTGAATGGCCGTCTCCTGAGGGCTCTGTTCAGATGCCTCAGGTCTAAAATGGGTCTGGTGCCGCCATCCTTCTTTGGTACGAGGAATTAGCGACTGTAAATCCCCGATTGGCACAGCGAGGGGGGTACTTTTTCTATCGCCCCTTTTGCTAGCAGATTTTGCATTTCGGTGCGAAGCACGTGTGCCACGCTGCTTCTCACCGAAGTCTCAACGACCGCCTGAAATCGCGGGGGTCTGCGAGCGAATTGGAGAGAGTAACATCGCTTTATATTGCTCATTACCCAATTTGACACGTCGGGGATGGCTTGCCAGGCCTGGGCCCGTGTGGCTAGGGGTGGAATGAAAATTGGGGGTGGGTCACCTAGCATAGGGGGACTTATTACCCTTGTGTTGTGTTTTGTGCACAGACTCTCTGCTGGGCTGGCTTGACAGGCCTCGGCCCGACTGGACAGAGATATAACATCTGGGGGTGGGCCGCCTAGCGAAGGGGGACCGGTTACCCGATGTTGTGTGTTTGAAACGTACTCTTTTTGTGCTTTATTTGGGTCGCTGTAAAAACAGCGTTTGTTTGTAGGAGCGTGTGGAGTGCGACGGGCCCATTGACTACAATAGAAGAATCTCCAGCCGCCTGAGCTAAACAGGGAGATCTAAGTGAGCTTTTTTCGAGACTCAGACCCTCTCTCTTCCCTCCTGCTGCTAGGAGGTCTTCGGAGGCTCAGGGTCCAACACAAGCCTGGGTCAGGCCGCTGCGGGTGGCCGGCCGCGAGCGACGGATGGTGTCAGCCGCAGGGCGGGGCTGAGAGACCCGAGGCGCTGGCTTAGCTAGCTCCGGTGTTTATATCCGAACTATAAACTTTTATCTTTACCTTTTAAGGAAAAACACAGTTGAATAAAAGCACACTCACAGCCCACGGTTTGTCACAGAGGTTGTAGATGGACTCGAGCGAGTTGACGCTCGGGATCCCGGCGTACTGTAATCCGATGATCATGTTCCTGAAGTCTTCGTTCTGAGCCATGCTGTACGCGTGCTGTCTGACCAGGACGAAATCAGGCTTGAAGGACCTGTGAGAATAATAACACAGACACAGCAAAACCTGTGAGAATAATAACATAGATACAGCAACACACACACACACACACACACACACACACACACACACACACACACACACACGCACGCACCCATTGGCTTTTGGTTTGCTTAAGCCTAGTTCACACTACAGGATTATAAGCCCGATTTAAGCCCGATTTGCAAATCGTTGAGCTCGCCGACAGGTCAGGTTGTTATCGCGTGCAAATCGCGGGGGATTTTTTGTGACAAAACGTGGTTTGTAGACAAGATAGAATCGTTGGGTGACAGAGTTGTTGTCAACTCGTGTAGTGCGTTACCTCCTGTTGCGGATCAATCACGTTGTGTCGTGTGGTGTGAACAGCTCAACAACTTGAACACTCCTGATTTCACAGAGAGCAAGTCATGTAGTGTGAACCGCCCAGTTCAGCCCGACGTTTTAAAATCATGTAGTGTGAACTAGGCTTTAGTTGGGGACATTAAATTTAACATTTAACCCTCTGGGGACCAGAAACGCGCCGGCGCGTTTTGCTCGTTTTTTTTCACATAGCAGAAAAATAGACTTAAAGTACTACCATAATTTCTGTTCATATAGAGTTAAGAAATATGAAAAAATTATCTGGTAAATGTCTACTTTTTTATGTGCCCACATACAATCGAAATAAAATACTGTGCTTTTGTAAAATAAAGAAAATAAACAGGGTGTGCCTTCTGCCTCTCAGTCACCGTGAACTTTTTTTCTGGAGCACGTCTCTAATCTTCAACACAACTCAGCTAATACTATTCACCCAGCCATAAGCAATATATCTTTTAAATCATTTGAGTTTGTACTTTTAAATGATCCGATTCAAAACTAAAATTAATATTCTCCGTTTATGTCATCTATATAAAAAGAGAGACGTGTCAGCCCGTCTCATTATCCTTCTCGAGCTGATTATCTCTGGTAATGTGACACGCCCACGGAGAGCATGCGCTATTCAAACGCAAATATGTGAAGCAACACATTGAGACGCGTTAATGCCCATAAACTCTGAAAACACACATTATTTTTTAGTCAGATTAATCTACTGTCGTCTTGCGCGGCTATATGAGGAACAATCCTGGGACATTTACCACTGGGTTTATTTTCACTTCGAGGATGAACAGATTCAGCTGAGAAGTAAGTGTTTTTTGCAAGTGCTTTGTTCTAATCGCGATATAGAATAACGTTAGTGTCTGTAAACGGAAAAATAGCATACTGTTTAAAATGTGAATCAGGTTTGTGTGTGTGTGTGAATGAATGAATGAATGAATGAATGAATGAATGAATGAATGAATGAATGAATAAATGAATGAACGCACAGATAGGCACTGTTACAGACTAAATAACAGACAACATTTCGTTGACTCGTTTTGGATAAAGTTTTTACTCTAAAATAGACATCAAATAAGCTTTTTTTAGGAGTTTCTGCTCATATGTTAAATATATAGTATGTTTTGTCAATAAACTAATCAACTAAGATGTTATAGTGTTTGTTCAAGCTATATCAAAATAATGAATTCTCAACTTTGAAATATGTATGATCAAACTAAGACATTTATGGAGAAAGACAATTTTCTTTTCAAGATGTTTCCAACTCTAACTTTGAACTTTGAACTGAAATAAAACCATGTCTATATGGTGAAGGGTGTGTGATAGAAGTGTCCAGACGTATGCACCCTGTATTTTCCTTATATAAATCCAAACAATCTAAAAGCCATTCTTTTTTAAATCTCCTCATTCTTTGTGCAAGGCTCCTGTAATGATAGGGCCTGATAGCACCTAATAGGGCCATTATGGGGAGGGTCTTTGTCTTTCTCAGGTGTGGAATGCCACACATATTAAAGGGTTAGTTCACCCAAAAATGAAAATTAAGTCATTAATTACTCACCCCCATGCTGTACCAACCCCGTAAGACCTTCGTTCATCTTCGGAACACAAATGAAGATATTTTTGATTAAATCTGAGAGCTGGATCACTGCTACATAGGCTGCCTAAGGGACTGACACTTGACGGCCCAGAAAGTCATTAAAGAAAATGTTTAAATGTTTCATGTGCCTACAGTGGCTCCACTATAAGTTTATCAAGCGACGAGAATACTTTTTGTGCGGAAAAAAAACTAAAATAACGACTTTATTCGACTATTCCATTGCTTCCTTGTGGGCCTGAGACGAGAGTTCAAGAGATTTCCAGGACGCATGCGCGATAACTGACACTCTTCTTCTACTACACATCGCGCGTCTTACAAGCAGAGGAAGACGCGTGCTGTACATAGTAGTAGAAGAAGAGTGTCACATCTCGCGCATGCGTCCTGGAAATCTCTTGAACTCTCGTCTCAGGCCCACAAGGAAGCAATGGAATAGTCGAATAAAGTCGTTATTTTAGTTTTTTTTCCGCACAAAAAGTATTCTCGTCGCTTGATAAACTTATAGTGGAGCCACTGTAGGCACATGAAACATTTAAACATTTTCTTTAATGACTTTCTGGGCCGTCAAGTGTCAGTCCCTTAGGCAGCCTATGTAGCAGTGATCCAGCATTTCAGCAACTTTCATTTTTATTTCTTTCAATAACCACGCATAAACATTATTCTATTAAAAATACAAACATGTACATACATGTTGCTCAGATACCATGGTAGCCAAGTTTGTGCTATATAGAGTGAATTTATACCTTTGCCATTAACATGTTTATAAATAACTGAAAAAAGCACAAATGTCAGTGCATGTCAAAACATCCCAAGGGCCCCAAAAACACTCTGGTCCCCAGAGGGTTAATTTAATATTTAACAATATAATTGATCTCCTGCATTGACACCATTATATGAGAACTGTACTGAGCTGGACGATGACATCACTGTTTACTCCAGAGCGGCTATATATAAATGAACTAAATTAATAACTTTTTTACAACAAAAATGAAACATCACTGAACTTACTGAAGCTGGACTATGACGCTCTTTTATTCTAGAAACAAACTTTGTTGCATTATTCTCCTGTTATCTCTGTGAAGCTGCTTTTAAACACTCAGTATTGTAAAAAGCGCTATATAAATAAAATTGACTTGACTTGACGCTCTCATTTCAGAAAGCTTTATTGGCATGACAAAAAAAATACATTTTGTATTGCCAAAGCATCAAAACAACATAGAAAATGATTTAGAACATTTAGTACACAAAATAATAATACTGATAGCATAAAACAATAATAATAAAATAAACAAAGATTAATAAATAAAATATAAAGGATTTAGAAAACATCTATGTACAAAACAAAAACAAGCAAAAAACAAATGAACACTGAACTTGGAATTGAACATATACATGTGTGTAGGTCTTAGGCTGTGAGTGAGTGTGTGTGTGTGTAGGTCTTAGGCTGTGAGTGAGTGTGTGTGTGTAGGTCTTAGGCTGTGAGTGAATGTGTGTGTGTGTGTAGGTCTTAGGCTGTGAGTGAGTGTGTGTTTATTGGATGTTTGCTGGTCTCTGGTCGTCCCTCAGGATATGGCAGGATGATACAAATTTTGCAGCTATATTTGAGCATTTGGCTTCTTCGCCAAGAATGAAACGGAGTTTTTGGGTTGGGTTACAGGTGTTAAATTGGGGAAATATTTGATTAATTTTGGGGTAATAGTGGTCTCTGATATGTTCATATTTTGGGCATTCTGTGAGGAAGTGCAGCTCGGTCTCCGTCACTCCCAGGGTGCAGTGCGGGCAGAGTCTGTCCTCACGGGAGAGCTCTCTCTCTCTCTCTCTCTCTCTCTCTCTCTCTCTCTCTCTCTCTCTCTCTCTCTCTCTCTCTCTCTCTCTCTCTCTCTCTCACACACACACACACACACACACACACACACACACACACACACACACACACACACACAAACACACACACTCTCATCTACAGCATCCAGTCAGTGTGAGTAATCTGTATTTCTCACACACACCCACGGTCTGTGTTTATGGTAAGTTGTGTTTCAGCTTCCTGTATTTTAGCGGAATCACATGTGGTCGTCGTGACAGTAAATCACTTCAGTTCAGATCTTACTGTCGCAATCTCGGCTTTCACCACTCAAAGTCACTGAGATTTCAGCTGTGGACTTTTAGGTTACCAGCGTTTGTAACCAAAATTAATTATTTTTTGAAAAAGAAAGTGCATTAGGCTACATTTTTGGTCTATTTACTTGCAAGAGAAAGATATAAATCTTAAAACTTAAAGTTAACATCTTTAAAACCTAATTTTCAGCTTAGTGTGTCTCAGGTAAACTGGTCGAACAGGTAAGGAGAGTTAAGTGTGGATCTATATATTTAATAATAAGTTATGTAATAAACCAAACACGAACACAGCTTACCGAACCACTCTGGTCCCGTTCCTGATGACCTGCATGTCGACACTGCATGTGCCGTTCGCATGAGCCACGAGGTTGAGCTCGGAGAACTCGGCCTGAAAATATATAAAACATGATAAATCTGCAGTTATAATTATGACAAGGGTCTCAAATACAATATGCATATGTTTAGCAGAATCTGCCAAGTCAAACTGAGATCATAAGTAGGATTAATTTATAGGATTATTATATGTACAAAACACCTGAAAAATTAAGGATAACAGGAGTTCATGCCTGTGACTTTGTGCTGCTTCTGTGAAGATCTTTCTGAACAATATCAAAGTTTTCATCATGCTAGTTCATCTGTGTTTAGTGTGTAATGTTGCTGTTTGAGTTATATAAAACTCCAGTTCTTCTCTATATCAGTGTCAGTGTTTCTCCTGAAACGCCTCCATTGTAGTCTTGACTTTCTTCCGGGAACGAACACGTCACAATATTCCTCATTATAATAATTAATGCGCAGAATAAAGGGGCGGGGCCTGGTTGAGTTAGTTAGTACATAGTGTGTTAAACGGGCGGTTATGGAAAGGGGCGGGATATTTCCCAAACACACTCGAAGCGATCAACCAATCACAACACACTGCTCCAGCCGACCAATCAGAGCACAGTGTGCTTTTCAGAAGGAGGGGCTTCACAGAGACAGGAAGTAAACAGAGCGTTACTGACAGACTGGGAAGAGAGGAGCCGCAACAATGGAGAATATGAGGAAATAATCAACATTCAAGCAGGAAAACCTGTTCTAGTAGAGCCTGAAACTACAAGACTTTGTAAAAGACCTTTTTTAAAGTTTAATAAGTGCACATAAATCTAACAGCTCCATTTCTTTTCATATTTATGTCAGCATCGATGGGGAACACAGGCAAACAGATTTCTCCTCCAACAGTTTTTCTTAGCAAACATCATTCAGAATTTCTAGAAAAAAGTCCCTATGGTTTTGCGAACTAAACTAGATTTCTAATGATGTATATTGCATAATTGAAGAGGCAGATTAATGCCCTGATGATCACATTGCTCACTTTAATGAAAGCTTGTGATCAACTAACACAGTCTCATCCCAAGACGTCATATGACTGACGCTTTTGACCATACGTCAACATCCGACGTTTTAGGGTACCCTTTAACGTCAGTTAGATGACGATCCTAGGGCGTCATATAACTGACGCTTTACCTTTAGCGTCAGTTAGATGACGCGGGTAGGTTTAGGTCTGGGGTAGGGTTAGGATTAGATAGCGTCATCTAACTGACGTTAAAGGGTACCCTAAAACGTCGGATGTTGACGTATGGTCAAAAGCGTCAGCCATATGACGTCTTGCAAGTGGGTGTCTGTGAATCGTGTGTGAATTCTCATCTTTGTTAACATTCATGTTATGTAATGCAAGCTTAAATCTGAGGTTTAAACACAGACGCAATAAAACTGGGTATGCAAAGCAATCTCATATTTTATATGCAAAAGGTTCATTGGTAATAAAACATCCACTTATATAGTTGCGGGCTTTCTCAGTCACTGTGTCTTAATTGGAAGGGTTTGTGATTGACAGACTGTAAGTTAATGAAATCAACCTCAGCTCTATTACCTACATGTTCTTGATCAATAACCAATCCCTCTATGAGTCTTCGCTTCTGCTCGGGTTAAAGGCCATCCAGACAATTACTGTATTGGCACAGTTCAGATCAATACTATTGGCTTCCAATCAGCAACTTGTGGTCCGGAATATCAATGAGACGGCATGTCATAAAATGCCCAGGAAACCTTTTTATTTCGTGACTAAAGGCAATTTAAAATGACTGCATAAAGACAATAGACCAGTCGGCCTTCACTTATGAAGACGCGGTGGGCATTTCTAGGTCATGCAACCACTGTAACATAATGAATAACATCTACTGTAACAGTGTTTGTGTTTGCAGTGAGGACAGATAAATCACTGAGAGGAAATGTAGTGCATGACAACTAGTTAGGATGCAGTGTTAGAGACTTGTTTGTGTGCATGTAACATAAAAATCAACGAAAAAGTGGTTGAAAACAACCAGATCAATATTTAAACCTCATCCTTCCCTCGCACATTGTGACACATCTTTCCCTCACAGGTCAAAATGACACAAAGCCCTAAAGTTATACATTTTTGCCCAGAAAGCTTATTTTATTTCAGTTTGATAATATATATTTTTTATATAAAATAGTTTAATGCATTTTTTTTTGGAGTTTATTTGTTATTTAAAAAAAAAAAATGTATTTACCTTTCAATGACAGAAATAATAAATAAATAGCAATTTAAGCACATTCCTCACATTCTTTCAACTTAAGTTCAAAATAACTCACAATTTCATGCATAACCCTTTTAATTCAGCTCAAAATATCTTTACATTGGGAGTCTTTGCCGACCTATTGTGGAAAATAATAATATAATATGATATTGCATGACGTGGGTTTATAGCTCTATATGGAGCAGAGGAGCTGTTCCGCTGGGCCCTAAAGCCAGATTCTCTTCAGTGTGCGTTCACATACACATGTAGACATTATACAGTCATTTATTGGTAAAGTTTTAGTTTGAATTTTGAGCATTTTTAGGGTTTTCTATGTGTACTGCAGCATTCTTCCCATTCCATTCATTCCTAAGGGGCTCAGATTGCGACGGCCACGAGGGAAGGATATTGTTACTTTTTTAAATTTCCACCACAAAAATCCATTAATTTTTTGTGTGTGTATTTGTGGTTCAAGTGCAAAAAAAGTCCTGGGGTCTTGGAGCCTCTGATGAACACTCAATTTCAAAATGAGCCGAGGGAAGTTAAATGGTTTGTGAGATCACTCAGAGAATAGCAAGCAGCTGTAAAGCTGTAATAAATGCTTTACCTGTTCAACTTTGACGTCATAATCTCCCTGGACCTTCTTCCCACGAAAAATCTTTGCCCTGAAATACAAAAAAAACAAAAGTATAATTTCATGCATGCATGTAGTGTTAAGTCAGTTTATGCATAAACAATCCAACATCATTTCCATCCCTGCAGCTTTAATGCCTGAAAACTCAGACAAACACACTGCATACTTGCAGATCTGCGGCTGGAAGAGACAGAGATGCAAACAGACGCTGTTCTGTCACTGGATGCGTTTGATAAGTCTCTTTGACTCTCTTGTGTTCGGTTGCTATATGAGCGGTTAGAGAGAAAGCAATCTGACTGCACAGCAGGGTCGAGAACACACTGGAGAAAATAGATAAAAGAAGGAAAGATGGCTGATATCTAGCCAGCCCATTCTCATCCCAAGGCGTTATCTAACTGACGCTTTTGACCATGCGTCAACATGCCGACGCACATGGTACCCCTTAAGCGTCAATATGAGACGCGCCTCCTAGTGGTCTAACCCTAACCCTAACCCTACCCCAGACCTAAACCTACCCATAACGGAAGCGTCATCTAACTGACGCTAAAGGGTGCCATGTGCGTCAGATTTAGACGCATGGTCAAAAGCGTCAGTTAGATGACGCCCGAGGATGAGCGTCTCATATTGACGCTTAAGGGGTACCATGTGCGTCGGCATGTTGACGCATGGCTAAAAGTGTCAGTTAGATGACGCCTTGGGATGAGAATGTGTTGATCTAGCTGAATTAGAGCTTAGATCGGGCCCAAAAAATCAAGCCCGACCCGACCCGAGCCCGTGCACGTTGTGTCCGAGCCCGGCCCGGCCCAACACATCAACTGTAATTATGAGCCCGAGTCCGATTTAAACCCGACCATTTTTAATACGTGGGCCGTTATAACCAGGGGCGACGCCAGATCGTTTTTTTTAACGCAGGTGCTGAATGGGTGCTAGACCATTGACAGGGGGAAGCTGCGCAATTTTACAGTATATATATTATATAAATACTATTAAGAAATGTACAAAAATTGGCTACTTAATATTTAATATTCAATTATTTTAATTATCACAATGAAAGTTTTAATTTTATTAAATTGAACAAGCACAACATTCAGCATTCAATCAAATAGGCCTATTCTTAAAGATGAATTATTATTAATAATGTTATTTCGACATATGTGTGCGACGCGTGCAACAAGCAAGATGTGCATTTGTAAATTCGGTGACCAGCGTGCCGAGAATTTATTTAATTTATGATGAGATGGCTCCAGTTCACAGGCTATGGTGACCGCGGCTCGCCGGCGCCTTCATGTCATGATTATATTGTCTGCTATATTTGCTTGTTATTAAATACAGGAAATTGGTTGATGAAAAATGTATTAAAATTAAGATACAATTTATACAAAACGAAATTCACTTTAAAGAAAGGTTTTCTACAAAACAAAAAAGAATTAAGTGGTCAAAATCATGCCTGAACCACTCCATGTCTCCCGATATTGCGCAATGCGAATCCTCCTGTCTACTCTGGGGGGGGGGGGGGGGTAGTGACATGCCCCCTGAAATTCATACATTTTATATCATATTATAATGCAACTTATTAGGCCTATATATTTATAGAATAGCAAAGTAGGCTTAATCAATATACAAGACTTAACCACACAGATATATAAAGGCTATCATGATCATTTTGCCAAAAATGAACCATGTATTTGTTTAGATTATAATACGTTTTATTTTTAACTTAAACAAATACAACATATAACATTCGAAACTCATCGGCTTAGACTGCATTTGAAGAAAAAGAAACACAAAAGTTTTCTGTAGCCTTGTGCGAACTTATTCAATAGAATTAGACTTCTAGAATGTTCTTTCCGGTGCAGAATTTTTTTTTAATTTTTTTAGTAGTTTTTCTTATCATAGCCTACAAATTTCTTCGGAAACACATTTTACTCGATTTACTGAAGCCTGTAAAATGCAAAATGCATTTGTAGCTGCACAGCTTGGCTCTGGCTCGCTCAGGCTGCGCTGCGGCAACTGCACATCCAATGGCGCGGGCGCCTCTGACGTGCGACCAATGAGACAACTCTACGTCATTACACATCAGAGCCCGTCAAGGTGGCGCCAAGTCCCCGAATTTGCCATTATAGCAGCGGGTCTTCGTTCATTCATCATAGTCTGTCTGACATATATATTATGCGTCTGTCATGGATTTGCACTGAATTGATTCTCAAAAATACGGAACAAAGTGCGTTCCGTATCAGTTCAATACGGAACAAGCCTTTTATGTGTCAAATACGGAACGATTACGTATTATACGGAACGGTTGGCAACCCTAGCAGCGCGCGGCACTCAACAAAGCCAACACATATGTTGTCACTGCCCACGACTAATTTAACATATTTCCATACCTCCGACTTTCCTTCATACTTGCTCAAAGTTAATTCTCCTGTTTTCTATTTTTTTTTTGTTACTTCTTCAAGCTCCATGTTGCACTTAAGCTACACAATACAGCACAGTGTGCGTGCGTGCGTGTGAGTGGAGGAGACGCTGCGCGTGACACGTGACGTGCTTGACCAAGGGCCCGACCCGACCCGACCAGAGCATAGTGGCGGGAAATATCGGCCCGGGCTCGGGCTCGGGTAGAGAATCTAAGCTCTAAGCTGAATCAGTGTCTTTTACTCTCTTTATATGCAGAACAAGTGATACAGAATCTCAACATCAACATCTCTTTCCAAGCATGTGTCCTTGCTTTTGCAACTTTCAAGCTCATAATGCAATTTTGCATACAGTTAATGTGAATAAATAACATGTTAACAAAATCTCACTGCAGAATGTCCCCAAACTAACACATCTGACTGAGTCCTTTATATGATGGTTTATATAATGCTGCCATCTAAAGGAAGGACATTATTATGTCATGTAATATTGAATTTCCTTTAGATGGCAGCATCTCCAATGCACATTTTTTTGTGCACAAAACAACTAAAGAAGAGAAATAAAGCTGTTAAATGTGCAGTGCCAGTGAAGCCGCGGATGCACCGGGGGGCAAAACACAAAACTGAAGCAGATTGGGTACAATCCCATGCAAAAACAGCTGTGAGAATTTTTCCATATAATGACTGTGTACAGCGTATATTTCTGAGTGAATTTTTTTTTTCTTCTTCAATGCATTAAAAGGGGAATGGGAGTGATGCAGTTTCTCTTCGTGTGATATAGTCCAGCATTACTACATTTCAAAATACAGGACAATTAGTGGTGTTTGCAAGGGCATGATGTATCACTGTTTCTAGTACTATCACCTGGTTAATAATAAAACACCTGAACAACAAAGCAGAAGTAACCTTCATAACACCCTAGCAACGGCAGAGAAAAACACGTAGCGACAGCCACCCACAGACAAGCACTCAACACCATCATATGTGCTCTTCTGTGTGTCAGCGGAAGCATCTCTGAGGGAATAAAGAAATAAAGTGCCAGCTGTCAGTTAGAGCTACTCAGAAAATGTGTCATTAAATGCAGAATAATTCCTGGAGCTGCACCTTATTTTTCAACGCGAAAGCTATTTTGTACAGCTAAAAATAACTGGAAGTAATGACACTGGAAGCCAGACACATTCAATTTCAAAATGGCAGCACTAAAATGAATGTGGAATGGATAGGATAATGTAATGAACAAGAGCTCTGCCAAATAAAAGAACACAAGCCGTCATAAAGAAATGCGATGATCCTGAAGGACGATGGCCGTTCTCACGCACTAATAAAGCAGCAATTCTGGTTGGGCATCAGGACAGAGCTCATATTCTGTATATGTGTTATGATGGAGTTCCTCAGTCCGTCTCCATCAGCTACAGCAGGCACAGTCAAACATGTTGGCTCATTTCTAGTAATAACCCATCTGTTGGGCTAAATACGTATGTTGTACACTTGTGTATTTTGAATTTATGTAAACAATTATGTATATTTAAATTAAATTCTAGACTCCCCAAAATGTAGTTTGTAATTTAAATATATATTTGTTGAGACATATTTATTGTTTTATACAAATAAACAATCTGTATTTGAAAAAAAGTGTATTTTATTTAATACAAATAATGTCAAAAAATCAAAAATAAATAGTTAACTTAACTTAATGCATTGGGTTAAAATAACCCACAGTTGGGAAGGTGCTATAACACCCTTATAGTTGGGTTACCCGTTGCATTATTAAGTGAGTGGCAACATTCACAGCGGCGTCAGGCAAACAGATCAACACACTGAAATCAACACACTGAAATCAACACACTGAAATCAACACACTGAGAGAAACCAAAGGCAAGTATACTTTGAGCAACATACACTCACCTAAAGGATTATTGGGAACACCTGTTCAATTTCTCATTAATGCAATTATCTAATCAACCAATCACATGGCAGTTGCTTCAATGCATTTAGGGGTGTGGTCCTGGTCAAGACAATCTCCTGAACTCCAAACTGAATGTCAGAATGGGAAAGAAAGGTGGTGCCAGACGGGCCGGTCTGAGTATTTCACAATCTGCTCAGTTACTGGGATTTTCACGCACAACCATTTCTAGGGTTTACAAAGAATGGTGTGAAAAGGGAAAAACATCCAGTATGCGGCAGTCCTGTGGGTGAAAATGCCTTGTTGATGCTAGAGGTCAGAGGAGAATGGGCCGACTGATTCAAGCTGATAGAAGAGCAACTTTGACTGAAATAACCACTCGTTACAACCGAGGTATGCAGCAAAGCATTTGTGAAGCCACAACACGCACAACCTTGAGGCGGATGAGCTAGAACAGCAGAAGACCCCACCGGGTACCACTCATCTCCACTAAAAATAGGAAAAAGAGGCTACAATTTGCAAGAGCTCACCAAAATTGGACAGTTGAAGACTGGAAAAATGTTGCCTGGTCTAATGAGTCTCTATTTCTGTTGAGACATTCAGATGGCAGAGTCAGAATTTGGCATACACAGAATGAGAACATGGATCCATCATGCCTTGTTACCACTGTGCAGGCTGGTGGTGGTGGTGTAATGGTGTGGGGGATGTTTTCTTGGCACACTTTAGGCCCCTTAGTGCCAATTGGGCATCGTTTAAATGCCACGGCCTACCTGAGCATTGTTTCTGACCATGTCCATCCCTTTATGGCCACCATGTACCCATCCTCTGATGGCTACTTCCAGCAGGATAATGCACCATGGCACAAAGCTCGAATCATTTCAAATTGGTTTCTTGAACATGACAATGAGTTCACTGTACTAAAATGGCCCCCACAGTCACCAGATCTCAACCCAATAGAGCATCTTTGGGATGTGATGGAACGGGAGCTTCGTGCCCTGGATATGCATCCCACAAATCTCCATCAACTGCAAGATGCTATCCTATCAATATGGGCCAACATTTCTAAAGAATGCTTTCAGCACCTTGTTGAATCAATGCTACGTAGAATTAAGGCAGTTCTGAAGGCGAAAGGGGGTCAAACACCGTATTAGTATTGTGTTCCTAATGATCCTTTAGGTGAGTGTATAAAGATCTATAGGTTTCACTAATACTGACTGTCCCAGCAAACAGAAATGTGTTCTAAGATCGTTCTACCAATGTTCCCATTAAGTTGTTAAACATGATTTCTGAATGTTCTCTGAACGTTCAAAGCATCCAGTTTTTTTAAATATTAAAATTATTATAATTTTTTTCTCGGTTATGTGAAAGTTAAGGGAACATTACATTGTATCATTCTGCAAACATAATTTAAATGTTATACTTTTGAAAGTTCTCTGAAACAAGTAGTAACATTTAAAAAATGTTAGACGAACATCCAACTAGAACATTCAGGAAAAAAATGGTTTTATAAACAATATAGGCTAATGTTTTGAGAACATCATCAAAGACCAGATTACTGTGAAAAAATACTCTATGAAGATTACTGGAAGAGCGTTTGTTCACTATTTTGATAAACTCAAATAAGATGAAATAATTTGATCAGATATTACTATTTAATGTTTATTTTAACGACAGGGCTATATTGCTCAGGAACACTGAATAAATTGGTGCATTTGTGCTACAGATCTGACAGATTCCTCAGATCATGTCTTGTTGAGGACAGGTGTGCTGGTACTATATTAGCTAATATATAATAATATATCACACTGATGATTTTCACTGTACGCACTATAAAATAGGCGAAACATTATGAGTTTTAAATGGACAAATGATCTTTAGAAATGCTAAAAATATTGTTACTATTTGATCTCATTTAGATATTCATATCTATATCCTCATAACTAGATTCGTCAGTCCACCCAAATTAACGACTAAACTAATGGATCATAATGTTTCGACAGAAGGATGTTCTTGTAGTGTCGTATGAGAATGAGGAGTGAGCAGTGCAAGCTCTGACGGCCGTTATGAATCACTCAGGTTAAGGTTCACACTGACGTGGACGCTCGATGGCGTGCTCAAGGAGTCCTGCTGAACATTTTGTAATTAAGACATCATTTCTCTGCAGGCTAGCAGAGGAGAACTGAAAGAAGAAATGGAAAGGAAAGGTTGTCACATCTACGTTTTGGTCCATTGCCAGTTCAGCAGATTTGCAGGATCTCAGCTCATTACCGTCCTGAAATATTTTTGGATTATTCTTTCCAGAGTGCCAGTGATTAAAGAGCGCAGTCGAGCAGAACCAGCGTGATGTGAACACACATAGATTATCTTTAACTGACTGATAGTAAGAGGAACTCGTAGGTCACTGGCTGAGTCACTCCTCTGGTTATATAGTGTTGTGAAGATGAAGCAGTTTTTGGTCCAGGGTCAGAAATGAAAAAGCTCTACAAAGTTTCAAAGTCCTTCCCAATCATAAGGGGCGGGACATTTCCCCAAATACGCTCGAAGTGCTCGACCAATCACAACACACTGCTCCAGCCGATCAATCAGAGCACAGTGTGCTTTTCAGAAGGAGGGGCTTCATAGAGACAGGAAGTAAACAGAGTGTTACTGACAGACTGGGAAGAGAGGAGCCGCAACAATGGAGAATATGAGGAAAATAATCAACATTCAAGCAGGAAAACCTGTTCTAGTAGAGCACAAAAACAACATAAGACTGTACAAGTGTCTAGCTGTTACTATACAGCATATTTTAGCACAGCTAAGTCAATGTATTAAGGACGTTTTATGATTAAACGTATGAAATGTGTGGAAAATCTAGTAATTTGACTTAGAAACCCTGCAGGAATAAAGACAGTGTCGAGCTTGTTTCAAGCTCCAGGACGTCCCTTAGCAAAAAGGGCACATTTCCCCTCCCAGTTTCCACCCTCTGAATCGGGAAAGTGATTTCATGCCCTCCTCTGCGTCACTGCAGCTTACCAACCGCAGATACAAGAGGGAGACTAATCAGCGTCGCCTGCTTTGATCCTGCCATCATCTGTGTGTATGAATGAGAGGAGGGAAGAGTCCTAGTGAGCCGTGAATAGCATCTGTGCTCTGGGGGAAGCGTCAATATTACTGATTGTGAGCCACATCATTATGGCTATTAACTCTATATAGAGGAGTCTGTCATGAAGCTTTCATTTAAAAAAACAACACAATCACAGTGACGTATTATAACACATAGGCCACAGACACACTGCAGCTAAATTCGGTTTTCACGAAAAAAAAAATAGGCTACACTTGTGTACACAGTATGGAACTGAACTTAACAATTAGTTGTTAATGCGATATTTTAACACATAGGAGACACGTCTTTCTTCTATAGATAGGCATTTCTAACACATTTTTTATAATATAATCATGAAACCATGCTTTGGTAAATCTTAATAATGACATAAAGTTGAAACTTTGGCATATTCAGTCTTGATTCTGACTTTATGACAGGTTTTATGCGATAAAGTCAAAATTATGACATACTAACTAAGTCATGATTATGAGATTAAAAAAATTTAATTGAGATTTTAAGTCAAGTCAAGTCAAGTCATCTTTATTTATATGGTTTATACAATACAGCTTTCCAGTGATAACAGGAAAATGATTCAATGATGCAAACAGAGTTCATTTCGGCATCATTCATTCGGGTTAATTTCTGGAAGCTTCTCTTTCAGTAGCTTAGTCGGTGTAGGGTCTAACATTGATTTTGATCCTTTAACAAGTTTAGACAATTCTTCCTCTCCTTTAGCAAAGAATCAATGGAGTTGTTACTCAGGGGTCTATAGCACGACGTCTGAAGCGATTCTGTAGACGGTTGCATGATTATCATTTTCTCTAATAGTATCAATCTGGCAAGTAAAGACAGTCATAAAGTCATTACTGCTGTGTGCTATTTGGAAATGTCTGAAGTTGAAGCTTTATTTCTCGTTAATTTAGCCACTGTATCAAATAAATACCTAGGGTTGTGTTTGTTCTCTTCTAAGAGTAAGCACTTAGAAAAGCAAGCAGATCCAGCAGTTTTAAGGCCTTTCTGTATGCAGTAACACTGTCTTTCCATGAAATGCGAAATACCTCTAGTTTTGTTTTCTACCAGCTGCACTTCAATTTCTACATTTTCTACATACCAAGTCATAATTATGAGACGAAAAAGTCAAAATTGAGAAATAAAGTTGAAACTATGCCTTAACAAATTTAAACCTCATAAATATGACTTATGGCCAGATTTACTAAATGAGAGCGCAACTCCAAAAAAGTATGTGAAAAAAGCGTCATCTATTGACTATTACTTTGCACATTAATGAACAGTAGCAGCCGGATCATTTCCATAATGACCAACACAATCTACTTAGTGCAACACAAACTAGCATCTGTTTTAAGACATGCTTATTTTGAGCGGTAAATAATGGTGCAAATACCAGTAAATTGACGATTGCAAACCTTAGTAAATTACCTTGCATGAATAATTTAAATACTCTCCTCTCATAAATTCTGAAAGGGAAACTCCTACAAATGCATAAGCACTCAAATCAGCCACAAAAACAACCCCGTCTACGCTTTTCACTCTGATTTTTCACTGCGTGTCTTTAGTAAATCCTGACAGTACGGGCCAAAAGAAGGTTTGCGCAAGCTGTTAGTAAATCTGGCCCTTAGAATGTCATAATTTCATCTATTTATGTCTTAATTATGATTTACAAAAGCATGATTTTTTCTTATGTGGTGGAAATGGACTTCCATACTCTTCTGTATGTGTGTGGTGCAAGAAATCACAGGGAAAGAGTTTGAGCCTTGACTCATTCGGGTTGTCAGTTCTTGTTATAAAAAACAGCGAACAGAACAAGCCCATACTAAACTAAAATAAATCACTTTATATTGAAATTAAGACCAAGATATCATGACCCGCACCTGCCCATTTTAATAACTTCATGAAACTTTTTGAGCCTAACCCAAACCACAAACCCAAAATTGCTTATAATAAGACATGGCGACACTGCAAGAGAGCGTTAAACAAAATGGATATGGGACTTTTCGTCTGTTTTATTCCATTATGCGAAAAATGTGTACAGCAGTTTAATCGTTTAGTAAAACAACAGCACACTTCTCCTCAACAAGCCGTTTCAGAACATTCACGTCCATAATACAAACAAAATTGTTACAAGCTTGAAAATAATGAGTGCTGTGTTTGCACAACTGCATGTGCAATAGTAATAATAATGCATCAATGAGACATTTCTTAATTGAGTATTGTTCTGAAACAACACACCAATGCAAAGCCAACCCATCGATTCTGTTAAAGCTACTCCATTAGTTCTGTTTTAATGTTTTATTCATTTAATGTAGAGTATATAATTGCTCTGAGCAGCTTAAGTGCAGTCGAGTCAGTGCCTTCAGAAAGTACATCCAGTAATAGGAAGCCAGTCGATGCTGTCGACAGCCAGTGTGTCTTCAGTTCCCCAGCCAACAAGCATTCAGATCTTACAGAGCTCAGAACAAGAGCACAACATACACTTTCTGTCTCGAACCACCACAGAATCTCTAATGAAGGGTTTAGGACAGTGTTATTAAAGGTGAAACATTCAACAGTAAAGAGTTTCTTCAGCACAGACTTGATCCAATTATGAGACTAGCGAGAGTCTTCTTCATGCTCAGCTTCTGTTCAGCGTTCGGCCCGCGGTCATGAGGAGAGTGCTAATGAATCCTACACTTCATGACACCGCGCGTGTGTGTGCGTGCGTGCGTGCGTGCGTGCGTGTGTGTGTGTGTGGCCTGGTAAACCCTACGTTATGGGGACAAAATGTCCCCACAAGGATGGCAATATCCGAAATCCTTGTTCGTGTGGGGACATTTTTTGGTCCCCATGAGGAAATCAGCTTATAAATCATACTAAGTGATGTTGTTTGAAAATGTAAAAATGCAGAATGTTTCCTGTGATGGGTAGGTTTAGGGATAGGGTTAGTGTAAGGGAATAGAATATACAGTCTGTACAGTATAAAAATCATTATGTCTATGGAAAGTCCCCATAAAACATGAAAACACAACATCTGTGTGTGTGTGTGTGTGTGTGTGTTTGCGTGTGTGTGTGTGTGTGTATAATGTAGGCGAGAGCGGGGAACAACCTAACGCTTTTTGACTTTCTCAGTTTGAGTAAACCTATTTAGGGTTCAGAGTATTTATTTTTTCCTACATGTCAAGTACAGTTATGTGGTTTTGTTTCATTCACCAACACACACACAGATCCTTCACCGTCACACACACAGATCCTTCACCAACTACAGTGTTTACTTTTTTCTTGATTTACCCCGAAAGAATGGAAGTGGACTGTGACAACATGCCCCATAGTACATTGTACATTGAGATTAAAATGTTATCTGATCTAATAAAAAAATATACAAGACAAACTAAATATTTTGTCAGAAAATACAATTATTAACTTTTTCATATAAAATAATGGCATTTTTTTAAATAATTAAAACTATTTTTTGAGTTTGACAACAAACACACCGGAAAACAGCTATACAGCATAAATTAAAATAATAATTAATCATTTCTGAACATTGACTCTCTTGAGTCTTTATCTCTTGAACATTGAGTCTTTATTCACCTTTTTCTCATGGTTTCTCAATAGAATTCATAATAGAATAGAATAGAATAGAATAGAGTTGTTAGGAAACGACTGGAAGCAAAGTGCAGTAAGTGATGTTTATTTAAATAATAAACAGTAACGCTGGTCAGCACACAAAACACTGAGACAACAGACAAGGCTAGTGACGCAGGGACTTCGACAGGCAACCGGGTGGTGAATGATGGTCTGAGGTGAATATCCAGGCTCCGGGAATGACGTGAGTAGAACCGGCAGTGCAGACACAAAGAACAATCCACGACACGAAGACCACGAAGAAGACCACCACGAAACGGAACAGGAACCAACACAGGAACAAACGATCTGACAACAAGAGATATCAGTCACAGGAATAAAAAGCACACGTGAAGTGAAATCAGCTGGCGCTGATGATCAGCGGTACTTAGCGGCCACACCCACACAGACACACACGCTACACACACACACACACACACACACAATCACGAGACATGAAGGCGGCAGAGAATTCATAAACCGTGACAGTACCCCTCTCTCTAGGAACGCCTCCTGGAGATCTTGATCTTGGTGACAGCAAACGGGCCAATAAATTTAGGAGCAAGTTTATTAGAGACGGCGCGCAAAGGAATATTCTTGGTAGAAAGCCACACTTTTTGACTTTGAGGTTTCGACCGGTGGCGATCGGCCGTAGCCTTGTTGCGTGCCCCCACTTGGAGCAGAGTCTCACAGGCTCTGGTCCATGCACGGCATACCTGTCAACACTCCCGTTTTTCCCGGGTTTCTCCCGGTTTTTAGCCCTATCTCCCGGACCCCTCTCGGTTTGTTATTTCTCCCGGGAAACTCCCGTAATTTGCATGGCCCAAACTCCTTTATGAATAATCGGACCAATATGTTTGTCTAATGTTGACCAGTTGCCAGATCTTGTATTAAATGCATTATATTCACACAATCCACACATCATATACAATTTCAACCCGTTTGTCATCTCAACCTGGCAACCTATACCCCAGTCACGCAGTCGCGGAAAGCTCAACCCGAAAGCGAGCACTTAAGGCTGTGGTAGATTGGCCAAGCCCAGATTCCCTTAAGGCCCAACAGAGGTTTCTGGGCTTCGCCAATTTTTTATCGGCGTTTCATTCGTGATTTCAGCCAACTAGCCGCTCCTCTGACCGCCTTGACCTCCCCCAGAACTACGTTCAGGTGGTCTGATACAGCGGAGACTGTATTTTCCAAACTCAAGAGTCGCTTTGTTTCATCTCCCATCCTTGTGGCCCCTGACCCGTCACGTCAGTTCGGGGTGGAGGTCGACGCGTCAGAGGTAGGGGTAGGGGCAGTTCTTTCCCAACGGGCTCCCACAGACGTCAGGATACATCCTTGCGCGTTTTTTTCTCATCTTTTATCCCCTGCCGAACGTAACTATGACATTGCTAACCGTGAGTTGTTGGCAGTCAAATTAGCATTGGAAGAATGGCGTCATTGGTTGGAAGGGTCGGGGGTACCTTTTATCGTCTGGACCGATCACAAGAACTTAGAATATATCAGAACTGCTAAAAGACTCAACTCCAGGCAGGCTCGGTGGGCTCTTTTTTTCGATCGTTTTGATTTTTCTCTTTCGTACCGCCCGGGTTCTAAGAACATCAAACCTGATTCTTTATCGCGCATTTTTGATCCGAACGCCCGTCCACTCCCGAGTGCATTTTACCAGACAACCTAATTGTCTCCACACTCACATGGGAGGTCGAATCGAAGGTCAAGACGCCCTTAGAAGGGATAACGCCTCCCCCCGGGGGTCCACCAAATCGATTATTTGTGCCGGAGGAGTTAAGGTCTGACGTTATTCAGTGGGGACATTGTTCCAACGTGGCATGTCATCCAGGAGTTAATCTTACCAGTTTTTTGGTCAAGCACGATTTTGGTGGCCATTAATGGCTTGTGACGTCGCAGTTTTGTTTTGGCTTGCTCAGTTTGTGCCACTGGTAAGACTTCCAACCGATCCCCAGATAGATTACTCCAACCGCTGTCAGTCCCTTTGAGACCCTGGTCCCACATTGCGCCAGATTTTATTACTGGTAACCGAGGTTCTGACTGGGGAGACGATTGAGGTGGGGTGGGTTGAACGGGCGGTGTGGGTGGCGCAGCGGGACTTCTCAGGAGTTGTAGCTGTTGGGTGAGCTCGGACACCTGCGTCACTAATATCTGTACCGCCCTTCCAGTGTTGTTGATGTTTATCTCTTGCGAATCCATCCGCGCGATGTTGTGATTGATGAATTCCTCCAGACTGCTCGAGGATCCTCCTGCTGCTTCAGATCGTTATGCTGTTCAGATCGTTATGTTAGGAAACGACTTGAAGCAAAGTGCAGTAAGTGATGTTTATTTAAATAATAAACAGTAACGCTGGTCAGCACACAAAACACTAAGACAACAGAGAAGGCTAGTGACGCAGGGACTTCGACAGGCAACCGGGTGGTGAATGATGGTCTGAGGTGAATATCAGGCTCCGGGAATGATGTAAGTAGAACCGGCAGTGCAGACACGAAGAACAATCCATGACACGAAGAACAATCCATGACACGAAGACCATGAAGAAGACCACCACGAAACGAAGCAGGAACCAACACAGGAACAAACGATCTGACAACAAGAGATATCAGTCACAGGAATAAATAGCACACGTGAAGTGAAATCAGCTGGCGCTGATGATCAACGGTACTTAGCGGCCACGCCCACACAGACACACACGCTACACACACACACACACACACACAACCACGAGACATGAAGGCGGCAGAGAATTCATAAACCGTGACAAGAGTATAATAGAATAGAATAGAATAGAATAGAATACTGTCAGTCCGTTTCTTCCTTAATAACACGCAAAGCTTTGTTGCTTTGGCTTCATTTGAAATGTTTTTTCAATCTCTTTTTTAAATGTTTTTTTTTCCTCTCACAACACAATATATGAAGAAACTGGCACTTGAAACATGTTACGTAATTAATAATAAACAACAAATCATTGAATTATTGAACATTAATAGCCTACATAACCCAAAGTGGTATTGCATGACATCTCAACTCTTAATTTTCAATAATTCAATTTGTAAGTACATATAATATACCTATCCACTTGAACTGCCAAAATCTGCTTTTTATATTAAAATGAACTGATAATCACCATGATAATACAGGTGGTACAGTATACAGCCATATGATGAATCACCGTAAGCTAACAAACATGGTACTCGCAAATGGACGGTCAAAACACCATCAGTGCAACACCCATGACTCAACAATAATGCAGTTAACATTAAATAAATTACAGAAAATAGACATTATCAAGAATAAGGAGAAACAAAAATATTTACTTAAAATATAATCGTATGTGTTGCCACACAGAGACTTCACCATAAATTATATTGTAATCATTGTATGCGCTTTGAAAAACACAACTCTTGACTTTATTTCATGATAAAATCATGATGTGATGTTAAACGTTTACAGTCTGCTTTCTTTACCACAGATTCAGCATCTTGCTTTGAAACGGTCCAAGCCATTGTTGTTATTTACCCAAGCCTAACCATTACTAATGGCAAAAGGTCATATTATCTATAGTAAAATATGTTTCTACGCAGTCACTGCAGAGAGAGAGAGAGAGAGAGAGAGAGAGCATAAATCATATTTGTCTCTACCACGCTTCTCTAGCCTGGTTAAAACCAGACCATTCTCAGTTGTAACTGAGTTATGGTCTGGCAAAGCGTCATAGACAAATCATTTCCAGAGGGGCGTCACCAACGGACGTCGCGGATAGACCTAAAACCATTCAGAGCGATGAAGGAGATGACGTATGCAGAGCGGAGGAGAAACATCTCTGAGTGTTGTTCTTTGCTCGGTTTTTTAACAAAAAGGAAACGTTCAAATCGCTTAAAACAGACGCGATAGCTGATTCGAACGAGTGATGTTCGACGGCGGCATCAATCTTTGTAATGTAGGCTACAAAATCTGCTTCAAAATCCCAGTGCTGTCGTCATCGTGTAAAGCCCGCCCCAACGTTTCTGATTGGTGCCGCGATTTCGACGGATTGGAAATCGGCTTGAATGAGCTCTTTGCCAGACTAACTTTCAGAGCAAATCTAAATTTGCCGGAAGTTGTCTGGGTTTTCCCAGGCTAACGCTTCTCAGCAGCATCTCTACAATAGTGTTGGGTTAGTGTGTGTGTGTGTGTGTGTGTGTGTGTGTGTGTGTGTGTGTGTGTGTGTGTGACTGGATGAGCTCTCTCTCAGATGGGCAGGACTCACACGACTGACTGACTGGGCTCGAAATGTACTGTATCTTAGAGTTAGACACATGATGGGTAATCCAAGTCTAAAGGCCTTCAGTTTGATGTACATAACCATGTTTCTTACACACTGCCATTGTGCATTTGTGTGATTGATAAGTGACGTCTGTTCTGGAACACTCATTAAATCAAAGCTGCAACACAAGACTTGTTACAGGAGCTTTAGTAAAACTTTATAGCTCTAAATTTGCATGTAAGGCACGTGATTTCACATTTATCTATGTTCATTTAATGGTATAATACAGTAGCATGAGGTGCTTCTCTTTTTTTACTCCAGTGTAAATGCATGTTCCATTTGACATTTACACAATTAAAGCAACAAGCAGCCAATAATATATGTATATATCCAGCCAATCACAGCAAGTGCCCGGTAACCTCTGACCCGCCGCTGCCGCTGTTAGACAGTGTTATTTGAGAAAAACAAGTGGAGAAACCCCTGGAAGTTATTAGACGATTTATCTTCCTTCAGCTGCTTATGTAAACGTATTTCTGTGATGTGTCTGTTTCTACACTGGCAATATAAAACGACTTCAGAATACATATCGCACCCATGAGCATCTGATCTGAGAGCTGTGGGATTTCAGTCGTGACTACAGTCAATGCAGGTGATCAGTCAGACGGTCCTGATGGCAGGTTTGTCTCGGGCTCTCGGTTCCCGTGGCTACGGTCTCCATGGCGATTCCTCAATAGCGGCTCTATGTGATGGCCACCCATCGAATGTGGAGGTCATATGTGCACCTTACTGTGAGCTCAGGTCATCATGCAGTGACTTCAAATGGTGCTCTTAACATTTGCTGCCACATTATCCAGCATATGTACATCTATAAATCACAGTGACCATTCAAACTCTGTTTTTTCTGCCATAAACAATCAGTGAATGCGTTCAGCAACAATTGTGTTCAATAGTATTACACACTATAATCCTGAAGAGAGATCGGCCAATGAGGGAATTGAAGAGCTCAGCCATTCCAATGAAGTACCGCAAATTATGCTGAATATTTATATATTTGTGTAAATATTATTTTTTTGGCACTTTTTATCAATTCATGTTCATGTTTGTTTGATTTAGCTCTGGTGTTGCCACAGTCTGAAGAAGTTTTTTTTAAATACCTTTTTGAACACTTCAAATCAAAGGTTGTAATGTAATTTCTCTCAGAAACGGATGTTTTTGTTCAAGTCTTGAAAAAACAAGGCTGCTATTTTTGCAGACTGTGATCCTATCTCTGCTTGTTTGCTTCAGGCAATTTGTTAAGATAAAATGGAGCAATAGGACTGCATATCATTTGTTAATATTTTGAGAATCTGTTCCAGATATCTAGCAGAAAAACAGCCAGTAGCACCTTTTTTTCTCAGTCGTGAAACACGTTGCTTCTAGATGTACCAAGAACATTCAGTGAGATTCAAACCTGCGGTCTTTTATTAATAATAATAATAATAATAATACGTTTTATTTATATAGTGTACACTTTACATAATATATTGACAGTTACATATATAAAACCAGGACAACAACATTCAGGCAGAGAGACAGTTATCATATTACGTACAAAAGAAAACGGCATGCATGGATCAGAAATTTAAAGTATACAATTAGTAACATAGCATAGTGTAAATAAATTAGTCTTGAGATCAGTTTTAAAGGTCTGGAGGGAGGAGACAGCACGAAGGTGTTGTGTTTAAGTTGTGTCATACTGTGTTGTATGAACTACAGCAACACGGACAAATAGAAACGCCTTCGATCAGCAGAACAGTGACCTGTTAACCTCCAGCGATGACTGTCAGTTTAAACACCTCTTAAATCATTGTTTCGCAGACCAGAGACAGGCTCATGACAAGCGTGGTTTGGTCACGAGAGAGGCATCAAGATGGAAAACTGCTGGCAGTGCAACTGATGCTTAATGGACATTAATGCAGCCATAAATGTTTTACTCAATAGTTTCTATGCATGCACTACCAAGCAATCACATTATTAATGCATGGCACAAGCTGATTGGCCTCTGCTGATCCTGCAGCCAATGAGATTGCTTGCTCAGCATTTAAACAGTTTGGTTCAGTGTTTGCTGTAAGCTGGTCCTGCAGGACTATCAGAGTTCATCTGAACTCCTCCACCTCCCCAGCTCCACCTGCCCAGATCTGTCCTCTGAACCCTCCACCTCCCCAGCTCCACTTGCCCAGATCTATCCTCTGATCCCTCCACCTCCCCAGCTCCACCTGCCCAGATCTGTCCTCTAAACCCCTCCACCTCCCCAGCTCCACCTGCCCAGATCTATCCTCTGATCCCTCCACCTCCCCAGCTCCACCTGCCCAGATCTGTCCTCTAAACCCCTTGACCTCCTCAGCTCCACCTGCCCAGATCTGTCCTCTGAACCCTCCACCTCCCCAGCTCCACCAGCCTAGATCTGTCCTCTGAACCCTCCACCTCCCCAGCTCCACCTGCCCAGATCTGTCCTATGATCCCCTCCACCTCATCAGCTCCACCTGCCCAGATCTGTCCTGTAAACCCCTCCACCTCCCCAGCTCCACCTGCCCAGATCTGTCCTATGATCCCTCTACCTCCCCAGCTCCACCTGCCCAGATCTGTCCTCTAAACCCCTCCACCTCCCCAGATCCACCTGCCCAGATATGTCCTCTGATCCCTCCACCTTCCCAGCTCCACCTGCCCAGATCTGTCCTCTGAACCCTCCACCTCCCCAGCTCCACCTACCCAGATCTGTCCTATGTTCCCCTCCACCTCCTCAGCTCCACCTGCCCAGATCTGTCCTCTTAACCCCTCCACCTCCCCAGCTCCACCTGCCCAGATCTGTCCTCTGAACCCTCCACCTCCCCAGCTCCACCTGCCCAGATCTATCCTCTGAACCCTCCACCTCCCCAGCTCCACCTGCCCAGATCTGTCCTCTGAACCCTCCACCTACCCAGCTCCACCTGCCCAGATCTGTCCTCTGATCCCTCCACCTCCCAGCTCCACATGCCCAGATCTGTCCTCTGAACCCTCTCCACCTCCCCAGCTCCACCTGCCCAGATCTATCCTCTGAACCCTCCACCTCCCCAGCTCCACCTGCCCAGATCTGTCCTATGATCCCCTCCACCTCCTCAGCTCCACCTGCCCAGATCTGTCCTCTAAACCCCTCCACCTCCCCAGCTCCACCTGCCCAGATCTGTCCTCTGATTCCTCTACCTCCCCAGCTCCACCTGCCCAGATCTGTCCTCTGAACCCTCCACCTCCCCAGCTCCACCTGCCCAGATCTATCCTCTGAACCCTCTACCTCCCCAGCTCCACCTGCCCAGATCTGTCCTCTGAACCCTCCACATCCCCAGCTCCACCTACCCAGATCTGTCCTATGATCCCCTCCACCTCCTCAGCTCCACCTGCCCAGATCTGTCCTCTGAACCCTCCACCTCCCCAGCTCCACCTGCCCAGATCTGTCCTATGATCCCCTCCACCTCCTCAGCTCCACCTGCCCAGATCTGTCCTCTAAACCCCTCCACCTCCTCAGCTCCACCTGCCCAGATCTGTCCTCTGAACCCTCCACCTCCCCAGCTCCACCTGCCCAGATCTGTCCTCTGAACCCTCCACATCCCCAGCTCCACCTACCCAGATCTGTCCTATGATCCCCTCCACCTCCTCAGCTCCACCTGCCCAGATCTGTCCTCTGAACCCTCCACCTCCCCAGCTCCACCTGCCCAGATCTGTCCTATGATCCCCTCCACCTCCTCAGCTCCACCTGCCCAGATCTGTCCTCTAAACCCCTCCACCTCCTCAGCTCCACCTGCCCAGATCTGTCCTCTGAACCCTCCACCTCCCCAGCTCCACCTGCCCAGATCTGTCCTATGATCCCCTCCACCTCCCCAGCTCCACCTGCCCAGATCTGTCCTCTGATTCCTCTACCTCCCCAGCTCCACCTGCCCAGATCTGTCCTCTGAACCCTCCACCTCCTCAGCTCCACCTGCCCAGATCTGTCCTCTGAACCCTCCACATCCCCAGCTCCACCTACCCAGATCTATCCTCTGAACCCTCCACCTCCTCAGCTCCACCTGCCCAGATCTGTCCTCTGAACCCTCCACATCCCCAGCTCCACCTACCCAGATCTGTCCTATGATCCCCTCAACCTCCTCAGCTCCACCTGCCCAGATCTGTCCTCTGAACCCTCCACCTCCTCAGCTCCACCTGCCCAGATCTGTCCTCTAAACCCCTCCACCTCCTCAGCTCCACCTGCCCAGATCTGTCCTCTGAACCCTCCACCTCCCCAGCTCCACCTGCCCAGATCTGTCCTCTGATTCCTCCACCTCCTCAGCTCCACCTGCCCAGATCTGTCCTCTAAACCAGTGGTTTTCAAACCCTGGGTCGCGACCCAGAATAAAAAAATGGGTCACCAGTGATTTAAAAAAAAAAAAAAGAATTCCGTTTTCTAATTAAATTTATATTAATAATAATAGCTTTAAACCAACGAAACAAACTGAATGCTTCTCCTGACATGCGTGTTGCCCTCTCATCCTGCGAACCGGCTTGGGACCAGATTATGCAGAATAAGCAGGCCCTTCTCATTAATATAGGCTATACAAAAAACACGCACTCGTTCGCTCCACCCGCAACACACACACGTTCCCTCCATCGGCAGCAACACACTATACACTTGTCGTTCCTTCCTAGGGCTGTCAAAATTACTCAAAAATGACGTTCTAAAAAATCCCTCTAAAAAAACACATAGGCTATATCCGAACTATTCGAACATCTGGTTGTGCATTTTGTCAATGACGCGCATATTGCGTCAATAACAGGTCAAATTAATACAAAGAGACATAACTACGTGTATAGGTAGTTTATTTAAGTTTAAACATATTTGACAACGTATTACCTACACAAAAACAAGTAGCCTAAATCAACTAATGGCCAAGACCGGAGACCTCGCTCGCACTCGCAGGCACTCTTTCTCTCTCTCTCTCTCCCTCACCTCACGCTCTCTGCGCATAACGGTTTAAATGAACAACAACAATAAACAAATGTTGAGTGCTGATCAAGAGTTTTGTGCAAGCAATTTAAGGTCGCGACTCTTGTCCCAAATATAGCAGGCTTCATTCAGTGATTGAAACAAATAATATTAACAAAAATTGAAGTTTTACAGTAGGCCTAGCTATATAGAACCGACATTGAACGCTCCGAGCGAGCTGTGCTGTGGTACATGGAACTTTTCCTTGACATGAAACTAGTGGAAGCCTGATGTGCATGGAACTGCTGTATTTAACCTACCTTATTCATGCAATAAATAAGAATAAGAAATAAAATAAAAACTTTCAGCAGTGCTGTGCCAGTGCGACTCTTGTGACCTGTCCCTGAAAGCACGCAAAGCACAGCCGCGCCTCTGATACCGCGGGCGTGTTTTTCCACATTCGAATATTCATTTTCACATTCGAAATTCTAAAGTGTTTTTTTAAAACTATTCGAATATATAGGCCTATTCGAATTTAGAATATTCGTTGACAGCCCTATTCTCATTTGAATTATCATTTGAATTATAAATATGTTTGCTTTTAAATAATAATAAAATAATCAACCTAATATAAAAATCACACTGCTCTTTTTGAATAGTCAGTAGTACAATTCGTACCATTCAACATAAGCACCGCTCAACTGTGATGTTTCCAAACACATTTTTGCGCATGTGAAAAGGATGATTTTTTTCCTGTCGATATTGCAACGTGAGTGAAGTTGCTACAAAGCCTATAATAAAGAATAGCTTACCATCAAATACATCGCGAATGTTAACATATTTTGATTCTAATGAGAGAGTTAGCCTACGTGAGCATAATACCCCTTACTTTTACTTTCCCTTTAAATTATTTCGTTTTGGCTTGTTTAGTTATTATTTTTGTTATTCTTGTTCTGTTCTGTATATAATGAATATTACATTTAAAGAGTTTGTTGTGGAATATGTTTTTCGTATTTGTATTTTTTTTAAGCATGCAGCAAACGATAAGCTATTAATTGGTTAAAAGTAAGCTGTATGTAGGCCTATAGCTTGATCAAATTATTTCAGAATCGACTTTGTGTTGCAATAGCGTCAAGGATCAGCAAGTGCACGTGCATCATCAAAAGTGGTTAAAAAAAAGTGCTGAGATGATTTTTTTCTGCGCACAAGCCTATGGGTCGCGTCAAAAAAAAAAAAAAAAGGGTCCCTCTTGAAAAAGTTTGAAAACCACTGCTCTAAACCCCTCCACCTCCTCAGCTCCACCTGCCCAGATCTGTCCTCTGAACCCTCCACCTCCCCAGATCTATCCTCTGAACCCTCCACCTCCCCAGCTCCACCTGCCCAGATCTGTCCTCTGAACCCTCCACATCTCCAGCTCCACCTACCCAGATCTGTCCTATGATCCCCTCCACCTCCTCAGCTCCACCTGCCCAGATCTGTCCTCTGAACCCTCCACCTCCCCAGCTCCACCTGCCCAGATCTGTCCTATGATCCCCTCCACCTCCTCAGCTCCACCTGCCCAGATCTGTCCTCTAAACCCCTCCACCTCCTCAGCTCCACCTGCCCAGATCTGTCCTCTGAACCCTCCACCTCCCCAGCTCCACCTGCCCAGATCTGTCCTATGATCCCCTCCACCTCCCCAGCTCCACCTGCCCAGATCTGTCCTCTGAACCCTCCACCTTTGGTGATCTTTATCATTCAGAGAGCTGATGGAGGCACTTTATTTTACTCATGTACTTATTATAGCACTTACAATAATGGGTTATAACTAGGCACTAACCTTGTAACCTATCCCTAAACCTAAGCTTAACCCATGCAGTTACCTTATATCCTTTCTTGGGTAACTACGCTGTAAGTACACAGACTGTAAAATAAAATGCACCCTGGCAGACCAAACCACGAATATATGGGCCAAACGGGTCCATAACCCAACCCTAATGATACACCGTAATGTGATATACTTATTTTTCATGGGGAAATTTCAGTGACAGTTGAACCAGTCAGGCCTGTGTTATTTGAAGACAGTGTTCTGTCTTTTTTATTTCTGCTATGAATCCCATGAGCCCTCAGAGACTGTTATAGGTAAAATGTAATTGTGCTACGGAGTCTAAGAAAAGAGGACAATTATCATGACAGAAAGAAAGCTCAGGCACACTCTAATCAAATCACAGCATATTGAAATCCTACAGACAATCCAATTGTGGCATAAGTAAGCATATCCATCCCATGTCTGTAACATAAATGTGAATTAGATCAACGCTCCACCAATCCTGAGTTTCGAGAGGCTCAGACTGGCAGCTTTAATGCTAAAATACTCTTTGACATGACAGTCAGCTTGTTGCAGTCTATAAACATTGATTTGGTTTGCCTCTTTTTAATGGTTAAACATTCACTGATTCAATGATCAGCAGTGATATGTGGCTACCTTTAGTTGTACATCACTGTTGGAGCTTCTGCCTGCATCGATCAGGATCTCTTTCAGGATTTATGACGTAACTGAGACCAGACTTTCTGCTTTCCTAAGAGTTCAGTGTGCAGACAACTGTGAGTAAGCCATTCATCACTAGACTTCACCCAAATAGTATACCAGTTTGACCGACCAATTGGCAGACTATGGGAGTGTTTGGAAAACCTATTTGAAAACAGTCATTATGTTGACTTGACAAAGCTTTTTATTTTTTTATTCTCACACTAAACTGTTTCAAGATTCAGTTCTAGAGCCTTCAAGCTTGGTTCAGTCCAATATTTGGGATTGCTGTAGTTTTTTGTAGTGGATAATCAAATTAATTCCTAGTCCATCCATCTATCCATAATGCATCAAGACCTTAACAACCAACCAACCAGAACACCCTAGCAACATCATAGAAACCAGGCAGAACACCTTAGCAACATCCTAGAGACCAGACAGAACACCCTAGCAACATCCTAGAAACCAGGCAGAACACCTTAGCAACATCCTAGAAACCAGGCAGAACACACTAGCAACACCCTAGAAACCAGGCAGAACACACTAGCAACACCCTAGAAACCAGGCAGAACATAGCAAAATCCTAGAAACCAGGCAGAACACATGCATGGTAGCAAAATCCTAGAAACCAGTCAGAACACATGCCTGGTAGCAACATGATAGAAACCAGGCAGAACACCTTAGCAACATCATAGAAACCAGACAGAACACATGGCAACATCCTAGAAACCAGGCAGAACACATGCCTGGTAGCAACATCATAGAAACCAGGCAGAACACCTTAGCAACATCATAGAAACCAGGCAGAACACACTAGCAACATCCTTGAAACCAGGCAGAACACATGCCTGGTAGCAACATCCTAGAAACCAGGCAGAACACCTTAGCAACTCATAGAAACCAGGCAGAACACCCTAGCAACATCCTAGAAACCAGGCAGAACACATAGCAACATCCTAGAAACCAGGTAGAACACATAGCAACACCCTAGAAACCAGGCAGAACACATAACAATACCCTAGAAACCAGACAGAACACCCAAGCAACATCCTAGAAACCAGGTAGAACACATAGCAACATCCTAGAAACCAGGGATAACACCCTAGCAACATCCTAGAAACCAGGCAGAATACCCTAGCAACATCCTAGAAACCAGGCAGAATACCCTAGCAACATCCTAGAAACCAGGCAGAACACATAGCAACATCCTAAACCAGGCATAGCTCCCTAGCAACATCCTAGAAACCAGGCAGAACACCTTAGCAACATCCTTGAACATCCGGAGCATCCGCCTAGTAACCCAGAAACTTTGGATTTCATCATATCACCCTTAAAACTCATTCTTTTCTCACTTTCTTTCTTTCTGGAACTCGTATGAATGTGTGCGTGCGTGTGTTTGTGTTAGATAATAGTTTTATGTGTTAGAATAATCAATAAAGTCTTGTTTGTATTTTAAAGAGAAGTGTTCTTGTTATGTGCTTACGAATTTAATGTCTTAAACTGCTGATCTCAGTTGCCTTGCTAATAAATAGTGTTTTCACTTTAGTCTAGATTTATATCCGCTGCAGAGCTGATAGTTATGGCCCGTTCAAGTGAACGCTGGACGAGTCATTTGCTTGGAATAAATGATTCTTTAAAATTCCCTATAATTAATTAATAATTCCTCTTGAGCTAAATTGACCTGTTACCTGTCAGGTTGTGGTGCAGGCAGAAGGAGAAGAGGAGTCAGAAGTTCCGAAGCAAGCAGCCGCCCAGTGACTTTGCAGTCCTCTGGAGGGCAAAAGTTACGGACATTATACAAAGACACGATCTATTAAATACTGGCCCTGCAGAGCCGTTATAGAGCGTGACAGCATGAGCTGCTATTAGCTCTCCAGTCTAATATAGAGCAGATCCTTCCATCTGTACGGCAGAAGGACTCCACACTTCCCCAGCAGTTAAAGACAATTATTAGCTTTGAATGACGACAAAAAAATAAAGAAAATATCATTTCTTGTATCATCATTATAGTGGCATATGTATATAGTAAAGTGTATATTTCAGTTATTGTTTTACAGTTTAAATTCAGATGCAAAGCCTATCATAACAGGAGTGTGTGTTCATTAAACTACCTTATAATATGCTTCATAATGGTGGAAATGTTCAATATTTACTTTCAGTCAAATCCTTAAGGTGCAATACTGTATCTACACAGAAATGTACTTTAAAAAAAAAAAAAAAGCAAAGCAAACTTTACATAAAATATGAATGGCTGTATATTAGCAGATACCCACAGGTCATCAATGCAGTTCAACTCACCAGCAAATAATGAAGGGAAAAGACCCAAATACCCTCTTGTGTGTGTGGAACTTACTTCAAAGTAGATCAAAAGATGCCTTACTAAAAGCCTTACTTCACGAATGTCCACTTAGACCTTCAAACGGCTCGGGTAGAAGTAAAAAGGAGGCAGCGAGTGTCGCGACTGGTTGTGGTTTTGTTTTGTGTTCATGCTTTCATGTCTTTTATTCCAACCCGATCTCACGGCAATTCGTACGAATTTTACGAGGGTGGCTAATTCGTATGAATTCATACAACCTCAGTCATACAAATTCGTACGATTTTTGCTAATTCGTACATATTTTACGAGTTACCAAATTCGTATGAATTCGTATGAATGACCTACCCCTGACCCCGCCCCTAAACCTACCCATCACGTGGGTTTAGACAAATCGTACGAATTCGTACGAGTGAGGTCGTACGAATTCGTACGAATAAGCCACCTTTTAATAACTCGAATTTGTACGAATTGGTCGTGAGATACGTTGTTTATTCCGTAGTTTGGTTCCTGTTTCCTGTCATGTGCTTCCCCTGCATGTCTTTGTGTCATGTTCCGATTGGTTGTTCTGCTCATGTGTCCTATTTTCTCATTGGTTCATTATTTGATTGTTCACAGGTGTTCCTTGTAGTCTATGTATAAATAGCCGGCATGTTTCATCGTTCCTTTGTCTAGCTTTGTTCATGTAACCGTTGTTGGAGAGTCTCATGCATCTGTGAGTCTCATCTAGTCTGGAAGAGACACACAGTATAAGTGTTTTAGCCTGCAGTATTTTTGAACAAATTGGTTGAGTGAATCATTCAACGACTCATTCACGGAGAATCTGAAGACCTACAGGCATAACAATGTAACCGACTGAGTCACTATAACATCCCCACCTAAAACACACAGACTCACAATTCATCTGCAACAAACGCAAAGTGGAGTAATGCAATATCAGCACTCGTGGAACGTTGATCGACCAATCAGATTCGAGGAAACCGGTCCGGTAACTGTGTACAAATATATATGATGTGTGTCTGTACACATAGGATATTTAAGGATTGACATTGCTGATGGTGTAAGTTGGAATGAATTACAAAGACTTCGTTTCAAAGATTCATTTGAATCCCGATGTTTGGGTAGTCATTGATGTTGACACACACAGGGTTTTGGAGATATAACGACTCTTAATGCATGGAGACAACGCAGGACTTCTCATGAACTGATGAATTCTGCTTATGATGTGATTATGATGTGAAAATCTCTTCCACGTTGACATGTAGTTCTAGTTGCCAACAGAAGTAAGTCAGTGTAATAAATATCAGTGTTCATGTGCATATAATTTATCAATTGCAGTCTTTTGACACATTCATTTGTTGCCTCGCAATTCTACAAATTTTTATTGTATGGCGGTTTTTTTATCTTCTGCCAGATGATAATAGTAAGTCCAATCATTTACTGCAGTAAATTTACAGCACATGTCTCATCAACAAGACAATGTGCAATAGTAATTATCCATAGCTTGTTTTATGTAAATGTATATGTGTATATATACCACACTACATTATAATCTCATATTTGCAAAGAACGATGTTCTTCCCGAGAGGCATGATGGGCTGTAGGGTTCTGAGTAGATACAGCTGGTTCTGGATGGTTTAGTTCATATCAAACTGGATCCTGAGGACTCAAAGACAGAAAGCGAGATCTGCCACCAAATCCAGCTTTAGCTCAGATGATAATAAAGCTGATAGTGGCAAACCCAGCGTCTCAGCAATAACTTCCATCAAAACCAATTATGATATCAGAAGCAAAGATCATCAGTGGATAGAAGTCGGAGCGGATCGTGATGTTCAAAACTCAATCACACGGCTCATTACTGAATTGTACTTCATTTCATTTATGAGTGGACATGTTTAAGTTAGCTTTAAAAAACTAAACATATAATATACCTTCAAAAGGTTTGGTAATATTGTGAAATATTATTCCAGTGTAAATCAGCTGTTTTCTATGTGAATATATAGTAAAGTGTAATTTATTCCTGTGATCAAAGCTGAATTTTCAGCATCATTACTCCAGTCTTCAGTGTCACATGATCCTTCAGAAATCACTCTAATGCCGAGTTCAGACTGCACGATTTTCAAAATAATCGGGTCACTGTTGTTTTCACACTGCATGACTATCTGGGGTAACATTCAGTTGCTGCTGTGTTCACACTGCACGATGGATCGGCGACAGGAGGTTTCACACTGCATGACTTTACAAAAGAAAGAATCGCCGACAACTTCTGCCTGGTCCGCAAACTACGTTTCACAACCAAACAAACGCGAGAAGTGATAAGGAAATAACGGAAGATCACGCGTGCGTGAGACCGGAGTTCTCGCGCAACACTGAATTTGTTATTAAAAATGATAGCCTACAAATTGTCTGTGCACTGATTTGTAGCGAAAATGAAAAAATAAATAAACAGTTTATGCAGGAAATGGTTGGGAAGACGAGGGGAGCAAGGACTGTGTTTTGCAAAGAGAGTTGGGGGTAAATAAATAATTTTGCAAATGTCCTGCTGTTGCTGCTGGTCATGAAAATGTTTGTGCTTTGTTTCTGTTTGATATAATTGTAAATATAGGCCTATCTATTAAAATACTGATATTCTGGTCTATAACTCCTCCTCCTCCTCCCTGTATCTTGCTCTCTCATTGGCTGTCGGTCATCGCCGATGTAGTTTTCAGTCAGAACACATTCACACAGCAGGATTGTGAATCGCCGACAGGTCCAGATATTTAGCATGCCAAATATCTCACGGGCGTCGGCGACTCGTCGGCGATTCTCTCAGATCGCGTCTTTGCTCATTCACACTGCGTGATTGTCGCTCGCGTGAACGAGCACCGATTTGCCTGTGATTTCGGGCATTTGTCGGCGATTTCTCAAAACCTGTCGGCGAGCCAAAATCAGGGCTAAAATCGTGCAGTCTGAACTCGGCATTATATGATGATCTGATGCTCAAGAAACATTTATGATTATTATCAGTGTTGAAAACAGTTCATATTTTTGTGGAAACTGTGATGCATTTTATTTTTCAGGATTCTTTGATGAATAGAAAGCCCAGAAGAACAGTTTTTATTTGAAATTAGAATTTTTCAGTTTATATTTACTGTCATTTTGGATCAATTTAATGCATCTTTGCTGGTCAAATTATCGATTTCTTGAAAACAAAATCATAATGGTGCCAAACTTTTGAATGGCAGTTTACTTGATAAGTTATAGGCTACTTACATGATTACAAAAGAGTCGGTTTCAAACATCTACTTCAAAACTTAAATGTATAATTTCTGTGTCGGTCCTCCAATCTAACATTATAATGTCATATCTGTTGGGTAAACTTGTGAATACAGCAAAAACACACTGACATTCTTGAAGACAAGAGTTGAACCCATATGTTGAACCTTGTTCTTGGATGAGAAGTTGAGTTGTGGGAAAATTATGTTTTAAAAGTTGTATTTTATAAAAAAAATGAAATATTGACCTGTGAGAATGAGCAGATATTTCTCACTGATAGTCTTTTGTGAACAGTTTATTAGACCACTCACAGTGAAATATTGAATTTTGTCAGAGAGACTTTTTTTTTTGCGAGGATCAATAATTTTCTTCAATTTCTTTCCAGTTGACTTGCATGAGGATTGAGACAGGCAGAATTTCCCCGAGCGCCGCATCAATGATGTGTGAGATCGTTTTACAAATAGTTTGTTTTGAAATGCCAAGACTGTCTTCATTTATTCTCTGTTTCTCTCTCTCTCTCTCTCTCTCTCTCTCTCTCTCTCTCTCTCTCTCTCTCTCTCTCTCTCTCTCTCTCTCTCTCTCTCTCTCTCTCTCTCTCTCCGGTTTCATCTCAGAATGCATCCATAGTGAACATGCATTTCATATCATCAGCTCAGCTGTCGGACAACTATAGGAACTAAAGGAATTCGTCAAGGAGCCAACAATATTCGTCATATGCATTCAGATGTTTAATAATAATCTTCACTTGTGCGAGGTTGTCTACTCCTCAGTTTATCCGAGAGTGTGTATAATCAGAGTAACACTAGTGAAATCTGATGCAGATGCTCTTTACATGACTTACACCGCATGTTGAGAAAGGTTACTGTCACTCATTCCTGTTCCGGAGAGTCCGGGACAAATGAGGCTGTACCAGATATGATAAAACAGAAAGCTTCTGAAATTCATAGAATTTTAAAACATTCTCACAAAAAAAATAAAGACTCTGTAATTTCTCATGTAAAAAGTGATTCTGAGTTTGTAACTAATTTGCATAATGCCAGCCTCTGGTCCTGATTGGCTGAGCATCGTCACTTAGCTCCGCCCTCAAACACTGTAGTGTATCTGAGACTGGAAGAGTTTGGTTCGTGTTGTTTGTGTCGAGAAGACGCAGTTTTCTGCTGACAAAGCAAATCCACTTTGATGAGATTGATACGGTAAAACCCACGGCATCGTTACTGTTCGTATCACTGTGTTTCAAGAGCTGATATTCAGATATGATAATGAGCGTTTGCTTTCTGACCAATCAGAGCAGAGCGTCTCTTAGAGAGGCGGGGCTTAGAGAGACTGAATCCTCGATCGAAGCGTTTCAGACACAGAGAGAAAAGAGCTGAAGCTGCAGTGGAGATTATGAGGACATTACAGTGTTTTTGACCTTGGATGAATGTAAACCTGTTGGAGGAGATGCCAAAACAACATTAGAAACATTAAAACTAGCATAATAGGGGCACTTTAATAGGACATAATTAATAAAACATAATCTTTAAAATGTTACAATGTTTTCTATGGGTTTTATAACTTAACATGTGAACAGTATACTGTACTTTTTTTTAGGAATTAGTTACTTTTTTCATTGCACACATACACTTAAAAAAAGGTAATTTTTTTGGCCTTTATGATTCCATGAAGATCCTTTAACATCCATGGAACATTTTCATTCCACAAAAGGTTCTTTATAGTGGAAAAGGATCTTTAGATTTTTAAAATGTTCTTATCATCACTAAGAAAAATTGTTCTTTTAATAACCGATCAAAGGTTCTTTGGGAACCAGAAATGGTTCTGTATGGCTTTAGGAACCTGTATTCTTTAGAGTATTGGATGATTATGCCTCGTTTTTGACGATTCGTCTCCAGCCGTTGATTCTGACTGAGTCTACAAAGAGCCGTAGTTACTCATTCTCTGAACATTCATCAAACACACATTTATATTTCATGATTATTTGATAACCATTTAATTTCTGGCAGCTTCTGAGAAGAAGGAATGAAAATCAAATGTCCAACATTAGATACCATGTGTCCATTCCTGACAGTAATGACAGATATTTATATTTAATGCACCAGATGGGAAGAAATCATAAGTTAGATAATGCATTATTACTGTTGTGTGTTTTCGTGGAGTGATGGAGCTGCTACTGAGTTACTAAATATATATTACATTATTGTGAATCAAACTATTTTTTTTCTAAAGCAAATTCTGTTATTTCTAATGTTCATTTACAGAGAAGCATTATTTTGCAGCAAAATGCACAAACACAAAATCAGCATGTTTTTATCATTCAACACACACACACACACACACACACACACACACACACACACACACACACACACACACACAATATCACGGTAATGCAAATATAGGATTTCTTCACTTCTCAATGGCAAAATGATTGACATGCTGTGAGATATACAGTACTATGCTAAAATTAGATGAATTTGTCTCTAATTTCAATGCAGAATCTTGATGCATAATGGATTGTAGAAAGAATAAAGAATAATGCACAATCCTCTTTCCACACTGAGCTGGTGCTTTAATTTTAGCCACACGAAAGTGTACAGAACCACGAAGCATTTCTGCTGACAAACACACCGAGGCTTTTGTGTGTGTGTGTGTGTGTGTGTGTGTGTGTGTGTGTGTGTGTGTGTGTGTGTGTGTGTGTGTCCGGATCGGAAAGACTTCAGGTTATTTGTGTACTAAAGTGCACAGTGTGAGTTTGGTTTTTCAGATATAAGCTGTGAGTTCCTTCCACATCAGACGAATGACTGACCATGCAAGCTAACTGATGCATTCTGGGTATTATTTAGTCCGATGGCACGAGGGCGAGAGCACAACACACAGCGTGATACAGAGATGATGAGAACTCACACAGGCCCTGATCCATCAAACATGAAGATTATATATGAGTATACCAGAGTTTTAGATTTACTTTCAGTTTAGTGCTCATCAAGCTGGTTTTGCTTCAGAGCAAAGAAACATTGGACAAACTGTTTATAAGTAACAAAAATGTTTTTAAATTCACCATATAATCAAAATGGACAATTATTGGGGGTTTTTAATGGAATATTGCAGTGTTTATTATACATGATTTATGAATGAATGAAGACGTCAAACATGCATTTTTTCGAATGCATTCTTTAAGAAATGCATTCTTACCTAGAAGTATAGTTTTCTATTTTTTATTGTTTGGAAAAGATGAAGTCACTCGAGTGAGGCTAGTATGATAACATCATTTACTGTTCAAATAAAGAAAGTTTTAAAGAAAGTTTGACTTATTTGAACTCAAATTTAGACATTACTGAATGCATGATTTCTATGATACACTGCAAAAAGGGATTTTCTTCTGCACAAATATAAAACATTCTTAAATCAAGATACATTTACTGGAAAAGCAAAATGACTGAAGATATGAAGTCTTGCTTTCTGAAAAAAATAGTTTAAATGAAGTGAATTTGTGCTTAAAACAAGAACAAATATCTGTCAGAAAAATAATCTTGTTTTCCCTTTGAATTAAGTTTATTTTCAGACAATACTGGCATATATTTGTTCTTGCTTTAATCATGAACTCACTTTATATATAACTTATATACTTATACACTTATATATATCTTCAGACATTTTGCTTCTCCACTAAATGTATTTTGATTTAATATTTTGTTATATTTGTGCTGGAAAACAAGACAGAAACACTGAGGAAGAACATCAGTTTTTTTGCAGAGTAACATTTGAAATATATTTTTGTGCTAATGCATTTTGAAGACACAAATAATATATGTGGGAATTTAAAATGGACACTTGACAAAAGGATGTTTCTCTTTGCTGTAATGTAAAAATATTAGCTTATAGTAGTCCAATTCATGTGTCAATACACTGAGATATTGTACAGTAAACATACTAGCCTGATTTTTCTCCCTCCAAATTTCACTCGAAGATTGCTAGTAAAACATTCATTAATAATTACAAAAAAGAGTAAGTAAGCATGAACTTTTGTTAGTAGAAAGACTGAAATAGTAATTTCTTGTAAAATAAACTTATTAGGATTTTACAGTACATGCACATGCATATAAAACACACATTGCACACACACAACATAGATTAATATACAGTATATATATATACATATATAGCCTGCTTGAGAATATAGAGTTGCACATACACAATGAATAATCCATATGTTTTACTGTGCAGATGTGATTTTTCAGTGCATCCGAAAGTATTCTTGTAATGTTATTTTTTATTCCAGAAACTCAAACAATAGAATACGAAATACAGACAAGAGGACATACAGCATTTCAATAGAGTAGAACAACAGAGAGAGAGACACCAAGATGCACATACATTCAAAAAATGTGGATAAAAAACATATGCGATCAATTGAGGCGGATCATTCTTTTATCCGACAAGACGTGCATATAAACTATGATGGAAACACATTTACTGAATAAAACAAAAACCTCATGTGACTTTGCCTCAGCGTCGGCTGTGATTGGATAACTGGAGTAACCAGTGGACCAATGGCGTCGCAGCGTCTCTAATGTTGGTTTGGTGTTTCTGAAACGCCGGAGTCGAAGTGTGTGATCAGAGTGATTGGGTTTAATTCCCTTCAGAAGCGTCTCACACACACGAGTGTGTTCCCGATCACCAGCATCCGAACGCAAGAGAACATGACAGCGTTTACTTTGTTTCGTCTGACGCTCGACACACACTCGTTTATGATGGAGGGAAAAAGAGTCTGATTGCAGAAACCTTTGCCACAATTTCCCATTTTGTCCTCTTGAACACATGGGATGGAAACGCTGCTTTATACACAGATGTTTTATGCAATATTCCAATTTTGTGCACAAGTTAAAGGCCCACGGAAGTGCCTTGGAGCACGCAGCTTTAATTTCCACTGAAACAGGAAGTTAAGGCGGGACATATTGAATAGCCCCTCCCCCTTTATAAATAGCCAATAGCGTTTTGTTTACCTCACAGACTGACAGCACTATGGAAGCGAACCCGAGTGCTGATGATACGCCGGATTTAATAGTAGAGATGTGAATAAATTCTAGCCATTTCAAGCTCAACCAACGTACAGTTGGAAAACAGAATAAAACTCAAGCGTTTGAGCAACCGAACACACACTCCAACACATAGTGCTCTGTGTCTGTCAACGCTCGCTTCGGTCAGGTGGTGTTTAGCATAGGGGCGGAGCTTTAGATTCTAGAGAGCATTTGATTGGACGGAAGCAAGCTGAAGTCGCGGTGATGTCATAAAAATCTCTGAACCATTTTAGCGGAAGTGAAAGACTGTACGTTTTGAATGCTTACATCTCCTAAATGCTAATGTTGTCGTTGTTTTGGAACACACAAGCTTATTCATAACCTTAAGGCTAACATATTCATAATAAAAGCTAAAAAACTTACATTTTGATTTCAGGGGGCCTTTAAATTCGCAACCTCGATATGAAACAGTTGTTGAGAGCTAAACTGCAGGTCTTTATTCGTCAGTTTGATGACACAGTATTTATCCTCAAACATCTGTGCAGTTTCTGACTGTTATTACAAGAATGAACACATCAATTGATGATCTATTCAGCACTGACAACAAATTATGACAAGATCAATGACAGTGTAATATATCTATTAAGTTTCCTGGCAATAAGTCGTTTCATTTACTGTAATCAGTTAATATCCTCCCAATTAGAAATCATTAAAAATTTTAATATTAATATTTTTTTGTTAAACAGAGAAAAAATCTGGCCAATGTTTTATTATTCATAATGTTTATTTTTTATTTTTTTATGAAATGATGTAAAGTCATTTTGGTGCAAGGTAATGCTGAGAAGTAAATCACTATTAAAAAGTCCAGAGTTTCTAATAATTGCAGCAGTTTTTCATCTGTCAAAACTGCGAAGGAAATGTTCAGTAAAGCTCATTAGAGTTGAGAGAAATAAAAGCTCTTGAGCCTTCAGTCATTAATCTGCTTCATCAATGAGCATCAACAGGCTCATTAAAGCAAACGAGCACAGGACAAATTATAGAAGACATCTTTGTTTTATTAGCAAGCGCGCAGAAGTTTCCCCCCGAGGACTAGCCACTTATTATATTTAATATTAATCTGTATTACTGCAGTTTAAGATGTTCATGTAGTTCCAGTTTAGGACTTTTCTAGTGAAATTAATTCATTAATTTCAGTGTAATTACAGGCAGTGGGTTCTGTGTATAATAAATTAAAACTAATTTGACATTATTAAAATTAAAATAGCTTGATTATCCATCATCAAAGGTCCCAAATGTTCCCTGGCTGTGTAACGGATCTGTGAGATTGATCAGTGAAGTTTCGGCAAATGTAATTCCAGCATTAAAAATGTAATTTATGTTCAATGTGTCGCTTAGTTGAACTCTCATAACAGAATTTGTTATTGAGCTTTTATAGTGGTGCATTAAATAATATTAACAGATCAAGTTTTGATTTTAATAATATATTAGTAAATGTTGAAATTAACATTAACTAAGATTAAATGTAATGTAAACAGATGGAACCTTATTGTAAAGTGTTACCAGAATAAGTATAACTGCTTTCACTGTTATTTCATAAGAAATATTTTCACTGCTCAAAGTACTACAGAATCAATGTGTCATTCCTAAAAGCAATATACTTTCTGCATTAGCTAACCCATACCTGTAAGCTAGAGAACTAACTTGTATAGGCATTAAATGAGCTTAAAGCGAGAGTGTGTGTTGTGTTTGTGCGGATGTTCAGCAGAGCAGGGCTGATTGAGTTTGGATGCTGTTAAATAAGGTCAGAAGACATGATTAAATTACACTGGGGTTAATATTCCACGTGTTCAGAGACTCAGACTCCGATTCGACCACACCTGCGCTAGATCTGAGCCGAGACTGGACGCCACGACCCTTTACAAACACCGCAGGTTTAGTCTGAATGACCAGTTGCATTAATGAATCATATCCGTACGATATACACGAGTGATTATAGACATCTGTAGGATAGACCCGAGTGATTATAGACATCTGTACGATAGACCAACGCATTCTCATCCCAAAGCGTAATATTTTGACTCTTTTGCCAAAGCGTCTAAATCCAGCGCATATGGCACCCTTTAGCGTCAATATAACACGCTTCGGTTTTGGGTAGGTTTAGGTCTGGGGTAGTGTTAGGGTTAGACCACTAGGAGGCGCCATATATCTGCGTCTCATATGACGCTAAAGGGTGCCATATGCGTTGGATATAGACGCTTTGGCAAAAGAGTCAATATATTACGCTTTGGGATGAGAACGGGCTCGATAGACACGAGTGATTATAGACATCTGTAGGATAGACACGAGTGATTATAGACATCTGTACGATAGACATGAGTGATTATAGACATCCGTAGGATAGACACGAGTGATTATAGACATCTGTACGATAGACATGAGTGATTATAGACATCTGTAGGATAGACCCGAGTGATTATAGACATCTATACGATAGACATGAGTGATTATAGACATCTGTAGGATAGACATGAGTGATTATAGACATCTATACGATAGACATGAGTGATTATAGACATTTGTAGGATAGACACGAGTGATTATAGACATCTGTAGGATATACCCGAGTGATTATAGACATCTGTACGATAGACACGAGTGATTATAGACATCTGTAGGATAGACACGAGTGATTATAGACATCTGTGCGATAGACACGAGTGATTATAGACATCTGTAGGATAGACCCGAGTGATTATAGACATCTGTACGATAGACATGAGTGATTATAGACATCTGTAGGATAGACCCGAGTGATTATAGACATCTGTACGATAGACATGAGTGATTATAGACATCCGTAGGATAGACACGAGTGATTATAGACATCTGTACGATAGACATGAGTGATTATAGACATCTGTAGGATAGACCCGAGTGATTATAGACATCTGTACGATAGACATGAGTGATTATAGACATCTGTAGGATAGACACGAGTGATTATAGACATCTGTACGATAGACATGAGTGATTATAGACATCTGTACGATAGACACGAGTGATTATAGACATCTGTACGATAGACACGAGTGATTATAGACATCTGTAGGATAGACACGAGTGATTATAGACATCTGTAGGATAGACACGAGTGATTATAGACATCTGTAGGATAGACATGAGTGATCATAGACATCTGTGTAATAGACATGAGTGATTATAGACATCTGTAGGATAAACACGAGTGATTATAGACATCTTTAGGATAGACATGAGTGATTATAGACATCTGTAGGATAGACACGAGTGATTATAGACATCCGTACGATATACACGAGTGATTATAGACATCCGTAGGATAGACCCGAGTGATTATAGACATATGTAGGATAGACACGAGAGATTATAGACATCCGTAGGATAGACACGAGTGATTATAGACATCCGTACGATAGACACGAGTGATTATAGACATCCGTAGGATAGACACGAGTGATTATAGACATCTGTACGTTAGACACGAGTGATTATAGACATCTGTACGATAGACACGAGTGATTATAGACATCTGTAGGATAGACACGAGTGATTATAGACATCCGTAGGATAGACACGAGTGATTATAGACATCCGTACGATAGACACGAGTGATTATAGACATCCGTAGGATAGACACGAGTGATTATAGACATCTGTACGATAGACACGAGTGATTATAGACATCTGTACGATAGACACGAGTGATTATAGACATCTGTAGGATAGACACGAGTGATTATAGACATCTGTAGGATAGACCCGAGTGATTATAGACATCTATACGATAGACACGAGTGATTATAGACATCTGTAGGATAGACACGAGTGATTATAGACATCTGTAGGATAGACACGAGTGATTATAGATATCTGTAGGATAGACACGAGTGATTATAGATATCTGTAGGATAGACACGAGTGATTATAGACATCTGTAGGATTGACATGAGTGATTATAGACATCTGTACGATAGACATGAGTGATTATAGACATCTGTAGACATCTGTAGGATAGACACGAGTGATTATAGACATCTGTAGGATAGACATGAGTGATTATAGACATCCGTACGATAGACACGAGTGATTATAGACATCTGTAGGATTGACACGAGTGATTATAGACATCTGTAGGATAGACACGAGTGATTATAGACATCTGTAGACATCTGTAGGATAGACACGAGTGATTATAGACATCCGTACGATAGACACGAGTGATTATAGACATCCGCAGGATAGACACGAGTGATTATAGACATCTGTAGGATAGACACGAGTGATTATAGACATCTGTAGGATAGACATGAGTGATTATAGACATCTGTAGGATAGACATGAGTGATCATAGACATCTGTGTAATAGACATGAGTGATTATAGACATCTGTAGGATAGACACGAGTGATTATAGACATCTGTAGGATAGACACAAGTGATTATAGACATCCGTACGATAGACATGAGTGATTATAGACATCTTTACGATAGACACGAGTGATTATAGACATCTGTAGGATAGACACGAGTGATTATAGACATCTGTAGGATAGACACGAGTGATTATAGACATCTGTACGATAGACACGAGTGATTATAAACATCTGTACGATAGACACGAGTGATTATAGACATCTGTAGGATAGACACGAGTGATTATAGACATCTGTAGGATAGACACGAGTGATTATAGACATCTGTAGGATAGACACGAGTGATTATAGACATCTGTACGATAGACACGAGTGATTATAGACATCTGTAGGATAGACACGAGTGATTATAGACATCTGTAGGATAGACACGAGTGATTATAGACATCTGTAGGATAGACACGAATGATTATAGACATCTGTAGGATAGACACGAGTGATTATAGACATCCGTACGATGATCAATGTAACTCCACAACAATTACATAAATGTCTCCACTAACATTCAGAAACGTTCAGGAGCGTCTAAAAGTTACAACCTCTTCCGCTATTGGTTATTTCTTGGATTCTGGATCAGTGAGATTGGCCTGTTTTGTTATTGCCGGAGTTTCTGAAGCTCGTGTAAAGGCTCCGCCCTCTTCTGAACGGAGGTGTAGCAACAGCTCATTTGCATTTAAAGGGACACACACACAAAAAATGGCAAGTTTTTGCTCACACCCAAAAAGGGGCAAATTTGACAAGATATAATAAATGATCTGATATTTTGAGCTAAAATTTCACAGACATTCTGGAGACACCATAGATTTATATTACATATGTCACCTTTAAAGTTCGAAACACAATTTTTTTAATTCTCATGCTGTAATCCTCTGTGTTTTAGGACCTGTCTCTTTAAAGCCCCACCTCTCCGAAAAGAACAGCCTGCTGTGATTGGTCAGCTGCATGGCCTAGCCTGCTGTGATTGGTCCACGGCTTAGAGTGTGTGTCGGAACTGTAATGCCATTACAGTTTTTTTTCGATTGCCTACGCACTGAAATTAGAACTTTCCCACAATTAGCAAAACCTTACACTCAAGGAGCAAAACACCGGCCTAGATTTGCACAACTGTAAGCACATTGTCAGCTTCACACTTTTTGCAAAACATTACACACAGTGATTTGCAAAACACTAAACACACTTGTATGCATTTGACACAGAAATTTATCATGACGTAATTTCCTTGCAATTTCAAAGCAAAGGCTTTCAAATGAATACACCCATGAACCAATTGGTTAAACACAGCCACCAGGTGTGCACACACACTGGTGCTTAATTGTAGACACACCAATCAGGTTTAAGTACTATAAAAAGGCAACAGGTAAGTTCACCTGTCTTCAAAATGGATGGTGTCAGAGGAAGAGGAAGAGGAAGAGGAAGAGGGAGAGTGCGGATGAGAGGGGGAATCCGGAGGTGGAGGTGGAAGAGGGAGAGGGAGAGGGAGAGGAAGAGGAAGAGGAAGAGGAAGAGGAAGAGGAAGAGGGAGAGGAAGAGGGAGAGGGAGAGGAAGAGGAAGAGGAAGAGGAAGAGGAAGACCTGGAGGAGTGGTAGGACATGCACAAAGAAGAAGACAACCAAATCTGTGTAACGAAATTCGTGCAACAATTGTGGATCATGTAATAAACCACGGACTAACACTGAGAGAGGCTGGACTGAGAGTACAGCCTAACCTAAGCAGGTACACGGTGGCATCAATAGTTCGGACATTTCGTCAAGAGCACAGGTGAGAAACTTTTCTTCAATCAACAGAAAATCCATTGGTTACTGCATGTATCAATTTACAGTAGGCTATGTATTTTGTTTTGCCAACATAGGATTGAACGTCGTGAGCACCAAGGAGGGAGGGGCCCCATATTCACACAGGAGCAAGAGAGAGAGATCATAAACCTCGTTTTGGCCAATAATGCAATCAGACTTCGAGAAATTCAAGCCCATATTGTCAATGATCACCTCATTTCCAATAATGTCCAACAGGTCTCTCTGTCAACAATAGCCCGTATCCTTAAAAAACATCAAGTTCTGATGAAACAACTGTATAAAGTGCCATTTGAAAGAAATTCCGACAGGGTGAAGGTCCTGCGGCGTGAATATGTGGTGGTACGTTTTGTTCACTGACTGTAGTGTTGTGTACTGCACACATAACCTTTTTACTGTACATGTAATTTTACTATATAGCAGACCTACAGTATATTGATCTACACAATGTGATCTTTTGTTGTATTTTAGAGAGTTTTGCAAATGGATGGGAGGAAGTCCCGCATGAGTGTATATACATTGATGAGGCTGGATTTAACCTGACAACAGTGCGAAGAAGGGGAAGAAACATCATTGGCCACAGGGCTATTGTCAATGTACCAGGGCAACGTGGGGTTAACATTACCCTTTGTGCTGCCATTACACAGAATGGGGTCATCCACCGCCATGCCAACTTGGGTCCTTACAAAACTGTCCTCATTCTTACATTTTTAGACCGATTATACGATATTATCACAGCAGCAAACAAAAGGGACCAGATGCAATACATTGTCATCTGGGACAATGTAGCTTTCCATCGTTCTGCTCTGGTCCAAAACTGGTTTCATCAACACCCACAATTTACAGTTCAGTATCTTCCACCATACTCCCCCTTCCTAAACCCCATCGAGGAGTTCTTCTCAACATGGCGGTGGAAGGTTTATGATCTCCGGCCCTATGTCAATTTGGAGGAATCAATTTGAAGCAGCATCCATACAAGGGTGGATTCGTCACTCGAAAAGATTCTTCCCACGTTGCCTTGCAAATGAAAATATAGCCTGTGATGTTGACGAGCCCCCGTGGCGGTCACCGTGATTTTGCCAAGTAAGACATGGTCCTGGATCAACATATTTTGTTGATCCTGGATCAACATTCCTGTCCCAAAATGTAGTCCTTACCCAATCCCTCCCCCTAAACCTAACCCTACCCATAACTTTTCCCTAAAATCAGAGGGCAATGAAAGGTGAATAGCACTGATGTTTAAGTACTTCACCCTGGTTCTAAGCCTAAACTTGACATAAACTGTAAACTTGTCCCTCAAATCTGATTGGTTGATTGGAAAGTTGATCCAGGATCAACAAAGATGTTGATCCAGGAACATGTGGTACTTGGTCAAATCACATTCACCGCCCTGTGGCCAGAACCAGCAAGGCGGAGAGATGTTTAGTACTGAACTGGATATGTAATTTGTTACAGTATTACTGTAAGCTTACAGTACAATGGTACGTTCAGTAATACTGTATGAAAACTGGAAAAAAAAAAATTGTTGAAATGTTCAGTATTGACTGACTTGAGTACATGAAAAGAAATAAATATTTTCATTTAGTCAGCAAAATTTGTGTCATGTGGTGTTGGTGAATTGATTTTTACACTTTCTCTGTAAATGCTAAAAGTGTTTTAGGTTGAGCCCAGGAGTTTTTAACTGATTCAAACAGAGTCAAACCATATGATGGTTGTGTTTATGTTATGACAACAAAATAAGGTTTTTATAGGACATTGAATAGTTTTGACAAAAGTGTTCCATTTTGCAAATGATCTGAAGTGTTGTGCTACTTTGGTGTAGGGTTGTGTTAATTGTGTGTAGTGTTTTGACAAACCGGGCCCTGTTTTCAAAATTGTGCTTACAGCAATCGAAAAAAACTGTAATACCATTACAAATATTAAATCTATGACGTCAGTATTGCCATACCAGTTTGTACCAAGTCTGATAATACTAGATGCGTTCGACGTGAAGTGGCTCACTTTGTGGAATTCATTCACTTTGTGCTTTGTAACTTTGCAGATGTTGTTTACATGCACAAACCGCTAAAAGCAAAATCAAAAAAAGAATAATATGTGCAGATACATATTAAAGGTGAACTAAGTAACTTTTTTACCTTAACCGAACAGCTTTGGAGTCATTGTAATGTTTATATGACTGATTTCGTGTTGAATGGTGGTCGTCTCGAACTCCCTGGTGCCTGTGAGCCGCAAAACCACCCTTGCAACTTTGGGCCGGTGGGCCGCGCAGCTCTTAAAGGGTCACTCCACCCATTTGCATTAAGAGGTCCATTGTTAGACAACCAGTCATACTATTGAATGGTCGTGCAACATTCTTTCATTTTCCCCTGAGACGAGAGAAATCTACTATTTACCTTTTTCACTTCCTCCTACAATGACGCAAAAATCGTCATTTGACGTCATTGTAGGAGGAAGTGTAAAAAGGGGGGGATTTCTGTATAGACTACAAGCACAAATTCCCACCCTTTCAAACCCGCCCATAGGGGGTTGTGCCTAATGCGCTAACAGAGCTATCACAGATCAGTGGGTGGGACTTCACTTGCAGATACTGAAAGCAATATCAGCCATCTTGTTTATAAGCTAAGCTAACAAGCGCTGTGGATATAGGAAGTTACGACAATGACGGAAGAAACTAAACATGATATGGAAGTAGAGGATTTTGAAATTCTGCTGCTCGAATCCGCTGTTCGTGGCTATCTTTACGAGCCGCAATATAGTGAAGAGCAGCTGAGGCTGATGGAGGACCAGGAGGCGGCTGCCTGTCGCGGACGAGGAGCCCGGACTGGGTCGAGCTGAGGCGGACTGCTGGTGCCTGTGCTCTCGCTGTGCGCTACGGACACAGATAGAGTCCGTCTGCTGCAGAGAATTTCAACGATCGCAATTTCTCCTGGACGAAATCTCTGAATCAGACGACCACACGGACGTTTGTGTTGTGATGTGAACCATCCTAGTTTCGCCTGACTGAACATGCAGGTATCATGCAATAATTCACCATATAGAAAGAAATACAAACGAGTAATTCACTAATGAGTTTGCCAATGTAACGGGGTTCGTTGTTGTGGGAAGAAGGAGGCTGGAACCGGCGAACATTTAAACGTTTTAATAGTAAAATAAACAAATACAAAACAAAAGTATAAGCCAGCTGGCCAACAACAACAGAAACAAAACATAAAATCAGGCCTGTTCCTTTTGTGCTTCCGCTCCTCCGTGAGAGATATGAGACCGCTGCACAGGTGTCATTCATTATCACTCGCGTCGTCCTCTCACGTCCCTCGCCCTCGTCCTGATCGCCACAGCCAACTAACTAGACATTTTTTGTGAAATGAATTTCAAACTCATTTGGCAGCTAGCCTTCTTGTAGACGGAAGAGTGATTTCTCTGATGTTTGCGCTGTTCTGGATTAGTGGGAGTGGCTTGCGGAGCTGTGGCTTGCGGAGCTGCATTGTGGGAGTTGTTGTCTTACATACAAATGCGCCCCAAAGTTATTTTCTGTCTTTTCTCGGTCAAGAGGGCACCAAATTCAAAATTTCTTTTACATTTCGACTACATATATAACCCACTTTCAATAAAGATTAATGTTGAAATGGGTGGAGTGACCCTTTAAAGGGGCATACCTTATTTCCACTCGTTACAGCGTCCATCCTACTGAACAGGTACCGGTGTACAGGGGGAGGGGATCCGGCCGTGAGTGCGAGCCATCTCTGCGTGAGTGCTATTCACGACAGTACAAGTACTCCACAGCGACTCTAGGGGTCGCTGTTCGACAAAAACGGAATTCCTACTTCCTTCCGTATTTTCAGTGTTTTACGGCTGTAGTCTTTTAAAAGGGCATCTGAAATAATAAACTAAGTGCAATGTAGTGTTGTAAAAAAATATATATATTCTGATAGCCTACATATAGAGATACTGAAATATTTGAACCACTTCCAATACTCATTTCTCACAGCATAGATACACAATACCTGCTGCTCTTTCTCTCTCTCATCTCTCCCTCACTCATTTGTTTCATTTGCTCTGGATGAATATTGTTGCTGTTACAGGTCTTGAATATCGCAGAGGGATTGCGCGGATTGTGCATAATTTCACCCATTCCTGCAGATTTCGTGCTGTCAGCCGAAGTGCAGCACATAAAGCCGCCTCTCAGTACTAAATTTAGTTCATTTTCACTGCTTATTGCACTTACACAGTAAAATACACACAAAATAATGTCAAAATGCCGGTCATGACGAGTATTGACATACAACCCCAAATCAGAAAAATTTGGGACAGTATGGAAAACACAAATAAAAAAAGAAAGTAGTGATTTCTAAATGTACTTTGACTTGTATTTCATTGAAGACAATACAACAGCACATAATTTAATGTGTTCCTCATGATTTTTTTATTTTTTTATTTTTATTATTTTTTTTTATCCTATTTTGGTTCTTGCAACACATTTCAAAAAAAGTTGGAACAGTAAAGCATTTACCACTTTGTAATGTTGCCATTCCTTTTCACAACACTTAAAAGACGTTTAGGGACTGAAGACACCAAGTGATGAAGTGTTTCAGGTGTAATTTTGTCCCATTCTTGCTGCAAACAAGTCTTAAGGTGGGCAACAGTACGGGGTCTTTGTTGTCGCATTTTGCGCTTCAAAATGCGCCACACATTCTCTATTGGAGACAGGTCGGGACTGGAGGCAGGCCAGTCAAGTACCCGTATCCTCTTCCTCCGCAGCCAGGACTTTGTAATGTGTGCAGAATGTGCAAGTTACCTTTGCCAAGGGCACTGAAACAACCCCATACCATGACAGACCTTGGCTTATGGACTTGTCGCTGGTAACAGTCTGGATGATCCTTTTCTTCTTTAGTCTGGAGCACATGCGTCCATTTCTCCCAAAAAATACCTAAAATACTGATTCATCTGTACACGTTTCCACTGTGTGATGGTCCATCCCAGATGCCTCCGAGCCCAGAGAAGTCGACGGCGCTTCTGGACACTGTTAACGTATGGCTTTCTTTTGGCACAGTACAGTTTTAACTGGCATTTGTGGATGTAACTACATATTGTGGTACTTGACAAAGGTTTGCCAAAGTAGTCCTGAGCCCATGTGGTGATATCGCTTATAGATGAATGACGATTTTTGATGCAGTGCCGCCTGAGGGATCGGAGATCACGGTTGTTCGGCTTGCGCCCTTGTCCTTTACGCACTGAAATTCCTCCACATTCCTTGAATCTTTTAATTATGTTATGCACTGTTGAAGGTGAAATGTCTTCCTATCTTTCTTTGAGGAACATTGTTTTTAAACATCTCAACAATTTTTTCTCACGTATTTGTTGGCAAAAATGGCGATCCTCGGCCCATCTTTGCTCCTAAAGAACTAGACCTTTCTTGGATGCTGCTTTTGCACCAAATCATAATTACAATCACTTGTTGACATCACCTTTTTCAAATCACATCATTATTTAACCAATTTACCTGATTACTAGCCCTAAATTGCTCCTGTCCCAACCTTTTTTGGAATGTGTTGCAGGTCTGAATGACAGGAAAGGATGTATATATTTACAAATGAAATTAAGTTGACCAGACAAAACATGAAATATTTTGTGTTCAGATTGTCTGCAATGAAATACAAGTCAAAGTACATTTAGAAATCACTACTTTCTTTTTTTATTTGTGTTTTCCATACTGTCCCAACTTTTTCTGATTTGGGGTTGTAAACACAGTCAGTTACATTATAAGTAAATGTATACCGCTGAGAAAGAAAACGCATGTGTGACAGTATAATGGATCCGTGCATTAGGTCTTAAAGTGACAGCAGCCTAATATCCCTGCTGTGAAATTATGAGATAATATTAAAAATATCAATTTGGCAGTTTTCCCTACGCTATTGGTCAAAATTGTGGCTAGTAACTTTGGAAAACCAGTGACTGGAGAGCAAAAGAGTTAATGTCAAGCCCTGGATCTGCGTAAACCAGAAGGAGCGGATAGTTTACACACATAATGTGATCATTAAACATTAAATACTGTAAATCAAAACTGCCTTATGTTACTGAATGAAATGTTGAACACATAAAGAGGAAACGACTAAAGCTTTGAGGTGTGGATGGACTTGATCTATGATCGTGCTGAATCCCATCTGGACGAAGACTTTGACAAAAACACCATTTTCTATGTTGTTTTTTGGTAAAACATACTCACATTCAAAGGGCTGATAAAACAGAATGAATAAAGCTAGAATAAAACCAGAGGCTCTTCTCTTTTCTTTCTTTTTTTGTTGTTGATATATTGACTGTTTACATATTCATACAACAAAATATTATGGGGGGCATGAAATGTTTATGAATATGATGAGTGATGCTGACGCTGGTGGGGAGGCAGTTAACACACATGTATATACATAAACATAATCGCAGGAATAATCTGTCCTGCATGTCGACATTTTGCTTTCCCAGCAACAACATCATCCTCACACACACCACACACACTCACACACACCACACACAGCGCTCAGATGCAAGCCTCGGGCTCACTGTGCTGATTCACCATGTCTCTTTTCATTACTTCAACACATGACTGCCCTCACACACTCTCTCCGATCCACACAGAGGAGACTCAAGGGCAGAACGGCTCCGTATCCCCACATCCACCGGGATTCAGCTCTCCTCGTGGACTGGGGGGGGGGAGGGGGGGTTCAGAAAACTAACATGTAGAAGACCACAGATTTCTCACAATTCTTGAGCAAAATAAAGGAAATCTAGTAGCAAAGAAATCTCCAGCAAGAGAAAAGCACACAGTCTTGAGGGAATAAAGCACGGTTTTTCCCAGATCACACAGAAGATGGAAGCCGACGGTTATGTAAGCGTCATGTTTGTGTCGTCCTCACTCTTCAGTGCTACACAAGACGCTTTCCAGATCACCCTCAATAACCAACCTTTCTCACTTAATGCTGGGACTTAAATGTGTTTCGATCATATGAAATGCACAGGGATGAGATGTTATTATAAGAGGTGAACACAAACAGATTGAAGATGATGTCTGTGTCTTTATTCTCCTTCTGTTTGAATACACATTCTCTGCATGTGGACTGAATAGGCGATGTGCTGCACTCATCCAACACTCTCAGAAGAAAGGGACAAAAGCTGTCACTGGAGCAGAACCCTTTCAAACGGTGCACATTTGTACCTAAAGAGTGCATATTAGTACCTAAATGTTACATATAAGAACCTTTTTAAATGGTACCAACCCAGTGACATATTTTGTACCATTTGTTCCTGAGAGTGAACAATCTAAATACTTGAATTAGCATGAACGTCTTTGAGTGTGTGAAATGCAAAATGAATGCAAAACATTTGCAAGGCTCTACAGTAATTAGGCTCGCTTATATTACAGTAAAAGCTCTGGCTTCCTAAGTCAGTCGTATCGAGCCTTACGGGCTCCCCCAGCGCTGGAAAAATCAATAGTATCCACATAACACACAGTTGGCTTTGCTTTCTTAGAGAGAACGCATGCTGACTCTCCTGGAGAAACGCCACTGAAATATTCATGTTTGTAACCAGGGGAAGTAAGTTGTGATTCCTCTACTCTGGGTTATGCAAATCCTGTGAATAAATGTCTTCTGTGGCATGCTTAAAGCGCTAAGCTCATTAATGTAATGTAGTCCGAACATTCATCAGGTGCAGTCGGACAGGGGTTTCCAAGCCAATCAATCGCAGCACTGGAGACTACACTCTAACAAATGCAGGGTTGTTTCAACCCTAATGTGGGTCAAATATGGACAAACCCAGCCGTTGGGTTCCATTTTTTAAATTAAAATGTTTAACCCAACGGTTGGGTTTGTCCATATTTGACCCACATTTTGGTTAAAACAACCCTGCATTTGTTAGAGTGTATAGTAACCGAGACTGGACTTCTGGACATTTCATAATCAGCAATTGATTTGATTAAATGAATAGCAGATTCCACACCACAACTATAGTGATAATGATACACAGGAACAAAAGATTGCCAAAGATGGAAAAATTGCAGTTCATCCACTCTTCCAGCAGCCTAACCTTTCATCATCCGTATCAAGTCAAGCCAGCTTTATTTAAATAGCACTTTTTACAATACAGAGTGTTTCAAAGCAGCTTTACAGAGATGATAGGAAAATAATGCAAGTCTGTTTCTAGAAGAAAAAAACGTCAGTCATTGATGCATCTCAACCACAGGCCAGGAGAATCTCAATAAATGGTTGAATTTGTGATGTAGAGAGTAGCTCTAGTGCTCAATCTGCGTCGTGACGAACAGTGTCGTAAATCAAGCCAGTTTGCATGCATGCTTATCAGGCGTCCAAGGGACCAATCCACTTCTGCCTGGAATCAGGCTCGTTTTGTGAAGAAAACCCTAAACTGAGATGAAGCTCTAATACAAGCATGGGTGAGTAACGTAAGCACCGATTCATGCATGCAATATTGCACAGCCAATCAATCGCAGCACTGGAGTGGAGACTATAGTAACCGAGACTGTACAGCTGCATGGGCATTTCATAACCAGCAATTAGGACTGCAAAAAGATGGAACAACTGCAGTTCATCCACACTTCCAGCAGCCTCACCTTTCTCATCAGTGATGCATCTCAAACACAACCCAGGACGAAATTGTGATGTAGAGAGTAGATCTGCGTCGTGACGAACGGTGTTGTAAACCATGCACTGTTTGCTTAAGAGGCGTATAAATAAAGAATGGCGGCTTTTCAAGGTACCAATCAACTTCTGACTGGAACCAGGCTCGTTTTGTGAAGAAAACCCGACAGTGAGATCGAAACGTGCCTCTAAAACAAGCATGGATGAGCGACGTATGTGCGCACGGATTCATGCACGATCAACAAGTCTAGTTCACTATGGTTTGGTGGTCAACACTGCAAAAAGACGGAAAAATTGCAGTTCATCCACACTTCCAGCAGCCTAACCGTCTCATCTCAAACACAGGACGATCTCAATAAAAGGTTGAAATTGTGATTTAGAGAGTAGCTCTAGTGACGAACAGTGTTGTAAATCAAGCCAGTTTGCATGCAGATCTGCTTATCAGGCGTATACATAAAGAACTTCTGACTGGTCTGGAATCAGGCCCGTTTTGTGAAGAAAACCCGACAGTGAGATCGAAACGTGCCTCTAAAACAAGCATGGAGGACGACGTGCGCATGGGTTCATGCACGATCAACAAGTGTAGTTCCCGGACGCACACTCACCAGTCGTGCTGCGGCTCGTCGATGACCAGGAGGATCCTGAACCTGCGGGACGCCGTGGACGGGCTTTGCTCCACGAGTCCCGCCGACGCCGCGGTCTGCTTGACGGCGTTGGTGATGGAGCTGAAGAAGCCGGAGCCGGTGGAGCCGGTGGAGCCAGTGGGGCCGGTGGGGCCGCTGGACTGGGCCGGCTGGGGCGCGGGGGGGGATTGGGCTGATGGAGTCGGGGTCGGGCCGCTGGGAGGAGGAGGAGGAGGAGGATCGGGCCGCTGGAGGTCCGACATGTATCCGTTGGGAAGGTTCGCGATGAAGCTGCTGTCGGAGAGACGACGGCGGAGGAAGTTCATGGCTGGTGACGGTTAAACGCTCAGATCAGATGTGTGTGTTTGTGTGTGTGTGTTGATGTTGCTCTTCCTACACTGACAGCTCGAATGCCAGGAAGAGATGCTCACACTGTGCCTGTGTCTCTCGCTCTCCCTCGTTCTCCTCCTCTCACACGCTCTCCCTCCCTCGCTCTCTCTCTCCTCTCTCTCTCACTCGCACTCTCTCTCTCTCTCTCTCTCTCTCTCTCCTCATCTCACACGCTTTCCCTCCCTCGCTCTCTCTCCTCTCTCTCTCTCTCGCACTCTCTCACTCTCCTCTCTCTCTCTCGCTCTCCTCCTCTCACACGCTCTCCCTCGCTCTCCTCCTCTCTCACGCTCTCGCACTCTCTCTCTCTTGCACTCTCTCTCTCTCGCTCTCCTCCTCTCACATGCTTTCCCTCCCTCGCTCTCTCTCTCGCTCTCTCCCTCTCTCCCTTGTTTGTGTTCACACTCTGCCTGTCTCCCCCCCCCCACCCTCCGTCCCTCACGATCTCCTGCATCACTGCTTACGTGAGTGTATTACGCTTACGCTGAACCGCAGCTGCTGAACGGGGTTTCCTGTGAATATACATGGAAGGAGGGAGGCTACTACAGCAATCCGACCGAACCTCCCCCCCCCCCCCACCCCATCTCTCTCTCTCTCTCTCTCTCTCTCTCTCTCTCTCTCTCTCTCTCTCTCTCTCTCTCTCTCTCTCTCTCTCTCTCTCTCTCCTCGGGATCGGGATCGGGATGACCTGCAGACCCTGGGAGGACGATGGGATGAGGAATAGGTGTGCAGATGACGGAGACACGGCTCCGTCTTATAGACACTGATTCTGTGCCATCGTTCAGTTCAAATATGGCAAGCCCATGTTATACATTGCAGGAAATACAAACAAAATGCTCGATGAGGAATGGCGATCATGATCGAGAGAGGCATTTGAAAGCAACAGAAATGTAACATGAGGTTATGAGATTTGCTGAAGGGTTCAATGGTGATGGTGTTCGTCTGGGTTTAAACAACACCGAAGCAGCACATATGAGACTATTAATGCATTTATAGAGTTTAAAATTAAAGAAATAGTTTTACGAAACAATCTATATTGTAAAAAGCGCTATATAAATAAAGGTGACTTGACTTGTGAGCGTGTGTGTGTGAGTGTGTGTGTGTGAGAGTGTGTGTGTGTGTGTGTGTGGGTGTGTGTGTGTGTGTGTGTGTGTGTGTGTGTGTGTGTGTGTGTGTGTGTGTGTGTGTGAGTGAGTGTTTGGGTGCGTGTACAAGTGTGCAGAGGTGTAACGTCCAGGTTCAGAAAGTAAACGTCCACCTGGATTTGCTCATTAGCACAGTTTTTAGAGATAGAACTAATTCACGAGTTCACACTTACAAATACATCAGATGGAATAAATGGTATGCGTATTTGGCGTGCTGTCCGTGGAGAGGGCTCCGGGCTCAATATTCGGCCCGAACCCAGAGTACTCCCCCCAAAAGTTGCAACAAATGTGGGACAGCCGCCAGAAATGATGTTGATGACCCCCAAAAACGTGCGGAGTGCAAAGCTTATGGTGCCAGTCGTTGGGAGGGAGTTTAGTCGCTGTGGAGCGAGTTTGGACGGAGTAACGGAGCTCCTGCGGGAGCGGAGTAGATTGTGCTGTAGTGGAAAGACTTAGTTCTGACTTTCTTTCGAAATATCCGCCAGTTATCCGGCGGCCGTGCGGTGTTGCTGGAGGTTCAGTTGCGGTGTCCTGGTGAGCATGGGAGCTCGTTGCAAGCGCTGGGATGCTGCGATGGATCCTGGGCTCCGAGGGAGTCTCATGTCTATCCCATCAGCATGAGAGGAAGCATATATATATGCTTCCTCTCATGCTGATGGGATAGATATGCTTCCTCTCATGCTGATGGGATAGACATGATAATTGTTGATGACAAGTTAATTGTATTGATTATTTTAACGTGCTCCTCCTGAACTTTGTTTAATGAAACATCATTTAGTGAAATCAGCTGGCTGAGTTCATGGGTGGAATACACATATGGCACCTTTACACCTCTGCAAGTGTGTGTGTGTGTGTGTGTGAGAATTTGTAAATAAAAGTGACTTGACTTAACAGGTTAAGGAGATGTAAACAGGTTATATTAGTGCCTAGTAGAATTATTCTTAGTGTAAATCATAAGAACAATGTATTACTGTAAACTTCAGCACATAACTCAGACACAGCAACAGGCACACATGAATCCTGCGGGATGAGTGGGATTGAGAAGATTGTGCTGGACCATGAAACAGGAGGAAAAATCCCACAAACACACACACCGAAAGAGGAACTGTCAGGGAGAGAAAGGGTTAAAGCGATGTTTGCTCATCAAATAGCATGAGTTCTCAAGTTAAATTAGATGACGATCTTCATTTCTGTGTGAAGCCCAGCGGGAACAACTACATGCTGATGGCAAACAGGGAAAATGATAACCAATATGAAGATAATTACATTGTGTCTTGTGTAATTAGAGATGAATCCAAATGAGATGTTGCAGGTTTTCAGCTGTTCAGCTCAATTTGTGCACAACTGATACAAGAAGCGACACCATGCGGAGCTTCAACCACACTGAGACGCAGAGGTTTCTGCTTAGCTCATCGTTGGGTTTGTAATGCAGATTTACATTTGAAAATCCAGCGTTTAGTTGATCCTAGTAAGCGCACATTGTCACAGTTGTAAACTCAACGACGTTCTTCTTCCACGAGGGATTTTGGCGTCATGGCATTTGTTTCTAGGCGTATCGATAAAGAACGCGACACACGTCTCACGGACATCCTGCAGAATTCAACCAATCAGATCGCGACTTCAAAACTCCTGAAGTGTTTCCAGAAAAGTGTGCCATATGCATCAGACATTCAGACTGTGTGACTAGGCGAGCGCGTAGCTGTCCGGGCCGCGCGAAGAAGCCTCGGGGAGTGGTCCTAGCGGCGGCAGACTGCGGATGAGGATCCAGCGAGAGCTTAGACTCGTTGGCTGACGGGAAGAGCTGGAGTTGCGACATGGTAGCAAACAAGGCCGAACCAAAATGCCAACCTGATCTCACGGCAATTCGTACGAATTTTACGAGGTGGCTAATTCGTATGAATTCATTCGACCTCACTCGAATTCATACGAATTGGGCAACTCGTAAAATATTTACAATTTAGAAAAAAGTGTACGAATTCATACAAGATGAATTCGTACGAATTTGCCACGTTGTAAAATTCGTACGCTTTTTGCTAAATCGTACATATTTTACGAGTTGCCCAATTCGTATGAATTCGTAGGAATGACCTACCCCTGACCCCGCTCCTAAACCTACCCGTCACGTGGGTTTAGACAAATCGACTATTCGTACGAGTGAGGTCGTACGAATTAGCCACCTTTTACTGACTCGTACGAATTAGCCATCTTTTACTGACATGTACGAATTAGCCACCTTTTACTGACTCGTACGAATTAGCCACCTTTTACTCACTCGTACGAATTAGCCACCTTTTACTGACTCGTACGAATTAGCCACCTTTTACTCACTCGTACGAATTAGCCACCTTTTACTGACTCGTACGAATTAGCCACCTTTACTCACTCGTACGAATTAGCCACCTTTTACTGACTCGTACGAATTAGCCACCTTTTACTGACTCGTACGAATTAGCCACCTTTTACTGACTCGTACGAATTAACCACCTTTTACTGACTCGTACGAATTAGCCACCTTTTACTGACTCGTACGAATTAGCCACCTTTACTCACTCGTACGAATTAGCCACCTTTTACTGACTCGTACGAATTAGCCACCTTTTACTGACTCGTACGAATTATCCACCTTTTACTGACTCGTACGAATTAGCCACCTTTACTCACTCGTACGAATTAGCCACCTTTTACTCACTCGTACGAATTAGCCACCTTTTACTGACTCGTACGAATTAGCCACCTTTTACTGACTCGTACGAATTAGCCACCTTTTACTGACTCGTACGAATTAGCCACCTTTTACTCACTCGTACGAATTAGCCACCTTTACTCACTCGTACGAATTAGCCACCTTTTACTCACTCGTACGAATTAGCCACCTTTACTCACTCGTACGAATTAGCCACCTTTTACTCACTCGTACGAATTAGCCACCTTTTACTCACTCGTACGAATTAGCCACCTTTTACTGACTCGTACGAATTAGCCACCTTTACTCACTCGTACGAATTAGCCACCTTTACTCACTCGTACGAATTAGCCACCTTTTACTCACTCGTACGAATTAGCCACCTTTTACTCACTCGTACGAATTAGCCACCTTTACTCACTCGTACGAATTAGCCACCTTTACTCACTCGTACGAATTAGCCACCTTTTACTCACTCGTACGAATTAGCCACCTTTTACTGACTCGTACGAATTAGCCACCTTTTACTGACTCGTACGAATTAGCCACCTTTACTCACTCGTACGAATTAGCCACCTTTTACTCACTCGTACGAATTAGCCACCTTTTACTCACTCGTACGAATTAGCCACCTTTTACTGACTCGTACGAATTAGCCACCTTTACTCACTCGTACGAATTAGCCACCTTTTACTGACTCGTACGAATTAGCCACCTTTTACTGACTCGTACGAATTAGCCACCTTTTACTGACTCGTACGAATTAGCCACCTTTTACTGACTCGTACGAATTAGCCACCTTTTACTGACTCGTACGAATTAGCCACCTTTACTGACTCGTACGAATTAGCCACCTTTTACTGACTCGTACGAATTAGCCACTTTTATTGACTCGTACGAATTAGCCACCTTTTACTGACTCGTACGAATTAGCCACCTTTTACTGACTCGTACGAATTAGCCACCTTTTACTCACTCGTACGAATTAGCCACCTTTTACTCACTCGTACGAATTAGCCACCTTTACTCACTCGTACGAATTAGCCACCTTTACTCACTCGTACGAATTAGCCACCTTTTACTCACTCGTACGAATTAGCCACCTTTTACTCACTCGTACGAATTAGCCACCTTTTACTCACTCGTACGAATTAGCCACCTTTACTCACTCGTACGAATTAGCCACCTTTACTCACTCGTACGAATTAGCCACCTTTACTCACTCGTACGAATTAGCCACCTTTTACTCACTCGTACGAATTAGCCACCTTTTACTCACTCGTACGAATTAGCCACCTTTTACTCACTCGTACGAATTAGCCACCTTTACTTACTCGTACGAATTAGCCACCTTTTACTCACTCGTACGAATTAGCCACCTTTTACTGACTCGTACGAATTAGCCACCTTTTACTGACTCGTACGAATTAGCCACCTTTTACTGACTCGTACGAATTAGCCACCTTTTACTGACTCGTACGAATTAGCCACCTTTACTCACTCGTACGAATTAGCCACCTTTTACTGACTCGTACGAATTAGCCACCTTTTACTGACTCGTACGAATTATCCACCTTTTACTGACTCGTACGAATTAGCCACCTTTACTCACTCGTACGAATTAGCCACCTTTTACTCACTCGTACGAATTAGCCACCTTTTACTGACTCGTACGAATTAGCCACCTTTTACTGACTCGTACGAATTAGCCACCTTTTACTGACTCGTACGAATTAGCCACCTTTTACTCACTCGTACGAATTAGCCACCTTTACTCACTCGTACGAATTAGCCACCTTTTACTCACTCGTACGAATTAGCCACCTTTTACTCACTCGTACGAATTAGCCACCTTTTACTCACTCGTACGAATTAGCCACCTTTTACTCACTCGTACGAATTAGCCACCTTTTACTGACTCGTACGAATTAGCCACCTTTACTCACTCGTACGAATTAGCCACCTTTTACTGACTCGTACGAATTAGCCACCTTTTACTGACTCGTACGAATTAGCCACCTTTTACTGACTCGTACGAATTAGCCACCTTTTACTGACTCGTACGAATTAGCCACCTTTTACTGACTCGTACGAATTAGCCACCTTTTACTGACTCGTACGAATTAGCCACCTTTTACTCACTCGTACGAATTAGCCACCTTTACTTACTCGTACGAATTAGCCACCTTTACTCACTCGTACGAATTAGCCACCTTTTACTCACTCGTACGAATTAGCCACCTTTTACTGACTCGTACGAATTAGCCACCTTTTACTGACTCGTACGAATTAGCCACCTTTTACTGACTCGTACGAATTAGCCACCTTTACTCACTCGTACGAATTAGCCACCTTTTACTCACTCGTACGAATTAGCCACCTTTACTCACTCGTACGAATTAGCCACCTTTACTCACTCGTACGAATTAGCCACCTTTTACTCACTCGTACGAATTAGCCACCTTTTACTCACTCGTACGAATTAGCCACCTTTTACTCACTCGTACGAATTAGCCACCTTTTACTCACTCGTACGAATTAGCCACCTTTTACTCACTCGTACGAATTAGCCACCTTTACTCACTCGTACGAATTAGCCACCTTTTACTCACTCGTACGAATTAGCCACCTTTTACTCACTCGTACGAATTAGCCACCTTTACTCACTCGTACGAATTAGCCACCTTTTACTCACTCGTACGAATTAGCCACCTTTTACTCACTCGTACGAATTAGCCACCTTTTACTCACTCGTACGAATTAGCCACCTTTTACTGACTCGTACGAATTAGCCACCTTTACTCACTCGTACGAATTAGCCACCTTTTACTGACTCGTACGAATTAGCCACCTTTTACTGACTCGTACGAATTAGCCACCTTTTACTGACTCGTACGAATTAGCCACCTTTTACTGACTCGTACGAATTAGCCACCTTTTACTGACTCGTACGAATTAGCCACCTTTACTCACTCGTACGAATTAGCCACCTTTTACTGACTCGTACGAATTAGCCACTTTTATTCACTCGTACGAATTAGCCACCTTTACTCACTCGTACGAATTAGCCACCTTTTACTCACTCGTACGAATTAGCCACCTTTTACTGACTCGTACGAATTAGCCACCTTTTACTGACTCGTACGAATTAGCCACCTTTTACTCACTCGTACGAATTAGCCACCTTTACTCACTCGTACGAATTAGCCACCTTTTACTCACTCGTACGAATTAGCCACCTTTACTCACTCGTACGAATTAGCCACCTTTTACTCACTCGTACGAATTAGCCACCTTTTACTCACTCGTACGAATTAGCCACCTTTACTCACTCGTACGAATTAGCCACCTTTACTCACTCGTACGAATTAGCCACCTTTTACTCACTCGTACGAATTAGCCACCTTTTACTCACTCGTACGAATTAGCCACCTTTACTCACTCGTACGAATTAGCCACCTTTACTCACTCGTACGAATTAGCCACCTTTTACTCACTCGTACGAATTAGCCACCTTTACTCACTCGTACGAATTAGCCACCTTTACTCACTCGTACGAATTAGCCACCTTTTACTCACTCGTACGAATTAGCCACCTTTTACTGACTCGTACGAATTAGCCACCTTTTACTGACTCGTACGAATTAGCCACCTTTTACTGACTCGTACGAATTAGCCACCTTTTACTCACTCGTACGAATTAGCCACCTTTACTCACTCGTACGAATTAGCCACCTTTACTCACTCGTACGAATTAGCCACCTTTTACTCACTCGTACGAATTAGCCACCTTTTACACACTCGTACGAATTCATACGAATCGGTCGTGAGATAGCTTTGAATATGCTGTTAAACTGTCGAACGGAGGTAAGGTATTTTGGTAATTGGTTGATTAACTGAGTGCGCTCCTCAAGTTAATTTAGGTTAATTATCTGAACGTGCTCCTCCCGAACTTTGTTAATAAAACATAATTTAAACGATTTTTTGTGCTTGTCAATTTTGTCAATTTTGTCAAAAAAAAAAATCTCATTATGCATATCCAACTTTTTTTTGTGTATGTGGTATTACAAAACTGGAATATTTAGTGGAAATATTGCTATACATTACATAGAAATGTGTGATTATTTGTATAGCCGTCTATTAGTAGATTTTGCATTTCTCCCTAAATGCATTCTGATTAGTATTCTATTCGTTTTCCTATTTTTTATTTGTATTTAATAGGATATTCCATGCAAATATCTTTAGTGACATTATAGAATTTTGAATTTGAATGTGCAAACTTTGTGAAATTATTAGCTTACAAATTTGCCAAGGAAGCAAAGACATTCTGTTTGAAATACCAGATGAAAATGAATTTATGCAGCTTTAAAGGGAGATTATATTGGCCGGCATAATAATAATAATAATAAAAATAAACTTTATTTTACATAGCGCCTTTAAAGCAGCTTCTCAAGGGACTTTACTATGGAAGTAAAATAATCCCAAATGTTTTTAAAACAAAAAGCCTGTTGAATTGTACTACTTGAAAAAAATATGCATTGCATTAACCCTGCTTGTATTTTAATGCATTGTATTTTTAGGGCTTGCATTTTTATAGGCTGAAATTTAGCATGGTTGAATATTTAAGCTGTGAATATTTCAAATCAAAACATTTCAAACACATTTTCATTAGTAAAATTTCAATAATCCATATTCACCTTTCATATTTCATTTCCCAAATATTCAAACTGATTAAAAATACAACCTATAATATTCAACAGGCGGTTTTCGGTCCATTTTATTTCGCTTTGCAAATTCGCTTCCACAAATTCAGTGGTTCAAATTCGACAGTAAATTCAACGTTGACATCCAGGAGCTGCAGGAAAAGTAGTAGATTACCGAGCATAATCTCCATCTGCTGTTAGTCGACCTCACCAGCAGGGGGTGCAAGCGCGTGTTGTTGACGAAGACCAGAGCAACAGTTAGTGCAAGCCATTCATTCATAAAAACTCAGCATGCATTATGTTTTTTGTGACGATTATCTGGGTCAGTATATATGCGGAAAAGATGATAAAGGCACAAAAGCTGTTTTTATGTTTCATTCATTGTTACTTTCCCTGTGTAGCCTTATGTTATCAGCCTTTTCTACAGTGAACGGGATTATAATCTGTTTCCCTCAATACATCATCATACTCAAAGATTCCCCGAATTCCGTCAGGACAAAGCGCTTAACGTAGCTTAATGGACTACAGTGATATAAAAGACCAAACTCGCACCTTATTTGGAAAGTATGTATTGTACATGTACTGCATTAGATTAAACTGGGAAGTAGCACTTTCATGTTGTTGTTCTATATTGTTAGTTTAACTAGTCGCTTTGGATAAAAGTGCCAGCTTAAAGACTAAATGTAAAATTGGGTTGACATTCGCACATTTAGGGACCGTCTCTAAAGTAACAAGTCCTATAGGCCTAAACCAGGGGTTCTCAAAGTCTATATTCAAAGGTCCAAATCTGAATTTTCATCAATGTCAAAGGTCCGAAACTATGGGGGAGCGAGCTCTAGATTCCAAGAGATTTGAACTCATTTGCGGGCATCAGGAGCCGCTATCAATATGCGGGAGACTCCTGGAACTTCCGGGAGATTTGGGATATCTGTGAACGCATACCTCTCTGTCCAATCATCTTTGAAAAAACAATTTTCTTCGTCAACTTTTCTTTTCCTGGACAATGACATCCTCCACACACAAAACGCTTACGCTGGGAAGTGTCGCGTTGCGTCCGGCCCGATTACGTCAAAAGTCACACGCTCACTGGATGTCATGGCAACTAAATCACGGAGGAAAACTTTAAATATCTCGCCTTCGTTTTAATTTTGGACCATCATAAAAAATAAACAAATGATTTTAACATGTGTTTATCAAAATAGGAAATCCAGACTTTTAATCCCTTACACACAATTAGGGCTCTTGAAATACGAAATGGAGGCGGGTCCGGATTGAATTCGCTCTGGGTCCGGATCCGGACTGGAGTCCGGACTTTGAGAAGCACTGGCCTAAACGTTTCTAACTTCAATAGCAAATTTCAATCTATTTGAATAAATTGCGCATTATGCCTGAGCCTGACACCTACATGAACACTTTACAGTTGGTTTTATGACTGTAAGTCGTTCTTTTCAAATGGTATTTAAGTTAGAAACGTGTATACCAATTTCGTATGTAACTTTAGAGACAGTCCCTAAATGTGCGAATGCCCAATGTCAAACCAAATTTATGCCAGTATATCACTGGGAAACGCTCAGCATTAAACTTTGTGCGTTAAATTCATATTCTGAGTCCATCTGCTAGCCTGCGAGTTTGGTCTTTTATGTCCATTAAGCTTAAGCGTTTTATATGTCCAGCAGGGGAATCCTGACATATTGAGGGAAACCAAACCCTAGTACTGCATGCAGCACATCGCTGCAATATAAGGTTAAGGCAACTAAACAACCAAGATAAATATGTCAAATGTAACACTGGATCTGTACATCCGCATCGGGGGAATAACATTATCGTTCATGGTAGAGAAAGATGCATGTAGGCTACACAGGAAAAGTAATCGCGAACACACTGAATTTCACATAAAACAGACGTCATAATAATCACAAATACACTTACATTTTTGTAAATAAGTTTTTATGAATGAATGGCTTGCACTAACTGTTGCTCTGGTCTTCGTCAACAACACGCGCTTGCACCCCCTGCTGGTGAGGTCGACTAACAGCAGATGGAGATTATGCTCGGTAATCTACTACTTTTCCTGCAGCTCCTGGATGTCAATGTTGAATTTACTGTCGAATTTGAACCACTGAATTTGTGGAAGCGAATTTGCAAAGCGAAATAAAATGGACCGAAAACCGCCTGTTGAATATTATAGGTTGTATTTTTAATTAGTTTGAATATTTGGGATATGAAATATGAAAGGTGAATATGGATTAATTCAATTTTACTAATGAAAATGTGTTTGAAATGATTTGATTTGAAATATTCACAGCTTAAATATTCAACCATGCTAAATTTCAGCCTATAAAAATGCAAGCCCTAAAAATACAATGCATTAAAATACAAGCAGGGTTAATGCAATGCATATTTTTTTCAAGTAGTACAATTCAACAGGCTTTTTGTTTCAAAAACATTTGGGATTATTTTACTTCCATACTTTACACAATAAAAATACAAAGAGAGAGAGAGAGAGAGAGAGAGAGAGAGAGAGAGAGAGAGAGAGAGAGAGAGAGAGAGAGAGAGAGAGAGAGAGAGAGAGAGAGAGAGAGAGAGAGAGAGAGAGAGAGATACACAGATAGAAATACAAAAAAACCCAAAGAACAACCTGGAATACAAAATAATTAAAACCATCAAGAAAAGGCTAAACTAAAAAAAATTGTTTTTTGGTTGGATTTAAAAATGCTTAGATTCTGTGCATCTTTAATATGAGAAGGAAGAAAACCCATCGGCTATATTTAACTACTGTAAACATGTGGCTGTGTTAAATATGTGTTGCTAGAATATGATTAAGATGCTTTTTGTTACATTATAGAAATGTGTGCTTATTTTTATAGCCCTATTAGTAGATTTTAAGAAGACAGATTTTTAATTTTTCCCTAATGCATTCTGATTTATATAGTATTCTATTAATTTTCTTATTTTTATTTGTATTTAATAGGATCTTATACCATCTTCCATACAAACATCTTTAGTGACATTTTAGAATTTAGAATTTGCATGTGCAAACTTTGTGAAATTATTAGTTTACAAATTTGCCAAAGACATTCTGTTGAAAATGATCCAGATGAAAATGAATTTATGCAGCTTTAAAATGAGATTATAAACCCATCTGCTATATTAAACCAGTTCTATAACATATGGCTGTGTTAAAGTGTTGCTGGAATATGATTAAGATGCTTTTTGTTGTACTATTGCATACAGTCTGTATAAACCTCTCATGTTCTCTGCCAATATTTGCCTGTTTCCCCCCAACGATAAGTGCTGCATGAATTATTAAGCTGAATGTCATATTTCTGAGGTCTCCGTGTGTGTAAGTGCATTGTGTTGATCAGAAAGGCTTCAGGGACGCAGTGTGTGTGAGATGCGACAGTCCTCGGATGGCGGGCTCTACACACAGGGATGAGAAGTGAAGCGTCTCCATGGCAACTGCAGTAAAGTGTGAGATTGTGTGTGTGTGCTTGAGAAAGAGCTGAGGTCCAGATGTACATATAATCATCAGTTCCTCCATTATCATCACTGCCTGAAACACACTATCCCCTTAAATTAGCCTTCGCTGCGAAGCAGATGACACTGAACACACACAGAACATGAAGAATGGGATTCATCAGTGTGTTTTGGGCACTGAGACTCTCTGATGATGACGAGGTTCTCTCTCACGTGACATTATAATGCGCATATGTGTAAAGAGGACACGTGACAATGGCTTTGAACTCTGTTTATTGAATTCTCATCACAGAATCAGCACTTGTAGGCCTATAGTATCTGCATATTTTTTTTTAATGCTCAATAACATAAGAACATTGTCAAGGAATTACATACAAATACATATAATATAATAAAAGAAAGAAAGAAAGAAAGAAAAAACAATGATTATACAAAAAAAAGATGACATGACAGAGATATGACAAGAAGGCATACACCACAATTGTATTGATACAATAACATACATTAATATACAAGGAAAACCTTTAAGTAGCCTATACATGTATTTCCTTTAAATTTTTCTGCATAATATTTAATAAAACTCTGGGGGTTTATTTTTTTATCATCATTATAAAAAATGTCTTTTAAACTGAAATAATGTGTGACATTGGTAGAATCAAATATGTAAGATTGAACCTAGGATTGAATTGTATCTGCATAATAATTTCAACAGAGCTGCATCATCATCATCACCATCATCATCATCATCTTCCTCATCATCATCACCGTCATCGTCACGTGAACGAATCCTGGTGTTGTCATTGCTGTCATCAGGCACGTCATCTCTCTATAGTAGATAGATTTATCCTTATTTAAAAATATAAATAAATAATAAAAGTCTAACGCTCAATCCTTCACCGCTCTCTAGTGGCTGTTCATGGAAACACAGCATTTGTAGAGGTAGGATTTCTGCTACACACACACACACACACACACACACACACACACACACACACACGCGCGCGTTCCTTCCCTTACCTCATTAACTCATTTTTGTATGAAAAAAAAAGGCATTTTATGGAACTCCGAAACGATGTTTGTTTATTGATTAATTGATTTCACACCAAGCACTATAACTAAAGTCTATAAAGATTTTGTTCTAAATGTAAAAGAAGATTCCACATGATAACGAAAGGAACAACATTGTGGGAATGGAATCACTTTCAGAACGATAAAAACTTTTAGATCCAATCAGAATTCATCCTGCTTATGTACAATAAAAGTAATAACTCAAATACATCATAAATTCTTCTTCCAAAACATGTTTTTGTCTTACCCTGATTTACTATATGGTAAGCCATTTTTATTTAGACCATATATATATATATACAGTATATATATATACACTACCGTTCAAAAGTTTGGGGTCAGTGAGAATTTTATTTTTATTTTTTGGAGGAAAGAAATCAATACTTTTATTTATCAAGGAATAATTAATTTGATCGAAAGTGACAGTAAAGACATTTATAATGTTACAAAAGTCTTTTGAACTTTCTATTCATCAAAGAATCCTAAAATAAAAACAAAAAACTGTACAACTGACAGACCAACAACTGTTTCAACATTGATAATAATAATAAATGTTTCTTGAGCATCAAATCCTCTTATTATACTGATTTGTGAAGGATCATTTGACACTGAAGACACTGACACTGGTGATGCTGAAAATTCAGCTTTGATCACAGGAATAAATTACACTTTACTATATATTCACACAGAAAACAGCTGATTTACACTGGAATAATATTTAATACTATAACTGATTTTTGTTGTATTTTTAATCAAATAAGCGCAGCCATGGTTAGCAGAAGAGAATTCTTTTAAAAGCATTTAAAATCGTACCGACCCCAAACTTTTGAACGGTAGTGTATATATATATATAATATATATATATATACTGTATATTAGGGCTGTCAAATGATTAATCAGGATTAATCACATCCAAAATAAAAGTTTTTTTTACATAATATATGTGGGTGTACTGTGTATAATTATTTTGTATATATATAAATACACACACATGCATGTATATTTAAGAAAAAAATATTATTTATATATAAAATATTTATATATAATATAAATTATATATAAATCTATATACAGTATATACATTAAAATATTTCTTAAATATATACAAGCATGTGTGTGTATTTATATATAGGCCTATAAAATAATTATACACAGTGCACCCACATATATTATGTAAAAAAACCTTTTATTTTGGATGTGATTAATCGTGATTAACCATTTGACAGCCCTAATATATCACAAAAATACAAGACCTTTGTATCATTCAAAGATTTTAAAGAAGGTACACAAATGAAACTCTTAATAGCTTTTCCATGAGCACTAGATTGAATAGTAGAAAAGTAATAGTAAAAATCCTTTAAGGACTACTGAGAAAAGGGAATTTTGTTTGAAACTTACACTTATGAATGTCAAATTTGACTTATTCGCACTCTTATCATACTTCAGAATCAGATCCAAACATTACATTTTCAAAATGCAAATCAAAATTAAAGAGTACTTTACCCTTAATAAACATAGACACGTCACACCATAACTTCTCCACATAAATAGGCTACAGAAGATGTGAGGCCTTCTGTTTCCAGCGCAAAGAGCAGAAACACCATCAATGTCTTTCTCAAACTTACTACGGACATGTTCGACAGGGTAGAATTTGTCCATGGTCATGAAACACATTTCTTTCACCTTGTTTGTAACAAAAAAATGATGTAATAACCAAACACTTTCCCAATCAAGGCCATTAAGAAATTAAGTCCAATAAGCAGTAGAGGAAGATTTGGTGACAAGTGACAACCTACATTTTATAAATAGAGAGAACGAATAAATTTGTTATTGTTTTTGGACGGTAAAGAACACATTTTTACCAGACCAGTCGGGATGGGTTTGATGGAATGTTGCGTCATCCGTCACTCGCACGCGTGCCTCGATCGTCACTTTAAAGGGACAGTTCACCCAAAAATGAAGATTTCTGTCATCATTTACTCACACTCAAGTTGTTCCAAAGCCGTATGAGTTTCTTTCTTCTGTTGAACACAAAATAATATGAAGAATGTTGCTAACCAGACATTTGACGGCAGCTATTAACTTCCATAGTAGGAACAAATAACAAGGGGCTTTTTAAAAATACATTATTTTGTGTTCTACAGAAGAAATAAACTCATACGGAGTTGGAACAACTTGAGTGTGTGTGATTAATTAATGATGACAAAAATCTTCATTTTTGGGTGAACTGTCCCTTTAATAAATGGTTACCGGTAATTCTGCTGCGCCAGACCGCACGGAGGCGCCCGAGAACTATCAGCTGAACACCCGACATTTTTCAGAGCTCGACGGTGAAATTACCAGTCTAAAGAATCTAACATCTTTAAATAATTCAGAAGACAAAAATCAATTAGTTAACAATATCACTATTAATAATATTCGTTATTAACATCATGCCTGTGTGTTCTAGCCGGGAACAGTGAGGTGTTGTAGCTCTGAACGCGATGTAAACACGCGCTGGTCGGAGAGTTTGTGTGTTTATTCTCCGCTATGACTCTTCCAGCTCTTCAGAAAAACAGTGTTTTCTTCAGGAAGATCCTCAGTCAGTTTCCTCAGGACTGCAGTCTGGCCTTCGCTTATGGATCTGCTGTTTTCAGTCAGAATGGAATCTGTCAAGGTCAGATGAGGGTAAGAAACGCCTCACGTGATGCTAATGTTATAATCTGAAGAAAGTCTGTCACTTGGAATTAAAATACATTAATTCAGTCTTCAGTGTCTCATGATCCTTCAGAAATCACTCTAATATGATGATTTTGAACAAGCATTTATTTAAAATCTTTTGTAACATTATAAATGTCTTTACTGTAACTTTTGATCAATTTAAATCATACTTGATGAATAAAAGTATTGATTTATTTTATTTATTTCCCCCAAAAAATAAAATAAAAATTCTTACTGACCCCAGACGTTTGAACGGTAGTGTTTAATGTTACAAAAGCTTTCTATTTCAGATAAATGCTGTTCTTCTGAGCTTTCTATTCATCAAAGAATCCTGAAATAAAAATGTAAATAACTGTTTTCAACACTGATTATAATCATAAATGTTTCTTGATCATCAAATCATCATATTAGAGTGATTTCTGAAGGATCATGTGACACTGAAGACTGGAGTAATGATGCTGAAAATTCAGCTTTGATCACAGGAATAAATTACACTTTACTATATATTCACATAGAAAACAGCTGATTTACACTGGAATAATATTCTCTGTTTTTACTGTATTTTTTGTATTTTTAATCAAATAAACAGCCTTGGTGAGCAGAACAGACTCTTTCAAAAACATAAAAAATCTTGCCGATCCCAAACGTTTGACTGGTAGTGTGTGTTTATTCCTAAGAAGTGCTTGTGTTTTGTGTTTCAGAGGAACATGCTGGATTTTGTGTTCGCCGTGGACGATCCGGTCACATGGCACACCCTGAACCTGATGGAGAACCGCAAGCATTACTCGTTCCTCAGGTTCCTGGGGCCGAAACGCATCAGCAGAATCCAGAGCGAGTGTGGAGCCGGAGTTTACTTCAACACACTGATTCCTGCGGATGACCGGGTATCAAACTCACACACGTTTTGTTTTTAAAGTCCCCCTGTAGTCAATCATCTTATCCCTTAAAACTCATCTTTGATCACCAAAATTACATATTTAAACGTTTTTTGCCTTAAAATATCTTGAATGTAACTCGACACCCGTGCCTCATTTAGTATGCGTGGTTCTATGAATATGCAAATGAGCCCCGCCTCCACTCACTCACTCAGCTCAGAGATCCACTGGTTGACGATCACACGTTGATCTGATTGGTTACAAGGTAGTTTGTGAAGTCAGAAACACCAGCGATTTCAAACCGTGTTTTTGAGACTTTCTTTGGTTCACTGCAGTTTTAAAGGTGTCATATAATGCCATTTTCATACAAGTTAATTTGATTCTTTAGGGTCTAAATGAAAAGTTTGTAATATACTTTAATTAAAAATTCTCATTAATATTGTAAGAAAACACTAATTTTACCTGGTCAAAAACAGCTCTGTTTTCAGCACGCCGTTTCAGTGCATATGCCTTTAAATGATAATGAGCTTCGCTCACTCCGCCCCTCTGTTCTGCGGGCGTTTTGACACAACGCACGAGTGTTGCCTTGACAACAGTTGAGGGTATATTTTGGAGAGAGAATGGCAGCGGGAGTCTCTGAGGACAGATCTGTGCAACCGTATCAGTATGAACCGGAGTCGGACCCGGAACAAGATGACGGCCGCAAAGAAGTTTGACAATTAAGGCTCGAACAGGACGTTTCTGAATGGTTGGTTAACAATGTCACTTTGATCTATCTTTGTGTACTGGCAGGGTAACGTTAGAGTAACTTAGTGAGATGTACGAACGCTATGTGTTTACTGATGTATACGTACTCAGTTTGTAATAACACAATAACCATAACACGTTGTTCATTATAAACGTGGGATTATGAATTATATTGAGAACCAGCTTTATACTGACCCTCCTTTATAAAGCAGTCTGGTGAGAAAAGATTCATGAATCGCGCAAACATGAAAGCATTGACGTTGCTCGTGAGGAATATTCCCTTCGAAAACAAAACTCAGCCACTGCGTCTTCAGCGTTTCGGATTTAGGAACATCAGAATGACTCTGTTCGTTATTACACCCAAGAACAGAACACCACAATCGCTTAGACGCCATTCTGCTCCAGCGTATCAACAATGACGGACTATGATGACAGCTCACTCAGGGCGGGGATGTGTTGAAACGCTGCTGTCAATCAACAATCGTGGGAGGGGCGTCCGTTTTATTGACGTCACAAAAACGAACGGCTCAATTTGAGGCAGGGGAAAACATATAAGGAGATTAAAACAAAAACACTGGATAGATTTGTATCATTATATGATGGTTGTGTACAGGCACTGCCAACACACATTTCAGTACAATCAACCTGAAAAAGTGCATGTACCATTATATGACCCCTTTAAGGAGAAAATACTCAGCAATGCTGTTGACTTATGAATTTACACATGTTTTGACATATAAACAACATTAAAAACACCACATATAAACAACATTAAAAGCTGGATTTTCACCACAGGGGGACTTTAAAGAAATGAATTATATTGTTTAGAAAAGATGCGTTAAATTGATCAAAAGTGGCAGTAAAGACATTTATAATGTAGGAAAGGATTCTATTTCAAATAAATGCTGTTCTTTCAAACATTCTTTGAAGAATCCTGAAAAATAACATTGATAATAATCATAAATGTTTCTTAAAGCATCAAATCATCATATTAGAATGATTTCTGAAGGATCATGTCACACTGAAGACTGGAGTAATGTACTATATTTTACACTGGCTGGAATAATATTTCACTGTTTTTACTGTATTTTTGATCAGATAAATGCAGCCTTGGAGAGGGAAAACACCGAGATGCAGTTTGTTTGACGTCTGTTGTGTTTGCAGTTGATCAAGTACGGCGTCATCAGCACCGAAGCTCTGATCGATGATTTACTCCACTGGAAGACGCTGTACGTCGCGGGCCGATTACACAAACCTGTGAGTGTTTGCCCAGCCCATCGGGGGTGCCGTAACACTCAAGTATCATGTGGTTAAATATCATACACTAGATTGTGTGCAAATTAAACGCGATCTGCTGTGACGTCACATTCACGGTGCATTGTGGGATATGGATCTGCCTGAAGTGAACATGTTGAGTAATAGGGCTGTCACTTTTGTGAAAAAATCCTGTTCGATTTTTGAGACATAAGTGTTCATTGAATCGATTGTAAAATCGATTTTCCATGTCTAAAGACGTTTCCATTTTCAACACCAAATACAGGCAAATCCACGGACGCCTAACAGGCATTAGGACGAGCGTAAAGAGGGCGGTTGAGACGCACACAAGTCAGCAATATTTCTGATGATTTATTGGCGTGAAGTTTCGTGAACAATGCCAAACAGGAGCGCAACATTCAGGGATTGAGATTAACACCCTCCGACTCGCCAAATGCAGTTAAAATGGATTCCCTATTTTCGTTTTCGAAACTTGTGTTGGTTGGTCCGATCGATTGTGCAATCGTTTTTCGATTTCGCCCTAGTGAGTAGACGAAGGGTCGAGGCTCTGTCCAAATGAACTTCCCTCGTCTACTTGACGAAGTTGCACGCACTTCAAAATGGCGGCAGGGATTCAACAAAGTTTGGTATCCCAAACGGCACCCTAAACATTCACACACTCTCACGGCGTAATGTCACTTCGGCGGTCAGGACTGAAAATGTCAGTTGTAAACAATCAGATCTCTATCTCTATGTGCTGATGTGGCGTCCCGTAGTGTGTGACTTAATATCCACTAGCTTGGGTTGATTAGGCTTTGCTGATGTCACTGCCTCTTTAAATCCAGTACTTGGGTTATAACTGTGATTTGTGTCTTATATAGATCTAGTCTTTCCCCCTCATGTCCAAAGTAATAAAGCTCCCATTTTCCAGACTTACTGTGCTGTGTTACTGAACCTCATTTCAAATTGAAATACCCTTTACAAAAGACACGAAACTTTCAAAAGGGGTGAAGCCCAGTGTATTTTCACTCATAGTGAGATATCGGGAAACATAATCAAGCGTTTCTTTAAACAAACAAGAGACACCTCACTCACAACTAGATCATTATCATTATCTCTCATACGCGAGAACACATAATCTCCCACATTTCCCCTGTTCCTGCATGTGTCCCAGTTGTCCTTTATGTTTGGTACGTATCAAGATTGTGAATAAAACACACAATAAAGTATATCTGGAACAATACAAGGAAAAAAACATCCCAATCAAGGCCAGGGGTGAAAACTAAAAGAAAAGCTGTCTTTGTTTTAAAGACGGCGCATGCCTCCTCTGGGTCTCGGCTCTTCTGTGTGCATGATCTGTTGTTGTGAACCTGCAGTTTTTACTCTTCACATCCTCACCTATAATCCTGCAAACTAACCGTCCTGGGGTGTGTCTCCCGAAAGCATCGTTCGCCAACGAACATTCGCAAACAGCATCGCAGAGTTGTGTGTTTGACAGATCTAGATCTCGAGCTGTGGTTAGAAGCAGAGTTTCCAGTTTTCATGACATGTGGACTCAATAAATCCTGATCTTGAGCAAAATAAGCAAGCTGACATTCAGTGCAATCTATATCTTTATTTAGAATGCATACTAATGTCATTTACGTCTTTTAGTTTAAGAGATTTAAAGTGTCGTGTTTGAAGAGTGCGCATGTGTGAACGAGCTCTATAGTGTAAGAACGAGTCAATGATTGAATCTGGAAATAAAGCAAAATAACTGAGAAAAATGAGAAATCTCTCGGCTGTCAGTGAAATGGTTAATTTTGGGCACTTACAGGCGAACCAAAAAGTATTCAGACACCAGATATAATTTTTGATATTGTTTCACTAGTGTGATCAGGACACTATAGTGCATTTATGTTAGTGAGGAGAGCAAAATAAAGTAAACTGTGACATATTATACCCAAATATTCTTCATATAGTGACTACCAGTGAAACTTTGGGACCAAAAATGATTCGGACACTTTGAGCTGATCATGTTTTGCTGAAGTGTGTTTTCTGTAATTGCTAATGCTCTTTTTACACACAGACTGAACAACATGACGCATTGCTTGGTCACTGGTTGAGCTAAACTGGTATTATCTAATTGTGGAGTTAAATTTAACAGCTGACAGATATTCAACATAATTCATGTGTGAGAGTCTAACAGAAGGACGGACAAAACCAGTGAAATATCCACTGATCTGATAACTCGTCATATTTTAGTAGCATTTTCTAAACTATAGAATAAACTGAGATAATGTGAGAAATGTTGAAGGTGTCTGAATAGATTTGTGGTCTGACTGTGTGTGTGGTGTCGGTGTCAGATACTGTTCTCCTCAAGTGTGTGTGAGTGAGTTGGTGGTGTGTTCCTCCACAGGTTCGAGTTCTGCTGCAGAATGAGAGTGGGAAACTGCGCTCCGCCCTCGTGGGGAACTTGAAGAGTGCCGTGACTGCCTCGTTCCTCATGCTGCCCGAGAGCTTCTCAGAAGAAGACCTGTTCCTCCAGATCGCAGGACTGTCCTACTCTGGCGAGTCTTTCTCACATGCATTTTACAGTTTTACTCTAATCTGTATTTGTTTTTTGAGGCCGTTCAGTCAGAAATCTCCACTTCAGCAGCTTCACACACACACACACACACACACCAGACTCCTCTATATTCTGATGAGCTGGTCATGTATATCCATTTGTTTTTTTTCTTTCACTTGATTTTTGGAGGGAGGAAAAGAAAACTTAAAAACCTTTAACTCTCTGGTGCTCTGTGGTCATTTTAGGGTTTTTGTTTGTTTGTTTTTTTTAAAGAATTTTTTACTTCGTCGTAGTGGTACGAAATTTGGTAAAGGTTTTGGCACTTGCTGTGTGAACACACAAACACACAAAAAAAAAAAACATGGACATGATTTGAAAAGGTTAAATGGTCCTGGAAAAAAAAAACAGTCACTCTTGTATTGTTTCCGGTCAGAAATGAGCACATTGGAAATGAGTGAGACGAGTTTCCTCTAGTGGAAGCGTTTGGCACTGCAGCCGGACAACATCTCACTGAATGAGTAGTATGAAGCTGCAGACTCGGAGACCTGCATCTACAGTCCCCCTGCACCCAGAGTCCCGCATTCTCACACCCCTCGTTTTTCGAGACAGCGTTCCTATCAAATTGTATCGGATAAACATGTGAAGAACTTAAGCCAAAACGTAAGTAGGCTATCTTCAATTTTATTTAGCGAATCGTTGTAGCCTACTCGTTTGATTTATTTTTTAATAAAACTAATTTAGCTCATCGATACAACAAATGAATAGTCCATTTAATATTTGTAAAGATAGTTTGTAACAAGATTTGAGCCGTTAATGTAAGTTTTTTCGCCCTCTTCCCCCGAGAAAATATTTTGATAGCTAACGTTAGCCTTTAACCTTGATATGTCATAAATGCTGCAGTGATTTTCACTGCCCATTTTGTGCCCCCATATATTTCAAACCCACAAAGTTGTCCAAAGTTCAAAAACATCTCAAGGGACACTTCAACAGAGCAGTGCAACATGAAGGTAACATTTGCAAACATCTTTTTTCTTTTTTGTTCTTTCTTTTTGAAACATCATAAGACATGTGCTATCGGGCCTATACTGTTGTAGGCTATTCCAGGGTACACCATACATCGATGGAGTCGCCCCTGCCGAACCCAGCAACATATCATTTTATGATTATGCAAAGCGACTTATAAATTAGTTTTTTTAATGCAATTGAAGACGAAAAGTAAAGTCACGAACACAGTTTTTTCTTCCTTTTTTCTTTACAGCAAGATGATGTTTAGGTGATCATTAAATAAAGTACAGAATTGTTTATTATTGGTGTTTTGTCTATTCTGATTTGTTTTGCTTCGCATTCAAAATTTAAAAAAACAGATTTTGTAATGTTAGCATGGTAATGTTAATTAGACCATTATAGGTTGAACTGAAAGAAAAATTGGAATTTGAATAAAAAAAAATATAAAAAACATTGTAGCAATATAGTATCACACACTATATTTCAGAAGATAGTTCAATCTGTAATTGTATCCCTTCCATCGCAATGAGGATTTTTTGGCACATGCATTAAGCAGGGAACGCAAATATTTATTGGATAATTTATTTGGAGACCGTAATATTGCATCCTATTGTTAGGTGTTCAAGCACGAAGTGCTGAAAACCTATTGTAATTGTAAGGATTTTTATTATTATTATTATTATTTTCCCCTAAAACGCATCGTGCAGCCCAAACCGTAAGTGCTGGAGCTCTGAAACTTTGCCAGTAGGTAGTACAAAAATCGAGGAGAGGTTATCAAATTATGAGCCCGATTGGCCCATAGGTGGCGCTATAGCGCAAAAAACAAAAAAATGGCACTATTTTCCTTAAATCTCAATAACCCTTTGTCCCAGCCTCAAGTGTCTTATATCATTGGAATCCTTGGCTCAAGCCGAACAAAAAAGGCCTCAAGGATTTCATTTCCGGTATGCAAATTTTTTCGCTATTTCCGGTTTTGTCCAAAACCTACTTTTGCGAACTAGTCCTAGGTTTTTTGCCCGATCAGAACCAAACCAGTGCAGAAATGTTCTCTGGAGTCTGAATATCAATAATTATTGAAAAAAAGTTGAAATTTCGATTCACTGTCACTAAGGGGCGTAAAAACGTTCGCAGGAGGCGGAGCCTATTTTACTAAAATGGCTATAACTCGTGAACGAAATGAGATATTTTTACCAAACTCGGTACAGCTATGTATGAGCTCAATTTGAGGTCACAGTAAAAAAATCGCGACGATCGAACACTAGGTGGCGCTATAACATTAAAAAAACATAAAAGGGGGTGTGGCCACCTGACCGTTAGTCCGATTGACTCGAAATTTTGTATGCAGTGTCTTGGTCCAAGGTACCATGTATGTATAAAAGGATATTGGCGTATCTCAAAAAACATGGCCACCATCGACCAATGAAGTTTAAGCACCTATGAGACAAGGTTAACGAAGGCCAATCGGAACTAAACTCGATGGGCATGTTCATCTCATATTCCAAGAGGTCTGTAAGAGTTTTGAAAGAAATCGGCCACTAGTTGGCGCTAACGAGTTTTACGGCTCTGTAATCACGTGGTGTTGCACACATCCCCCCAAAATGCATATCATTTGATAGATCTCCTCATGGTGAACAACTTTGCCTCTAGAACCATTGCTGTCAATCAAATCGTTCATTAAATATTCACGAATATGTTAAAAACCTACTTTTGCGAACTAGTCCCTGGTTTTTTTCCCGATCGGAACCAGACCAGTGTAGGACAATTCTCTGGACTCTCTAGATCAATAATTATTGAAAAAAAGTTGAAATTTGCCATTTGGTTTATTATAACAGGATCATTTATAAAAAGGGGCGTGTCAAAACACACTCAAAAGCCTATAAATCATAAATAAAAACTCAGAACTTCACAAAAATTGATGAGCATATGTGTCATACCATGGTGAGGAAGCATGCAAAGTTTCATGGAGATCGGACCATAGGTGGCGCTATAACTGTTAAAAAGCTTTAAAACCATATATTTCCTATGGTAAATTGCCTGTATTGGCTGTAAATGGTGTTTTCCATCTATAATGTCAGTGGTTAAATGTATGCTAAATAAAATTAATGTCTTAAATGCTTATGTGTTTAACGGCCTTAAAGGCCTTAACTGCTTGAACACCGCTAAATGCTGCTTGCAGCTTTAATTAGGTGTTCAAGCACGAAGTGCTGAAAACCTATTGTAATTGTACTGATTTTTAGGTGTTCAAGCACGAAGTGCTGAAAACCTATTGTAATTGTACTGATTTTTATTATTATTATTATTATTATTATTATTATTCTTCTGCCGTAAAACGCATCGTGCAGACCAAACCGTAAGAGCTAGAGACTTGAAACTTTGTCAGATGGTAGTACAAAAATCGAGGAGAGCTTATCAAATTATGAGCCCGATTGGCCCATAGGTGGCGCTATAGCAACCAATTGCGCAAAACTGCTCATAACTCCTAGACCGTAAGTCGTAGACTCAAGTGTCTTATATCATTGGAAAGCTGGACTCCTGACTTAAAAAACGTATATCTCCGATTTCATTTCCGTCATGATAGATTTTCCGCCATTTTGAATTTTGTCAAAAAACGACTTTTGCGAACTAGTCCCTGGTTTTTCGCCCGATCGGAACCAAACCAGTGCACAAATGTTCTTTGGAGTCTGAATATAAATTATAATCGAAAAAAAGTTGAAATTTCGATTTTCGGTCGCTAGGGGGCGCAAAAAGAACGTTGTGGGAGGAGCCTATTTTACTAAAATGGCTATAACTCCAGAAGTAAATTAGGTAGGTTCACCAAACTTGGTACAGGTGTGCATGACTTCAATCTGAGGTCACAGTAAAAAAATTGCGACGATCGAACACTAGGTGGCGCTATAACATGAAAAAAACATATAAAGGACTGACCGTTAGTCCGATTGACTTGAAAATTGGTATGCAGTGTCTTGGTCCAAGGCTTCATGTATGTCTATGAGGACATTGGCGTATCTCAAAAAACATGGCCGCCATCGACCAATGAAGTTTGAGCCCCTATGAGACGAGGTTAACGGAGGCCAATCGGAACGAAACTCGATGGGCATGTTCGACTCATGGCCTAAGAGGTCTGTAAGAGTTTTGAAAGAAATCGGCCACTAGTTGGCGCTAACGAGTTTTACGGCTCTGTTATCACGTGGTGTTGCACACATCCCCCCAAAATGCATATCATTTGATAGATCTCCTCATGGTGAACAACTTTGCCTCTAGAACCATTGCTGTCAATCAAATCGTTCATTAAATATTCACGAATATGTTAAAAACCTACTTTTGCGAACTAGTCCCTGGTTTTTCGCCCGATCAAAACCAGACCAGTCTAGGACAATTCTCTGGACTCTCTAGATCAATAATTATCAAAAAAAAGTTGAACTTTGCCCTTTGGTTCACTGTAACAGGGTCATTTAGAAAAGGGGCGTGTCAAAATACACTCAAAAGCCTATAAATCATAAATGAAAACTCAGAACTTGACAAAAATTGATGAGCATATGTGTCATACCATGGTGAGGAAGCATGCAAAGTTTCATGGAGATCGGACCATAGGTGGCGCTATAACTGTTAAAAGCTTTAAAACCATGTATTTCCTATGGTAAATTGCCTGTATTGGCTGTAAATGGGGTTTTCCATCTATGATCATATAATGTTCATATAATAATGTTAAAACCAGTGCAGTACAATTCTCTGGACTCTCTAGAGCAATAATTATCAGAAAAGGTATAACTTCTTCATTTGGATAGCTATAATAGGGTCACTTCAATATGTAGCCTTGACCAAGTGTCCCCAAACGCCTATATCTCTTCAATGAATGCTCAGATCTTCTTCAAATCAAGTCAGAACATGTGACACATGACTCTAAACAAGCGTGAAAAATTTCAGACAGATCGGACAAAATATGCCTCTATAACAATTAAAAAGGTGAAAATGATATGAAGAATGGCATGTTAAGCCAATAAGTGGTATTCTACTGCCCCCTGCTGTTTAAAATAGTCATTTTGTCATGCTACTAACTAATATTATTCTATAATTCTTATTTAGACTTTATAAAATCACTATTTTAACATTGACACTCACATTTAGTCAAAATTCATTGTCACATTGACAAATGTGAACCCTGAATGAGACAGTTTAATCTACAATAGAATGTGTGTGTGTGTAGTCCCATGTTTCTGAATAAATTCTGAATAATCTGATTAGTAGCTTGCAAAGACATGAAATGCTTATAGACCATTAAAATATCTTTTCATAATGACTTTGTGTGTGTGTGTGTGTGTGTGTGTGTGTGTGTGTGTGTGTGAGCAAATGTCTACATATGATTGCAAAAGCACCTGTAAAAACACTTTATTAATAAGTAGAAGGCCAGCAGAGGGCAGTAGAAGACCACTTATTGGCTCACTCTCATTTTGACACACTTGATTTTCAACAGTAAATCAAAGCACTAAAGCAAACCAGTTTTTCCATGTTAACTATTATAACACAATCATTTTTTGTCAGAGTTTATCACTTCATTTTTATTGGCCCTTCACATCAATGCAGCAATGTGGTAAATCATGGTAAATCACGATAGAAACATGGTAAATCATAGTAAAAAATACTATTACATGGTGTATCATGGCAAATCATGCTAGCAATGTGATGAAACTTGGTAAATCATGCTACAATCCTGGTAAATCATTCTAGAATGTGGTATATCATGGTAAATCATCCTATAACATGGTAAATCATGGTAAACTGTGGTAAATCATGCTAGATTCATGGTAAATCATACTGGAACATGGTAGATCATGAAAAATCACACTAAATTTGGTATATCATGGTAAATCATGCTAAAACATGGTCTATTCCATCTATGATGTCAATGGTTAAATGCTTGCTACATACAACTTAATGTCTTTTGATGCTTTTGTGCTTAACGGCCTTAAAGGCCTTAACTGCTTGAACACCGCTAAATGCTGCTTGCAGCTTTAATTTTTAATTGCATTTGGATAAGCGTGCGCTGTACTCTTGTGTGCGGAAGTTATACGATCTTTCGAACAGCAGGAGGCGCTGTGTTCGAAAAACGAGGGGTCTGAGAATGCGGGACTCCCGGTGGGGGACTGTAGATGCAGGCTCCGAGTCTGCAGCTTCATAATATTGCACTGAATGCTCAAATTTTGAACACTGTTTAGATTTATGGCTTTGATTTTCTCACAGTTTTAGAATAAAAGGTGTTTTGGAAAATATATATTTCATATAAAAATGGTTTAAGGTATTTTTGTGCATTTTTTTATAACAATAAACATACAATACTAAAAAAAAATTAAGTTCACTTTTTTTTAACCCTCTGTTACTGCTCGTGTGTCAGTCAAAAATGACCATTATTTTTTATTTCAACGAAATGACTACTATATTTTAGTTTGAGTGTTTTTTTTGTTTAATATTTTGTATTTTAGGGAATTTTATGGTACTAAATTATATTTATGCTGTAGTTCTAATCAGGGTTTAAAATGAACTTTTTCACACACCGGCCAATTTGGCTACTAAATTAAGTTGTAAAAAAAAAAATAAACCAGTCTAACCACGTCACACGTTAAACTTTTCGAATCATGTCCATGATTTTTTGGTAAAAAATGACTGAACTGCACATGAGGGTTAAACTTTTCTTCACTTCAGCAATAATCTGCCAAGTGTCGTCTTTAAAAAGAAGAACTTAGAACTTTAAAAGAAGAAGTTTGAAACTACAAAGGATTCAAGATTTATGACCGTTTAAGTCTATGCTCAAAAACTGAATAAATGGATTATAAAAATAATTTACTACCACAAAATCCCCTAAAAATGCAAAATATTAAGTAAACAAAGAAACTTTGTAGAACTAAAATATAATACATTCATTTAATTGATAAACAACAACAACAAAAACACGACCAATACCAGATGATTAATATGTCATTAAAATAAAACAAGTATTTTTAACCTGGCTTTATCCAATGCTCAAATTTCTGTTTTGAAAATGGATGCAAATCAATGCATATTTAATTAAACAATACCTAATTTGCATATTTTTTAACATAGCTTTTCAGGAAACTTGTAATACAACAAATCTTTTGCAATTCTTAATGTAATCAAATGTGGAAGTATGTTGATATCTATAAGTATGTATTGCTTCTCTTCTGTGTGGCTGTAGGGGATTTCAGGATGGTGATCGGTGAGGATAAAGCCAAGGTCTCCAACATCGTGAAAGACAACATGCATGATTTCCGCAGGTTATACAGCAAGATCCTTCAGGAGTGTCCTCAGGTGGTGTACAAGCCTCACCATGGCCGGCTCGAGGTGAGAGACACTCCTCTGTTTACGATCCCTGGGGATTATTCCTCTGATATCATGCTCATCCCTGGGTCAAGTCAGGTCAAGTCAAGTCAAGTCAGGTTGACTTGACTTGACTTGACTTGACTTGACTTGACTTAGGTCAGGTTAAGTCAAGTCAAGTTAGGTCAGGTTGACTTGACTTGCCCTGACTTGACTTGACTTAGGTCAGGTTAAGTCAAGTCAAGTTAGGTCAGCTTGACTTGACTTGACTTGACTTGCCCTGACTTGACTTGACTTAGGTCAGGTTAAGTCAAGTCAAGTCAGGTCAAATCAGGTCAGGTCAAGTCAGGTTAGGTCAGGTTGACTTGACTTGACTTGACTTGCCTTGCCCTGACTTGACCTGACCTGACTTGACCTGACTTGCCCTGACCTGACCTGACTTGCCCTGACTTGACTTGACTTAGGTCAGGTTAAGTCAAGTCAGGTCAAGTCAGGTCAAGTCAAGTCAAGTCAAGTCAAGTCAAGTCAAGTCAAGTCAAGTCAGGTCAGGTTGACCTGACCTAACTTGACTTGACTTGACTTGACTTGACTTGACTTGACCTGACTTGACTTGACTTAACCTGACCTAACCTGACCTAGGTCAGGTCAGGTCAAGTCAGGTCAAGTCAGGTCAGGTCAGGTCAAGTCAGGGCAAGTCAGGTCAAGTCAGATCAAGTCAGATCAAGTCAGGGCAAGTCAGGTCAAGTCAGGTCAAGTCAGGTCAGGTCAGGTCAGGTCAGGTCAGGTCAAGTCAGGTCAGGTCAAGTCAGGGCAAGTCAGGTCAGGTCAGGTCAAGTCAGGTCAGGTCAAGTCAGGGCAAGTCAGGTCAAGTCAGGTCAGGTCAAGTCAGGGCAAGTCAGGTCAGGGCAAGTCAGGGCAAGTCAGGTCAAGTCAAGTCAGGTCAGGTCAAGTCAGGGCAAGTCACCTTCATTTATACAGTGCTTTTAACAATATAGATTGTTTCAAAGCAGCTTTACAGTGATAATAGGATATTAAAGTAACAGAGATTGTTTTGACTTTACAGCAGCTCTAGAATAAAGTTATTGTCCAGCTAAAGTTAGTTTTGGTTGATTCACTTCCGTCGCAACGATCATTAGTTATTAGCTTAGGGGCCGCTGACACGACACCGTTCTAACAGAAAACCCTTAATGCGCTCCGGCTGCTCACTTGCACGATAACAGTGTCTGGTGCTCGAGAACCCAACCTTGACACAGGTTCCAAGGTGCAAGCGGTGAAAAATTGTGAAACAAAAAAAAGTTATCATCTCCGCACAAACTTCAAAAACGTGAATCTGTGTAAACGCTGACGGCGTGCACATGCGTATTACGTATTTAGTCTATAGGTATTCGCATTTGAATATATATGTGCGCAGGCGTGTGTCTTTCTCTCCAAATTGACCTCAACAAACTCCCTGTCCTGCCCTAAAAAGTCATAATTTTTCGCTTTTTATAGTGAGCTACTGGAGAGCTTAGAGATTGTTTGAAGTTAGGGTTGGGTATTTTTTTAATTTTAGCGATTACGATTCCAATTTCGATTCTGCTTATCGATTCCTAATTTCGATTCCAATAAGGTAAAAAAAAAAAAAAAAAAAACGTAGATATCATTCACATCTAGTCTTATTGCAAAACATTTAATTGTAGCTGAACAAAAAAACTACAGGCTATAACACTCACACCACAGAAAAACAACTAGCCAAGCTAATATACATTTCAAGCATTACACTCACCTAAAGGATTATTAGGAATACCTGTTTAATTTCTCATTAATGCAATTATCTAATCAACCAATCACATGGCAGTTGCTTCAATGCATTTAGGGGTGTGGTCCTGGTCAAGACAATCTCCTGAACTCCAAACTGAATGTCAGAATGGGGAAGAAAGGTGATTTAAGCAATTTTGAGCTTGGCATGGTTGTTGGTGCCAGACGGGCCGGTCTGAGTATTTCACAATCTGCTTAGTTACTGGGATTTTCACGCACAACCATTTCTAGGGTTTACAAAGAATGGTGTGAAAAGGGAAAAACATCCAGTATGCGGCAGTCCTGTGGGCGAAAATGCCTTGTTGATGCTAGAGGTCAGAGGAGAATGGGCCGACTGATTCAAGCTGATAGAAGAGAAACTTTGACTGAAATAACCACTCGTTACCACCGAGGTATGCAGCAAAGCATTTGTGAAGCCACAACACGCACAACCTTGAGGTGGATGGGCTACAACAGCAGAAGACCCCACCAGGTACCACTCATCTCCACTACAAATAGGAAAAAGAGGCTACAATTTGCAAGAGCTCACCAAAACTGGACAGTTGAAGACTGGAAAAATGTTGCCTGGTCTGATGAGTCTCGATTACTGTTGAGACATTCAGATGGTAGAGTCAGAATTTGGCGTAAACAGAATGAGAACATGGATCCATCATGCCTTGTTACCACTGTGCAGGCTGGTGGTGGTGGTGTAATGGTGTGGGGGATGTTTTCTTGGCACACTTTAGGCCCCTTAGTGCCAATTGGGCATCGTTTAAATGCCATGGCCTACCTGAGCATTGTTTCTGACCATGTCCATCCCTTTATGGCCACCATGTACCCATCCTCTGATGGCTACTTCCAGCAGGATAATGCACCATGTCACAAAGCTCGAATCATTTCAAATTGGTTTCTTGAATATGACAATGAGTTCACTGTACTAAAATGGCCCCCACCAGATCTCAACCCAATAGAGTATCTTTGGGATGTGGTGGAACGGGAGCTTCGTGCCCTGGATGTGCATCCCACAAATCTCCATCAACTGCAAGATGCTATCCTATCAATATGGGCCAACATTTCTAAAGAATGCTTTCAGCACCTTGTTGAATCAATGCCACGTAGAATTAAGGCAGTTCTGAAGGCGAAAGGGGGTGAAACACAGCATTAGTATGGTGTTCCTAATAATCCTTTAGGTGAGTGTATTAAAGACAAGTAAACACTCAGTAATTAAAAAAGAACAAATAAGCAATGGCAGCAAATAGATACACCTGAACAAAGATATGATTGAAATAAACAGTGTTTTAAGATTTTCAGCAGGTGTTCAGGTACAGAAACTGTAATCAAATGTAAAATAACACTGCATTTTATAAATAAAATATCAATTACAAATATACTTACAAAAGTTATTCAGTCAAGAACGAGTGAATAATCTCTTTGTCTTCTGTAGTTTGATTAGTGTTATAATCGAGACGGCAGGAATATTAGTACTGTCACTTTAAGAGTTGTCCAATAGTACACACGCCTGCAGCGCTGAATGGTTTAAAATCACATCAAAATCACCTTTCCTGTGCGCACGCTTTCGATGTGTGTATCGCTGAAAACTGCGAGTATTAGCATTAATATTTCGAAAGTCACTCAATTATGTAGTTGACACTAAAGGGCTTGTTCGTGTTATTTTCATAAAAATGTCAGTTTGCCAAAAATCTCTGCTTTATTTTCTTATTGCAAAATGTTTTTTTATTTTATTTTTTTACAATTTTGGGGTAAAAATCATGATGTGTTTTAAAATGGACAGTTGTGGTTGTAGATTATGTGTAGCTGAGCTGCATTTGAAGCTGTTGTAAAACACTCTATAAACACACACCTGTGCGCTCATAACATCAGCATTACTGGTGAAAAAACAAATTAGGAAGACGATGAGCTCAAAAATAATTTAAGAATTTTTATTACATATAAATCTGAAATGCTATACAGTACATAATGTTGTTTGGAGGTCCGTGTGGTGGTGCAAACAAAAGACAATTAAACAATCAACATAGCAAAAACAATTATGTAACACTTAATTATACACCAAACAAGCATACTTGAAACGTTTAAAATTGTCAAAGTATAAAAATTGTCTCTCTAAAATATCGCAATGGTGAAATGCCAATGCCTTTTTATCAAAAGTTTTTATGGCTTTCTTAAATAGATATTCGATGCTTTTAAGAGTAGATATGCTAGTTAATGACCAATTTGTAAAACAATACTCAATATGTGAAAAAATACATAGTATGTGAGAACTACTTGGCAGCTTTGGTGTCACGAAATCTTCATGATTTAATGATCTTCATGATGCTAACCTCCACGATGTCCGTGCGTCAGGTGGACAAGAGCCCCGAGGGTCAGTTCACGCAGCTCATGGCTCTCCCGCGCGCGCTCCAGCAGAACATCACGGCGCTGGTGGACCGGCCCGGGAAGAACCGGGACGTGGAGGAGATCCTGCTGCAAGTGGCACAGGACCCGGACTGCGGATCCGTCGTACAGCAAGGTGACGCTACAACAACCGTGTGTGTGTGTGTGTGTGTGTGTGTGTGTGTGTGTATACGTTACAACAACCAGATCCTGGTGTGTGTGTGTGTGTATACGTTACAACAACCAGATCCTGATGTGTGTGTGTGTGTGTGTGTACGTTACAACAACCAGATCCTGATGTGTGTGTGTGTATACGTTACAACAACCAGATCCTGATTTGTGTGTGTATACGTTAAAACAACAAGATCCTGGTGTGTGTGTGTGTGTGAATACGTTACAACAACCAGATCCTTATGTATTTGTGTGTATGTGTATGTGTGTGTGTGTATACGTTACAACAAACAGATCCTGATGTGTGTGCATACGTTACAACAACCAGATCCTGATGTGTGTGTGTGTTAGGGCTGCACGATTAATCGAATTTTAATCAGGATCACGATTTTGGCTTCCCACGATCAAATTCGCGTGATCGAGCGATATTTAAAATGCGTCATTCCATTCCCAGAACACTCGGTATCAAAGTTTGTTTTTTTCACAAAGCCAATCTAGCGCTCCGTAACCACTGTCTGATCATGAGTCCCAGTGCGCGAGAGAGACCGAGTGTGTCTGCGCGCGAGAGAGACCGAGTGTGAGCATTAGTAAATTGGTACATACTACATGTATATATTTACTATAGAGGCATAGAAGTTCGATTAATGGACTCCAATAATCAGTACTAGAAACGTCTTGTTTTGAACTTGTTTAACAAATAGAAATAATTCGAGCACATACACTTTCATATGGAGAATTAAATAGATTAAATTTATGCAGTAAGACTTCACAACTAATCACTGACACTGCACCACAACATTTTACATTTCTTAAGCGTCAAATAACAATGACTCTGAATTTCATCCATTAATCGAACTTCCATAGTGCATATTCTGCCTTGAAATGTTCTCATTTGGTGACATTCTGTTATGGAATATTTGTTTTTATTGTGCACGTTTTATTCACATCCATTATGCAGTTACAATGCAAGTTTATATTTTGCTTCCTAAATATATTTACACAATGTAAAATAGTGCCCTGTTGAAGTTTTGCTACATTTTCTTTATTGTTTTCTTTATTTTTCTTTATTCTTTAAGGAGATGCACTGAATTTCGGTGAATAAGAGGACCTATTTTATTTTGATGCACATAGTTGTACATTAGCAGGAATGTTGCACAATATGGACGTGAAAGCAGTTATAATTAGCCTATGAGACAATAAAATTTGTTTTGGTTAAAATCAACAAATAATCGTGATAATTAATCGTGATCTCAATATTGATCAAAATAATCGTGATTTTCATTTTGGCCCAAATCGTGCAGCCCTAGTGTGTGTGTGTATACGTTACAACAACCAGATCCTGATGTGTGTGTGTGTATACGTTACAACAACCAGATCCTGGTGTGTGTCTATGTGTGTGTGTGTACGTTACAACAACCAGATCCTGATGTTTGTGTGTGTGTGTGTGTGTATATACGTTACAACAACCAGATCCTGATGTGTGTGTGTACGTTACAACAACCAGATCCTGGTATGTGTGCATGTGTGTGTGTGTACGTTACAACAACCAGATCCTGATGTTTGTGTGTGTGTGTGTGTATATACGTTACAACAACCAGATCCTGATGTGTGTGTGTGTGTACGTTACAACAACCAGATGTGAATATCAGTGTTAAAGCCACTGCACATGTTCCAAAGGCCCTGATGTGTGTGTGTGTGTGTGTATATATATAAAAGAGACTCTTTAAAAAAAAATGTGTATATATACAATACCAGTCAAACGTTTGGGATCGGCAAGATATATCCGGGACTAAACACTGACGCCGTCTAATAAACGCATGAAGAACTGCAGAGCGGGATTTACTTGGATAAACAGCGTGAAATAAACCATTTCACCCCGAGATGAATGAAAGGGCAAGCAAGCAGTGGTTTTAGAGACTCGCCAAACTGGCCGGCTGGGTTTAGTCGGTGTTGAGTTTCTCCACGGCCTCACCCTCATGTCTCATTGTCATAATAACCGTCAGCGTTTCGCACAAACACCTGGCTGTATCTCTGCCCTACGCTTAACTCCTGACTCTCCAGTATTAAGAGTTGCTGAAATGCATTTCGCCAGAATATTACTATCATCTGTCAATCACTGTGAGAAACCTTGATTTCGGTGAAATTACCACTTCTGTAAATAAAATCATCTGTCAATATTTAGAATGAATTGCATAATTTAGTAAGGAATACTGAAACATGACAATATCTCACAACATAAAGCAAAAGTTGTTTTAATTCACCATACATTTCATTTGAAGTTATTTCACTTTTCAGTTATATAATACTTAGGTTGAATATATTTATTCACTAATAACTTTTAAAAATGACAGTAGGTCTGCATGCAGATGATTTGTTATTAGGGATGCACCGATATGAACATTTTGGCCGATACCGATAATTCTTTATATTTGAAAGCCGATAACCGATATATTGGCGGATAAATATAAATCCAAATTATTATTTTTTTGAGAGCCTGATTACAAAAACACAAATCTCACCATTACAATCCATGTCCCAAATACACAATTATAATGTTCTAATTATAATATGTAGCCGATATGACAGACTTGTGTTGCACTTTACTGTATTTTAATTTTTTTGAAGTGATTCTAATCCTATTTCAAGCAATTCAAAACCATCATGTTGAACGGTGTGCATCTGAACCGTCTCAGCTGAAGGAAATAATACATTATTTATCAGCTTTAATATGTCAGCCACATTTTCTCGTCGGGCCGATAACGATACCGATATGGTGGCCGATATATTGTGCATCCCTGCTTGATATACCTCTTGTAATTGCCAAATTATAATTACACTGTTTTCACAGGAATCTCATCGATAGTGAAAACTTCCAGTCTAACTCAGAGTGCCAAAGGAATCGCCACCGCGGGTGAGAGTTCAGGGTTCAGAGGTCATCTGATCCTTTATTCTTCAGATGTGGGACGAAACATTGATGATCACTTGTGTGTTGAATTTTTTTTTTTGATTTTCTCTATCCTTGATCAAAAGTATGATATAATCATGTCCTCAAAGCATAATAGAAGGATGTTAATTTTTTTTAAATCTTTTTTTCTTTTCTTTTTTTACAATACCAGATATTTATTAGACATTTATAAATGTTTTTAATTTGCTCATACTGTAAACTTTTTTTTTGTAACAGTAAATAGAGCTGAAATCCTCCATGCTTTGATGTTTGATCTGTATTCTGGAGTTTAGTATTCTTTCCTCTCAGCACTCAAGAATCAGTTTTGGTGTTTCTGAAATATTTTGGCGTTTTCATATATTGATTACACATTTATTAGTGACACACTGATGTTGAAACTTGTTTTACAGGTCTCTTCAAAACGGTGTCATACAGCGCAAGAAAGCTGCAGAAAATGTGGAGAGGCTGGCGTAGAAAACCCTCGTGACTGACAATTATTTCCAAACACATTTCACAATAACTCATAACCGTGTCAAACATAGTAATATTTCTACAGTTGATATTTATTTACAGTCTAAGCATGAAACTAATGACTGGATCCATTCATAGTCTTATATTCCTAAGAAAATGTCAATAAACCTTTCTAAAAATATTCTTGTAAAGTGTGTGTTTGTGTATTTGCGGACTTCCCCTTCACGTTGTACCTGTTGCAAGGACACGATGACGTCACTCCCTCATTAGCATAATGTATGCTGATCTCATCCCTTGACCTCGACCAATGAGAATGCTCGGCTCTCATCACCTGCTAGGAAGAGAATTCCATCATTCCAAGCATTCTTCCTCACAGCTCTGCTTCACACACACACACTCTCTCTCACACACACTCCTGGATTACCGCATCAAACCCTGGATCTTTCCCACTGGATTTAGCCCCACTTTTTTGCTCGGGATCTCTCATCGACTTTGTGATTGTGGAGATTTCAAAGTGGCGCTTCAAAGTGGTACGTAGTTTGTTCTTTAACATGTAAGAAAGAGTGGTTATACACGGAGTTTAGGATCATTACAGGAGCAGGAATCGCAAATAAAGCAGCACTTGTACGGAAAGAGTCGAAGACAACAACACGTTACACTGTAACACAACCCGAGAGTTCCAGAACATGCGAGGTCACGCAGTTCCATGCGACACATTAATAAGTAACGTGTGAGCAATTGATAGTAAAACATTAATGACTAACTTAAAAGCGCGCGACTAAAATGCAAACGCACCGCAAACATTATTAAGGAAACGCGCGCGTGCGGTTGAGCGCTAGCGGCGCGTTCTCGTTCTGCGCGTCCACAAAGCGCATTCCCGAAGTTATAATTCCCATTGTAAAGTTAGGATCTCCTGTAGGAAGGCGCTCAGCTGTGTGTGTGTGGAATGCGCTCTGGCAATGTTCAGTGTGGGAAGAGCAAGCAGTGTTTTTCAGTTCTCCTTCATGTTTGCGCTGTTTATTCTGGTAATGCACGAGAAAACATGTGGATTGTGTAAAGACCTTCCCAGTATTTACTGATATAGTTTACTTCTGGATGCGACGTCATGAAAAGAATGTTACATTCACGTGTTGCTGACTTTACAAGGTTAGTTCATCCAAAATTGAAAATTAGCCCTTATTTTACTCACCCTCAAGCCTTCCTATATGTTTATTTATGACTATCTTTTTTCAGCCGAACTCAATCAGAGTTTATTAAATAATATCCTGGCTCTTCCAAGCTTTATAATGGGATTGAATGGAGCCTGAGATTTTGAAGCGGATCCATCATAACAGGGGTAATAAAGGCCTTCTGAAGCCAAGAAAAATATAGGCCTACATCTTTATAAACTATAATAATCACTGGCTTGCGTTAACGGCCATACACGAGTTGAGCTCTGGTGGAAGAGTGACCTCTGACCCCACGCATGACCTCTGACCTGTTGCATGACCTCTGACCCCACGTATGACGTATGATGTAGGAGTAGCGTAAGCTCAGCTGAGAGTCGACGCCTCTCGCGGTTCAAACAACAAACTCAAGCTCCTCCCACATTTCTCTTTAATAATGCTCCTTTTAGAAGTCTAATTCGTGACCGGTGTTTTGTTTTGCTCAATTCTCTGCGCTTCCATGTTCGCCAATACGTCATGCATCGGGTCAGAGGTCATGGCCGTTACTGGAAGTCAGTGATTATAGTTTATAAAGTGATAAATATGGATATTTTTCTTGGCGTCAGAAGGCCTTTATTAACCCCTGTATCCGTATGTATTATTGTTATGATGGATGCGCTTCAAAATCTCAGGCTCAGCCAGGACATTTTTCAATATAATTCTGATTGTGTTCGGCTTAAGAGAATGTCATAAACACCTAGTATGGCTTGAGGGAGAGTAAATCTTGAGATAATGTTCATTTTTGGGTGAAGTATGGCTTTAACGCTCTGGTTTTCCTGCGCAGGGTCTGGGCCAGGATGGAAACGCCTCTGGATGTCTTGTCGAGAGCAGCATCTTTAGTGCATCAAGACGACGAGAAACGTGAGTCCATTTCAGAGATTGATCGGAATAGTTTGATTGTGTGTGTAAATGAAGAGGTTTGGACTTGGTGCTGAAACCCAAAGCACAGGACAATAGAGACACCAGAATAACAATATTCATGATTCTGAAGCTGAAAATACAGAATTATCATAGACGAATATGCTTTCACTGTAACTGACTAGACATATTTAAAATAATGTCGGAGACTTTTACTGGTGACATCTGGCATCATCAGGATTCACAAATATCCCCACTGCATTATTATACATTATATTCAACATTATATATAGTAGTTTAATGTAGTACTGACACTAAAACTATGAAACGTTGATTTTTTTTCTCACACAGTAATTTTCATTGTGGGTGAACTACACACAATATATATTGTCACTATCCTCGATACATATTGTTGCATTTTTGTATTGCGATATATTGTTACACTCCTAATCACCAGTTGTTTTATTTTGGTCTTTTGACAAAACTATTTCATTGTTTCTATTTCATGTATGAAATGTCTTTTTTCCTCGTACAGCAAGTTTTCCTCGTACAGTAAGTTTTCCTCATACAGTAAATAAGTTTTCCCTCATCAAGTTTTCCTCGTACAGTAATTTTCCCTCGTACAGTAAGTTCTCCCTCGTACAGTAAGTTTTCCCTAGTACAGTAAGTTTTCCTTGTACAGTAAATACAGTAAATACGTTTTCCTCGTACAGTAAGTTTTCCTCGTACAGTAAGTTTTCCTTGTACAGTATGTTTTCCCTCATACAGTAAGTTTTCCTTGTACAGTAAATATGTTTTCCTCGTGGAGTAAGTTTCCCTCGTACAGTAAGTTTCCCTCGTACAGTAAGTTTGCCTCGTACAGTAAGTTTCCCTCGTACAGTAAGTTTTTCCTCGTACAGTAAGTTTTCCTTGTACAGTAAATACGTTTTCCTCGCACAGTAAGTTTTCTCGTACAGTAAGTTTTCCTCGTACAGTAAGTTTTCCTTGTACAGTATGTTTTCCCTCGTACAGTAAGTTTTCCTTGTACAGTAAATACAGTAAATATGTTTTCCTCGTGGAGTAAGTTTTCCTCGTACAGTAAGTTTTCCTCGTACAGTAAGTTTTCCTCGTACAGTAAGTTTTCCTCGTACAGTACAGTAAGTTTTCCTCGTACAGTACAGTAAGTTTTCCTCGTACAGTAAGTTTCCCTCGTACAGTAAGTTTTCCTCGTACAGTAAGTTTTCCTCAAACAGTAAGTTTTCCCTCGTACAGTAAGTTTTCCTCGTACAGTAAGTTTTCCTCGTACAGTAAGTTTTCCTCGTACAGTAAGATTTCCTCGTAGAGTAAGTTTTCCCTCGTACAGTAAATACGTTTTCCTCGTACAGTAAATACGTTTTCCAACATACAGTAAATAAGTTTTCCCTCGTACAGTAAATACGTTTTCCTCGTACAGTAAAAACGTTTTCCAACATACAGTAAATAAGTTTTCCCTCGTACAGTAAATACGTTTTCCTCATACAGTAAATACGTTTTCCTCGTACAGTAAGTTTTCCTCATACAGTAATTTTTCCTCATACAGTAAATACGTTTTCCTCGTACAGTAAAATGCGTTTTCCTCGTACAGTAAGTTTTCCTCGTACAGTAAGTTTTCCTCATACAGTAATTTTTCCTCGCACAGTAAGTTTTCCTTCATACAGTAAATAAGTTTTCCTCATTCAGTAAGTTTTCCCTTATACAGTAAATACGTTTTCCTCATAGAGTAAGTAAGTTTTCCTCGTACAGTAAGTTTTCCTCATACAGTAAGTTTTCCTCGTACAGTAACTTTTCCTCGTACAGTAACTTTTCCTCACACAGTAAGCTTTCCCTCATACAGTAAATAAGTTTTCCTCGTATAGTAAGTTTTCCTCATACAGTAAGTAAGTTTTCCTCGTACAGTAAGTTTTCCTCGTATAGTAAGTTTACCTCATACAGTAAGTAAGTTTTCCTCGTACAGTAAGTTTTCCTCGTACAGTAATTTTTCCTCATACAGTAAATAAGTTTTCCTCGTATAGTAAGTTTTCCTCATACAGTAAGTTTTCCCTCATACAGTAAATAAGTTTTCCTCGTACAGTAAGTTTTCCGCGTACAGTAAGTAAGTTTTCCTCGTACAGTAAGTTTTCCTCATACAGTAAGTAAGTTTTCCTCGTACAGTAAGTTTTCCTCGTACAGTAAGTTTTCCTCGTTAAGTAAGTTTTCCTCATATAGTAAGTTTTCCTCGTGGAGTAAGTTTTCCTCATACAGTAAGTTTTCCTCGTACAGTAATTAATCTCTGAAACGCTACTGGATTTCCATAAGGCTTTATTCAGTGTCTGCATTGAGTCCGTGATCATTTACATGAGAAATGCTCCACATAAAGCCCTCGACTCTCTGAAATGGCTCTCGGTTCTGTTGTTGCTCAGCTCAATGCACTGATATATGATCGCGAGACAAGCGTTATGAAAGAATAGGACTTTGAAAAGCTTCCTCCGGCCTGACATGAACACGCTGTGTTTCCCTCAGGAATTCCTTCCTAGATTAAGCAGAATCAAATCCATCTCAGTCGGCATTTAGTGTTGCTGGAAATCATTGTGCAACAACATCTACATGTTACAGCGTCTGTTCGTGTGGCTGTCGTGTTCGTTCACTGATGCAACAGGATTTGGTTAGATGTATGAAATGTATTGACTGCTTTAACTCCCACCTAAACATCTTCAGCTGTAACTAAACTGAACTAAGATATTGGTCATTGGTTGAGCCAGTGTTTCTGTGTTCAAAAGTCTATATATTTATTTTATATTCATATATCAACCTATGAATGGTTTACTTCTAATTGTCTTTAAGCAGAGATAGTAGAAAGTATTTTAAAGTTGGCATGAAAGGGAGTTTCATGCTCTTTTCTCCTGTGTCGTATATCGAGTGAAACGCTTCCAGAACAATAACAGATGTGGGCGGGGCTTGATTGTGTCTGTGGGGAATTGATTGGATGGTTGTGGTTTGCTATTGGCTGATCTCATGTGAGTGACAGGTTATAGCTTCGCCCTCGTCATCAGAGAAGAGAAGAGATGCTGCAAGAGGATTATTACCACAATATTACATTAGAAAACAAGAACTGTTCATTTTGATTTCATGGCGACTTTAACGTAAAAAAAACCTTTAGTTAATAATTTATCCCTTAAAACTCATCTTTGATCTCCAAAATTACATATTTTAACGGGGTTTTTTTTTTGCCTAAAAATAGCTTGAATGTAACTCGACACCCTCACCTCATTTAGAATGCGCGGTTCTAGGAATATGCAAATGAGCCCCGCCTCCACTCACTCACTCAGCTCAGAGATCCACTGGTTGACGATCACACGTTGATCTGATTGGTTACAAGGTAGTTTGTGACGTCAGAAACACCAGCGATTTCAAACCGTGTTTTTGAGACTGTCTTTGGTTCACTGCAGTTTTAAGGAGAAAATACTCAGCAATGCTGTCGACTTGAATTTACACATGTCTTAAAGCATATTAAAAAAGACATATAAACAACATTGAAAGCTGGATTTTCACCACCAGAATGGGAAGGGAAAGTGGGTCACGGTGTCAGAGCCGCGAGTTTGGGATCGCGATTCAATCATAATACCTAAAATACAAGAACTTATTAAAGAAAATGTACGCTTTGGTGACAGAAAATGTTCTAACAAATTTTTGAGAGACTGTTTAGTACAACAATGTTTCCCAGGACTGGTATTATGAGAAGGAAGTGTGCAAAATTAGGACTTATTTCCTTTCATTCCCGTTAATCCTAAATCTAAAGAGGTGCACTTACATTTTGAATCATATATACCCTGCAAAAGAATTTTTAACAATTATATTTAATGTTGGGGATTCAAATTTATGTAAAATATGCAAGTTACAGATGGAAACGGTTGAACACTTGTTTTTTCAGTGCAATTTGGTAAACACTATCTGACATGATGCAACAAAGTAAGGCTGAGACTGTCGTGGGAAACTGTTACGTTTGGTTTGTTAATTAAGGATAAAAAGGTATCTCATGTAATAAATAATGTGTTGCTTTTGCTGAAATTTTACATACACAAATGTTCTAAATTCCTCCACGATTGTTTTTTTATGGAGGAATTTCTAGTATATTTGGAGACATTGAGAGAGATAAAGTCCTAAAGCAGTCAATGTATATTTGTATTCTGTTGGGAATGGTATGCATATTGTGATGATTGAATGTAAGCTCAGTCTTGTTTGTAAAACGTTCATTTATTAATGCCTTTCTGTTAATGTTCAACATATGTGTCCCTGGATCACAGACCCAGTCACGAGTCGCACGGGTATATTTGTGGCTATAGCCAACAATACACTGTACGGGTCAAAATTATTGATTTTTCTTTTATGCCAAAAATCATTAGGATAATAAGCAAAGATCATATTCCAATGAAGATATTTTGTAAATTCCTACCGTAAATATATAAATCATGTATTTTTGTGAGTGAATGCAGCACAATCGCCAACATAAATGCACAACTTTAAAGGAGATTTTCTCAATGTTTTGATTTTTTTGCACCCTCAGATTCCAGATTTACAAATAGTATCTCGACCAAATTTTGCCCTATCCTAACAAACCATACATAAATGGAAAGCTTATTTATTCAGCTTTCAGATCATGTATAAATCTCAATTAAAACATTTTTTACCCATGTCACTGGTTTTGTAGTCCAGGGTCACATATGAAAAAAAAAAGTAACAAAAGAAGGTTGTGATGGCGGTTGTTCCTCTCCCTCCCCCCGCTGTGTGTGTGTGTGTGTGTGTGTGTGTTGTTTAGCGCAGGGCTGATGTCATGTCTTTGTGTCTTTGTCTCCTCAGTGTGTCTGACCTGTTTTCACTGTAGCTCCTCCTGCTCGTTTGCATTTATTGCAAGCTTTTGTGATTGTTCTCACTCGCAGGAACGCGTGGATCCGTTGCTCACGCTCGCGCACGTTGGGCCCTGACAAGCTCCAGCAGCAAACACTCGCTCACTTCAGTGTAGAAATGCTCAGTCACAGGGAAGGTGTGTCTCTCTATCTGCAGATTCAGGTGACGGCTTGCTTTCAGACGCCCGAGGCAAAATAGCGCAATTACACTGTGTTCAGAACGCCATTACACACACACACACACACATCGTGCTTTTAGCAGCGATTAAAGCAAGCTGGTTTATCCTCATCCTGGACAAGAGAATCAATGTTTACTTTTTGTCACATTCAGAATGGATTTTTAATGATAGCTGTTTCAGGATGAACTTTACCTCTGTTGAGTCATGAAAACATAAATCAATGATTTCAACTCAAATTTATTAAAAAAATATGAGAACTACATTATCGACATTCAAAAGTTCTATTTTAGCATAAATGCTGATGTAAACGGTGCATTCATAATATAATCCTGAAGAAATATGAAGCTGTTTTGAACACTGATAATAATCATAAATGTTTCTTGAGCATCAGATCATCATATTAGAGTGATTTCTGAAGGATCGTATGACACTGAAGACTGGAGTAATGATGCTGAAAATTCAGCTTTGATCACAGGAGTAAATTACACTTTACTATATATTCACATAGAAAACAGCTGATTTACACTGGAATAATATTTCACTGTTTTTACTGTATTTTTGATCATGGTGAGCAGAAGAGACTCTTTCAGAAACATTAAAAAACCTTACTAGCCTCAGACTATAGAAAAGTAGTTTACTGTAACTGTACTGCTTAATATACTTTGAAAACTTCAAACATAGTCAATGATAAGAAGTATTAAATAATTAGTATAATGTATCCTGCATCATGCATGCATCATATTCTTAATAATTATGCTTGATATATAGAACACTTTGATGGAAAAGTATATAAAAAAAAAAAAAATTAAATGAATGAATGATTCACCTCAAAATTGATTAATTTAGATTTTAGTTTTTTAGTGGTCCTGAATCTTACTAAGTAAATAAAAATATAGTTTTATCTGTCACATCGGCATATCAAATCATATTTTCCCAATGCAAGCAGTGAGGCTTTTCTCTGCTTAGCTTTTTTTTGCTTTTAATTGTGTGATAGAATCATAACCGCACACACCTCTTGAACAGAAGCACAGTACAGTCTCAGTGTAGTGTCAGAGCGTTAAGGCGGGTCAGTCCGTCACGTGTGTGTGTGTGTGTTCACGTGTGTGTGTTCACACTCGCACCTGCAGTCCAAACAGGATCCAAACAGGAAGTTGACCTTTGAGTCCCTGGGCCATTTTTCTTTCCTCTAAATGAAGGATTGATATTTCTGTGTTATTGTTCTGTGGAATGCCCAAACACACGGACACTGAGGAGTCGAGTCAATAATTACCCTAGTCCTTTTGTTGAGGCCGTCAGGATCTAGTTTCTGCCTTCCTTTAGTGAGTCTTCTGCATTATGTCATCTGTTGAAATCACATGGATGTTTTGGATTCTGTTTTTGTTTTCAGCTTCTAAATAATGAAAGCATTTTGCCCTAGTAACCACCTACAACACCCCAGCAGGTGCATAGAAATGCCCTGGCAACCACCAAAATCACCCTAGAAATTGCATAGAATTGCACTACTCGGTTCACTTTAGCAACTGCATATCAATGCCCTGGCAACCGCTCACTACACAATAGCAACTGCACTAAAACAAACTAGAATCCTCTCAAAACATCTTAACAACTGCATAGCAACACCCTGGCAACCTCATAGTAGCACACTGCTCAAAACACCTTGGCAAATGCATAGCAACACCCTGGGAACCACTCTAAACACCCTAGCAACTGCATAGAAATGCCCTGGGAATCACCCACAACACCCTAGCAACTACATAGCAACGCCCTGATAATCACCCACAACACCCCAGCAACCTCATAATAACACACTGCTCAAAACACCTTAGCAATTGTATGGCAACACCCTGGAAACCACCCCAAACACCCTAGCAACTGCATAGCAACGCCCTAAGAATCACCCACAACACCCTAGCAACTGCATAGATATGCCCTGGCAACCACCCACAACACCCTAGCAACCTCATTGTAACACACTGCTCAAAACACCCTAGCAACTGCATAACACTCTGGTAACCACCCACAACACCCTAGCAACTGTTTAGTAACATAATACTCAGGGCACCCACAACTTCTTAGCAATGCTCTAAGCATCACTAACATTTAAGAATGAAAAATAAGCTTACTAAAATGAGTTGACTAGAGTTGGAGTGTGTTGGAGTTGATTGATTTGGCCCGTGTGTGTGTGTGTGTGTGTTAATAGACTAAGCCCTTTGTGTGCTGTCGCCCATTGGTTCCTGAGTGCTTTTTGTCCCCTTGCATTGTGTCTGATTATATATGCCTTATAACTATCTGAGAAAGACCAATGTTTTACAAAATAATGGATGCGAGCATTAATAAGGCAATGCATCCTAAATTAAAGGGTTTAAATAGAAACATAAGGTCGAAACATAAGCTTCAGTCTAATGCCAAAAACAGCATTTTCCCTGGTGGTGTTGTAAGCGTCCCGATCAGGGGCCCTCGGCTCATTTCAGCAGCACACATGCGTGACCCCGGGGTTTGGGGCCAGAGGTCAAAGGTTAAAGGTCACTGAAGTGGGACACACACAATTGTTGTTGAGGCACACAAGCTGTTGTCTCGATAGATTTCAGAAAGGAAAGTACCGATCTTTTTCCGATGTGGACTAAAGCTTGCAGGAGTAAAAATAATAATAATTTATTGTGCGTTTCACAATAAATATGGTTTCAAAGCAAATGCTTGTTATAGTTTATGAAGGATTCTGTCATCAGTCAGAGATGCGTGTCAAAGGAATATCAATATGTCAGTGATATACAGATGTAATATAGCATGTTAACTTATGTGGTTATTTAACGACACATATTCAGTTAAGCAAAGAGTGAATGTGTAAGGCAGCGATTACTTGTGCTCGTAATGATCACAATATAAGGAAAATATTATAATACTGAATGTCGATCCACAGTTACCTCGAAAACTCGAAAAATGAGAACATGGTGCAAAAGTTCATTTATTTCAGTAATTCAACTTAAAAGGTGAAACTAATATATTATATAAACTCATTACATGCAAAGTGAGATATTTCAAGGCAAGCCTTTATTTGTTATAATTTTGATGATTATGGCTTACAGCTTATGAAAACTTTTCACAATATTCTGGGGTTTTCATAAGCTGTAAGCCATAATCATCAAAATTATAACAAATAAACATAAACTATAACCTACATGTAGTTGCAGTTATATTGTGGTTAATGGAGTGTTTTGATATTGAAGCAGTTGTTTTTATTAAGATCATTATTTAGATCTGCACACATGCATTCATCAACACAAACACTTGCTATTTAATCATGGCTACAGAAATCATTCGGAATCTGTTATTTAAAAAAATAATGCGTTGAAACAGGAATAGTGAGCAAAACACGTGACACTGAAATTATTATTTCTCTTCAAATTTAAGGCGAGTCAAATTCAGCAAAGGCTTTAGTTCAAAACCTCCCGAGACTCACATTCAGTCAAGTGTGCCAGATGTTTTGTAGTGTGTGTGTGTGTGTGTATTACTAAGTAATTTCTTTAACACTTCACCTTGTGAAGTTGCCTGGTTACTCATGGACGTCACGTGTGTGTGTTGAGTTAGCGTGTGGATGGCAGAGGACTGTTGCTGTTAGACACTGAAACGGAGACGAGTACATTGTTAATTCTTCTTCTAGGCTGGTGTTTCATATGTTGTAAATATAGTTGCACTATAATTACCATGTAAAAATGCATTTGTATTTATGGAGCACATATTACTGACGTCATGTTGAAATTATTGCTGTTAGACCAATAAAGCCTTAGTCACTATGAAATCTAAATTGATTTTGAAATATTGCTTTTCATTATAAATATACACATCATTATTTTGTTAAGAATCTTGAATCAGAATAAGTTGCTCTCGCAGCTTCTCTTCTCTGATGATGTGGGCGGAGCAACCTGTCACTCACATGAGATCAGCCAATAGCAAACCACAACCATCCAATCAAGCCCCGCCCACATGTGTTCTTGTTCCAGAAGTGTTTCACTCTATATACGACACAATAGAGGAGAAAACACCAGCACAACTTCCCTTTCATGTTGACTTTAAGAAAGTCCGAGTCCCTCCTAATTCCCAGAATCCCAAAACAGCAAACGCACACAGTGTGTGTGTGTGTGTGTGTGTGTGTGTGTATGTGTGTGTGTGTGTGTGTGTGTGTGTGTGTGAGGCAGATGTGGAATGAGGTCAGCGGAGGTCAAAGGTCACGGCGCAGCTGTTTCACTGTATCTTACAGACCAGGAGCTGCTCGGCACATGAAGCGCAGGAATGCAGTGTGTGTGTGTGTGTGTGTGAGTGTGTGAGTGTGTGTGTTTGGGGTTATTCACATGTTAGAGAACAGCAGGGTCTGAGATTAAGGGGGACTGTTGCTCAAACTGATTTAAAGTGCCCCTATAATGCTATTTTAATGGTTCCTAATGTTGTTTTGGCGTCTCCTCCAACAGGTTTACATTCATCCAAGATCAAAAACACTGTAATGTCCTCATAATCTCCACTGCAGCATCAGCTCTTTTCTCTCTGTGTCTGAAACGCTTCCATCAAGGATTCAGTCTCTCTAAGCCCCGCCTCTCTGAGAGCTGCTCTGCTGTGATTGGTCAGAAAGCAAACGCTCATTATCATATCTGAATCTCAGCTCTTGACACACAGTGATACGAAAAGTAACGATGCCGTGGGTTTTACCGTATCAATCTCATCAAAGTGGATTTGCTTTGTCCGCAGAAAACAGCGTCTTCTCGACACGAACAACACGAACCAAACTCTTCCAGTCTATATCACGCAATTCTGATTTTATAACACAATTCTGACTTTATAACACACAATTGGGACTTTATATCATGCAATTCTGACTTTATAACACAATTCTGACTTTATAACACAATTCTGACTTTATAACACACAATTGGGACTTTATATCATGCAATCAGGGACGTGCACAGGAATTTTGTGGGGCAGTTGCTCTGACCTGAAAAAAGGGCACTACCCCCAAAACTCACGGCTATATGAAGGAATATATTCAGTTGAATTTTGCCCATACAAATGGCCTTATCTGACCGTGTTTATGTCCAAACGCAATGCCTCATATTATGGTCTTATTATTATTTATAAAGATTGCAAACGTCAAAGATGACAGGTTTATGATATGCAACTTTGTAAACAGTATACAAAATGTATTAACAATATGTTAAATGTCACCAAAATACACATGAGAAAAAGAGTTCCTCATATTATTGTTTATTGTTTTTTAATTATTATTTTTTTTTTTTTTTAATAAATAATCTGGATTGAATTCTTGACAGATGGGGAAAACTCGCTTCTAATAAAAAAAAAAAAACGCTTAGATTTTGGAAAAAACACAATCCTTTTTTAACCTTTTGGCTTCCCGTACATTCAATTGTGCTTTTTGCTCATCTGGGCAACTACGCATGATTTGTAGTATGATTGCGTAAAGGGAACAGGAATTCCGGTAAGGAACAGAATCGACTGCTACACCCAGTGCCAATCCTGACCTCCCTGGGGCCCTAAGCTAAATTCTGCTAAGGGGCCTCTACCTGACCTGTGATGTCGTGAGCTATGGAAACCATTTGCCATTGCCACAGTCACACCTGACACTTCAGCGCTCCCATACAATCCTCCCTTCTTTAAACAAAACAGTCAAAGAATAAGTACAACAATATACAACAGAATGAGGTTCAAACACACAGTATTTATTGAATAGAGTATTTTCTATAGAATGTTAAGATAATAAGTGAATATTATTAAGTAAGTGAATATTAACGTAAACATAAATAAGAAGAAAATAATAAATTATAACCCTGAGCTTTGGCTTTTGAGATTAACTTTGGTTCTTTCTACAGCCTGGGCATTTTCGGCATCAGTATGATTTTTTTTATTTTGTATTATGCATGTTGAAACAATTCTTGATTTATGGTTATTATTTACTGAGGGATGTGCATCCATTTTGACCAGTATGTCCAGCTAATCAACATTTTTAATTCAATATAGCCTATAAATCAAAAGTCAATCAATGTCAAATTGTCAATACATTGCTTTCTATCTTGCATAATTAGTGCAGTTGTTTAGAGTTTTTAACTACACTGAAACCAGTGTCTTGTTTTAAAAGTAAAATGTGTACTTTGATTGGGAGTGCCATCATTAACGTGCATGTATTGTACAGTATGTCTGGTCTCCACATATTTCTGCTTGAAAAATGCGAGTTTCATTTCGGCAACGCGCATATGAACGCACGATAACACACGCGACGCGGTTATGTTTTCCGAGCTGCAGTAAACAAATACCGTTGCACTTTGTCGTTTATCAAAATCAAACGTAATAAATAATTGTATTTTACTCTCACTTTTGTCAGCCACAAAGTGATGCAAGAGATGCACTGCCTGCCCAGCTAGGTTAGCAAGACCGAAAAACATCAAACTTTGCTGACATCAAACTTAGAGAGGAGAGAACACAAGTTTACCTGATTGTTGTTCCCGCAATTCACTCTCATGGTTTTTTTCTTCTTCCTCTTTTCGTGACCAGAAGGATAGTTTCGCTTCATTTTGTCGTGGATGTTGTAGCTACACATTTGACGGCGCGCTATGACTATGACACGAGATGGAGGCGTGGCCTTAAGTAATTTGCGTGGCCCTACGCCGGTCGCGTGCAGTCTATGGTCGCGTGCAGCGTTTGCCCTTCATACTGACTTTCACTTTCGGTGCCCGAATGGAAGTAAATGAGGCTTTGCGATTTTTTTTAAATCTAGGCCTACGTGAAATTCTGCATCCATTGTACGATTGAATTTTTTTCTCGGAAGGGCAACTTGAGTGAGAAGGGCATATGGGCAGTTGCCCGGGCAACCTGAGCAACCCCCCTGTGCACGTCCCTGCATGCAATGCTGACTTTATATCATGCAATTCTGAGATAGAACATTTTTAAAGACAATTTCGACTTCTTTTATTCTGTGGCGGAAAAAGCTTCCACAGAAATGTGCTGCGTCTTCTGTTACTAAACCCTTTCCTGGTGTTTTGTGAGATTGTTACTGTGGAACAGGACTGACTCCTGTGAACGCTCACGTGACTTTCGGCTCAGAGGGATCATGTTCATATGGTGTAGTGTTCACACTGAGAGGCTGTTTCTCTTACAGAACTACTGGAACAATCCAGAGTCCTATAACACTGTTCGTCCTCATGTTGAGGCTGTCAACATTCAAAAGCACCTTAAAGTACCAGAACAGCTGTTGTGTTTGTGATGCTATTCAGTAAAGTTTTCCTCACAGTGAAGCTTCGACTGCTGAGAACGAATCATTGAATCGGTTCGTTCCTTGAGAAGCTGATGATCACTCCAAGTCAAAGAACACACCATTGTGTGAACTGAATCAGGCGTTAGAGTTAGAAGAACACACTGACACACACGTAATGAACGCCACTACTTCTCTAGTTATTTCATTATTCATTTATACACTTCACAGGGATCAATAGGGAAATAACAGAATCAATGATGCAAACTTCATCAAATATGAGACACATTCACATGCTCTGTAGAGCAGCTCTGAAAAAAAAGACAAAAGTGTCATTATTCAGCTCAGTTCAGTTTTAATTCAGTTCAGTGTTGGTTCAGGTCAGTGTTGGTTCAGGTCACAGGTCAGTGTTGGTTCAGGTCAGTGTTGGTTCAGGTCAGTGTTGGTTCAGGTCACAGGTTCAGGTCACAGGTCAGTGTTGGTTCAGGTCACAGGTCAGTGTTGGTTCAGGTCAGTGTTGGTTCAGGTCAGTGTTGATTCAGGTCAGTGTTGGTTCAGGTCACAGGTCAGTGTTGGTTCAGGTCAGTGTTGATTCAGGTCAGTGTTGATTCAGGTCACAGGTCAGTGTTGGTTCAGGTCACAGGTCAGTGTTGGTTCAGGTCAGTGTTGGTTCAGGTCAGTGTTGATTCAGGTCAGTGTTGGTTCAGGTCACAGGTCAGTGTTGGTTCAGGTCAGTGTTGGTTCAGGTCACAGGTCAGTGTTGGTTCAGTTCAGTGTTGGTTCAGGTCAGTGTTGGTTCAGGTCACAGGTCAGTGTTGGTTCAGGTCAGTGTTGGTTCAGTTCAGTGTTGGTTCAGTTCAGTGTTGGTTCAGGTCAGTGTTGGTTCAGTTCAGTGTTGATTCAGGTCAGTGTTGATTCAGGTCAGTGTTGGTTCAGGTCACAGGTCAGTGTTGGTTCAGGTCAGTGTTGGTTCAGGTCAGTGTTGGTTCAGGTCAGTGTTGATTCAGGTCAGTGTTGGTTCAGGTCACAGGTTCAGGTCACAGGTCAGTGTTGGTTCTGGTCACAGGTCAGTGTTGGTTCAGGTCAGTGTTGATTCAGGTCAGTGTTGGTGCAGGTCACAGGTCAGTGTTGGTTCAGGTCAGTGTTGGTTCAGGTCAGTGTTGGTTCAGGTCAGTGTTGATTCAGGTCAGTGTTGGTGCAGGTCAGTGTTGATTCAGGTCAGTGTTGGTTCAGGTCACAGGTCAGTGTTGGTTCAGGTCACAGGTCAGTGTTGATTCAGCTCAGTGTTGGTTCAGGTCAGTGTTGGTTCAGGTCACAGGTCAGTGTTGGTTCAGGTCAGTGTTGGTTCAGTTCAGTGTTGGTTTAGTTCAGTTTTGGTTCAGGTCAGTGTTGGTTCAGTTCAGTGTTGATTCAGGTCAGTGTTGGTTCAGGTCACAGGTCAGTGTTGGTTCAGGTCACAGGTCAGTGTTGGTTCAGTTCAGTGTTGGTTCAGGTCAGTGTTGGTTCAGGTCACAGGTCAGTGTTGGTTCAGTTCAGTGTTGGTTCAGGTCAGTGTTGATTCAGGTCAGTGTTGGTTCAGGTCACAGGTCAGTGTTGGTTCAGGTCAGTGTTGGTTCAGGTCAGTGTTGGTTCAGGTCACAGGTCAGTGTTGGTTCAGTTCAGTGTTGGTTCAGGTCAGTGTTGGTTCAGGTCAGTGTTGGTTCAGGTCACAGGTCAGTGTTGGTTCAGGTCAGTGTTGGTTCAGTTCAGTGTTGGTTCAGTTCAGTGTTGGTTCAGGTCAGTGTTGGTTCAGTTCAGTGTTGATTCAGGTCAGTGTTGGTTCAGGTCACAGGTCAGTGTTGGTTCAGGTCAGTGTTGGTTCAGGTCAGTGTTGGTTCAGGTCAGTGTTGGTTCAGGTCAGTGTTGATTCAGGTCAGTGTTGGTTCAGGTCACAGGTTCAGGTCACAGGTCAGTGTTGGTTCAGGTCACAGGTCAGTGTTGGTTCAGGTCACAGGTCAGTGTTGGTTCAGGTCACAGGTCAGTGTTGGTTCAGGTCACAGGTCAGTGTTGGCGCAGGTCACAGGTCAGTGTTGGTTCAGGTCAGTGTTGGTTCAGTTCAGTGTTGATTCAGGTCAGTGTTGATTCAGGTCAGTGTTGGTTCAGGTCACAGGTCAGTGTTGGTTCAGGTCAGTGTTGGTTCAGGTCAGTGTTGGTTCAGGTCAGTGTTGGTTCAGGTCAGTGTTGGTTCAGGTCAGTGTTGGTTCAGGTCAGTGTTTATTCAGGTCAGTGTTGGTTCAGGTCACAGGTTCAGGTCACAGGTCAGTGTTGGTTCAGGTCACAGGTCAGTGTTGGTTCAGGTCACAGGTCAGTGTTGGTTCAGGTCAGTGTTGGTTCAGGTCAGTGTTGATTCAGGTCAGTGTTGGTTCAGGTCACAGGTCAGTGTTGGTTCAGGTCAGTGTTGGTTCAGGTCACAGGTCAGTGTTGGTTCAGTTCAGTGTTGGTTCAGGTCAGTGTTGGTTCAGGTCACAGGTCAGTGTTGGTTCAGGTCAGTGTTGGTTCAGTTCAGTGTTGGTTCAGTTCAGTGTTGGTTCAGGTCAGTGTTGGTTCAGTTCAGTGTTGATTCAGGTCAGTGTTGATTCAGGTCAGTGTTGGTTCAGGTCACAGGTCAGTGTTGGTTCAGGTCAGTGTTGGTTCAGGTCAGTGTTGGTTCAGGTCAGTGTTGATTCAGGTCAGTGTTGGTTCAGGTCACAGGTTCAGGTCACAGGTCAGTGTTGGTTCTGGTCACAGGTCAGTGTTGGTTCAGGTCAGTGTTGATTCAGGTCAGTGTTGGTGCAGGTCACAGGTCAGTGTTGGTTCAGGTCAGTGTTGGTTCAGGTCAGTGTTGGTTCAGGTCAGTGTTGATTCAGGTCAGTGTTGGTGCAGGTCAGTGTTGATTCAGGTCAGTGTTGGTTCAGGTCACAGGTCAGTGTTGGTTCAGGTCACAGGTCAGTGTTGATTCAGCTCAGTGTTGGTTCAGGTCAGTGTTGGTTCAGGTCACAGGTCAGTGTTGGTTCAGGTCAGTGTTGGTTCAGTTCAGTGTTGGTTTAGTTCAGTTTTGGTTCAGGTCAGTGTTGGTTCAGTTCAGTGTTGATTCAGGTCAGTGTTGGTTCAGGTCACAGGTCAGTGTTGGTTCAGGTCACAGGTCAGTGTTGGTTCAGGTCACAGGTCAGTGTTGGTTCAGGTCACTGTTGGTTCAGGTCACTGTTGGTTCAGGTCACAGGTCAGTGTTGGTTCAGGTCAGTGTTGGTTCAGTTCAGTGTTGGTTCAGGTCAGTGTTGATTCAGGTCAGTGTTGGTTCAGGTCACAGGTCAGTGTTGGTTCAGGTCAGTGTTGGTTCAGGTCAGTGTTGGTTCAGGTCACAGGTCAGTGTTGGTTCAGTTCAGTGTTGGTTCAGGTCAGTGTTGGTTCAGGTCACAGGTCAGTGTTGGTTCAGGTCAGTGTTGGTTCAGTTCAGTGTTGGTTCAGTTCAGTGTTGGTTCAGGTCAGTGTTGGTTCAGTTCAGTGTTGATTCAGGTCAGTGTTGATTCAGGTCAGTGTTGGTTCAGGTCACAGGTCAGTGTTGGTTCAGGTCAGTGTTGGTTCAGGTCAGTGTTGGTTCAGGTCAGTGTTGGTTCAGGTCAGTGTTGATTCAGGTCAGTGTTGGTTCAGGTCACAGGTTCAGGTCACAGGTCAGTGTTGGTTCAGGTCACAGGTCAGTGTTGGTTCAGGTCACAGGTCAGTGTTGGTTCAGGTCAGTGTTGGTTCAGGTCACAGGTCAGTGTTGGTGCAGGTCACAGGTCAGTGTTGGTTCAGGTCAGTGTTGGTTCAGTTCAGTGTTGATTCAGGTCAGTGTTGATTCAGGTCAGTGTTGGTTCAGGTCACAGGTCAGTGTTGGTTCAGGTCAGTGTTGGTTCAGGTCAGTGTTGGTTCAGGTCAGTGTTGGTTCAGGTCAGTGTTTATTCAGGTCAGTGTTGGTTCAGGTCACAGGTTCAGGTCACAGGTCAGTGTTGGTTCAGGTCACAGGTCAGTGTTGGTTCAGGTCACAGGTCAGTGTTGGTTCAGGTCAGTGTTGGTTCAGGTCACAGGTCAGTGTTGGTTCAGGTCACAGGTCAGTGTTGGTTCAGGTCAGTGTTGGTTCAGGTCACAGGTCAGTGTTGGTGCAGGTCACAGGTCAGTGTTGGTTCAGGTCAGTGTTGGTTCAGGTCAGTGTTGATTCAGGTCAGTGTTGATTTCAGGTCAGTGTTGATTCAGGTCAGTGTTGGTTCAGGTCACAGGTCAGTGTTGGTTCAGGTCACAGGTCAGTGTTGGTTCAGCTCAGTGTTGGTTCAGGTCACAGGTCAGTGTTGGTTCAGTTCAGTGTTGGTTCAGTTCAGTTTTGGTTCAGGTCAGTGTTGGTTCAGTTCAGTGTTGATTCAGGTCAGTGTTGATTCAGGTCAGTGTTGGTTCAGGTCACAGGTCAGTGTTGGTTCAGGTCACAGGTCAGTGTTGGTTCAGGTCACTGTTGGTTCAGGTCACTGTTGGTTCAGGTCACAGGTCAGTGTTGGTTCAGGTCAGTGTTGGTTCAGTTCAGTGTTGGTTCAGGTCAGTGTTGATTCAGGTCAGTGTTGATTCAGGTCAGTGTTGATTCAGGTCAGTGTTGGTTCAGGTCACAGGTCAGTGTTGGTTCAGGTCAGTGTTGGTTCAGGTCAGTGTTGGTTCAGGTCAGTGTTGGTTCAGGTCACAGGTCAGTGTTGGTTTAGGTCAGTGTTGGTTTAGGTCAGTGTTGGTTCAGGTCAGTGTTGGTTCAGGTCAGTGTTGGTTCAGGTCAGTGTTGATTCAGGTCAGTGTTGATTCAGTTCAGTGTTAGTTCAGGTCAGTGTTGGTTCAGTTCAGTGTTGGTTCAGTTCAGTATTGGTTCAGGTCAGTATTGGTTCAGGTCAGTGTTGGTTCAGTTCAGTGTTGGTTCAGGTCACAGGTCAGTGTTGGTTCAGGTCACAGGTCAGTGTTGGTTCAGGTCAGTGTTGGTTCAGGTCACAGGTCAGTGTTGGTTCAGTTCAGTGTTGGTTCAGTTCAGTGTTGGTTCAGTTCAGTGTTGGTTCAGGTCAGTGTTGGTTCAGGTCAGTGTTGATTCAGGTTAGTGTTGATTCAGGTCAGTGTTGGTTCAGGTCACAGGTCAGTGTTGGTTCAGGTCACAGGTCAGTGTTGGTTCAGGTCACTGTTGGTTCAGGTCAGTGTTGGTTCAGGTCACAGGTCAGTGTTGGTTCAGGTCACAGGTCAGTGTTGGTTCAGGTCAGTGTTGGTTCAGTTCAGTGTTGGTTCAGGTCAGTGTTGATTCAGGTCAGTGTTGATTCAGGTCAGTGTTGATTCAGGTCAGTGTTGGTTCAGGTCACAGGTCAGTGTTGGTTCAGGTCAGTGTTGGTTCAGGTCAGTGTTGGTTCAGGTCACAGGTCAGTGTTGGTTCAGGTCAGTGTTGGTTCAGGTCAGTGTTGGTTCAGGTCAGTGTTGGTTCGGTCAGTGTTGGTTCAGTTCAGTGTTGGTTCAGTTCAGTGTTGGTTCAGGCCAGTGTTGGTTCAGGTCAGTGTTGATTCAGGTCAGTGTTGATTCAGGTCAGTGTTGATTCAGTTCAGTGTTGGTTCAGGTCAGTGTAGGTTCAGTTCAGTGTTGGTTCAGTTCAGTATTGGTTCAGGTCAGTATTGGTTCAGGTCAGTGTTGGTTCAGTTCAGTGTTGGTTCAGGTGACAGGTCAGTGTTGATTCAGATCAGTGTTGATTCAGGTCAGTATTGGTTCAGGTCAGTGTTGGTTTAGGTCAGTGTTGGTTCAGGTCAGTGTTGATTCAGGTCACAGGTCAGTGTTGGTTCAGGTCACAGGTCAGTGTTGGTTCAGGTCACAGGTCAGGTTTGGTTCAGGTCAGTGTTGATTCAGGTCAGTGTTGGTTCAGGTCACAGGTCAGTGTTGGTTCAGGTCAGTGTTGGTTCAGGTCAGTGTTGGTTCAGTTCAGTGTTGGTTCAGTTCAGTGTTGGTTCAGGTCAGTATTGGTTCAGTTCAGTGTTGGTTCAGGTCACAGGTCAGTGTTGATTCAGGTCAGTGTTGATTCAGGTCAGTGTTGGTTCAGTTCAGTGTTGGTTCAGTTCAGTGTTGGTTCAGTTCAGTGTTGGTTCAGGTCAGTCTTGGTTCAGGTCAGTATTGGTTCAGGTTCAGGTCAGTGTTGATTCAGGTCAGTGTTGATTCAGGTCAGTGTTGATTCAGGTCAGTGTTGGTTCAGGTCACAGGTCAGTGTTGGTTCAGGTCAGTGTTGGTTCAGGTCAGTGTTGGTTCAGGTCAGTGTTGGTTTAGGTCACAGGTCAGTGTTGGTTTAGGTCAGTGTTGGTTTAGGTCAGTGTTGGTTCAGGTCAGTGTTGGTTCAGGTCAGTGTTGGTTCAGGTCAGTGTTGATTCAGGTCAGTGTTGATTCAGTTCAGTGTTAGTTCAGGTCAGTGTTGGTTCAGTTCAGTGTTGGTTCAGTTCAGTATTGGTTCAGGTCAGTATTGGTTCAGGTCAGTGTTGGTTCAGTTCAGTGTTGGTTCAGGTCACAGGTCAGTGTTGGTTCAGGTCACAGGTCAGTGTTGGTTCAGGTCAGTGTTGGTTCAGGTCACAGGTCAGTGTTGGTTCAGTTCAGTGTTGGTTCAGTTCAGTGTTGGTTCAGTTCAGTGTTGGTTCAGGTCAGTGTTGGTTCAGGTCAGTGTTGATTCAGGTTAGTGTTGATTCAGGTCAGTGTTGGTTCAGGTCACAGGTCAGTGTTGGTTCAGGTCACAGGTCAGTGTTGGTTCAGGTCACTGTTGGTTCAGGTCAGTGTTGGTTCAGGTCACAGGTCAGTGTTGGTTCAGGTCACAGGTCAGTGTTGGTTCAGGTCAGTGTTGGTTCAGTTCAGTGTTGGTTCAGGTCAGTGTTGATTCAGGTCAGTGTTGATTCAGGTCAGTGTTGATTCAGGTCAGTGTTGGTTCAGGTCACAGGTCAGTGTTGGTTCAGGTCAGTGTTGGTTCAGGTCAGTGTTGGTTCAGGTCACAGGTCAGTGTTGGTTCAGGTCAGTGTTGGTTCAGGTCAGTGTTGGTTCAGGTCAGTGTTGGTTCGGTCAGTGTTGGTTCAGTTCAGTGTTGGTTCAGTTCAGTGTTGGTTCAGGCCAGTGTTGGTTCAGGTCAGTGTTGATTCAGGTCAGTGTTGATTCAGGTCAGTGTTGATTCAGTTCAGTGTTGGTTCAGGTCAGTGTAGGTTCAGTTCAGTGTTGGTTCAGTTCAGTATTGGTTCAGGTCAGTATTGGTTCAGGTCAGTGTTGGTTCAGTTCAGTGTTGGTTCAGGTGACAGGTCAGTGTTGATTCAGATCAGTGTTGATTCAGGTCAGTATTGGTTCAGGTCAGTGTTGGTTTAGGTCAGTGTTGGTTCAGGTCAGTGTTGATTCAGGTCACAGGTCAGTGTTGGTTCAGGTCACAGGTCAGTGTTGGTTCAGGTCACAGGTCAGGTTTGGTTCAGGTCAGTGTTGATTCAGGTCAGTGTTGGTTCAGGTCACAGGTCAGTGTTGGTTCAGGTCAGTGTTGGTTCAGGTCAGTGTTGGTTCAGTTCAGTGTTGGTTCAGTTCAGTGTTGGTTCAGTTCAGTGTTGGTTCAGGTCAGTATTGGTTCAGTTCAGTGTTGGTTCAGGTCACAGGTCAGTGTTGATTCAGGTCAGTGTTGATTCAGGTCAGTGTTGGTTCAGTTCAGTGTTGGTTCAGTTCAGTGTTGGTTCAGTTCAGTGTTGGTTCAGGTCAGTCTTGGTTCAGGTCAGTATTGGTTCAGGTTCAGGTCAGTGTTGGTTCAGTTCAGTGTTGGTTCAGTTCAGTATTGGTTCAGTTCAGTGTTGATTCAGTTCAGTTCAGTGTTGATTCAGTTCAGTGTTGATTCAGTTCAGTAGTTCAGTTCAGTGTTGATTCAGTGCAATTCGTTGATTCAGTTCAGTCACAATGTTGATGTTGAGCTGATCAAGCTTTTAGCAAATAATGATTTAAATGTCAGTCTGTTTCTCACTATTGTATGATGGTGAGTGAATGATAACAGAATGATAATGTTTGAGTGAACTTTTAAGTAATGCCACTGGTTGTATAATGTTGATCTCGACTGACAGCCTGTGACTGATTAAGGCTTGGATTTGACTTAGTTTTTAATGGATTAATGGCATGGAAACGGCTCATTAGTCAGATATGACACAATCTAAAGGCTGATCATGTGTTTAAACATCGACTCGACTTGTTTTATCTGATCCTGGAGACAGAAAGGCTGTGAAACGCCCTGATTAATCCGGTGCATCCCAGTTTATGATTATATACTCGATGGAGTTCAAACAGGCCAAATTTGAGGGAGTAACGTGATCATTCCCAGTCTGATCCAATCTGATGCTCACAGGAGAGAAACCGCATTAGCTTGAGTAAGAATTAATCATCTTAGCTTCATGTTTCAACACAGCGGCCTTTTGAACAGCATTACATCCTGCTTCAGACTTAACACTCCTAATACAAAGCCTTTTAGTGTGTTTGCCAAATCATAAGTGTTGCTATTGATCATACGTGGAGAGTTGATGATCTGTCACCGATGATGATCAACACTGTGAAAATGAGTTTTGGCCACTTATTCAAAATATTTAGAAAAATCTAACCTTTAATTTCAGTTAATTTACACAAAATATTAATGCGGAATTAATGAAATGTGGTTTTCTCCAAAATTATTGGCACCCCTACAAATTTTAATGAATACAACTTTAGGCTAAGTGAAAGTATATTTCCATTTACATGGTATAAAGTAGACCTCTGTGGATCAGGTGTGAAGTAGACCTCCGTGATCAGGTGTAAAGTAGACCTCCGTGGATCAGGTGTAAAGTAGACCTCCGTGGATCAGGTGTAAAGTAGACCTCCGTGGATCAGGTGTAAAGTAGACCTCCGTGGATCAGGTGTAAAGTAGACCTCCGTGGATCAGGTGTAAAGTAGACCTCCGTGGATCAGGTGTAAAGTAGACCTCCGTGGATCAGGTGTAAAGTAGACCTCCGTGGATCAGGTGTAAAGTAGACCTCCGTGGATCAGGTGTAAAGTAGACCTCCGTGGATCAGGTGTAAAGTAGACCTCCGTGATCAGGTGTAAAGTAGACCTCCGTGATCAGGTGTAAAGTAGACCTCCGTGATCAGGTGTGAAGTAGACCTCCGTGATCAGGTGTAAAGTAGACCTCCGTGGATCAGGTGTAAAGTAGACCTCCGTGAACAGGTGTAAAGTAGACCTCCGTGGATCAGGTGTAAAGTAGACCTCCGTGGATCAGGTGTAAAGTAGACCTCCGTGAACAGGTGTAAAGTAGACCTCCGTGATCAGGTGTAAAGTAGACCTCCGTGATCAGGTGTAAAGTAGACCTCCGTGATCAGGTGTAAAGTAGACCTCCGTGATCAGGTGTAAAGTAGACCTCCGTGATCAGGTGTAAAGTAGACCTCCGTGATCAGGTGTAAAGTAGACCTCCGTGATCAGGTGTACAGTAGACCTCCGTGATCAGGTGTAAAGTAGACCTCCGTGATCAGGTATAAAGTAGACCTCCGTGATCAGGAACACGTGAGAAGTCATGGCTTCCTGTTTCCTGTTTCAGTCGGGGGCCCTATGAAATCAATATATTAAAAGTTTAATAAAAAATAAAAAAATTTGGGCCCTATGAAATTCATTTCAGTGTTGATTCAGTTCAGTTTCATTTTATTGTTGATTCAGTTCAGTAGTTCAGTTCAGTGTTGATTCGGTTCAGTTCAGTGGTTCAGTTCAGTGTTGATTCAGTTCAGTTCAGTGTTGATTCAGTTCAGTTCAGTGGTACAGTTCAGTGTTGATTCAGTTCAGTGGTTCAGTTCAGTGGTTCAGTTCAGTGGTACAGTTCAGTGTTGATTCAGTTCAGTTCAGTGGTTCAGTTCAGTGGTTCAGTGGTTCAGTTCAGTTCAGTGGTTCAGTTCAGTGTTAATTCAGTTCAGTGGTTCAGTTTAGTGTTGATTCAGTTCAGTGTTGATTCAGTTTAGTTCAGTGGTTCAGTTCAGTACTTCAGTTTAGTGTTGATTCAGTTCAGTTCAGTGGTTCAGTTCAGTGTTGATTCAGTTCAGTTCAGTTCAGTGGTTCAGTTCAGTGTTCAGTTCAGTGTTCCGTTCAGTGTTGATTCAGTTCAGTTTAGTGGTTCAGTTCAGTGTTCAGTTCAGTGTTCCGTTCAGTGTTGTTTCAGTTCAGTTTCATTTTGTTGATTCAGTTCAGTAATAATGTTGATGTTGAGCTAGTCAAGCTTTTAGCAAATAAACATTACAATTTCAGTCTGTTTCTCACTATTGTATGAGGGCGAGTGAATGATAACAGAATTATAACCCATGAAATACAATTTATTTTTTACCAAATTCTGTGTTTTCCATTTTAATTTTCTGGATTCCATTTCAATCGTTTAATTAAATATGAATAATCGAAAAGACTAATCAATTAAATCCATAAAAACACCTTTTTCCTCACTCAGCTCAGAGATCCACTGGTTGACGATCGATCACACGTTGATCTGATTGGTTACAAGGTCGTTTGTGACGTCAGAAACACCAGCGATTTCAAACCGTGTTTTTGAGACTGTCTTTGTTCACTGCAGTTTTAAGCAGAAAATACTCTGCAATGCTGTTGACTTATGAATTAACACATGGTTTGTCTTAAAGCATATTAAAAACACCACATAGACACACAAACAACATTAAAAGCTGGATTTCCACCACAGGGGGACTTTAATCTGTTGACTTTAGCAACACTTGTTACAGTACAGTATATGCCAATGAAGGACAACTCAAGAAGTATTAACTCAATATCCTTTTAGATATTATATTTAGAAATATGAGCCCCAGTCTCCAATTTTGAGCCAGATAATAACATGGTTATTATTCTGATAACATGTGTAAATCACTATATCAGTGAGTTATCAGCCCTTATAAAGCCTGCTGTTCATCTGCACATGATACGAGGCACCAGCAGAGGGCAGTGTCATAAATCACATCAGCTCACATTGAGTTTAGGAGCTGATATTAAAGCATATGTACTCAAATTTTGGTTCTGTCTTGTGTATATTCTATAATAATTATAGTATGTGACTTATTGGGCTGATAGCATATTGATCATTGCATAAAAATGACAATATTGTTCATTTAAGATTTAATACAGAAGTGGATCCATAGAGTTTAGTTGTTTAAAAAAATAATAATCTGGAGATATTCCTTCCTGTGCATGTTGTTTTAATTTATTCCTTAAAAGTAGGCTACAAGTAACTATTTTTAGATTATTAGTACCTATAGGTATAGGTACATAGACTACTTACTCTCAATAGAATGATTACAATAATAACAATTTCATTGGTAATGATTAATAAATATGGCTGTTAAAAAAAAACAAATCTTACAAGTTACATTTGTAACTCAAGTCTGAATAGTTACTTACAAAATGTTTTAAACGACTTTCCCTAGTAACTTTTTTTAGTTTTGTACATTTCTTCTCTTGATTCCCATGCGTTTGGGAGGGGGGATACTCTCGCGAGATTTGGCGAGCGTGAGGAGGACTCAGCGCTCATAGGCTGCGCGTGTCAGTCGACTTACAGCGGGCTGTGAGGAGAACTGGCGCGACCCCTTTGTCCTTAAATACAACTCTTTTCATACGCTAAAACTTCCTAAAGTTTCTTTAAACTCGCGTTAGAGTACTTCTACTCGTTAGGTACTCAACCAGGTCGGGTTATACTAGTTATTTTCGCTCTGTTTGAAGTTAAAGGCTGGGCCTTTACACGCGCTCCTGACGAGAGAAAAAGAGAAGCTGTTTTTCTGCGACTAAAAGTCCATAAATGCTTTTTACCGAAATGGACCTGTTGAACCAGTACTTCGACAAAATGAACAACAACATTGGCATCCTGTGCTACGAAGGTACGATTTAAGACATTTACTGCTTTCTGACTCTTGGTTAATGAAATGAAGTGTTTGTCAGTGAAAATAACGGACGCCCGTGACGTCACCGAGTCTCTCTAGACTTTCGCGAGCGCGCAGTTTTTCTCTATTTCACGCGACTTTTACGATGCTTATTTACTTCTAACGTAGATTTTAGATTTAAGGTTTTTAAGGTTCAGGTTTAAGAAGAATGAAGAAGTTAAGTATTCGTTTGTTCATGGGGGAAAAAGTTTTTTTTTTTTTTTTTGCATCACGAAAAACAATAATAACAACAGACGTGTTGCCAACTTCCCAAAACTATTTGACGTCATGTAGAAAACACCATTTAGCTATAATTATGCACACTGTTTCTAAGTGCTCATTTTAGAGAAGTGAATGCATGCAATATTTAAAATTTGTCAATGTTAGGCTAGTGAAGGTAAAAAGTGTTTAAGATTGTTGAAAGAAATGGAGACGCATTAACTTACAGAACCAAATATAAACACGTATTCATGAATGCTTTTTAAATATCAAATTATCAATGTTTATATTTCAGGCCTTTTGGCCACTTTTGTGTGTTTTTTATTTTATTTTTTAAGTAGTAAAGTGCAGAACGTGTCAGGAATCGGCTCAGAATTGTTCTTTTTAATATTATAAACTGAATTTTAGTTTCTTTAAAGTTTACATGAGGCTGCCTTTATGTACTAACATTAAATAATTACAATACTATGGCTTAGATTGCTCTGGAATAAATAGTTAATAAATTAGAGGTGTAGTTTGTTTGAGGAGTAGGCTAAAGTTATTGTTAGGGTTATAGGGAAATAGTTGGATTATGTTAGCAGTGTAACTACAAAGTTTAATTAAATGCAAGTACTTTAAACGTAATTACAATGCACCAAAAGCAAGTATGCAAGTAAATTGTGTCATATGGTTATTAAAGACATGTAATATTGACCAGAAATGTATTATTACTGTTATTATCTGAAGTGTGCATGAGAAATGTTTAGTATGCAGATTCCTTTGCTACATGTTCTGCAATCCAGAGCATTTACTCATGGCTCTACTCGCCTTCTGTCTTTCTCACGGTTCATCAATATTGTGGTACATTGTGTTTGGCTTTATCTTGAGTAACATGTGAGGCCATATGGTTCAATAGAGCTGTGGATGGAGTAGAAAAGCAGGTAAATTGAGCGTGGATCTCTACACTAGCCTGCTGTTGTCGACCATCAGATGTCAAGAGAGTAGAAATGTGATCCAGTCCTCCTCTAGACCCGTTTACTCGCCCGGACATGATCTACCAATGCCTCTTTTCATCTGATGGGCTTGAGATTTACGATCCTGGAAATATACAACATTTCATGCATCAGGTCAAATAAAAGACACTTACTTTATTCAGGGCTTGATATTAAGCCTTTTCATATGTTTGTCATCCGGACAAGTAAATTGATCATTCACTTGTCCAGAAAAAAGGATTTTTTGTGTGCGTTGTAAATATAATTTATTCTGAAGCAATATTCTTATCCGTGTTCAGTCAGCTTTGAAACATTTAAATCTGCATATTTATGATATTTTAAGCTTTATAAAGGACATTTTTCCCTAATCGTTTAAAATATATGCGTCATCTTTTATTTTAAATTCTTAAATTTGATCAATAAATTAAAATCCAATAATACGACTCTATAGGGCTGTTACCAATCAGATTAGGGCCTAAATAATTTAAACCGCATTAAATAATGTTATGAGATTGTTCTTAATATTTTTTGGATATACAAATAAGAAATGTTGTAAAGAATGATACTTTTAAACACGAAACTGTACCGCCAGTCTTAATGAGCGAGTCCTTGAGGCATTCGTTCAAAGCGATTCGTTCAAACGGCTGATTCGTTGAGGTGTTTTTTTATGGATGAGTCATTGAATCTTTGACTCAACCGATTCGTTCAAAACACTGCATCATTCTGTAATGAAACACGGTTAATTGTTCCTGTGAGATGCGTTATGGTTCTGTTGTGATCTATTTTCGCCGCTGAAATAAAACAGAACAGTCAATATTGTGTCTTAAAGGCACACTATGCAAGAATTGTACCTTAAAGGGTTAGTTCACCCAAAAATGAAAATTATGTCATTAATGACTCACCCTCATGTCGTTCCAAGCCCGTAAGACCTCCGTTCATCTTCGGAACACAGTTTAAGATATTTTAGATTTAGTCCGAGAGCTTTCTGTCCCTCCATTGAAAATGTATGTACGGTATACTGTCCTTGTCCAGAAAGGAAATAAAGACATCATCAAAGTAGTCCATTTGACATCTAGGCCTGTCACGATAACAAATTTTGCTGGACGATAAATTGTCCAAGAAATTATTGCGATAAACGATAATATTGTCATTCCGAGACCATTTACATCTAAAATAATGATAATGGCATAATAATGCAGGTACACCTTTTCAAAGATCAATAAACTTTTATTTCTAAAGACTATTTAACACTGAAAATGGAAAACATTTTAAATATCCACAATAAATGAACAAAACAACCAAAAACAATAAAAGCAATGTCTCTGTTAAAGGAGTCATAATGTAGTATTAACTTTGATACCCACGCTCTATTATAGTCATTTCATGCCCTTCTAAAAAAGAAAAATTGGAAAAAAATAAACACAGAGCTCGTTTGACCCTTATTTCTGAATGCATTATTGTCTCGCGAGATCTGATGCGAGGTTTTGGCTGTCGTGGACGGTCATTTTAATAATGCAAATGAGGGGCGCGTTGATTGGTGGCAGGAAGGAGGGGGCTTGACACCGCAGGTAACTTCAGCATATCATTCCAAAAAGAGATCATGGAGCAAGTTGTTAATGAACCCGACCCGGCCGCGACCTATACGATTCAACCGTATATGTTTGAGCCAGACTCTGAACCAGAGCTGGAAACGGAAGAGTAACAACAGTCAATAGAAGGACGTCTACATCAACATGTCTCTGAATGGTAAAGACAATTTTTTTGACTGAGACATACATTAACATCAGTAACGAGCTAAAACGTTTTTTGCTATTTTCTACCACATAAGTTTAGCTTTAATTTAATGTAGATTAAATTAACGGAGATGTAGTCTACTTTATTTTCAGCTTACAGTGGTCATAGAGATTAACGTTTGCTATAATGTGTTGTTTTTGCCTTTTTTGACGTTGTGGTTTTTTAGATATTTAATAATTTTCATCTGCAGACATGTAACGTTATGTTTTTCTTTATGTTTATTAATTCTTGACTGTTTTTTAAATGTATCTATCCTTATCTATTATATAAAAAAATCAATACAATGATATGTTGTCATTGTTATATTGTATACGATTATATTAAATAATAGCTGTATCATTTTCTAGTCTGTTTAAAGTGGAAAGATGTGGCTAGCATTCGTAGAGTCCATTCCCCGTGTTTACATCACATACACTAACGCATTAGTAGTTAGCTGCTATTTACACAAAATATAGTAATAAAAACACAGTCTTACCGTTTCAAATTCAGGCAAGTCCCTGATTGTTGGAATGGCACCTTTTTCCAAACGTAGCTTCGATGCCAACTTCGCCTGATATTGCCCCAAATTTGTAAAAGATTCTTTTGTGAAATGTTTAGCGCAGACACCTAACGTTGAGCAAGTTGAGATGGTTGTTGGAACAGCGTCATTAAAAATAAATTTCATCCACTTGTCCCTTGTAGTTTGGTCAGTTTTGGGTAAAGAAAAAACATTAGAATGTGGATTATGACAGTCAACACAGAGCAACTCACGTGTGCACTACGTTTCTGCATCTTTCTTGACTGAATATGATGGGGAGAGGGGCAGGGCGGGCCTCCTCTGCGGTGTCCATATATGGTATATCCGGCCCCGTCTTGACGTCATGTCGGGGGAGACATTGAAATCTCGTATTTGAGTGCGCGTGCACGTTGGCTAGTTTAAGAACCCTGGGGTAAACAAACGCTTCACTTTTGAATATCGGCATCCCGGCCAATGTATAATCGTTAGTCAATCATAACATACATTGATTCTCATGGAAAAGTGAAAATTGCACATTATGACTCCTTTAACAAAAAAAAAACACTTGAATAAATACCAAAAACAATAAATAAAATGGATGTAAACCAAACCCAACCCTAAATTATTTGTTATTAAAGCAAAGTGCGCTCCCTTAATAATTCCTAAAAAGCTGACAGTTCATCGCAATCTCACACATCTCTGTTATTATCAATAAAGCTGACTGCACAATGAATCTTTCATAATATCCACACTTTGTTTGTTATAATTAGAGGATTTGCCAGCATACAGAATTCAGCACTGAACAAAAAGTCCGTTTTGAGGTGTGAGGGGAGGCTATCTTAAATTCTTCTGATTGGCCATTGCATTCAAGAAATCAACACATATGTCTGCCATTGGCTACATCGCTCAACGCTGCAAACATGTTATGAATAGAAACTCTGGCCTGTAAATCGTTTCTATTTTGTTTTATTTGTTCTTGTTGCTTTTCTGCAACAGATAAAAATCTATTAGTTTTTATATGTTTTATTCATATATATTTCTAGTTTGCGGGAGTCCCGCGAATCGTTTTATTCTCCCGCAAACCGCACACACAGAGTGAGTGCATTACCGCCCGCGATCGCACTTGGCCATCAAATCTAGTGCCGCGCCGCATTCTGTTGCGTTGGTAGTGCACGTCTCTAGATCAAGGACCCGGCCCGAGGATAGTGTCGAGCTCGGGCAGAGAATCTAAGCTCTAGTTCAAGCTAAGGAACCGAGAGTTGTCATCCAGTCTTTTTGGTAGAGAGAGAGAGACACGAGGAAAACAAACAAATATGCAAATGGAAATTATCACATCCGGAAAAATTATCGAGCTCATTTTTTTTATCGTGCGATTAATTGATTTATCGACTATCGCGACAGGCCTAGTGACATCAGTGGGTTAGTTAGAATGTTTTGAAGCATCAAATACATTTTGGTCCAAAAATAACAAAATCTACGACTTTATTCAGCATTGTATTGTCTTCCGGTTCTGTTGTGGATCCGCATTCAGTGACACTGCTGACGTGTTATCTGGTGCGCCCGAGCTTCGTTTACAGTCTGAGGGAGACGCACGCTGGAAACAAAACAATCTTCACAAACATGTCTAAGGATTTCCACGCAGAGGAAGGACTTGCATTTTTTTGCCCAGCCATATTTAATTGAACCCGAATACACGGACACACCAGATACACGTCACCAGCATCATTGCGGACTCGTGAACGCGTATCCACAAAAGAACCGGAAGTTTTGAAATTAAGGATAGGACAATATTTGGTCGAGATACGACTATTTGTAAATCTGGAATCTGAGGGTGCAAAAAAATCTAAACATTGAGAAAATCTCCTTTAAAGTTGTGCATTTATGTTGGTGATTGTGCTGCTTTCACTCACAGAAATACATGTTTTATATATTTACAGTAAGAAATTTACAAAATATCTTCATGGAACATGATCTTTACTTAATATCCTAATGATTTTTGGCATAAAAGAAAAATCGATAATTGTGACCCTTACAGTGTATTGTTGGCTATTGCCACAGATATACCAGTGCGACTCGTGACATGATCCAGGGTCACATATTAGGCTATATTATTATTCACTATCAATTGCTACTTACACTACCAAAATGTGAATGATTCTGCATTCATTTAATTTCCTAGTTATTTTTTGGTTTTGACGTTTTAATCAGGCTCCTTGTCCCCTGAAAAAAATCCACTTGTCCCTGACAAGTGTTAATGTTGAGCCCTGCTTTATTAACAGTTTGGTTACACTTTATTTTAAGGTGTCTGTGTTACAGTGTAATTATACATTTAAGTACAGAGTACATTTAAGTACATTTAAGTAATATTAATTAACTACATGTACTTACTATAGGGTTAGGATTTGATTGAGGGTTAGTTGCATGTAATTATACATAATTTACTGTTATTACTATGGTAAGTACATTTAACGTGTAACAAGGACACTGTAAAATAAAGTGTTACTAACAGTTTGTTCTGTAATATGATGCAGGTTGTTTATTGGCGAAATGCTAAACATCTGCACATTAATTTTCATGTTTTCGATCTAGAAGGGTTTCAGAGTGATTGACATCTGCATAATTGGACTTCAATGCTCATGCAGCGTTTTGGCTTCAAACACCATATTAGTTTTAATGTTGAATTTTCTGATTGGTGTTTTCGATGTAAACTCCCTTTATCATTTATTTTGCAGTCTTTTTTTCTAATATTTATCCTGTTGTACAGCACAATGGCCAACTACTGTTTCTTTTATTGTGCTATAAAAGTTCATTGATTTATAGTTGCTTTACAAAGCGTTATAAAGCTAGTTCGTTCTTCAACTTTGCTTGAAATATGTTAACCCTTGTGTTGTTCAAAACCCACGCTTGTGATGTTCCCAGTCAAAAATGACCTATAAAAAGTAGCTTATAAATCACTTATGTTATATCATCACCCAATATTGGATTCAATATTTTTGTCAACTTGTTCTCTTTCAATTAGGACTGGTTTTATATTTCTATTTGCATCTGATTAATCGTAGGCCTCATTTATCTGAGAGTAGGCATCTACGGTAATTTTTTTGAGTAAAAAAGCATTATTCTTGAATAATTTTGGAAATATAAAATATGAAAAAAATTGGCACTGTTGATCACACTAGTCTACTTTAATGTTTCACCAGGAAATTTGTTTTGTAAAAAATGGCAGAGTCACACTTGTCGTGTTCCCGGTCAAAAATGACCGACCGAGACTGAAAATAAGGTGACAAAAAAGTATGAAAAATCGTCACAAAACATTTGAGAAGTAGTTTATACCCTTTATGAACAAAGTCACTAAGTTTCAGTCCAATGCGATAACATTTTCTTTCTCCCTAAAATACTAGTTAATCATCTCCGGGTCAAAATGATCCGAACACAACACGAGGATTAAGGGCCTTTACACATAGGCTGTGCAATATTTTTCTAATAATTCAACTGCCCGGAGTCAATTATTCCGCTATAATACAAATATTACCAGATGCTTTATTGCAAGACATTTGTCAGGTTTTTGTCTTTTAAACCATTTCTTGTGAGTAGAAATAATTTGGTACGCATCTCATCCTAAGCCTCAATTGCTAATTCCAGAATGTAATTTTAGAGATTGTAACAGAGACTCCTCATGTTTTCATTCATCTTTTCTGAATTGTTAAAATATGAGTTTCAGGAATGCCTGGAGACAATAATGTATACTGTGAGATTTTAAAAGCTTCTCTTAAAGGTGTTCTAAATTTTGCTTAATAAAGCTAAAAAGCGTTTGTAACTTGTGGTGGGGGCCTGTCTGTAACTCTCTGATTAATTCTTTGATTGTGAATTGTTTACGCCTGTGAGTGACGGCGAAAGCACCGTCTTCCTCGGTCGCTGGCTCTCATGTGTTTTCCAGATAACTCTTCAAAACATGAAGTGGAAAAACTCCAGCAGCAACCGAATGTGTCTCTCGACAGGCTTCGGTTCTGAGAATCTGCCGTGACCCGCTTTAATGCCCTCGGCTCGGGCAGCCGGTCACATGACCCAGTGACAGCGGATGGAAATACACAATCACAGCCGGTTTTTGCTCACTGTTGCACGGCTGCCGCTTCAGCTATTTATAATGTGTGCCAGAGAATGTCCTGAGCACATGGCTAATCTATTACAGCATCGTCCCTGGAAATAGCTCTGTTTCTGCATCACTTCTCGTCTCTGCCGAGTCGAAACGTGCAGCTCTCTGGTGAGACGCATGGCTTCGCTGAACTTTGCTTTTGCGCTTTATCTGGAACTGATTGAACGCAGCCATTCAAAGGTCACAGACAAGCTTTCTTATCTTTATGTTCATTGTTCTTCACACCAGAGATGGTTTTGAGGACTCTTTTACTATGAGCTGGGAAGATTATAAAACTGAGCAAGTTAATGGAATAGTCGCCTTGTGAACGCTTGTTTAATCATATTCACTTAAAAATGTGAGAGCAGAAATGTTTTCCATTGACGAGTTGAACTGATACTATTAGGGGTGGGAGAAAACAAATTGATTCTCGGATGCATCGCGATTTCTCTCTTCAACGACGATTGATTCTGAGAATTTCTGAATCGATTCTGAGTTTAGTTTTTAACCTAGCGGACAGCAGCTGTGTGTGATTGTGTAAGCAGAGATGAAAACTTCCATCTGAAAATGCTTTATTGATCCAAAATTTATGTAAACGTAGACAGTTATGTTATAACGCAATAGTTCACCTAAAAATTCATCAGTTTCTCACCCTTCGCAAGACTTTCGTTCTTCTTTGTATCACAAATAAAGATATTTTAAATGGAATCTGAGCGATTTCTGTCCCTCCATTGACCATCTATGAATTAGAATAAATGAATGTCCATTTAAAAAAAAATCCTGAAAAAAACCCCAACTGTTTTCAACATTAAAAATAATCATAAATGTTTCTTGAGCATCAGATCATCATATTAGAGTGATTTCTGAAGGATCATGTGACACTGAAGACTGAGTAATGATGCTGAAAATTCAGCTTTGATCACAGGAATAAATTACACTTTACTATATATTCACATAGAAAACTGTTATTTTAAATTGAAATAATATTTCATATTAAAACTGTTTTTTAAAAATATTTTTAATCAAATAAATGCAGACATGGTGAGCAAAAGAGACTCTCAAAAACATCCAAAAACGTACCGATCCCAAACCTTTGAAGGGCAGTGTGTATTTTGTGTATGGATGCATCGCTTGACTTGGAGAGCATGTTTTCCCTGGATCACAGGTATCAGACGTGTTCAGGAGGAACGTTTGGCCTTTTCTGTGTTGCAGCGGTGGCGTGCTGAGCTCATCTGTGTGTGTGTGTGTGTGTGTGTGTGTGTGTGTGTGAGAGAGAGAGAGAGAGAGAGAGAGAGAGAGAGAGAGAGAGAGAGAGAGAGAGAGAGAGAGAGAGAGAGAGAGAGAGAGAGAGAGAGAGAGAGAGAGAGAGAGAGAGAGAGAGAGAGAGAGTGTCTGTTTGTCTGTCTGTGTGTGTGTTAGAAGCAGAACGAAAGTTTGGCCTTTTCCGTGTTGCAGCGGTGGCATGCTGAGCTCATCTGTGTCTGTGTGTGTGTGTGTGTGTCTCTGTCTGTGTGTTAGAAGCAGCGGTGGCATGCTGAGCTCATCTGTGTGTGTGCACAGCCCCCCACTGTCGATTTGATTTAAAAAAAATAAAAATAAAATCATTTAGTTCAGTTAGAGAACAGACACTATTAAACTGAACATGTCTGCTTAATAAATCGTGAGCTGAACGAGAGTCGCCGCACAGATCAGCAACAGGAGTCAGGTTTCATTAATCATGAGAGTGAGGATCTGACTGACAAGGTGATGTGGAATATTTGGTGTCAAAGCGAAATGTAAAAGTGCCTATTTAAGTGAATTTGTCATTTCACTATTTTTGTTGTTGTGTTTTTCATTAAGAATAATAGGCTAATGAACTAACCATTCAAGTAATCCGCCCCGAATTGGCGCTAATTTGAAAACGAAACTAACATGTGCACACGTGTCAACGGGCGCGGAGCGAGCAGAACAGAGCGAGCGTTTCAGCTTATTCCTATGGAAAATAAGAATTTTCGCTCCGGTTTCGCACGTCGCTCCGGTTGACGTGCGGCCGTGCGGCCGTGCACATGTTAGTTTCGTTGTCAAATTAGTGCCAATTCAGGGCACAATAACAAAACAGTGCTGCTCCGCACGACCGCACCATTCTGACTGCCTGTGCAAGCGTGCGCATTTTACGTTTGCCTTTAAATTAGCGATTTAAAAGCCCCCGCCGTTGATACCGGTATAACCGGTGTTGTCACATGTCGATTAACCGGTGGGAAAATATCCTCACCGTCACATCCCTAGTGTGTGTGTGTTTTAGGGGTCGACCGTTGTGTTTTTCAGGGCCGATACCGATTATTACAGATCAAGTAGACCGATAACCAATATTTTGAACCGATATATCTCTGGTGTAAAAATGTAAATTAATGTCAAAATTAAGAATAACAAGGGCTCTGACAAATACTTTCTTTAAAAGCTTTTAAATATATCTTTAAATCTGAGAACTGTTAATAATAATATTAATAATAATAACTTATAAACCCAAACCTGTTTAAAAGTTTCCATATTCCCATTACATTTTTAAAACAGTAATATCCTATACTAAACCTAAACTAATCTTGACAAACTATATATCATTTGAAAGCTTACAATCTCTAGTTTCCATATTTGGTGATTGATTTTCAAAATAAATTACAGAGGAGCCGTAATTTATCAATTTGCAACAAGAATATTTTCATACTCCTAAGGCGTGATTAGACCTTTATTTTGAAATAGTGATGAACATGAAAAATCATGAAAGAAGGGTAGAAACCTCAGTTTGTTTTCATGCCAAGAGTTCAAAAGATAGCATCCATTCAATTATTTTAGAAAAAAAGGTCTGAATTTTTTTTATATATATATAAAGAAAAAAATTATATGATGTGGCAGGAAGCTAAAACGCACATGCGTGTTCTTTTTGTGTTTCTTAGAGGTTGAATTCATAACAAAATCTGCCAAACTTCTCATATTACTTCTGAATAGGATGTCTACTTCATAAATTGTATGAAAATTGTGGAAATAATGGTTCATGTCACTCAAAACAAATTTGGAAATGGAGGCGCCCTTATATGGGCAGTAATGGAGTCTGGTTGTCATCTTATGTCAAACTTCTATAACTTTTTTTCTGTTTCACTTTCTTAATTTATTTCACTTCTACAAAAATCTGCCAAATGTCTTCTTTAAAACAAGACCAATCTTACGTCTATATTCCAAAGCATTCTTGAATTACAAAAATTTAAGTTCGAAATGTGCATTTTCATGTATATTCAAAAAAAGGGGGGTGACACTTAAAGGGTTAAAAGAGACGTATGAATCTCTCCGTATGAATCGCTGGTCAGAGAAGATCAGATTTCAGACGCTGAAAGGAAAGGCCATTGTTCTGCAAGCATTGGAAGTATGATCAGGAGTGCCAAAAGTGTAATTTGCATTGGATGTTGTCTTTTTGTCTTCAGAAAATGTGTGTGAGGCTACATCTACATTAATCCGGATATATTAGAAAATGGCGTTTTCGTTTAAAACGGAATCCCCTTTACTGCGCATGTGTAAACCCTCACAGAAGCTCACTGAGATGAGACAGATGGAACAATAAATATTAAAGTTATCGCTCAATTCTTCTGACAGGATCATTTTATTTAGCAAAACTGCTCATGTTTCGCCGCAGGACAGCAGATGCGAGTGTATTCTGTCGTCTGTGCAGGACTGTGATATGAAGAGTGTGTGAAGGAACATATTTCAGCAACAGTGTGAAAGTGAATAGCAGATAACAGGCACAGTACTATAAACATCAATATCTATTGGTACAATATGCGTCAGATGACTAAACTTACATCATCATTTAGACAGTCCACACTAAAACACGAAAACTGCTTTTTCAAATTTATCCATTTTTGGATAAACAAAAAGCTTCGTTTTCATTAATAAAAGGCCAAAACGGAGAGAAAAATACGGGGTTTCAAACGAAAACGTATTAGTGTGGACGAGGCCTGAATGTTTGGGTTTGGCTCACATCTGTAACACAATCTCATTCTGGCTTGACGTTTGAAGTCTCCAGTAGTAGAGCTAGACTTTGATCACTTGCGCTCATAATGACAGTCTTTCAATAGATCAAACATTGGCTTCATCTCTTCTAACACTGATAGGCATCTTTATGGCTCCTGCAGTTCCAGTGAAGGCTGTTGAGAGGTTTTATCTGGGTTGTCTCAGAAAATACAGACTCACTGAAGTGTGAAATTCAACAAGTTGGTTAAAAGCGGCTTTGTTCAGTTTTCTCTTTTCTCCAGGCGTTAGCATGTGAAAGGTGTCTGCGTGTTGTTTTCGCACTTCAGAAGTTTCGCAGAGAGGAAATCAAGCTAGAGATTTGTTTTGAGGAAGACCGGGGAATTAGTATATCGCAGACGAACTTTGATTTCAGTGCCTTTTGAATTGAAAACTTTTCACTAACGGAGCAAGTCTATTAACTAGAGCACGTCCGGTGGGGATTTTTGGGGGGCCGATACCGATATTTGGGAGTAAAAAAAGCCAGATATATCGACCGATATTATTTGTGTGTATATTATAATACAGTAGCAGTATTATTTATGTGTATATCAAACGTTTGGACACTTTCTCATTCGTGTGTACACACGTTTGACTGGTACTGTATATAGAATACATAAACAGAATATATATATATATATATATATATATATATATAAACATGTTTTTTGCAATGATCACTCAAGTGTGGTGATCAAACACTTGTGTGACAGATGTGTAATGGAGGCGGGGTGAATGATAGAACGAGAATGATACATTTGAGATGTAACTAGGGGTGTGCCGGTTTCAGGATTGGTGATGACGGTTATGACGTGAGTCAAATGTGACGGTTCGTAACATAACCGTCGTCGTCTGGGGGTGGGGGGTTATAGGACGTTCGGTTGAATAACTGTTCGTCTGTTATAGGACAACTCGCTCTTAAAATGAACAGCAAGACAACTAGAAGTGAATGTGCTTTCCATTAAATGAATCACACACACACAGTAAACAAAACCTTAACAAATGAACTTTGCAATTTAGACGCGCAAACTGCGTGCCGGTGCGGTGAGACATACATGCTCGGGCAGATTCGGCTTGAAGTCGGTCATCCTCGGACGCAGCGCGCGCTGTTACAAAAAAAGCCGTGCACACAGCCAAGCGAAATGAAGTCTTGCCGGTCTTGCGCACCCAGTGCGTCATTTTTTGCCGTGCGGACGCGTCGAGTATAAACAAGGCTTAACCGTGTCAGCGCGCGCTCTGATCGGTAAAGGTGCACAGACCTCTCCCGAATCATCTCCAGCACTCAGCCTCCGACGCAACACTAACTCCGCCTCCGTTTCCCTCGTAAGCTATTTAAACATTCTCTATGATAAAAAATGTTTGTACAAAATATTTTAATATCACGGTTTTGGCAGTTATAGAGTTCTAATGACGGTGCTGAACTATAACCGTCGGTCTCACGGTTATATAATAACCGTCACACCCCTAGATGTAACCAAACTAGTTTGCATTGCATATTCTATATTCTATTCTAAATGTAAGCTTGTTTTTAAATATTTATGTCACGCAGTATCTTGGGACAGTGCAATATTTCTTTCATTCAGCGTGGAGCAATCTTAAATTTTATCGTAATCTTAAAGTAACAATTGTAAGTGTGGGGGGTTGCTTGATATGGGTTTAAGATGCCCTTCGTTTAATGTAACTCCGTTTAACCATCAACCTAATCCTACCCTATTCCTATTGTAAGTACATGTAGTTACTTAATATTACTCTGTACTTAAATATATAATTACACTGTAACAAGGACACCTTAAAACAAAGTGTAACCGGGTTTTATTTAGTCACAATAAACCAAAAATCGAATTGAATCTTTTTATCCGATTAATCGAAAAAATAATTGTCCGATTAATCGATTATCAAAATAATCGTTAGTTGCAGCCCCAGTCATGTTATATTAAAAATAACATATCAATAAATATATCAAAAGTGTCACTGGCAAAACCTTGTTATCTTCTAGTATTAATTCCTCTTGTCTCTACCAGTGGAAGAAGTACTCAGATCTTTTTACTAAAGTAAAAGTAATAATACCATATTGAAAATGTTTAATTACATATTTAAAATAGTATTTAAGTAAAAGTACTGTACATAAGCAGTCAGCAAAATGTACTGAACGTGAAACTTCTCATTATGCAAAATGGCCCTATATAAAGTGTAATAATTACAGTGTTTCTGCTACATTCATTCTGCCGTGGTGGGCCGCCACACCTAAAATCATCCCGCCACGGATGCAGCTAGCTCAAATGCCTCTGGGCGCGATTGGATGGACCTAAAACCAATCAGAGCGATGAAGGAGAGGTTAGGGTTAGTGTTGTCACGATACTAGAATTTCTAACTTCGATACGATACCTTGAAAAATATCGATATTCGATACCATTTTCGACACCACGGAGAAAAAACTGCCACAATATTAAGGGGGTATTTTTTTAATTTAAAGCTAAATATAACAAGTCTAGAACATGACAATGAGGTATATTTTACATGAACAAAAATGTCCTGAGTTCTATTTGTTTATATTTTTTAATTGGACCAGAGCTAACATGATGTATTTTTATTACCTACTGTTATCAAAGATTAAAATATACTGTAACAAAAAAGCACTTAACAGTTTTAAATTGGAGGATAGAGAGTCAGTAATGTATAATAATAAGATTAAACATTCAATTTTCAGTTAAAGGCATGTCATTATTGAATTCAGAGATGCCATTGTCTGGCTGTTTAGTTTAATTAATATCTGTGTAATCAAATTGATGATAATCGCTAATGAAGGAAAATTGCAGAATTAAATAATAATTTTTGAATAAAGTTAAATAGGCACAAGTTAATTTACATTTGACCACAGTTACAATATTTACTTGTCTAAGATTCCTCAATCAGATTATGTTAACTTTAAGAATTAAAACGAGACAACACAAACTCTTATCAACAACAATACTAGGCCATCTTCGTTAATGTTTCAGAAAAGTTAAAATGAGAAGAGTTACAGTGTTTCCTTGAGGATTTTTTTTAGCAGTGGGGGCAGGTCTGTCCAAACAACAAACACCCCTGATGCTGAGCATATGCTGCTAAATAGTAGCCTACCCCTGGAGCCTGTTCCTTAAGTCTGTTTTCACCTATACAATAATTTAAAAAAATGAGTGATGTGAGGGATCAATTCAAACAATCTGTTGGGTGCCCGCAGCCCGCTCGCGTGTCCGCGCTATTCTCCGACATGCCCGCTCGCGGTGTGTAGCGCGTGTCCGCGCTATTCTCCGACATGCCCGCTCGCGGTGTGTAGCGCGTGTCCGCGCTATTCTCCGACATGCCCGCTCGCGGTGTTCTTTATCAATGATGTTCTTTATCGCGGTGTTCTTATCAACCAAAGCCGGTCGCGGGGGCGCCGCCCTCGCCATCTTTCCATTCACTTCACTTTTGCTATTTAACCAGAGCGAATGAGACGAGTGCGTCACGTGTGGTGTTTGTCAACGCGCCTTTTGAGAGAAGTGAAAGTGACTGCTCGGCTAGTATCGATACTTCGGGAAATTAGTATTGGTACCGTTCAGATATTTCAGTATCGATATTTATCGAAATATCGATATTTTTGACAACACTAGTTAGGGTATGCAGAGCGACGTTCGTCTGTTATAGAACACCGTAGTTTGAATAAACGAGCAGACACTGATTAGCTACTTGCTCTGTTTATTTAAAATTAACAGCAAGACAACTAGAAGTGAATGTGCTTTCCATTAAATAAATCACACAGTAAACAAAACCTTAAGAAAAAAACGTTGCAATGAACTTTGCCAGTTAGACGCGCAAACTGCGTGCCAGTGCGGTGAGACGTAGTAGCCTACATGCTCTGGCAGATTCGGCTTGAAGTCGTTTATCCTCGGACGCGGCGCCACGCGCGCTGTTACAAAAAAAAAGCCGTGCACACAGACAAGAGAAATGGGGTCTTGCGCACCGAACGTGTCGCTTTTGCCGGTGCGCGCTCGTGCGGACGCGTCGAGTATAAACAAGGCTTTACTCCGTGTCAGCGCGCGCTCTGATCGGTAAAGGGGCAGAGACCTCTCCCGAATCATCTCCAGCAGTAGCAGCCTCCGAAGCACCACTAACTCCACCTCCGTTTCCCTCGTAAGCTGATATTAGTATTTAAACATTCTCTATGATAAAAAATGTTTGTGAAAAAAATATTTTAATAACATGGTTTTGCCGGTTATAGAGTTCTAATGATGGTGTTCAACTATAACCCTCACACCCCTAATTCCATCGCTGTGCTGTCGTCATCGGGTAAAGTCCGCCCCAACGTTTCTGATTGGTGCCGCGATTTCGACGGATTAGAAATGGGCTTGAGGCCATCCTTAAAAATATTTTGGTTTGCAGTAACAGCAAAAAAAAAAAAAAAAAAAGGGTCGGTAGGTAGGTCTATATTTTTTTTTTTCAAGATTTAATGTAAAAAAAAAAGGATAATTTTGGTCATGGTGATTAGGTCGGTATGAATTTAAACAAATTTGCATATCGTGACGTCACTGACTGGGTCTTCAACCCATGCCTTCGGGCGCACCATTGCGAACCTCATTCTGATACAGGTTATAGACCACAAACAATTTGAAATCTTTGTAAAAAAAAAAAACATATTTATTGCATTAATTCCAGCTGCATTCATTTGGAAAAAAATAGGCAGAATCAAAAAAAAAAAAAGGAGCCACTAGATTTCAATGAAAGTGGATTTTCAGAGGGAAACAAATAAATTAAAATGACTAATCTCACCAGCGCCGCGCCGACCAATAAAACAGCGCGTTTGGCACCATTCGTTTACATTTGACCCATACTGTTATAAGCCCCCTTTCTGGTCTAGGGGCAGGAAAGGAGGGTAACAAAAAGTTGCAGGGAGAGAGTGAGAGATTTGACCCATAAACATCTGCTATTATTAACGGAAATCAGTGTGGTCAAATGGCTAGGCGCATTGTAGGAAACTATAGGCCGATTAAGTAGTCCTGACATATTATGGAATGGTCGATTTTCTTTTGTGCAATTTAGTACATTTCGGTATGTGCTGATTTATTGGTCAGCGCGGCGCAGGTGAGATTAGTTCCCGCCGCACTGACCATTGGCTGGCGCAAGCAAACACTTCTCCTGCGCTGTCGAGTCTGTCGCGCTCGCGCGTCTCCGTCCATTGAGCCACGCAGATTAAAAGTCAGCGCAGCGCGAACTCTGTAACACACCGCGCCGTTTCGTCCCCCTTTCAGTGTGTTTGGCTTCCCATACTTATGTGTGTTTGTTTGTCAGAGCCTGTAGTTGCTGTGTGACGCGCGTTCGCGGTGGGCATATCGTGACGAGCTGGACGCGCTCCGAGAAAAGGCCGTTAACATCGATTCCCTATTTGAATTTCGAATAATGAGCGACTAAATGTAGGCTCATACAGACGTATTTCACAAGCAGCCGCGCCGCAGCCATCATCACCGAGCGCGAACCATTGACAGTGAATGAAACGAAGCGAACGCACAGGCCATAGTGTGACATGCGTAAACCAATGGTGTAATAGATGACGCCACCGGTTTTTATTCAAAAGAAAGAACGTAGCCTACGCAATTTATATTCACAATACTTACTATAATAAATGTATATTATTTTATTGCATTTGTATTAGTTGTTTGAAGAGTAAAAAAAAAATCGGTCGGTCTTAATGCAAGTTTACAACCGGCAAGTCGGTCGGACTAAAAGGAAAAAAAAATAAATAATTGGGTCGGTCCTAATTTGACAGGGTCGGTCGGGTTACGGCAAACAAGAATATTTTTAAGGATGGCCTGAATGAGCTCTTTGCCAGACTAACTTCCAGAGCAAATCTAAATTTGCCGGAAGTTGTCTGGGTTTTCCCAGGCTAACTCAATAGCATAATGTGAGGTAAAAATTTATATTTAAGTCGTTAAGTTAAAGTGAATGGAAACTCATCTCTCCTCAGTCATTCTCCATTCAGCATCAAACAGCGCGTCGCGTTCGATTACGGCAGTCACGCGACGACACTCTCTTCAAGATCAATGTTCCCATTATTATACTTTATTTGTCGATAAAGGTCTATAATTTGCATAAAATGACTTTATCTTGCTGGAGTTTTCTGCGCTTTCTAAATCATATTCCTTTCTCCCGGGTGTGTGTTAGATTACAGCACTGGAGTAGAGAGCACTATGAATCTTTCATATAAATCTTTAATATAAAAACCCCCAATTCAAAATTAGAATATTGTGAAAAGGTTTTCATAAGCTGTAAGTAGGGATGGGACGGTATGAAAATTTCATATCACGATTATAGTGACCAAAGTTATCACGATTATCAATATTATCACGGTTTTGTTAAAATGAGATGGAAATGTTCAAAAAGAACTGATGCTCACCCTGAAAACATTTGAAAATCAACAAACAAAAAATACAATTACCAGTAATATGCACTTTTTTAAGCATCAACATTATATTAACATTAACATGGAGCCCTGAGAGTGAGAGGTATAAGTTTTCCTAGTGCAGGTTTTAATGAACCCGTCATTTAACCCTATCATTAATAATGATAATAACACTTATGGATGTGTGTGACTGAATATTATTATTATTAATAAATAATAAATCACTTTCTCTCTCTCTCTCTCACACACACACACGCACGCACACACACACACTTTAAATGAACAAAATATGTTGGTTGGGTCAGGGTGACTAAACTACTGGCATACTTATAATGACTGTTGTAAATAGCAACGCACTACACAGCGCACATCCATGTCTCGGATCACCGCGGACGCAATCTCTGGTTTCATTCAAATGTGTATGTCTTGCGTCTCAGTTTTGATTGTATTGAAAATTAAATCAGAGTAATTTAGTATTAATACTACTACAATATTGTTGTAGTGATCACATTTACTTTACGATTGATTTGGACACTGTAACTTGTATAATGGATTTATAAATCGGTAAGATTTAAAAACATTAAGTTATTCACAATTCAATATTTCATGTCCCTGAAATTATTTCTGTGGTAAAAAATAAAACTGTAATAAGTTTACTATGAATGAATACAATACATTATCCCTTAAATGTCACCCTTAATAGTTTGAATATGTTCGTTCGTCTTGGCTCAAATCCACTTGCTGTAAAACTTTTTTCTTCGCGGAAGCTTTGCAATAATTACAAGTGAGATAATGAAATAATTCATCTCCAATAAATTTTTTGTCTAATTATTTGCCCAAGTTAGTTGTGGTATTAAGGTAAAAATTAACTCAGTGGGTCACGTAACGTTAGATGACTTAGCAGATTTGACGTGTTTCCCCCTTTTGCAGCGACTTTCCTCTTGCAAGATTTGCAGACAGGGTGCCCATCCTCGATTAAATTGCCCTCGGGACTCTTGTAATAGCCAAAATACGACCATACCTCCGATTTTGTCCTCTTGGATGGCTGAAAAATCTCCCGTGCGCTGTCACTGCCTTCCGCCATGTCTTCTTGCGCAAAAAAACATTGCATCTGCGCGCCTTGTTCGCGCTTGCGTCAGACTGATTCTGGCTGGACAGGATTTACCGCGAGTTTTCAAAATCACGATAATCAAACACGGTTTTTATGACAATTAAATTTTAAACGATAATACTAACTGCCAGGACATTTTATCGTGGTTTATCGTGAAACCGGTAATCGTCCCATCCCTAGCTGTAAGCCATAATGGTCAAAATTATAACAGATAAAGGCTTGAAATATCTCACTTTGCATGTAATGAGTCTATATAATATATTAGTTTCACCTTTTAAGTTAAATTACTGAAATAAATGAACTTTTGCACGATATTCTAATTTTTCGAGTTTCAACCACATGACATTGCTGTCATACAAAACAAATCACATTCAGAGTGAATTCTGGTCTTTTAGACAGTGATATTTCCTGTGTCAGGTTTGGCTCAGCTGTCCTCAGATTCACAGAAACCATATTTCTCAGTTCTGATGTGACTGAAATTGATCAAATCACTGTCACTTTTGTAATAACTACAGACATATCAGTGCATGGCAGGATATTTGATTAAATGCAACTCGAGCACTATTTGGACAACAATTATTGTAATTTTTGGACCACCTCCAGATTTGTTTCCTTTCTTGAAACCTCACATCTGTCTGTAAAACTATTTATTTATCATTTGAGAAACCAATCCTGTTCAAGACCAGTAGTGCGTGCTATATAGACAACACTTAATGCTTGTTGAAAACCCACTGTGTGGTTCAGTGTTTCCCAACCCTGTTCCTCTGCAAACACTGGTGTTCATCATTCGACGCCTTTCTCTGTACAGCATTCTTCATTGATGATAAATTAATAAATGATTCGCCACTAACTTTCACAATAGCACCAGGGCAGCCCACATCTCTGGAGACACACACAGATACAGTCAAACCAAAATGTATTCAGACACCTTCAACATTTCTCACATCATCACGGTTTATTCGCTATAGTTTAGAAAATGGTAATAAATATGAGGTAATAAATATGGTTATCACATAAGTGGATATTTTTACTGGTTTTGTCCATCCTTGTTAGACTCTCACACATAAATTATGTTGAATATCTGTAAGCTGTTAAATTTAACTACACAATTAGATAATACCAGTTTAGCTCAACCAGTGACCAAGCAATGCTTCATGTTGTTCAGTCTGTGTGTAAAAAGAGCATTAGCAATTACAGAAAACACACTGAAGAAAACATGATCAGCTCAAAGTGTCGGAATAATGTTTGATCCCAAAGTTTCACTGGTAGTCACTATATGAAGAATATTTGGGTATAATATGTCACAGTTTACTTTATTTTGCTCTCCTGACTTACATAAATGCACTATAGTGTCCTGATCACACTAGTAAAACAATATCAGAAATTATATCTGGTGTCTGAATGTCTTGGTTCGCCTAAAAACGATCGTGTGTCGGGGTGTTGTGGTCGTTTGCTCTCGTCTAAAGCTTTTCTCTATTAGCAGCTCCGGCTCTTGCCAAAAACGATGATGTCAGCGCCGTTGCCATGACGCTCGGACTGACGAGCCGAAACATGCCAGTAGGGAAAATAGGCTGCTTGTTTTGGGAAGTACCTCGTGAGCTTGTCCATCTGAGCTTCATCCCTCGTTTACTTGACTCTGAAGTCGAGTGAATGCATGCATGGCTTATTTTATGAGGCTTTAGTGTGGGAGAGGTTATTTTTTACCATCTGTATTTATCATTTCACTCTGTAAATAAATGCACCCATGCAGTGCTGTGAAACTCAGGTCTGGCTTCATGCACACTTTCTCGAGCTTAGTTAACCTCATCGCAAGTGGAAAGTCCCATTGGAGAGAGCATGCCAGTTGTAATTTTCCGGCCTAACTCCCACACAAACGCACTGAGTGCCCTTGTGCTGCATCTCATATTAGAGAGGATTGAGAGGAATCTTCCAGCACAGTGTTGTAATGACGCTTCCAGAGACACATCCCAGTTTTTTTTTTTTTTGCATTACAATCCTCCAGTGCAGTTTAGGGCTGTAAAAATGGCTTTCTTAAATATTATAAAAATTCGAATTATATTCAAAATCTAAAGGCAATACTTAATAATGTTAGAGGGAAAAGTACTGTGTCGTCTTATATGTTCACAATAAGCAAATATAAACCACATCAAGTATTGCATCTTGTATTGAAATGAATGACATTCACTTTTTCAAGGGCATTAAGTTGCCCTTGAAAAAAATCTATTTTCCTTAATATGCATGCAAGGAAAATTAGGTTACAATAGTGTATGAAACTGTTTGTGCATCAGTAACCTGAGAAAACACACTTCAACACAGCGTGATAAACTACATGAGCACACAACAGCAAACTGGCATTCAGAAACACTCACTTCTACTAACTACATCGACATATTGATCATCACACACACCAGACGCTCAGCTTGATCTGAGCGAGTGCGGAGCGCTTTCTTTTCACAGTGTTTCCAGCTGATACACACACACACTTAGCTCTGACTGATGTGCAGGTTTGGTCAAGTGTGTCGTTGCACAATTTTTGCCTCCAGCTGAGAGGGTTTTCGTCAGCACGCCTTTTTCCGACATTTTTCAAGTAAATACTGGATAAGCTAACAAAAACAAAGCGTCAATGACGTCATCATCATGTCTCGCATGCCTCTTGATACACCAGAAATTCAAATGCACTGTTTTTGCATTCGAATGTGCAGTTTTTTTTATTTGACAAATTTTTAACAAATTATTTGACGGCCATAGTGCAGTAAAGATTCAATGCATTTACAGTACAAATATTGAGACTTTGCAGCCTCAGTGTATCAATGCAATTCAAAGTTTTCGAAGTACTTTAGTGCATCAATCGCTGATGTTTTCCCTGCTCTGATATGGAGGTGAGATGTAAGTCAAGTGTCCTCGAAACAGAAAGAGAGAACGATGTCAGAGGACAGAATGATGAGTGGGTTTATGGTGATTGCTGTTATTCTTCTCTGTGTGATTTGATGTTTTTTATGATCTGAAAATCAACATCAAAGCAGTGGCCTATATTGGCCTGGAGCTTTCATGTGTAATATACTGTAGTGGTCAACCGGTGTGGGTTTTAATGGGCCAGCACTTGTCTATCGGCAGCTTGGTGGCTGATATAATACATTTAATATAGATGGGTTTTAATTTAGTCCAATTAATTATTTAAAAAAGTGATTTTATCAACGGACCGGCAGCGTAGTGAGTGAGGAACTGTTTGCACAGAACCCATTGATGTTACTCGTGTTTATCCAGTGATAAACGACTCGTCTGTCACAACTCAAGAAGTGTGTAGCTTATTTTGGTTGTCGTCTGGTCACTCGCATCTTTATTTTCAATATTCGCTGGGATCAGATCATACAGTCAAACCAAAATTTATTCAGACACCTTGCTCTCCTAACTTAGATAAATGACCTATAGTGTCCTGCACACACTAGTAAAAAAATAAATATGAAAAATTAGGGCTGCACGATATTGGAAAAAACTTACATTGCGATATTTTGTTTTTCTGCGATATATTGCGATATAAAAAACTATTTCACCAGATGATTTGAATAGCTCTATTTGAAAAGAATTAATCATTCTAGAATAATTGGGGGGGATTTTGTCATTTTGGAGTGAATCTGCATAGAAAATAATAAACAAATTACAAGCATAGATAAATACTAGGGGTGGAACGGTACACAGAAGTCACGGTTCGGTACGATTTCGGTACAATGGAGGGAAAAGCAAAACAAAAATGCAGAAGGCATTGTATTTTTTAATAAGTTTTATTATTAAAGGCATAGAACCAGTTTATTTGTAGTGCACTGACAATTGTTTTATATAATTAGTGTATTAATTAAATTAATAAAAAGACCTTGCGATATGTTTGGTAATTGTACCTGAATTAATTTAAAATTAATTTGCTATATTTCAGATCAATATATTTGTTTTCCTTAATTTTAATTAACATTATTAATTAACAATGTAACATTATTGTCATCTGAATTATAAATAATTGATTTCTGTTTAAAATAATACTACCATTAAAAACACATTCGATTTTCTTTTTTAATCAATGTAGAATGTGTAAGATTAGTGCTCCGAGGACAAGAAATGAAAACCAATGCAATATGATGAATGTCCAAAAGATGGGACCCACAGACTGTTTTGAAATGGAGTTGGATAAATATGTTTTGCTTTTAAAACAGTGTGTGTGTGTGTGTGTGTGTGTGTGTGTGTGATTTTGGTTGTGTGACAGTTGTAGGTTACAGTTTGACAAGAGTTTACAGTGTGACAAAAGCACAATGTTGTGTTTTATTGTGAATGTACAGAAATATAAGTAAACACTTTGCAGGTTTAATGATCTGTATGAACAAAATGACGGAGTAGGCTATGTTTTTTATGTTTCCACTGTTCGATCTCGATCGCGCGCGCGCACACACACACACACACACACACACACACACACGCACACACACACGCTCCAGCATTGCAAACTTGACATCGCAGCCTGTTCATTATGCGGTCACACCAAACGCGAATAGAGCGTCTATCGCGTCTAGTTCGAGGCTAGTCCAAAGCGAATAGGACGCACGTATAAAGCCAACGTATGAAGTGAACGCGCGTTCAGAGCTAAGCCGATGGTACAGATTATGTGTCCCTAAAGAACCCGCGTATCTAACAGTAGTTCCGCATTACATTAATTAATTTGCACGCGAGTTTTATTTATTTTTATACCGTGTATTCTCCGTGTAAATTCGTGCACCGAACCGTGACGCCCGTACCGTTTCGGTTCAATACGAATACATGTACCGTTCCACCCCTAATAAATACAATAGAAGATACAACTGAAATTAGCAGTGATATGTTTTTCAGGTAAATCTATCAGTATTCAGGTACAGAAATTGAATAATCAAATGTAAAATAATAGTCTTCACTGTATAAATAAAATATAACTAATATAATAAATTAGTACAATTTATCTTTGTTAAAGCTCCAAAAGCCATTTTCTCTTTTTTTTGTTCGATTAAGATTGGTGACAAACAGCTGCGGGTATATAATGCTGCTGTCCCTTTAAGATGAAAGCATGGACTAATATAAATGACACTCGTCCATTTCTCAATAGTTACAACACAGAGATAACCGAGCGTGTTTACGAGGATACTTCATTTTGCGTGCATGAGAGAGAGAGAGAGAGACTCGGTGTTCACTTGCTGTCAGCGTGTGTGTGTGTGCGCGTAGAAAATGGCGCGCAAGCTCCAGTCCCGTGCGGATCAGGGATCTGCTATGATCCCTATAGCCAACCTGACATCGCACATCATTCTGCGATGTGACTATCGCGGATGCGCATGTCGCGATATTGATGCTAAAACGATATATCGTTCAGCCCTATAAAAAAATTATGGTGTCTGAAGAATTTTTGGTTTGCCTGACTGTATATACACCAGAGTTTCCGCTAGAAAAAAATGGTGCCGGTCAAAGTGACCGGCAGAGGTTTCGTTTAGCGGACATTTTGATGATATGCCGGTCAAATATCGCCTCTTAATTAGTCAAGTTGAGGAAAACTGGAGGCAGGCTATGTAACTTAAAAAATGACATAATCAGGCCGTATAGAATGCAACATGTTATTATTAGCCTGACTTTAAAATAGACGAAAACAACCTGAACGTCCGATTGGCGTCAATTAACACCAATTGTTTTTTACTATGGTTTCACACACATTCACTTTTTGAAACATTGAGGCACGGATGTACCTAATACAAATAAATAACTAGCTAACTAGTTAACATCTCCATTTAACTAGCAGATCATTCATTTAGTACGCTATTAAATAAGAGATCTAGCGCTAAAATCAGTTGTTTTTTAAATCAAGCTGAGCGCTCGTGTCGCTGCTATCAGTTGCATGGACGACGCGCTGCGCGAGTTGCGCAATCTTCACTTGGACGCGCGTTTCAATCTATCGCCGTTGCGGAGACTCTACACAGGCGAAGCACTGATACTCGGGCGCAGAGATAACACGCAACACCTGAAATAAAGCTTGCCACAAAGAACCGGCGAAAGTAATGATTATGCATGAAACATTTAAATTGTTGATAAATTGATAAAGTTGACGATGCAGACTCGCCATCTTCGCAGTAGTGAACGCGCATAGAGAGAGAAATGCACACTCCATATGAATAAAATCTTATTTTTTAATCCAGGCAAATTTGTTGATGAAACATTGATTAAAATGAAGATACAATTTATACAAAACGAAATAAACTTTAAAGAAAGGCTTTCTACAAAACAAAACTAAATAAGTGGTCAAAATCATGTCTGACCAATTCCAAATGTTTTCCGATATATAGGCCTATTGGTCATCTTATGATCCTATCTTACTCATCTCATGCGGTTCCCTTTTCATATAGCCTAATCAACATAGATGAAATAAAAAAATAATAACATTATATTATTTATAAAAATGAAACGTATATTTAATTTTTTTAACTTATAATAAGCGTCACACCGCTCCGCTTTGCTCACATGCTCCGGTGTGTAGTCTAATGCATGTGTGCGTGCATGTGGTGGAGGGGTGCGATTTTCGAATAATAATCAACCCAACGATCTTCGAATATTAATTTTGCTTGAAAATTTCGTTTTGTATAAATTGTGTATTAATTTTAATCAATGTTTCATCAACAAATTTGCCTGGATTATTAAATAAGAAGCAAATATAGTGGACAATATAGGCTAATCAGGACACGGAGGCGTCGGCGCGAGCACACTTCTCTCTATAGGCGCGTTCACTAGCCTACTGCGAAGATGGCGAGTCTGCATAGTCAACTTTATCACTTTATCAACTTTATCAATAATATCAATGGACCTGGCCATATTTGAAACTAGGGGTGCGCCGATCCGATATTCGGTATCGGTATTAGTCCGATACTGGCCAAAATCACTGGATCGGATATTGTATGAATCGCGGGAGTATATTCCGATCCGATACGACCACGGACCTAGTCCTAAACTGTCAAACAAATGCTTTTAACAACACCTGAGAGACATGCCGTAAAGAGAGAGGAGCAACATACGTCTCGCTGCAGCTGCACGCAGGGTCGCCAGATTTTCACAACAAAACCCGCCCAATTGTATTTAAAAAAAATAGCCAATCGCATTTCGGGGTGTAAGAGGGAGCGCGGACTTGGCAACACTGGCGTCACGTGAACAGTAGCTAGAACGTGACTGAGTGAGGTGAGACCTGTCAGCAATTATCATGTCAGCTGTGTGGAGTTATTTTTAAAAAGTGTGCATGCTGTTTTGTGAGTCTCCGCAACGGCGATAGATTGGAGCGCGTCCGAGTGAAGACTGCGCGCGCCACAAGAGAATTGTATCCGTGCAACTGATAGCAGCGGCAACGAGCGCTCAGCTTGATAAAAAAAAAAAAAAAAAACATTTTAGCGTTAGATCGTCTAACTATGTTAATTAATGCTCTGTTAAATGGAGATGTTTTATTTATTTGTATTACATCTGTGCCTCATAATGTTTCAAAAGTGGTGGGGGGCAATATCGATCCTGAGAAAAAGTGTCGGGGACATGTCGCACCCTCAAATTACACCTATGAACCCCTGATGTTACATGTGAAAAACTTTAGAGCTTGGATTGTCTACCCAAAATGTTTTTCCCCTTTATCAGGTGTAATGGCCTAGTAGAGTTTAATTTGTGAGTGCTTTATTGTACTATTCTGTTCTATTGTACATTTTATAATGGAGATACCATTATTTTTAATGTAGGTTATACTTATTTAAGTTATGATTACATAGAGTTTTGTGTTACATCCAGTATTTGGCACTGGAATTATCTATTTTTTTATTTGCACAGTTGGACTTTAAATTTAATTAATTGAATGGTGCTGAATAATTAAAAATGCTGCTACAAGCTCTGTTTAAAAAATATTTTAATAAAAATTAAGCAGTACGTATTTCTTCCTTTAGGGGAGTAGAACATTTATTGCACTATTTGAGCATGATGCTTTTTAGATGGCTAGGTTAAGCACAGTGCATCCTCCTGACAAACGTGTTATTAACAGCTTAATTAAGAGGGAGAAAAATATGGTATGGTATTGTATCAGTATCGGTATCGGCAGATACTCAAGTTTGTGGTATCGGTATCGGACATGAAAAAGTGGTATCGAGCCACCCCTATTTGAAACGTCTCACTCAATCGCTCGTTGTTTAGGTCTATATTACAACCGTTCTAGGCGTGCGCTTTATTTGAAATGCAGCATGCCATGTTGTTTAATAACTTCCAAACGGTAGAGCCTGTTCCTTTATAACATAGCCAAAGGTTGGTGTATTTTTTCTTTATACATTTTAGGCTTATTCTCAAATTCATATTGTGTTAGGGGGGCGGGATTATTACGCAATTTTAATCGGACAATTTGACCGGAGAGATTTAATTTTGTCGGACATTTCATTTTTTTCCCGGCCAATGTCCGGTAATTACCGGACAACGGAAACCCTGATATACACTCACCTAAAGGATTATTAGGAACACCTGTTCAATTTCTCATTAATGCAATTATCTAATCAACCAATCACATGGCAGTTGCTTCAGTGCATTTAGGGGTGTGGTCCTGGTCAAGACAATCTCCTGAACTCCAAACTGAATGTCAGATTGGGAAAGGAAGGTGATTTTAAAGGGGTCATATAATGGTACATGCACTTTTTCAAGTTGGTTGTACTGAAATGTGTGTTGGCAGTGCCTGTACACAACCATCAGATAATGATAAAAATCCATCCAGTGTTTTTGTTTTAATCTCCTTATATGTTTTCCCCTGCCTCAAATCGAGCCGTTCGACCGTGTGACGTCACACGGTCGGACCCCCCTCCCGCGATTGTTGATTGACAGCCGGGTTTCAACACAGAACCGCCCTCGCTCGTGAGCCAGCTGTCAATCATAGTCTGCGCGGACCGGCGCGGTCATTGTTGATATGTTGGAGCACTGTCTATGAGCAGAATGGCGTCTAAGCGATTGTGGTGTTCTGTTCTTGGGTGTAATAACGAACACAGCAGTCATTTTAATGCTCCCAAATCCGAACCGCTGAAGACGCAGTGGCTGTGTTTGTTTTCGAAGGGAATATTCCCCACGAGCAACGTCAATGCTTTCATGTTTGCGCGAATCATTTCTCACCAGACTGCTTTATAAACAAGGGTCAGTATAAAGCTGGTTTTGCTAAGAAGCTTCCTGAATAAAGGATCGGTACCAGCTATTCGTGTTCCTGCTGAACCTCTAGAACAACTGAAGTGAGTGTAACGTTTTATTAACCTTTATATTAATATTTATATCTTTGCAAATCGCTTGCACGCTTCACGATGAATGAGTCTAAGGTTTACACTCAGGGTACATTACGGCATGTTTTCTATGTACGACGTTCTCAATATAATTCATAATCCCACGTTTATAATGAACAACGCGTTATGGTTATTGTGTTACAAACGTGTACGCACAGAACAGAGGGGCGGAGTGAGCAAAGCTCATGATCATTTAAAGTCAATTGCACTGAAACGGCGTGCTGAAAACAGAGCTGTTTTAGACCAGGTAAAATAACTGTTTTCTTACAATACTAATGAGAATTTTTAATTAAAGTATATTACAAACTTTTAATTTAGACCCTAAAGAATCATATTAGCTTGTACAAAAATGGCATTATATGACCCCTTTAAGCAATTTTGAGCGTGGCATGGTTGTTGGTGCCAGACGGGCCTGTCTGAGTATTTCACAATCTGCTCAGTTACTGGGATTTTCATGCACAACCATTTCTAGGGTTTACAAAGAATGGTGTGAAAAGGGGAAAAACATCCAGTATGCTGCAGTCCTGTGGGCGAAAATGCCTTGTTGATGCTAGAGGTCAGAGGAGAATGGGCCGACAGATTCAAGCTGATAGAAGAGCAACTTTGACTGAAATAACCACTCGTTACAACCGAGGTATGCAGCAAAGCATTTGTGAAGCCACAACACGCACAACCTTGAGGCGGATGGGCTACAACAGCAGAAGACCCCAACGGGTACCACCGAAGCATTGAGAACTTTGTAAGTGTATAGACAGTTTAATAAGAAGATACTTTACACACAGTACAGTTAGCGCATATAGACAGCAGCCATCTTGGAAAACAGTCTCGATCAATCGAACCACGAAGGTGAGCGAACAGTACGTGTAGATATTGAAGATAAGATAAATTATATTTATTTTTTTATTTTCTCTGTTGCGTTCAGTGCTTCTCTTATGCGCTCAGTGCTTTCTTCCGGAAACAACGGACCATATGAGATTCCAAGTCAAAGTTCAGCTCACGTATCACCGTGTTCGTGGTTTGACTGATCGAGACTGTTTTCCAAGATGGCTGCTGTCTGTATGCGCTAACTGTACTGTCTGTGTAAAGTATCTTCTTATTAAACTGTCTATACACTTACAAAGTTCTCAATGCTTCGGTTTGCATGTAAGGACACTCATTATGCTGCCGTGTTATGGGGCTAATTTGAGCCTTGTTAATGGTATTAACTAGCGATCTCTTTTTGCTTACTCGATGCCCAATATACTAGCGTTATAAGCTAAACTGTTTTTAGAGATAAAACTCTTTACATTCGATTATCATGAAAACAAATCTCAGGGAACGATTTAGTCTGTACCAATGTGTTATTACACCCGAGGTTCATTTTGCACCGGAGTTGTCCTTTAAGTTTGCCGGTGCGCCGTGGCAAGCTTTATGTTTGAATTTGTGCGCTGATTAGGCTGTGTATTTTATATAGGCAATTAGAAGTGCATTATTATGATTTATGGCTTATTTATATAAACACACAATTAGTGGACTAATGGCTTAAGTGAACAACTACTAGTCGGCTAGAACAACTTTAGTCGAGGTCAGCCCTCCCTCTCACACGCTCTACAAAAGCAAAATCCACTCCAGTGGTGCGATACGGTGTAAGCGGAGTACTGTAACCGTGTTATTAATGCTAGTTGTGTTTGTGTTTATAGGTGAGGCTGCTCTGAGAGGCGAGTCCAGAATGCAGTCCATGTCCCTGTCCAATGCGGTCAGCAATCACCGGACCGGTCCTCCTCCCATCAGCCCCAGCAAGAGGAAACACAGCGCGGACCAACCAGACCAGGACATCGACTGCAACAGCGAGCATGTGGCCAAGATGAGCCGGCTGTTCGCCGCACAGTTGTAAGTGGAACCGATAATTTCACGCCTCAATTGGGATGCTGTGTGTGTGTGTGTGTGTTCCACCAACATGGAAATCTGGTTGGTCGTATTTAGAAACCAGCTTAAAGGGATATAAATGAAAATTAGTCCATTTATTTTCTCACTCTGAAGTCGTCCTAGGTGTATATGACATTCTTCTTTCCGACGAATACAATCGGAGTTATGTAAAAAAATGTCCTGGCTCTTCCAAGCTTTATAATGGCAGTGAATGGCTGTTTCTGTTTTGAAGTCCATAAAAGTGCATCTATCCTTCATAAAAGTGCATCTATCATCATAAAGTGCTCCACAGGCTCCGAGGTGTTAATAAAGGCCTTCTGAAGTGAAGCCATGAGTTTGTGTAAGAAAAATATCCACATTTAAAACTTTAGAAAGTAAAATAACTTGCTTCCGGCCAAACGAACATACGGATTACACTTAAGTCTAAGCGCAACTTATGCGAGTAATGCGACACACTGCTGATATTTACGCTTGGATAGAAGCACTTTTATGATGGACAGATGCACTTTTATGATGGATAGATGCACTTTTATCATGGATAGATGCACTTTTATGATGGACAGATGCACTTTTATGATGGATAGATGCACTTTTATGATGGATTGATGCACTTTTATGGACTTCAAAACAGAAACAGCCATTCACTGCCATTATAAAGCTTGGAAGAGCCAGGACATTTTTTAACATAACTCTGATTGTATTTGTCTAAAAGAAGAAAGTCATGTACACCTAGGATGACTTCAGGGAGAGTAAATCAAATCAACTATCCCTTTAAGTCAGGGCAGTGTTCCTGCAGAAAGAGCTTCGGGAATGCTAGGGAATATGCTGAAGGCCTGGGATTCCTGGCATTCCCGAGCTCGCAGTGCAGCACGAGCACATGGGCTGTTTGTAGTGCCGGCCGAGCCCTCGTGGCAGAGCTGAACATTCCCCACATTCCAGACGCGTTTGGAAGAGCGGCATTCTGGGACACGAGAGCTGCTGTTCATGAGAGAAAAGCCCCACTGGTGCTGGGCAGAGCAGCGCACTGATTTATGACCACCGATTTGTTCTGTAAATTAGGCTCCGAGTGCAGGAGCCAGTGAGAACAACAGAAGCTCAGAGATTAAAGTGCTAATTAGCATGGCAATGTTTTTGGGCTCTACTATAACAGGTTTGAATGTTGATTATTTCCTCATATTCTCCATTGTTGCGGCTCCTCTCTTCCCAGTCTGTCAGTAACGCTCGGTTTACTTCCTGTCTCTGTGAAGCCCCTCCTTCTGAAAAGCACACTCTGCTCTGATTGGTCGGCTGGAGCAGTGTGTTGTGATTGGTCGAGCGCTTCGAGTGTGTTTGGGAAATGTCCCGCCCCTTTCCATAACCGCCAGTTCAACACACTACTAACTAACTCAACCAGGCCCCGCCCCTTCATTCTGCGTATGAATTATTATAATGAGGAATATTGTGGCATATTCGTTCCCGGAAGAAGCTCGAGACTACAATGGAGGCGTTTCAGGCGTTTCACTGACACTGATATAGAGAAGAACTCTTTTTCATGCTCAAACAGCAACATTACACACTAAACACTAGTGTTGTCAAAATATTCGGTACTTTGGTACCAAGTCGGTACTAAAAAAATGTAAACGTCACGGTACCAAGTCCCGGTGGTACCGAGTACCCAGTCAAACCCGGTTCTGGATGCGCATGCATGCACGAAGGGCGTGAAGTTGCGTCCGCTTCATGAAAGCGCTGAGAGAACACCGGCGGCGCTGCTGATGTGGTGTCTGTGTATATTAAACTGCAAAACGACTATTTAAATATGAACCCTTCATGTTCTGCTTGTCTCTGTGTGAATGAACGGCGCAGACGCGCGGTTTCATTAAACGTTACCTCACACACACACACACACTGAAGCACGACGTGACGCTCGCGCTGTTTTTAGTCTCTGGTGCCTCACGATATGATGACATGATTCATGATTCCATTCATCTCCGAGAGTCACTTCATGAGCATTTTACCGTTTCATTTGAGAAAAACTATCGTCATATCATACACGCACAGAAACTCAAAGGTCTTCGCGGCAACCCGTCAAAATAAAAGTTTGGTTTAACTTAAAGAAATTGACAGAAATAATTATATTAGGCTACTGTACAATAGATTTAACTACGTCTCCATTAATTCAAGATACTACTACTACTACTAATAATAATGTGTGCATAGAAGGTTGCTTATTTTTCACTTGACTTTTTTTATAAGCAATATTTCTCAATATCATCAATATTTTCGTTTAAACAGCATGTAGCCTTCAATCCTTTCATAAATTTACCATCATAAATAAAGTCATTGAATTGAATTTAATATATATATATATATTTTTTTTTCCAAATAGTTAAATAAATTATAAAAAAAATAAATAGTTCAAACTGATTTTGCTGTGGTACCGAAATTGGTACCGAGAACCGTAACATTTTAAGGGTATCGGTACCGACTACTGGACATTTGGTACCGTCACATCCCTAAACACAGATGAACATGGAAACAAGCACAATAGTTCCTATTCTCTTTAAACAATGTCACTTTGACATTGTGTTTGTTTAGCTTGGTTGTTTAAGTTGTTTTAAACTTCGACTAAATAGATTTACTCTTGCAACGCTCTCTCTCACAAACACACAAACACTGTTTGATCCTCGTCGTCCTCTTTAGCAACCCGTCACAGTTTATGTCCTGCTAGTGCTGAGAGTTGCACTTTCTTAACAATGCCTTTCCTTTTCATTACCTTTAACACTTGACGACAAGATCCCGTTCACGGCCTTCACACTGCATTTGCTAGTCGATATACAGAATGTGCTCTTGTTCAGTGTGTTTAGATGAAAATGCCAAAGTTTTTTGTTTTGTTGAAGTGCAAGTGTTTTGGATTATGTGAGTGTATCGTTTAGTTTCCAACATTTATTAATCTAAGAATTACTAGTGACCTTTTTGATAATTAATCATTAGTAAACCTCTGCAGAAACAACAATTTAAAATATAATTCTAATTAGAAAATAAATAATTTAAAGCGTATTCAATGTAATTTGACTTCAGAAATTCGAGTTGTGTGTAAAAGGTTCAAGCTGAAGTGTTTGTGAAACAAAAGACTTCGGTTTGTGTTGTTTTTATACCTTTTTTCTTAGACCCTGAATTTCAAAAACTTTTATTACACTTTTCTTTGTTTTTCCAAGAGTAGGAATACGTTTATATTATTTGAACTGAGGATTGAATTGTTCATTTTCCTCAGTATTCCTCCACAGTCCACACTGATGTGATTTAGATCAGAATGGTTGTGAATGAGCCGTTCTTCTCGTCGTGAGTTTGCGGGAGAAACCGGACACCACAGACTGGAGCAGCTCAGGTTTCCATGATCCCGTTTTCCTATAGAAGGGAATGAAGGAGTGGGGGCTGGGAAAGAAAATCACTCTTCCTGTGTTTCTACTCACCATAAGCGTTTGTCCAGAGTCGTAAAGTTATTTTAAGCATTTCTGTTGTTATAATCATGCGTCGTTGTCTACGAGTGTTTAGAGTTGTTTCATGTAATGCTTGTTTTTGATCTGTAAGCTTTGTAAGGAGTTTGTCTACGCGCTTGTTTACTGTCTGGTCTTCTCTGTTCGTGCCAGACTAAACAGTTTAAAACAAAGAGATACGACTCTTCATTCGCAGCTCCCTCAACGCTGCCAGTGAAAACCCGTTGGCTAATAAAACGGGAGACTCCGGGAGACATATTGTCGTCGAGTGGGCCTGTGTCGGGGGGTAGGGGCCATTTTCTTATTTTCACTGCTTCCATGAAAACAAAGGGCCTGTTATCCGGTCGGCCCACTGCGTTCTGGAAGCTTGTCCCACTGGAGACGCCCCAGTGCTGAATAAAGCTCACTGTTCCTGTTGACGTCTAAATGACTGAAAGTGCCGTCTTTAAAGGAAGGTTTAAAGAGAATAGGAGCTATTCTGCTGTTTTCCATCTGTGTTTAGTGTGTAATGTTGCTGTTTGAGCATTAATCTATTCAGTTGAAGTTTAAAACAATTTAAGCATGAGAAGTTAAACGCAAACACAAACAGGGTACCCGCGGGTCTTAAAAGCCTTGAAAAAGTCTTGAATTTGATCATCTCAAATTAAGGCCTTAAAAGCCTTGAATTTTGTATACCAAGTCTTGGATTTCGTTACAAAGGTCTTATTTATGTTTTTGCCTTTGCTAGGATTAAGTTCATACCGTAACTAAATGAACTGTTACTAATGTAGGCTAATTCAAAATGTATGCAACGTTGAGTGCACCTCGCGCTCCACGTCATAGCAGAAAAAGCGATAGCGTGCGCACCCGTTACTATGGTTACTAGGCAAGTGAGGTACAGAACAAGATAGTACCTAGCCTAGTTTAATCCGCTGTGGCCACAAATGACAGAATTTAAACCCCAAATACGAGCTTTTCTGTTAAAAGAACATATTTTCTACCCGGTCTTTTCAATAGTATCTGGCAACCATGCGCACGCTCTCTCTCTACACTGCTGAAGCGCGGATTATCTGAAAACACAGACAAGCTGGTTGGCAACAGTTGGCATTCAGCGATCTTTATTTAAAATGTTGTACTTGAATTAAAGTGTCATCCAGTCGGTCTGTGTTCTGTCACGAGCCGCTTGCGCTGTTTGTGCGACTAAATCTGCGATCAAAATGCAGGCTGATATATCCACCAGTGTTCATACGAGCAAGAATGCAATGTTTCCCGAATATCCACACAATTTCAAATGTGACATTGATTTTATACAACAGTAAAAAAGAAAAGAAAAAAAGGGTAACATTAAGTGGTGTACTACATTTAAAACAGCATTGTCAGGCTTATTGCTCTGTTTTGCTACGAAATATGGTTTATGCACAGCTTCACTACTTCCTGAACTTTGTTTCCTGTCTGTCATTATTGGACGAACTGATTAATCCAGGTGTGCCTGATTATTGTTACTGAGGCCAGGCACACCTGGAATAATCAGTTTGTCCAATAATGACAGACAGGAAACAAAGGGCTGGCTGAAGTTCAGGAAGTAGTGAAGCTGTGGCATAAAGCCAATTAATGAATGACTCAAAGACTCACTCACAAAGATAGGGAGTTACCGCCACCTACTGGCGATTTTAATTTTTTTTTAACATTGCAAATTTAATGAACATTGTTTTATTTAAAGCATTATTTCTGTCTTTTTTTAAGGTATTACAAAGGTAAAAAAGGGATAATTATGTAGAACTGCACAAGTGCTACTGCTAAAGTCGTGCAATGTCAATAATTTCTCATAAGCCTAATTGAATTGGCCTAGAGAGAATAATTATTATGACATTTTCTGTCTAAAGACTACATTTAAAATAACTACCAAAAGTAAAGTAACTGCAGTTTGACTAAAAGTGGACAAAAAATGCAAAGACTTTTCGTCAACTACAACTATAAAAAACTGGATGACTCAAATGTGATTAAGACCAATAAACATTTTCGTCTTAAGACTAAATAAAAAATGGCTGCCAAAATTACACTGGCCTACATACACGTGCGCGCTACAATGCTGTTGCGTATGTATTAAATGAATTAAATAAAACATTTTACTTAAATTATCAGTCAAGTAGCCTCCTTGTACATAATTATTTTCTAGGGTTTAAAATGTATACAGATTTGACATTTTCCCCTCATACTTCTGTCGGAATGGGTACGAAGTTGGCATTGAATTTCATTTGAAATGGTATTAAAAAGGTCTTAAAAAGCCTTGAATTTAAGTTGGAGGATCCTGGGGGTACCCTGACAAAGTCAAATCGACATTGTTTAAAGAGAATAGGAACTATTGTGCTGTTTTACATCTGTGTTTAGTGTGTAATGTTGCTGTTTGAGCATGAAAAAGGGAGTTATTCTCTATATCAGTGTCAGTGCCTGAAACGCCCCCATTGTAGTCTTGAGTTTCTTCCGGGAACGAACACGTCACAATATTCCTCATTATAATAATTAATACGCAGAATAAAGGGGCGGTGCCTGGTTGAGTTGGTTAGTAGTGTGTTAAACTGGCCGTTATGGAAAGGGGCGGGACATTTCCCAAACACACTCGGAAGCGCTCGACCAATCACAACAAAAGCTAAACAAACACAGTGTCAAAGTGGCATTGTTTAAAGAGAATAGGCCTATGTTCATTTCTTTAGTGTGTAATGTTGCTGTTTAAGCAAGAAAAAGCGCCAGTTATTCTCTATATCAGTGTCAGTGTTTCTGAACTCCCTGAAACGCCTCCATTGTAGTCTTGAGTTTCTTCCTCATCTGAATAATTCATACGCAGAATAAAGGGGCAGGGCCTGGTTGAGTTCGTTAGTAGTGTGTTAAACTGGCGATTATGGAAAGGGGCGGGACATTTCCCAAACACTCGACCAATCACAACACACTGCTCCAGCCGACCAATCACAGCACAGTGTGCTTTTCAGGAGGAGGGGCTTCATAGAGACAGGAAGTACACAGCGGGTTACTGACAGACTGGGAAGAGAGGAGCCGCAACAATGGAGAATATGGGGAAATAATCAACATTCAAGCAGGAAAACCTGCTCTAGTAGAGCACAAAAACAAGACTTAAAAGTTATAAAATGGTCTCTTCAGGCAGTGACAGTGTAGATCAGAACGTTATCATTAGCAGCCCATACTTTCAATGTTTGACCTAAATCTCCCCTATAGGAAGCAAGTAAGGACAGACATCTGACTTCATATGTTCTCCTGGAGTTGGGAATACTCCACTTCGGCCTGTGTGTTCCTGCTGGGAATTTGGAAACTGTGTATTTCTCATGCATCCGAAGCCAGCCAAACGGAGAGTCATGAAAAGGCACTGCCAGTGTGGTTAGGGTTTATAAAATAATGTTTTTCTGCTAACTTTTATATATATATATATATATAAACAAACACACGAGTGGCTCATTTGCGTTTGGATTATAATTTGTCAAAGCAAGTTAGCCGAACAGTTTTAAACTGATTACACACACAGTGAAACTCGATCCAAACTCTGAAACTGCCATTTAACTCTTTGGATGCTCCTTTTAAAACCTGCGCCAAAAATAATCAACGTGCCAAAATGTTTTAGTAGCTTCAGTAACCACATTTAACAGTTACAAATGGGAAGTAAATGTATTCATTAAGAAATATATAAATGTAAAGCTAGTTTAATGGCTCACGCTATTAATAAAGCTTGTTGGCTAATGTTTTAAAGCACATTTCTAATGATTTGTTATAAGAATGCTAGAAATATGGCTGATATTGAGCATGAAACGACTGAAGAACCATTTCCACAGCTCTGACTGTGTGTATCCCGTGGTTCTGCTTTCCTCATCTTGATTTCTCCCAGATGTTTCCTGTATCTTTGTGGGCGATGGTCCAGTGACTTAAAGGAGAAATAAGAGAGAAATCTTCCTGCCAAGATCCGTGGTGGAATCGTGAGGTTTCGCCGCACGGCTATGAAATGCTTTTATGAGAAAATGTCCCTAGTTTTATTGGCCTGCATCTGTGACTAAAGTGAGTCTTGTAGAGTTCTTCACATCACTTCTATAAAGTTTGGTTCAGACTGCCTACCTTATCCTGCGTACAGTTTCAGTGTGTAGATGCGTTTACTTGTGTGTTTTTTTATAGGGGAACTGTTAGACAAAGCATAGGGCTTGTCTAAATACCATTTTTTGAGCTTCGAAGCTTCGGTAGTAATGAACATCGAATATTCAAAGCTTCAGAATCTCTATAGGCTATGTCTGTCTGTCTGTCCATCCGTTTGTGTTTTGATTATTTAGAGAACCGTTCATCCAAACGACTTCACAAGGGAGTGCAGTGTCGTATTTGGTGCAATATAGATAGACAGGTGAGACGCGACTGGTTCAGAATTAATACATTTTTAATAAACTACAGAACAGCGCGAGCGGGAAGCAGCGCGCCTTACGCGAGCAGAGCTTATATGCTCCGAGAACAGACTCTGTACTAGTGATAAACACACACACACACACACACACACACACACAGGTATGTTAACTTAAGCAATATATTTAGGTATTGGTAAGGTAGTCTAATATGTTTCTCACTAACAAGTTACTGACAAAGTAGGGTAGATTTAAATAAAGAAGCGGGAAGCAGCGCGCCTCACGCGAGCAGAGCTTATATGCTCCGAGAACGGACACTGTACTAGTGATATAGACTAGAGAGCTGCATTGGGATTGAGTCCCGCCGGGTCCCGCGGGACCCAACGCAAATCTCGCGGGAGCGGGCGGTTTGAACTTTGCTGCGGGCGGTAATGGGCGGACAAAAATGGGCGGATAAAACCCCTGCGGGATTGGGAGGTAGCCTAACGACATGATGGAGATGTCAATGATGTGGAAAAGAACCTTAAACGAGGTATTTACAGCACAAAACCTGAGCAAGGCAAGTCTGACATTTACTATTCATCTTCCTGATCAGTGCGTCAGAATACATGCAGGCCAGGGAAACGAAACCAACAACCCCATGAATCTCTTTAACAATAGCAATACAAATACGCGTTTTTTTCCTGCGGGACGGGAGAAGACACAAAGTCAGTGCATCTCTATTATTGTGCGGGAATAAATTCTCCGAGTTTTGCGGGTGCGGGCGGGAGTGGACATACATATTGCGGGAGCGGGCGGGAGTGTAACACATACGTTGCGGGAGCGGGCGGTAATGGTAAAAAATTCGGCGGGAGCGGGATGAAGAAAACAGTCCCGCGCAGGACTCTAATATAGACCCCTTTTCAGTTGGTAAACATGGTGACGTTTTTTTGTGGGCGGAGCTTATGTGGAGGCAGAACGATCCCACTGGCTGCTTCCCTAACGTTAGTTTGCACGTTTTGTTAGCTTGTTTTTTAACAATGACTGGAGAAAATCCGATTTTATCTTAATGTGTAAGGTCACTCAAGTGTCCAGGACCGCGATTGTTATTTGCAAAAGTTCATTTTAACGGACGGAACCAGATTGGCTCAATGGATAGACGATCTGACAGGATTAACGTTAACGCTACCTCCGGTTGAGTGGCCTGACTTCTACACCTATCCGATAGAGAAACCGAGCGTAAAGAGAAACTGAGGGCATATAAATTTTTAGATGCCTATAACTGTGCTGAATGGTCATGTACAAGACTTGTGTGTACGATCCGCAGTTCTGCCTAGCCAGCGCCGAGAAGACGGCAATGTAAAGAGTGACATTATGGTGCAATGTTAATGTGAATATTTTCTAGAAATAAAAATTCCAGATACAGCATATTCATTTTTCATTGATTCTTGCACCCAACAACATACAGGGTACCCGCGGGTCTTAAAAGCCTTGAAAAAGTCTTGAATTTGATCATCTCAAATTAAGGCCTTAAAAGCCTTGAATTTTGTATACCAAGTCTTGGATTTCGTTACAAAGGTCTTATTTATGTTTTTGCCTTTGCTAGGATTAAGTTCATACCGTAACTAAATTAACTGTTACTAATGTAGGCTAATTCAAAATGTATGCAACGTTGAGTGCACCTCGCGCTCCACGTCATAGCAGAAAAAAACGATCGCGTGCGCACCCGTTACTATGGTTACTAGGCAAGTGAGGTACAGAACAAGATAGTACCTAGCCTAGTTTAATCCGCTGTGGCCACAAATGACAGAATTTAAACCCCAAATACGAGCTTTTCTGTTAAAAGAACATATTTTCTACCCGGTCTTTTCAATAGTATCTGGCAACCATGCGCACGCTCTCTCTCTACACTGCTGAAGCGCGGATTATCTGAAAACACAGACAAGCTGGTTGGCAACAGTTGGCATTCAGCGATCTTTATTTAAAATGTTGTACTTGAATTAAAGTGTCATCCAGTCGGTCTGTGTTCTGTCACGAGCCGCTTGCGCTGTTTGTGCGACTAAATCTGCGATCAAAATGCAGGCTGATATATCCACCAGTGTTCATACGAGCAAGAATGCAATGTTTCCCGAATATCCACACGATTTCAAATGTGACATTGATTTTATACAACAGTAAAAAAGAAAAGAAAAAAGGGTAACATTAAGTGATGTACTACATTTAAAACAGCATTGTCAGGCTTATTGCTCTGTTTTGCAACGAAATATGTGGCTTTGAACGAATCGTGAGATCCAATTAATGAATGACTCAAAGACTCACTCACAAAGATAGGGAGGTGCCGCCACCTACTGGCGATTTTAATGTTTTTTAACATTGCAAATTTAATGAACATTGTTTTATTTAAAGCATTATTTCTGTCTTTTTTTAAGGTATTACAAAGGTAAAAAAGGGATAATTATGTAGAACTGCACAAGTGCTACTGCTAAAGTCGTGCAATGTCAATAATTTCTCATAAGCCTAATTGAATTGGCCTAGAGAGAATAATTACTATGACATTTTCTGTCTAAAGACTACATATAAAATAACTACCAAAAGTAAAGTAACTGCAGTTTGACTAAAAGTGGACAAAAAATGCAAAGACTTTTCGTCAACTACAACTATAAAAAACTGGATGACTCAAATGTGATTAAGACCAATACACATTTTCGTCTTAAGACTAAATAAAAAATGGCTGCCAAAATTACACTGGCCTACATACACGTGCGCGCTACAATGCTGTTGCGTATGTATTAAATGAATTAAATAAAACATTTTACTTAAATTATCAGTCAAGTAGCCTCCTTGTACATAATTATTTTCTAGGGTTTAAAATGTACACAGATTTGACATTTTCCCCTCATACTTCTGTCGGAATGGGTACGAAGTTGGCATTGAATTTCATTTGAAATGGTATTAAAAAGGTCTTAAAAAGCCTTGAATTTAAGTTGGAGGATCCTGGGGGTACCCTGACATAAGATGGCATTTAATAATAATAATAAAAATAATTAAAGCTCCTTATTATGTAGCCGAATCTGTGCTGGTTTGTATTGGCCGCCTCCAGTTGTCCGTTTGTTTTGCCTCCAGCTAGCGCCGTGGCGTAACTGTGACGTCGGCGCAAAAGGGGTCTATAAAACACACACTCACACTCACACACACACACAGGTCTTTTAACTTAAGCAATATTTTTAATAAGGTGTAGTCTTATAATATTTTTCTCACTGACAAAGTAGGGTAGATTTAAATAAATAAAAACGAAATTTAAATAAATAAAAAATAAAAACGAAATTTAAATAAATAAAAAATAAAAACGAAATTTAAATAAATAAAAACAAAATTTAAGTATAGAAAAATTAATTTTAAATAAAGAAAATTAATAAATGAACTAACTGTAATAGCCTAAATAAAGAACACGTTAGCAATAACAATTTCAATTAATTTCAGTAGATTAATTTAGATTGATAATAACGGGTAAAAAGGATAATATATTTTGTTTCTATTATTCTATTTTCCACAATGTCAAAGCAACGCAGTTTAACTCAAATACAAGCTTAGGCATGCACTTCTGTCCATACAAACTCAGCTGTTCTGCGCTCTAGCCAGAGAATACTCCCGTTGCAGGAACACTTTTAGTAGTCCAAGAAGAAGCAAATATATTTATTAAGTAGCTATAACGAAGTTATATGTTAAGTATTATATTTCACCAGATTTTATAGTGTAAAACATATTCAAGCGCGAATGAGAACCGTTTCGACGGGTATGCCAGGTGTAAAAAAAACAAAAAAAAACCCGAATATTCGAATGTCACATTTTCAAATGGAGTACCAACCCACCGAACGAATATTCGAATTTTCTTGTCCAACACTACAAAGCATGCTGTTAACTTAACCCTCTGGTGCTCTTCGTGTGTCGGACACAAATCGACCAAAATTGTTTGTTTTTTTGTCAATGAAATTAATGTACTATGTTAGCTTGATCATTTTTTTTTATTTTGTGTTTTAAGGTTTTTTTTTTTACTAAATTATATTTACGCTGTATTTATAATCCATTTTATTTACTTTGAGCATAGACTAGGGGTGGGCGATATGAGTAAAAATTCATATCACGATATTTTTCACTGTCTGGGTGATATCGATATTATATCGCGATATGAGAAAAAAATTGGAATCACATTTTAGTACACCTTAGTTAAATTGCAGGCAAAATATGTATTTTAACACTAGATAACTAGAAAAAGATGAGGCATTTCATAGCCTAACGTTACATTGCGGGGAAATGTCTCCACGTGGATATTATTAGCAGTAAATGTTTTGTAAAAACAAAGATAATAATAGGAGCTTTCAGCCTTTCAACCTTCATGAAAACATGACATCTCAAACATACAGTAGCCTAGAACTTTAACGTTTTTTTTGTGCTTGACTAACTTGTTTTGGTGTTGCTCCCACGTCTCACAAATGAAACGACATTCTAAAAATGCTGCGCTCAAGTTAAGTCAAACTTGCGTCTCATTACCTTGTTATTTCTCATTCCACCGCAAAAGATGCATCCTTTATGAACAGCCGCTTAGCACTAGCGATGTGTTCTACGTTACGGTCCTTCATTGAACGCGTCACAGGACAGCGGTTAATCGCCTCAGCAACTTCACGCGTATAAAGCGCCAAATCAGCCATTTCCTTAAACAGCGTATTTGATTCTGTATCGTCATTAGTGTTAACAGTTGTAAGGAGTACCAAATTGAACAAAACAATATAACGGCAAAATTTGAATTTATGAATATGGTATTCTCGGTATCGCAAAATCCATATCATGGCACAACATAATACCGGTATTCACGTTCATACCGGTATAGCGCCCACCCCTAGCATAGACCTGAACATTTTATTTCCAACTTAAACTGTCATAAATCTTGAATGAAATTTGATCTCTTTCTAAAGGCGACACTTGGCAGATTATTGCTGAAGTGAAATAAAGTTTAAAAAAGGGAACTTAGAAAGTATCAGAATTTTACGTGTTTTTATATATATATGATTTTTTTTTTCAAAACCGCGTTTCATACTCTAAAACGGCAAGATAACCAAAGCCATGAATCTAAAGAAGCCTGATTTCTCAACAAAAAAAGAGCTTTCAGTAAGAGTTTGTTCGGCTGCAGTACCAAACGCTTCCACTAGAGGAAATTCGTCTCACATTAATTTCCAGTGCGCTCATTGGAGGAGCACAAGTGTGACTATTTTTTACAGGACCGTTTAACCTTTTCGAATCATGTTCATGATTTTTTTTTTTTCCGTCCACATAGCAAGTGCCAAAACCTTTCGTACCATTACGATGAAATAAAAAAAAACTTTTTTTTTTTTTTTTTAAATAAATAAAACTCGTCAATTTTTTCGGTCATTTTTTTTTTACCAAAGAGCACCATATTAAACGAACATCTATGGGCAGTTTTCTCTTTAAGGTCAACTACTGTAATGGCAGAGCAATGGTTTGAAAATGATCTCGCCAATCTAGTTAGTTAAACTGTTGTTGTTTTCAATAGTTACTTTACATCCAGCTCAATGCCACAAAGATTGCTCCTTGAATACTAAGGCTTGTTACCGTCACAGTACTAAAAGTTAGCACATTATTTACTATTCTATTGAGCCTAAAACATCCAAACACACACAAGCTTCATGTGAAAGTAGCACATGCTGTTCAGAATCCCAAATAACTGAATGTCCGTTCTCGGAGCGAGCGTCTGAAAGCACTGGTGGGTTATTGCCAGAGCATTGCTCTATCAGAGGGGAGTCGCAGGAACTGAAGAGCTCATGAAAAGCCCTCTTTGCTGTTTGTTTTCAAAGGATCTTGAGTGAAGAGGCTTTCAGCAGGTTTTCTCTTAGATCTGACCTTACTGCTAATAATATGATGCCTAAAGCCGATATAGATTCACGTTATTGTTGTACTATGGTGAAAAGGTGAGGCCACTTTAGCGATTGTGTGTCCATTTTCAAACCCAGCAGGTTTCTGTTAGTTTACATGGCAAATCCATGGGTCCAGCTTAGGGTTGAGTATCGATTGCATTTTAACGATTCCGATTATTATCGATTCCTGATTTCGATTCCAATAAGGTAAAAAAAAACCCAACAACCTTAGATATCAATTGTAGCTGAATATCATGAACATACATCACTTTTGCAAGGAGTGTTTGCCTGTGGTTTAAAAACACCATAGAAAAAATCTGTTGGTGCTTCTGTGACTACTTCGCTCAGAGAACCTGTCAATCACAGCTGTCAATCATGACGCCACACCACCGCATCAAATAACTAAAAACAAACTTATTTTAAAAACAAACACTTGAACTTACATCAGCGTGATAAAAACTACAGTAAATGACAGAAACCACCTTCGGAAAAACGATATTTGAAGTGTAATTTAATTGTTTAGTTGGTCTCACGTCCTGTTGAATAACATGGGGAGGGGGGGTTTATGACCTATACTAGGACCAGCCACCGGGGGGCGACCGAGACGCTTTGGCTTCACTTTTCAGGGCTTGTGCGGCACGCTTGCTTGAAACTAGTATGTTTGTCTGTCTAGAGTCCAGAACTTTCAGACTACGTTTTTGTTTGTATTTTGTTGTTGTTGTTACACACATGCAAAGGAATATTAAACATGTATCCGTCCAGCCATCATGACATCTCGTCGTCTCCTGGCCCGTATGTTTTGCACTGAAAGTTGATCTGGCCGAGGAAGGGATTGTGAAGGACTAGTGTCTGACAGATTTCCCTCTCCAGCTTTCCATCAGTTATTGTAAGGACAGTAATTTCCGGTAGACGTAACAATTTACTTGCAGATGCTTCGCTTGCCAATAGCGTTGCCAAGAAACAGAGGATTTCAAGGATGGCATCCCACACAGCTGAGCTGGACGAGGCGCAGCGTTTATCGGCCCCAAACTGAGGTTACTGATTCTGCATTGAAAGCATTTCCTTCAAATACCTGATTCGAGTTTCCCTCGCTGTTGTTCAGCGCTTGTGTGCCGCTGAAGGGTATTAAGTTCTCTTCCTGTGAAGCACAGATGAAGGCTTTTGAATGGTGTGTTTGCCCCTCGCTGGGCCTCCTCTGTTGGCAACAGGAGGCGATCGCTCCGGAAGGGTGGAAAACGCTCTGGGCTTTTGCTGCATGTGTGTCTATTCTTTTAAAGGGGGAAAAGAAAAACAGGAAAGGAGGTCGGTAGTGGAAAGAGCCTTTTGTAGCGCGCGATCTGAGCTAATCCAATAATGCTTTTTGGTCTTCCTACATAATTTATCTTTGAAATACATAGTTGCTATATGTTTTTTGTCATCTCAAGTGTAATATTTGGTTTTGTCCTGCTTATGCTGCTTGCAAAGTTTTATCTCATCTTAATCTGAGGTTTGAATCAAATTAAACATCTTTCTTTAAAATAATAGTGATTGTGTGTTGAGCACACCAAGCAAATGCTTGAGTATAAGCAATGCTGACTCCATACAAACCCTTCTTATCGAGTCATCACGAGCTGAGCTAATCTGACCAGGTTTCGATCAAATTAACCCACTTTCTTTAAAGGTGCAATGTGTAAAAATTTTGAGTATCTATTAACAGAAATGCAATATGACATCCATAACTATGTTTTCAGTGATGTATAAAGAACTTATTCTAAGGTAATAAAAACATTACGGTTTGAGACATTTAAATCTACATAACCGCGGGCACCCCCTTCTATGAAGGTCGACATATTGTGACGTCATGTTTCTACCGTAGCCGACAGCAAACACACAGCACTACAGAGCGCGTTCCGTCACTATCTTGAAAGAGAAGCAGCAGAAAGCTAGAAGCTAGACATAAACACCGTGAGTAGTGACTTTTCCCTTGTCAGTGGTGAAAAATACGTAGTTGGATTGTTTCATGTAACGTAGTTCTTCTCCCTCGCTGTGTTATGGCTTTGCTATGTGGGGATAAATGTGCTGGTTAGGTTCGTGAGACAGCTGATTAGTACTCTTGCCATTGGCCGTAAAACAGTGTGTTACAGGAATCGCCAACCCGTCGATCGCGGCTGACAAGTCGATCTTTGAAGCATTTTAAGTCGATCGCGAAGAGTTTTCAAAATCAGAGAAAAAAAAGCCTATTGTGTGTAGTAGATGGTGTCTAGGGGATGCGGAGGCGCTGTTACAATCATGTCATTTTTGCCGCGCGCACCTTTGGGCTCATGCGGACGTGTCGAGTTTAAACGAGGCTTTACGCTTTAACCAGCTCAGCCACAGTAACAGCTCATATTAGCCAGCTAAACTTTTACTACCCTGTTAGAAAAAATATATAGTTCCATCCCTGAGGAAGGTGGCAGTAAAATTAGAGGGCAGAGTTTCCCATACGTTCATTTATTTGTGGCGGCCTGCCACAATATCAACGCTGATCGCCACACATTGATTTTCGATATTTTTTTTTACTAAGCCTATTTAAAATCGTATTTGATTGCAGAGCGCCGTAGCGCATTCGCGCAGCACTACCTCTCTCTCCCTCGCTCACCCGTACCTCTCGCGCTCTCTCTCCCTCATGGAACACCGCTGCACAAATCTGTCCAACACAGCTCTGTTAATGTTTGAGACCCAGCTTTAAAAAAAGTTATTAGCCAGCATGCAAGGAGCCTAGCTAATAAGGAGAGCTAAGTTATTGTTAGAATACAGCTGGATTTTCAAGGTTAGCACGCTGTACATAGCTGGTAGTCCACTCCGTTTTGACCGCCTCATGTTTGGTTTCTTTTTTGCCGCCTCAAGTTTGTGTCGGGTCTCTCGCGTGAGAATCTCGTGTCACGTTCACAATGTTCAATTTGCCGACAGTTAATTTAATTTAATCGAGTACATTTTTGTCGAAAATTAATCAATAATCGATTAACCCTTTACATCCCTAACGCTGTATTTATAATCCATTTATTCACTTTTTGAGCATAGACCCGAAAATTCATTTTCCAACTTAAACTTTCGTAAATCTTGAATGCTTTAAAGCACAGACTTAAGTTTGATCTCTTTTCAAAGACTACACGTGGAAGATTTTTGCTGAAGTGAAAAAAAAGTTAAAAAGTGAACTTAAAAAAAGTTTATAGAATTTTACGTTAATTGTTATAAAAAATGTGCTTAAATACTATTTTCACTTTTTATATGAAAAATATATTTTCAAAAACATTTTACTCTAAAACTGTGAGAAAATCAAAGCCATAAATCTAAACAAGTTGTTCAAAATTTGAGGCTGATATCTCAGTAAATGAGCGTTCAGTGAGATGTTGTTCGGCTGCAGTACCAAACGCTTCCACTAGAGGAAACTCGTCTCACATTAATTTCCAGTGCGTCATTTTTGACCGCGAGGAGCACAAGTGACTATTGTTTACAGGACCATTTAACCTTTTCAAATCATGTCCATGCTTTTTTTGTTGTTGTTGTTGTGTTCATACAGCAAGTGCCAAAACCTTTACCAAGTTTCGTACCACTCCAAAAAGCTATTTTTTCCGTCAAAAATGCTCAAAGAGCACCAGAGGGTTAATAGAGATTATGTTGAGCACACCAAGCGAATGCTTGAGTATAATATTGACTCCATACAAACCCTTGTTATGGTGTCATCGCTCGCGGGAGGTGCGCGACTCTTGCCAGACCCACTGAATGCATTAATATCTCTGCTTGTTTGTGCCTTTAACCATACAATCCCTCCTTTGTTTCTCTTGCAGAGGAAAGCCTGCCAACGGGGACTATCGCAAGGACCCTCGGGAGCGCAGCCGCAGCCCCATCGAGCGCCTCGCACCCCCCAGCGTGGGTCTCGTCGGCGGGCATCTCTACGCCCACATGCCCAGCCTGGCCATGGACCAGCCCCTCGCTCTGACCAAACACACGGACACGCGCGCCGTCAGCATCTCGCCCGCGCTCAGCCCTGTCGAGCGCCAGCAGGTCCGCAACACACACTCACTACTTGTGTTTTTTTAGTGCTGGGCAACGATTAATCGCATCCAAAACAAAAGTTTGTGTTTCCATAATATATGTGTGTGTACTGTGTATAATTATTTTGTGTATACACTACAGTTCAAAAGTTTGGGGTCGGTACGATTTTAAATGCTTTTAAAAGAATTCTCTTCTGCTAACCATGGCTGCGCTTATTTGATTAAAAATACAACAAAAATCAGTTATAGTATTAAATATTATTCCAGTGTAAATCAGCTGTTTTCTATGTGAATATATAGTAAAGTGTAATTTATTCCTGTGATCAAAGCTGAATTTTCAGCATCACCAGTGTCAGTGTCTTCAGTGTCAAATGATCCTTCACAAATCAGTATAATAAGAGGATTTGATGCTCAAGAAACATTTATTATTATTATCAATGTTGAAACAGTTGTTGGTCTGTCAGTTGTAAAGTTTTTTTATTTTATTTTTTAGGATTCTTTGATGAATAGGAAGTTCAAAAGACTTTTGTAACATTATAAATGTCTTTACTGTCACTTTCGATCAAATTAATTATTCCTTGATAAATAAAAGTATTGATTTCTTTCCTACAAAAAATAAAAATAAAATTCTCACTGACCCCAAACTTTTGAACGGTAGTGTATATAAATACACACACATATGCATGTATATATTTAATAAATAGTCAACATTTGAAGTGGATCAAAACCTTTCATCAAAGTTATACATGAATTTTGAACAATACCCGTTCTTGTCTTAGGACAACTTTCATTCACTTTTTTGACCCACTTTAAATGTTGACTACTTTATATATACTTATTTATGTATAATATAAATTAACACATTTTCTTAAATGTATACATGCATGTGTGTGTATTTATACATACAAAATAATTATACACAGTACACACTTATATTATGTAAACACAAATTTTTTTTTTGGATGCGATTAATCGTTGGCCAGCACTATTTTTGTATTTATATAACCCTCTGGTACTGTCCGTTTGTCGGTCAAAAACAGTGAACAGTCAGTAATAAAATGAGAACAAAAACAGAAATTACAAGCAGAGATGAATACTGAATAACAAAGTTGCAAAGTCTAACAGTAGTAATCAGGTACAGAAATTAATAATTTGTTCACTGTAGAAATTAAATATAATTTGATCTTTGTTAAAGCTGTATTTTCTGGTTTTATTGATATTAATGACAGACAACAGTAGGAATAGCTATCAGGTGTCAGCTGTCACTGAAGATCGAATGCACAGACCGAAAAAACTGACAAACATTAGATTTCTTTCTCAACTGTTCAGTTCTGACATAAATGAAAGAATACTTGCTGAGAATGGGCATTTAGACATACTTTTGTGTTTGTGTGTCTGTTCAAGGGCAAGAATCTCTCTCTCTCTCTTTGTCTCTCTCACTCTCTCTCTCCCAATTTTCACCTCTTCTTCCGCGTTTAAACTTTTTAAACTTTTGTAGCTTTAATAATAATCAATATATATATATTTAATTCATACAGTGAAAACTAAGCAGCGTTTTATTATTACATTTGCTTATTCAGTTTCTGTTGTTTAATAACCCTAATGTAGGATAAGCTGGTTTACACTGATGTTAAATAACACTTCTTATGCTTCAGTAAAACACTGCTGTTCACTTCAGAAAACGTCCCTACAGCTTCTGGGTCACAAAAAGAATGTGAAACATGTATGAAGGTTATATAATTTAAGTTAATTTAAGTTTATTTTACGCACTTTAAGCATTATCGAATATCGCATTATTTAATGAGTTATCGCATATCGCACTTTTCTTCAACATCGTGCAGCCCTACTGTTATTAGAGGAAACTGCCTAAGTTATACATCTCAGAAATGTACATGTACAAAATCACAGGTATTAATTTAAACAATGTAATAATTGAATGCCGAAACAATGAGCTCATTGAAGTAATGAATACATTAGTTGTTGTTGTGTTTGTTTGCCTGCACACTTGCTCATCTGATGTGTGTGTGTGTGTGTGCATGTGCAGAATCGTCCCTCTGTGATCACATGTGCCCCAGCGAACAACCGTAACTGTAACCTGACGCACTGCACCGTGTCCCACAGCGGCCTGACCTCCAGCTACCGCAGACCCTCCAACTGTGAGTACGGCCGCCCGCTCACGGCATACGGACACACACCATTCATGTCTTTCACCTAAAAATGACACTGATCACATTTCCTTTACAGAGAGAACTATTAGATGTCAGATAAAGTATGTAAACATTCAATTTAATCCAGTTACCAGTACCAGAAGTGATTGTAACATGCAGGAAGTGACATCATTTATGTAAATCTCAGTTTATTTGATCAGTTTGTTATTAAACAATATTAAACGCATTAGTTAAGATCAACCCTGCTACTAAAGTTTTAAATCAAAGTTTAAATGTGTGTGAAGGGCCATCAAATCTTTTAATTTAATAAGTAAATGTATCCATTCAGATTTTTTTATTTTTTAAATTGTATTGTAATTGTTTTATTGTTTGAGAACTTACTAAAAAAATGTTAGTCATGCAGTGAAAATTCTAATTTTGTAAATCTAAAGTAAATTGCGTTATCCGACGCCACATGAAGTGTGCACTACTAGATTTTCCTTTGACATTTGAAAATCAATGCTACTGGAACAAAGTATCCATTGATGCTTCCAATGTCACATCTGTATGGGTTGTGTATATATTCATTTAAAACTTTGTATGACACTTATGTAGATATAAAGTGTAATGTATGAATGTTCTCCCCATAATAATAGGTTACAGATGTGATCATTCACAGAGTTCCAGTCAGAAAGTCTTGTTCATTATGTCACGTCCATAACTGAAAAGTTGTAACCAGGGCCTAAAACTAAATTTTGTCATAACTGCCAGTGCCTTAAGAATATTTACCAGCCATAAATATTTTTTTTACCTGCCATGAAATTGTAGATACCAGTGAAGATTCACAATTATCTATTCAAATTTCGCTACCACAGCTAAAACTACTAGCCTAAGTGATATACATATAAAACATGATTAAAGTAAACGGTAAGCAAAAAAAAAAAAAAAAAACAGTACAAGCAATAGTGCAAATAAATACAATATAAGAAAGATACAAAGTCAAGTCACCTTCATTCATACAGCGCTTTTTAAAATACTCAGTGTTTCAAAGCAGCTTTACAGAGATAACAGGAAAATAATGCAACAAAGTTTGTTGCAAATATATACAAAGAAAAATAAAACTAAACATGAGTACAAGTTTGTTGCTGAATTAACCAAGACTTAGTGGCTTTTAAAAAAAAAAATTAAAACTTGCAGCAGATTCACGAATTTTACACCTTTCACTGAGAGGACAGTCCGAGCAAAATAATTTTAATTTATACAGTTATTCAGTTATTTATGAGTAAGTTATTCAGTCAAAAGCAGTGTTTGTTTTTTCTCGGATTTGAAAACCGGATCCGCTATACTGTTACTGTATACATGTGCTGTCTTTCTCAAAGGAACTGACTTAACTGACTGTGTTTATTAGGATACATGGGCATATTTTTGTGTGAATATGTCCGTTCAAAAAAAAAAAAGGAAAGGAAAAAGATATTCGGCCCTGTTTTGAAGCCTATCTATGGAAAGAGATTAAAACAGATTAAACCGTATCTGTTTAGAGTAGCTTTAGTGATTTGATTGTTTGATTTGTTGTACAGTGTCCTTGAGTGCACTTTAAATAAAAGGTGTCAGGTCAGGTCACCTTCATTTATACAGTGCTTTCAACAATATAGATTGTTTCAAAGCAGCTTTACAGTGATAATAGGAGACTTTATTGCAGCTCTAGAATAAAGTCCAGCTAAAGATAGTTTTGATTGATTTTAAGTGCCATCCCAGCAAGCAATTTTGCGTTTAAAAGACGTCTAATAGCCGTCCAAACACAGCCTGACGTCTGGCAAAAACAAGGCAAAATTTGGGCTGTCAGTGAAAGTTTAATAGACGTCTAAACCATCGCCCAAGAATAGACTAGTCAACAATTAGACAACAAAGAAATGAAATGAGTGAAGAAATGAAACTAAACAGCTTGCAATCACTGTGATGGAATATCACACATCTCGCAAGTTAATTTGGCCAAACGACATGTAACCAAATTCTAGGTTATTTTGGCTAGAAGTGTGTTACTCACAGCCGGACTACACCGGGTCTATAGTTAACCTAGACGGAGAAATGACGGCTATTGCTTGCTCTATGATCTAGTGTCTTTGATGCACACTAAGTGTGTGTGTGTGGTTCCCCTGTTGTGCAGCGAACACCGCCTGCGACCCCGTGATCGAGGAGCACTTCCGGCGCAGTCTGGGCAAGAACTACAAGGAGCCGGAGCCCGAGCCCAACTCCGTGTCCATCACCGGCTCGGTAGACGACCACTTCGCCAAGGCCCTGGGGGAGACGTGGCTCCAGATCAAGGCCAAGACCCCAGACTCCTCCTCCTCCTCCAGCGCTCACATGGTCAACCACAACCAATCCCCTTCCCTCGTGTCCTGAGGACCAGCGCAACAAGTGAAACCAGAACCTCTTCCAGACTAACCCACTCTCAGAGCAGCACGCATGCTTTAGCAGAGCTCGTGTGTATCTGTGTACATAAGAACGCTCGCTTTAACTTTCACTTGTGCATTTTCTTTCCTTTCAATTCTTTTGTTTGTTTGTTTGTAAGTTTTCTAGTATACTTATAGCTTGGCTGTTGCATTATGGGATGCCCGTACCTTAAAAAAAAAAAAAAAAAAAAAAAAAAAAAAAAGTTTTTTGAGATCAAAATCAGCCAGGCGCTTATCTAACCATCCAGATACCAAAGAAACCGCTGATGCAAACCTTTTTACCCAGAAGCCATTCTTCCATTGCGACCATTCTGTCTTACACACACACAAACACACACACCTCGGCTGAATCTGCATGTGTGTTCACTTGAAACGAAAGGCCTGGACTGATTTTGCACTATGGCTGGATGGAAGCAGTGTCAGTTTCGCGGCGGGTGTTCAGAGTGGTGATTATGTCACAGATGGGAAGTGATGCGTTCGTAAACGGGAGAAAACACACATTCAACTGGACTTCGGCAGAACGTGGGCATTCCTGTCGTTTCGGACTGGTCCCCCCCCCCAGGCACTGTGGTTTAGTAGAGTAGACGTTTAAGAATAGACTAGTGCTTATAAGTGCATGTTTTTGAACAAATAAATAAATAGCTGGTATCTATTATCGTGTAGACATTTCAATCGTAATACTTTTAGCCTTTTTTCTTCAGATTTGATTCTATTTTTGTCAGTAACAGTCCTAGATAAACTTACTGCTGGTACAGTTGTACTCCATATTATTATTTTCTATTCAATATTCATTGTGGTAGCTGCCAGATACAGAAGAGAAATCAGCCTCCGGACAGGCCATCTATACATATATATATATATATATATATATAAAATATATATTAACGGTTGGTTTTTGTATGCTATTAATCCGTGGTACAGGATGCTGTCGCTTTGCATGACTGGAAAAGCAGCGTTAGTAGTTATGGACATGTCAACTAGCGTTGACAATCTGCCGAAAGCGTCAAGCTAACTCCGTGTGTGTTCGTCGTTCTTCATCTCCTCTTAACTCTGCTTCACCCAAACACACTACATTCCTCCGCTAGGGGACGTCTCGTACCTTCTCCTGTGTTCAGTTTAGCTACTAACCAGAACGTGTGACGAGAGGTTGCAGATGCAGTAGACGCTTGCGCTCGTCCTTACATTCCTTCGGCCCAGTTACAAACATCGGATCTGGTGAAATTCCCACATCTTTGATTTCATCGCTCCGTTTGCATGTGTTTGCCACACCGTTGTCCAATCCCACCGTCACACACACATTTCACGACCAGTTTACTGTGTATACCACACTTTCTCACTCTCTGCTTGTAATCCTACATACACACTGTAGGCAAATCACTTAAAGAAAAACAAAAAAAAGTTTTTATATAGGAAACTATAAGACCATCATTACGCTGTGCGTAACGAATGTACAGAGAAAAAAAAATCGTAGGTATTTTTGAGGAACAATTAATTTGTTAATGATATGTAGCTATTTAATTTTTCCCTTTGTCCTTTATTGTAATCATGCTTTTTTTTTTTTTTTTGAGGAAAAAAGTTGATCTTTTTTGTTTGTAGGTTTTTTGTCTGTTTAAGGTTAAAGTGCAGGAACACACAGTTATTCTATGAAAACACTGCGTTAGTGTAATAGCCACTTGTGTATTATTTCCGAAGGCTACTGAGCAGAGTCTCACACACTTCTGAACTGTCTCTGGAGACATTAGAACAAACGGACCTCGAGTCCGAGCGAGTTTCTCATTCCCATGTGATCCGCTGGGATTTGAGCGACGATATTTTCTATTTTGATGTGCGCTTCCAGGAGAACGACGACGAGAAACCAACGTTTAAAACACTTCACTGCACCTCGAGTGTACTTCTTAATGATGTGTAAAACTGTATTATACCCTCATTTCATGGCCTTGTTTCTCCTTGGAATAAAACAAACTTTTGGCAGGCCATTGTTTTGTACTTTTAAGTAGCCTCAATGAACAATAAAGTGCTCTTAAACCACAGCCGTGACTCCAGCCTCCTGCTTTGTCAAGAGAGAGACACTACTGTAATTATCAAACAATATCTTTATTATCTTTCAAATTCTAAAAGAGATATTAACCATTGAAAGGATACTATGACAAAGATATCGCTTTCCTGATTCAAACTGATATTTTCTCCCATGAATATATAAGATTGAGCTGAAGAATGAAAGATGTATATTTATATGAGCAATATCACACTCATAAACACGTGAAATGGCTCTATATTTATGTCAGACGGATTGCAACGTTGATTTTGTGAGAAAAGATTGTTTTATCAATAAAATGAAATGCTAATTTCACACGTTGTCTTTCAATAATTCATGCACTTTTCATAAATATGGCTGTTTTTAAGGATTTAAATGTCAAAACGTCAAATTCAAGCACCTTGTACAAACCCTGAAGTCATTTTAAACATGTTTGAAATTCCACTAGTTTCTGAATAGTAAAAACTCGTAATTAAATTGTGAAAACCCACTGCATTAAAGTAACAGCAGTGTTTGAGCCTGACGCCAGTAACAGCCTCGCAGAACGCTGTAATCTCATAATGATGGTGTCATTCCCCATCTGACCTCAGTGACCAGACGCCAGAAAACATCATTACTGTGCGAATATAGTCCATGTTTATTGTGAGAAAAGACATTTACACATGTAGAACAGACATCATGTTGAGTGACAGGATAATACTGACCCACACCTGCAACACGGGCCGTGTGTGTGTGTGTGTGAGGAACCATAAACATCTCCGTGAACATGTTCAGTTGAAAACAAAGGATCCTGCAGACGCCATATTTAACACTCCCATTAAAATGAATGCTGATGATGGTGTCGATCCCGACTGAGATCCACACACACACACACACACAGGTGAAACTCGAACAATGAGAATGTCGTGCAAAAGTTCATTTATGTCAGTAATTCAACTTAAAAGGTGAAACTAATATATTATATAGACTCATTACATGCAAAGTGAGATATTTCAAACCTTTATCTGTTATAATTTTGATGATTATGGCTTACAGCTTATGAAAACCTTTTCACAAAATTCTGGGGTTTGCATAAGCTGTAAGCCATAATCATCAAAATTATAACAGATAAAGGCTTGAAATATCTCACTTTGCATGTAATGAGTCTATATAATATATTAGTTTCACCTTTTAAGTTGAATTACTGAAATAAATGAACTTTTGCACGATATTCTCATAGTTCGAGTTTCACCTGTATGATGTGATTTTTCTACAGGTGCGTCATGACAGATGCATTTACAGTGAGGTGACCGTATGCCTGTCTGAATATGAATATGAGAGCCACAGATGATCTTCAGATGCTGTCGTCGTCACTCATGTCCCAGATCTGCAGAACAGAAGATCAGATCACACTGTTAGATACACAATACACACGTGTCAACAGTTTCTGAAAGAGTCTCTTCTGCTCAGCAACGCTGCATTATTTAATCAGAAATACAGTGGAATATTATTATAATATAAATCAGCTGTTTTCTATGTGAATATATAGTAAAGTGTAATTTATTCCTGTGATCAAAGCTGAATTTTCAGCATCATTACTCCAGTCTTCAGTGTCACATGATCCTTCAGAAATCACTCTAATGATGATCTGATGATCAAGAAACATTTATGATTATTATTAGTGTTGAAAACTAAAGTGACAGTAAATACATTTATAATTTTACAAAAGATTCTATTTCAGAAATGCTGTTCTTTTGAACTTTCTATTCATCAAAGAATCCTGAAAAATAAAATCCAAAAGTCCTGTTTTCAACATTGACAATAATCATAAATGTTTCTTGATCATCAGATCATCATATTAGAGTGATTTCTGAAGGATCATGTGACACTGAAGACTGGAGTAATGATGCTGAAAATTCAGCTTTGATCACAGGAATAAATTACACTTTACTATATATTCACATAGAACAGCTGATTTACACTGGAATAATATTCTCTGTTTTTACTGTATTTACTGTATCAAATAATGCAGCGTTGGAGAGCAGAAGAGATGTGTATTTACATCGTTATTACGGTAGTGTGTAATCAAACACTCCTCTGAGGATCACTAGACAGTAAAGCTGATGTAGTGTGTGTGTTTAAAGCACAGAGCATCTGCAGCTTTATCGTCTGATGAACATCTGAACATACAGATAAAGCTCTTCTCAAACACACTAATCCTGCACACACACACACACATCTGAAGACCAAACTCACTGCGTGCAGAACAGAGACTGGAGGCGAGACTGAAGACAAACGGTCCAGACGTGTGTGTGTGTCCTGCGCACACCTGGCTGTCAAAAGCTCCGTGTCATTGACATGCTAATTAAAGCTGAACAAAAACAACTTCAGCGGCTTTTTCACTTTGAAGCCTGAGCCAAGACACAAAAACAAAACCCTGAGAGGTAAAGAGACGAGCTGAAGCGAAACTTCACACACACACACCTCTTCATTCAACCTTTATATGAGAGATACAACAGGAAAGTCAGTCTGTGGTGAAACACAGTGTGAGCGAGTCTCTTCTGCTCTTCTGCATTTATTTGATCAAAAATACAGTAAAAACCATAATATTGTGAAATATGATCTTCTATATCTCTCCTCTTGCAGGCTCGGGTCTGTCGCAGAGGTCTAGGGCTGTAATTACGAGAATCATCTTAATAACAGTGTAGCTCGAGTATCATTCAATTATATCAGCGCTGTAGAGTCATGGGCGTGTGACCGCATGTCTAACACACACACACACACACACACATCAAAACTGACCCAGCATTTACCCTCAAGCCTGTGTGTGTGTGTGAGAGAGAGAGAGAGAGAGAGAGAGAGGGTGTGTGTGTGAGAGTGAGTGTGTGTGTGTGTTTGTGTGAGTGAGAGAGAGAGAGAAAGAGAGTGTGTGTGAGAGAGAGTGTGTGTGAGTGCGTGTGTGTGAGTGAGAGAGAGAGGGTGTGTGTGTGAGAGTGAGTGTGTGTGTTTGTGTGAGTGAGAGAGAGAGAGAAAGAAAGTGTGTGAGTGAGTGTATGTGTGTGAGAGAGAGTGTGTGTGAGTGAGAGAGAGAGAGAGAGAGAGAGAGAGAGAGAGAGAAAGAAAGTGTGTGAGTGAGTGTATGTGTGTGAGAGTGAGTGTGTGAGTGAGAGAGAGAGAGAGCGAGCGAGCGTCTGTGCGTGTGTGTGTGTGTGCTTTTGTTTTTGTGATTTATGAGGACACAAATGTGTATAATGACATGCATATTACACTGGTATTATAACTTACACGTGATATATGAGGACATTGCATGAGTCCTCATATTTCAAATAGCTTAAAAAACATAAAAAACAATGTTTTTTTTTAAATGTAAAAATGCAGCATGTCTCCTGTGATGGGTAGGTTTAGGGATAGGGGCAGTGTAGGGGGATAGAATATACAGTTTGTCCAGTATAAAATTCATTACGCCTATGGAATGTCCTCATATATCACAAAAACACAGCTGAGTGAGTGTGTGTGTGAGAGGAAGAGCCAGAAAAACATTATAAGGAATATTCTTCTAATCTAACATAATACTGTTTGTCTTCATAACACACACACACACACACACACACACTCAAACACACACACACACTCTCTCTCTCTCTCTCTCTCTCTCTCACACACACACACACACACCGCTTTCTGCTAGTGTTTTTATTCAGAATTCCTGCGAGCAGAACTACATGTAAACAGCAGAAGAACACCTTCATTTCCCGCTCACATTAACCTGACGAGTTATTAATAAAGCTGTCATTACAATAACATGAATCACAGCATCCCGTGTTTCACACACTGACAAACATCATAAACAATAACCTTAACTTCAGAAGATCAATGACATGAACAAACAAACACGGTTGAGCTGAATCAATCCAAACATCAATATTCCCATCATTCAGCTCTCATTCAACACACGTCCGGTGAATTCAAGATGAGTTTATGATTCATAACCCAACCACTGTTACATCCTCAGAAGCACGTCTGCCGATAATCACTGTTCTGGTGCTCGTCGGTTATTTTTGACCGAAAAGAGAGTGAGACGAGTGTGAAAATTAATGTGAGACGAGTTTCCTCTAGTGGAAGCGTTTGGTACTGCAGCCGAGCAACATCTCACTGAACGCTCATTTACTGAGATATCAGACTCAAATTTTGAACACAACTTGTTTAGATTTATGGCTTTGATTTTCTCACAGTTTAGAGTAAAATGTTTTTGAAAATATGTTTATTTATATTTAATAATAATATTATTTTTTAAGTTCACTTTTTAAAACTTTATTCACTTCAGCAATAATCTGCCAAGTGTAGTCTTTGAAGAGAGATCAAACTTCAGTCTGTCAATCGAAAGCATTCAAGATTTACGGAAATTTAATTTTAAGGTCTATGCTCAAAAAGTAAAAAAATGGATTATAAATTACAGCGTAAAAATATTTTATAACCATATATACAAAATATTAAATAAAAAAAAATTATCAAACTAAAATATAGTACATTAATTTAATTGAAATACAAATATTAATTTCGGTAATTTTTGACCGACACGCGAAGAAGAGTAACTCTCTGGTTGTTTAGCGTGTGAGGAGCATGTTTAGTGTGTGAGGAGCATGTTTAATGTGTGAGGAACATGTTTAGTGTGTGAGGAGCATGTTTAGTGTGTGAGGAACATGTTTAGTGTGTGAGGAGCATGTTTAATGTGTGAGGAACATGTTTAGTGTGTGAGGAGCATGTTTAGTGTGTGAGGAACGTTTAGAGTGTGAGGAGCATGTTTAGTGTGTGAGGAACATGTTTAGTGTGTGAGGAGCATGTTTAGTGTGTGAGGAACATGTTTAGTGTGTGAGGAACATGTTTAGTGTGTGAGGAGCATGTTTCGTGTGCGAGGAGCATGATTAGTGTGTGAGGAACAAATTTAGTGTGTGAGGAACAGGTTTAGTGTGTGAGGAACAGGTTTAGTGTGTGAGGAGCATGTTTAATGTGTGAGGAACATGTTTAGTGTGTGAGGAGCATGTTTAGTGTGTGAGGAGCATGTTTAGTGTGTGAGGAGCTGGTTTAGTGTGTGAGGAACAGGTTTAGTGTGTGAGGAGCATGTTTAATGTGTGAGGAACATGTTTAGTGTGTGAGGAGCATGTTTAGTGTGTGAGGAACAGGTTTAGTGTGTGAGGAGCATGTTTAGTGTGTGAGGAGCATGTTTAGTGTGTGAGGAACATGTTTAGTGTGTGAGGAGCATGTTTAGTGTGTGAGGAGCATGTTTAGTGTGTGAGGAGCATGTTTAGTGTGTGGAACATGTTTAGTGTGTGAGGAGCATGTTTAGTGTGCGAGGAGCATGTTTAGTGTGTGAGGAGCATGTTTAGTGTGCGAGGAGCATGTTTAGTGTGTGGAACATGTTTAGTGTGTGAGGAGCATGTTTAGTGTGTGAGGAACAGGTTTAGTGTGTGAGGAGCATGTTTAATGTGTGAGGAACATGTTTAGTGTGTGAGGAGCATGTTTAGTGTACGAGGAGCATGTTTAGTGTGTGAGGAGCATGTTTAGTGTGCGAGGAGCATGTTTAGTGTGTGAGGAGCATGTTTAGTGTGTGAGGAACAGGTTTAGTGTGTGAGGAGCATGTTTAGTGTCTGAGGAACATGTTTAGTGTGTGAGGAACAGGTTTAGTGTGTGAGGAACATGTTTAGTGTGTGAGGAACAGGTTTAGTGTGTGAGGAGCATGTTTAGTATGTGAGGAACAGGTTTAGTGTGTGAGGAGCATGTTTAGTGTGTCATGAACAGGTTTAGTGTGTGAGGAGCATGTTTAGTATGTGAGGAACAGGTTTAGTGTGTGAGGAGCATGTTTAGTGTGTGAGGAGCATGTTTAGTGTGTGAGGAACAGGTTTAGTGTGTGAGGAACAGGTTTAGTGTGTGAGGAGCATGTTTAGTGTGTCATGAACAGGTTTAGTGTGTGAGGAGCATGTTTAGTATGTGAGGAACAGGTTTAGTGTGTGAGGAGCATGTTTAGTGTGTGAGGAACAGGTTTAGTGTGTGAGGAGCATGTTTAGTATGTGAGGAACAGGTTTAGTGTGTGAGGAGCATGTTTAGTGTGTGAGGAACAGGTTTAGTGTGCGAGGAGCATGTTTAGTAGCCTGACTACGTCAGACTTCGTACTTCCGCTCAATTTCATTTCGCTTCTGTACTCAGTCTGAGACAGTGGCCTATCTCTCAGTTTTCCTCCGGCCTGAAAACAGCCGGGCCAATCAACGAACAGAGGGCGGGCTGAAAGCCGTGAAGTAGTCGCTAAGTGCCGAGTTTAAGATTAGGTCAGGGAAATCGAAAACGACCGAGGATATGGAGATGCGGATGCAATTCGATCTGTTGTGGAGAATATTCCCGGTATTAGCAAACTGAAGCCTGAACACGAAGAGTGTGTATTAAACATTTTGAATGGAGGTGATGTTGTGGTCCTACTCCCTTTGGGAAAAGTTTAATTTATCAACTATTACCGATCGTCAGCGAGAAACTGGGGAGCCTTTTGTCAGGTCAGTCTCCTTTCTTTTCCAGGTCTTAAATATTGCCATGACATGCTGTAATCTTGCAATTAAGTTGCAGCATTTCCGACAGACTCGAGATGAACAAAGACCTGTGTTTAACAGAACTAATCCTAACTTTGACAGTTGGCTGCAAATATTTTTTTTGTTTCTCTGTCAAATATCAGTTTAGATGCCCTGATTGTACCGTGGATGAATGCGTAGATTAACTTCGCATAATCTGCAAAAGTCGTTTACAGCCATGTTCACTCCGGTATTTCGCTCGCATCATCAAGTGTTTACAGCAGGTTTACAGTGGAAGTTCAATCATAGATTTGAGTTACATAACATACGTCATATATAAACTTATCTGATTGGCTTACGAGTAACCAATGATTTTAAACTTCAGACAAGCGCCCCCTAGCGAGAGAGAAAACACTTCTCTATTATGCCATTCCAGACTCTGTCTACGAAGCAAAGTGAAGTAGCAGAGTCTTGTATTACCAGGCTACATGTTTAGTGTGTGAGGAACATGTTTAGTGTGTGAGGAGCTGGTTTAGTGTGTGGAACAGGTTTAGTGTGTGAGGAACAGATTTAGTGTGTGAGGAGGAGGTTTAGTGTGTGAGGAGCAGGTTTAGTGTGTGAGGAACATGTTTAGTGTGTGAGGAGGAGGTTTAGTGTGTGAGGAGCAGGTTTAGTGTGTGAGGAACAGATTTAGTGTGTGAGGAGGAGGTTTAGTGTGTGAGGAACAGATTTAGTGTGTGAGGAACAGATTTAGTGTGTGAGGAGCAGGTTTAGTGTGTGAGGAACATGTTTAGTGTGTGAGGAGCTGGTTTAGTGTGTGAGGAGCATGTTTAGTGTGTGAGGAGCTGGTTTAGTGTGTGTGGAACAGGTTTAGTGTGTGAGGAGCATGTTTAGTGTGTGAGGAGCTGGTTTAGTGTGTGGAACAGGTTTAGTGTGTGAGGAGCAGGTTTAGTGTGTGAGGAGCAGGTTTAGTGTGTGAGGAGCAGGTTTAGTGTGTGGAACAGGTTTAGTGTGTGAGGAGCAGGTTTAGTGTGTGAGGAGCAGGTTTAGTGTGTGAGGAACGGGTTTAGTGTGTGAGGAGCATGATTAGTGTGTGAGGAGCTGGTTTAGTGTGTGGAACAGGTTTAGTGTGTGAGGAGCAGGTTTAGTGTGTGAGGAGCTGGTTTAGTGTGTGGAACAGGTTTAGTGTGTGAGGAGCAGGTTTAGTGTGTGGAACAGGTTTAGTGTGTGAGGAGCTGGTTTAGTGTGTGGAACAGGTTTATTGTGTGAGGAGCTGGTTTAGTGTATGGAACAGGTTTAGTGTGTGAGGAGCATGTTTAGTGTGTGAGGAGCATGTTTAGTGTGTGAGGAGCTGGTTTAGTGTGTGGAACAGGTTTATTGTGTGAGGAGCTGGTTTAGTGTGTGAGGAGCTGGTTTAGTGTGTGGAACAGGTTTATTGTGTGAGGAGCATGTTTAGTGTGTGAGGAGCATGTTTAGTGTGTGAGGAACAGGTTTAGTGTGTGAGGAACGGATTTAGTGTGTGAGGAACATGTTTAGTGTGTGAGGAACAGGTTTAGTGTGTGAGGAGCATGTTTAATGTGTGAGGAACATGTTTAGAGTGTGAGGAGCATGTTTAGTGTGTGAGGAACATGTTTCGTGTGTGAGGAGCATGTTTAGTGTGTGGAACAGGTTTAGTGTGTGAGGAACAGATTTAGTGTGTGAGGAGGAGGTTTAGTGTGTGAGGAGCAGGTTTAGTGTGTGAGGAGCAGGTTTAGTGTGTGAGGAGCATGTTTAGTGTGTGAGGAGCTGGTTTAGTGTGTGGAACAGGTTTAGTGTGTGAGGAGCATGTTTAGTTTGTGAGGAGCATGTTTAGTGTGTGAGGAACTGGTTTAGTGTGTGAGGAGCTGGTTTAGTGTGTGAGGAGCATGTTTAGTGTGTGAGGAGCTGGTTTAGTGTGTGGAACAGGTTTAGTGTGTGAGGAGCATGTTTAGTTTGTGAGGAGCATGTTTAGTGTGTGAGGAGCTGGTTTAGTGTGTGGAACAGGTTTAGTGTGTGAGGAGCTGGTTTAGTGTGTGGAACAGGTTTAGTGTGTGAGGAGCTGGTTTAGTGTGTGGAACAGGTTTATTGTGTGAGGAGCTGGTTTAGTGTGTGGAACAGGTTTAGTGTGTGAGGAGCTGGTTTAGTGTGTGGAACAGGTTTAGTGTGTGAGGAGCATGTTTAGTGTGTGAGGAGCATGTTTAGTGTGTGAGGAGCATGTTTAGTGTGTGAGGAACGGATTTAGTGTGTGAGGAACATGTTTAGTGTGTGAGGAACAGGTTTAGTGTGTGAGGAACATGTGTAGAGTGTAAGGAGCATGTTTATCGTGTGAGGAGCATGTTTAGTGTGTGAGGAGCATGTTTAGTGTGTGAGGAGCATGTTTAGTGTGTGAGGAACATGTTAAGTGTGTGAGGAGCATGTTTAGTGTGTGAGGAACATGTTTAGTGTGTGAGGAGCAGGTTTAGTGTGTGAGGAACATGTTTAGTGTGTGAGGAGCAGGTTAGTGTGTGTGAGGAACATGTTTAGTGTGTGAGGAACAGATTTAGTGTGTGAGGAGCTGGTTTAGTGTGTGTAACAGGTTTAGTGTGTGAGGAACAGGTTTAATTAGTGAGGAACATGTTTAGTGTGTGAGGAGCATGCTTAATGTGTGAGGAGCATGTTTAGTGTGTGAGGAGCAGGTTTAGTGTGTGAGGAACATGTTTAGTCTGTGAGGAACATATTTAGTGTGTGAGGAACATATTTAGTGTGTGAGGAACATGTTTAGTGTGTGAGGAACATGTTTAGTGTGTGAGGAGCATGTTTAATGTGTGAGGAATATGTTTAGTGTGCGAGGAGCATGTTTAGTGTGCGAGGAGCATGTTTAGTGTGCGAGGAGCATGTTTAGTGTGTGAGGAACATGTGTTGTGTGTGAGGAACAGGTTTAGTGTGTGAGGAGCATGTTTAGTGTGTGAGGAACATGTTTAGTGTGTGAGGAACATCTTTAGTGTGTGAGGAGCATGTTTAGTGTGTGAGGAACATGTTTAGTGTGTGAGGAACAGATTTAGTGTGTGAGGAGCTGGTTTAGTGTGTGAGGAACAGGTTTAGTGTGTGAGGAGCATGTTTAGTGTGTGAGGAGCATGTTTAGTGTGTGAGGAGCATGTTTAGTGTGTGAGGAGCATGTTTAGTGTGTGAGGAACATGTTTAGTGTGTGAGGAACAGATTTAGTGTGTGAGGAGCTGGTTTAGTGTGTGAGGAACAGGTTTAGTGTGTGAGGAGCATGTTTAGTGTGTGAGGAGCATGTTTAGTGTGTGAGGAGCATGTTTAGTGTGCGAGGAGCATGTTTAGTGTGTGATGAACAGATTTAGTGTGTGAGGAGCAGGTTTAGTGTGTGAGGAGCAGGTTTAGTGTGTGAGGAACATGTTTAGTGTGTGAGGAACAGATTTAGTGTGTGAGGAGCATGATTAGTGTGTGATGAACAGATTTAGTGTGTGAGGAGCAGGTTTAGTGTGTGAGGAGCAGGTTTAGTGTGTGAGGAACATGTTTAGTGTGTGCGGAACAGATTTAGTGTGTGAGGAGCAGGTTTAGTGTGTGAGGAGCATGTTTAGTGTGTGAGGAGCTGGTTTAGTGTGTGAGGAGCATGTTTATTGTGCGAACAACATGTTGCGAGGAACATGTTTAGTGTGTGCGGAACAGATTTAGTGTGTGAGGAGCAGGTTTAGTGTGTGAGGAGCATGTTTAGTGTGTGAGGAGCTGGTTTAGTGTGCGAGGAGCATGTTTATTGTGCGAGGAGCATGTTTAGTGTGTGAGGAACATGTTTAGTGTGTGAGGAGCTGGTTTAGTGTGTGAGGAGCATGTTTAGTGTGTGAGGAACATGTTTAGTGTGTGATGAACAGATTTAGTGTGTGAGGAGCAGGTTTAGTGTGTGAGGAGCAGGTTTAGTGTGTGAGGAACATGTTTAGTGTGTGAGGAACATATTTAGTGTGTGAGGAGCATGATTAGTGTGTGATGAACAGATTTAGTGTGTGAGGAGCAGGTTTAGTGTGTGAGGAACATGTTTAGTGTGTGCGGAACAGATTTAGTGTGTGAGGAGCAGGTTTAGTGTGTGAGGAGCATGTTTAGTGTGTGAGGAGCACGTTTAGTGTGCGAGGAGCATGTTTAGTGTGTGAGGAGCATGTTTAATGTGTGAGGAATATGTTTAGTGTGTGAGGAGCATGTTTAGTGTGTGAGGAACAGGTTTAGTGTGTGAGGAACAGGTTTAGTGTGTGAGGAGCATGTTTAGTGTGCGAGGAGCTGGTTTAGTGTGCGAGGAGCATGTTTATTGTGTGAGGAGCATGTTTAGTGTGTGAGGAACAGATTTAGTGTGTGAGGAGCATGTTTAGTGTGTGAGGAGCATGTTTAGTGTGTGAGGAGCTGGTTTAGTGTGTGAGGAGCATGTTTAGAGTGTGAGGAACATGTTAAGTGTGTGATGAACAGATTTAGTGTGTGAGGAGCAGGTTTAGTGTGTGAGGAGCAGGTTTAGTGTGTGAGGAACATGTTTAGTGTGTGAGGAACAGATTTAGTGTGTGATGATTAGTGTGTGATGAACAGTTTTAGTGTGTGAGGAGCAGGTTTAGTGTGTGAGGAGCAGGTTTAGTGTGTGAGGAACATGTTTAGTGTGTGAGGATCAGATTTAGTGTGTGAGGACTGAGGAGCTGGTTTAGTGTGTGAGGAGCATGTTTAGTGTGCGAGGAGCATGATTAGTGTGTGAGGAACAGATTTAGTGTGTGAGGAACAGGTTTAGTGTGTGAGGAACATGTTTAGTGTGTGAGGAGCATGTTTAATGTGTGAGGAACATGTTTAGTGTGTGAGGAGCATGTTTAATGTGTGAGGAACATGTTTAGTGTGTGAGGAGCATGTTTAGTGTGTGAGGAGCATGTTTAATGTGTGAGGAATATGTTTAGTGTGTGAGGAGCATGTTTAGTGTGCGAGGAGCATGTTTAGTGTGTGAGGAACATGTTTCGTGTGTGAGGAACAGGTTTAGTGTGTGAGGAGCATGTTTAGTTTGTGAGGAACAGGTTTAGTGTGTGAGGAGCATGTTTAGTGTGTGAGGAACATGTTTAGCGTTTGAGGAGCAGGTTTAATCTGGTTTGGCATGGTTTGTTTTGTTTGAGTTGGTTGGTTGGTTTGTTTGTTTGAGTTTGTTGGGCTGCTTTAGTTTGGTTTGATTTGTTGGTTTGTTTGAGTTGGTTGGTTTGTTTTTTTGTTTTTGTTTGGTTGGTTTGTTTGTTTGAGTTGGTTGGTTTGTTTGGCATGGTTTGGTTTGTTTGAGTTGTTTGTTCGTTTGAGTTTGTTGGTTGGTTGGTTTGTTTGTTTGAGTTGGTTGGTTTGTTTGTTTGAGTTGGTTGGTTTGGTTGTTTGAGTTGGTTGGTTTGGTTGTTTGAGTTGGTTGGTTTGTTTGGCATGGTTTGTTTGAGTTGTTTGTTTGAGTTTGTTGGGCTGGTTTGGTTTGGTTGAGTTGGAGCGCTGCTGTTGTCTTTATATCTCAGGAAGGAACACACTGAGCTCAGCTGGGAACATGCCATTCCTTCATGGGAAAGCCCAAAGGCCTGGATAGATGAAATACAGAGCAAAGCGATAGCAAAGTCTCAACAAGTCATCTCGGCAGAAGAGGTTTATCATCAGGATTCGGGCTCTGCCTACACAACGCCCTGAAAACACTTCCATTCCTGACAAAAACAATTTTGTCAGCTGTTTTATTTCACATTCAGTTTCTACGAAGTCTTTTTGTTTTATATTTGATTCATATTTGATTGTTCATAAAAAAAAAAAATTAATTTATAAAATGGTTTAATATAAAAAATCATGAACAGGGAACAACATTATAAGTTAATGTTAATTTAAAAACATACTTGTAAATATATTGTAAATATACTATAAACTACACTATACATGTAACCATTAGTAGTAAACATTAATCTACAATAATAAATTCTGTAACAGTATTTTTAATGTTTAGACTGCCAAAGAATTAACTAAGAGTAACCAGATTAACCTTTTTGTAAACTTTCAAGTAACATTTTATTTTCAACATTTCTCATTTTTGGTCAGTTCAAGTTGAAGCACTAAAAAAAATCTAAAAATAAAAACCAAATAAAAACTATATAGACACAAAAAAAAAAGAATGAAAATGAAAAAAAAAAACCACACATGAAAATGATTAAATCTTTAACTAAAATGAATCCAAATAAATTAAAATAAAACCTATTTTAAATTAACAAACTATCGCAGTATATCAATGATACTAAAATAACACTGGGTCAATAGAGACTTGGTTCATAATTAGAAGGGAAAAAAAAGAATAGTTAACACCCCAAAATGTCAATTCTGTCATCATTTACTCAACCTCATGGGTTTATGAATGAAGCCTAAAAGTTTGTGTAGTAAATTCTTTTGAATAATAATAAATAAAAAAAATTCTTTCTAAAGCTACTTTTTGTAACGTCTATTTGATGATTTTCTCTTTTAACACAATAATGACTTATTAAATTATCTTTTGGGGGTAATTTCTCAGTTAAAAAAAAAGTGAAAATAACTTTCTATTAATTAGATTAATTAATCGCCACATTGTGTAATTAATTAGACAAAATAATTGTAATTGCTTGACAGCCCTAATATAGATATATATATTTTTAGCTTGATGTTTGAGCTTGATGATTGCAGTGAAAATTACAATTTGCGTAAAAATTAAGTAGATTTTCTTCCCACAATGCTGTAGAACGGGTCCAAATGATGTCATTTCCTGTGCAGACACCTGATGCAAATAAAACATCCTGGTTGCGTATGCAACCCACAGGGAACGGAGGACGTAGTCAATGTCGACTGAATGGGGATCACGCCAGGTAGCCAATCGTCTTCGAGTACTATTGAACGAGCCAATGGGAATTGACGTGCGTGTTTACATCACACACTCCGCCCCCGCAGCACGGGTATAAATACGGAATTGGATGCACGCACTAGTTGCTTTTCGCTGAAGAGCCCAGCATATCTCGGAGTCAGCGGTGGTCCAGCAGTAGTGGCAAGGGGTCTACGTCCTCTGTTCCCTCCTGCAACCAGGACGTCCCCTTTCAGTCGAGAACGTCAGAAGTAGTCGACGTCGACTGAATGGGGATAACCATTGAAAACGCCACTAAAGCTGCCACCTTCCAGTGCCTAGACAAAAGCCTCCAGATCCCCCGTAATTTATGGCGGGGAAGGGACGGGGCTTAGGCCAGTGAAGTCATTGCTGTTCCTACAGGACCAATGGGAAAGGAAGGAAGGGACGCTGCGGAAGCCACATCCTGCCCGAAGGGAGGTAACGTGGAGAATACACATATGAACTGGGTGGATGAACGGGCAGTACAACATATGGAATATCACTGGGGTGGCTCCAGCCTATGACAGGGGGAGACTCAACCGGACAGTGACGGCAGAGCAGGCTCTGCCAAGGGAAGACACGGGCTCGCCGCAGGGAGCCGTACCGTGGAAGAATACACATATGGGATCGCCGTAGGGATCACAGCATATGGACCCAGCCTAAGTCCACCAGTTCATACGAGTGATAGGCCTGGCTTCGGACTATCCGCCACGTCCGTTGCCGAAGGGCATGGAGGAACTGGACAGGGTTCGGCAAAAAAAAAAAAAAAGGTGAACTCAACTGGAGCAAAAATTGCGCACGTATCCAGTCCATAGGAAGGGAATGGCGCAGCAAGCCGACACAACGAACCAGCTAACAGTGAAACTGGCTTAATGTGAAGGGAGCCCACGGGAAGCAGCGGTTCGACACATAGGCTAGACTTCTAGCAAACGTGATGGGTGTCGCCCAGCCCCAGCCCCCAACTCTATTAAACATCTGTTCAGCAAGGCACTCTGTGTCAACGCCTAGGAGGGAGCAATACCCTCACTTAGGAGGAGCTCACCACCTAGGTGGGCGCGTGAACCTTGGGAACTTTCTCACCAAGATGAACGCAACCACATGTATTGGGCCAACCTCTGCTTGGAAACAGCCTTCCCTTCTGCTGGTTTCCGTAACAGACAAGAGCCGGTCTGAGGTCCAGGCTTTGCATTCTGTGCACGTATAACCGTAATGGAGCGGACGGACATTGAAAAGCCAGGGCTGGGTCTGCCTCCTCCGGGCAGCGCTTGCAGGTTCACCACCTGGTCCCTCTTTAGGGAGAGGTAGGAACCTTGGGCACATATCAAGGCCGGGGTCTCAGCTCGTGAGAGTAGGAGAAGGCACAACTCATTGATTGTCAGCGAGCAAGTCCCTACCCTCTAGTAGATCCCCGGGGCGGGATGTGCCAGATGGCTTCCGTCTGCTTCTGGGCGGCCGAGAACTGCTGAGCAATGTTCTCAACCGATTCGCCGAACAGCCCAACCTGGGAAATGGGAGTGTCTAGGAACCGAACCTTGTCCGCTTCTCTCAAATCCGCCAAGTTGAGCCAGATATGGCGTTCCTGGTCCACAAGGGTGGACATCGCCAGACCGACCGTGCGAGCTGCAACCTTCGTGCCCCGGAGGGCGAGGTCAGTTGCAGTGCGGAGCTCACCCATGAGCTCACGGTCTGGGGTACGTTCGTACATGTTCCTGAGTGCCTGGGCCTGGGCGATTTCTGGCAGAGAAAGGTGCCATCCATGCCCTCGTCAACTCCCCATGCACTTCAGGAAAGAAAGGTACCGGAGCGGCGGGCTGAGTACCAGACCGGCCCGCTCCGATAAACCAATCATCCAACCGAGACGGTTCGGGACACGGTGGAGGGTTCCACTCGAGCCCTACCACCTTGGCGGGCTTCTTGAGCATAGCTGCCATCTCTGGATCCGGCTCGGGCAACGCTGGTCTCCCAGAGGGGACCGTCATCTCCAGAGCCCAGCTTCCCTTCCGATGCTGCGATGGACATCTTGCCATGTTCCCCGCAATGGGAACATGACTCATCCACAAGAGCTGCTTCAGCGTGCTTTAAGGCCAAGCACGTGATACAACTCTCGTGACCGTCAGAGGGGAACAGAGCCCTACCGCACCCAGAAACGCACAGGTGGAATGACATCTTGAAAAAGACGCAAACGCACCCGTGTTGCTCTTTTAGAAATGGGACCCATCACCAGTGCCGGAGCACACAGGGAATGACCGCAGCAATACTGAATTCAGCGAACTGAAAACAGTGAAGCACTCACTTTTCCACCCTCAACCAGCTGTCAACACACACACAAACAGAGAAATTAGCTTCAGTTGAGAGCTCAAAGCTTGCGATCACCGCTGCACTGCACTGTAGAAACCACCAGCACCGGGGGAGTCTTTCCAGAAGAACACCGACACACTCGCTCGTTGAATAATAACAGCACTCTTCAGAGACATCAGAACGATCGTCTCAGAAGTGAAAGGCAACTAGTGCGTGCATCCACTCCGTATTTATACCCGCACCGCGGGGGCTGAGTGTGTGATTTAATCACGCCCAATACCCATTGGCTCGTTCAATAGTACTCGAAGATGATTGGTTCCCTGGTGTGATCCCCATTCAGTCGACGTCGACTACGTCTGACGTTCTCCACTGAAAGGGAACTAGCTTTTTCATGCTGTGTTAATTTTTTGTAAGACAACAGTTTCTCCAGCATACACCATAGTCCCTATAAACAACATGGAAAAGAGTAGCCTGGATATTTGCGTGAAGTGTGTTCAGTGTCACATCAGACGTCGTCGTGATCCTGAGGTTTCTTCTGATCACGTGACCAGAGACTCACTGTGGAGGTTTCTCTCCTCACTGGTTTCAGACAGCAGAAGAGGGAAAGAGGTTTCTCTCCTCACTGGTTTCAGACAGCAGAAGAGGGGAAGAGGTTTCTCTCCTCACTGGTTTCAGACAGCAGAAGAGGGAAAGAGGTTTCTCTCCTCACTGGTCGACGTGGAAGGGGAAGTTTCACAGAAGGGCTTCAGGGTTTTCCCCATCTGAGAAACTCCTCCCATCACCAGCTCCAAAACTCATTTCTACATCTCTACACTCCATCAGGAGAATGAGTCATTCGCTTCAGCCCAACACACACACACACACACACGCACACACACACACACACACACACACACACACACACACACACACACACACACACACACACACACACACACACACACACACACACACACACACACACACACAGCATAGAAACTTTGCCTTTATGGAAGCAAACTCATTCCTATGTATGATACTGTATAAGACCAGAGAAACGATTAGCAGGAAGTAAATCTCCTGAATCTAGAGAGTGTTTCTGGCTCTTTCCGTCAAGCGGATTCACACAAACACCAGCTAGCAAAACACAGCGTGTCTCGAGGGTGTGGTGGTGTAACGAGCGCCAGCTGTGGTCTGTTTTTCCTGGGATTGATGGATGGATGAATGAATGAATGAATGAAGGCCCCATTCTGGCTCTATCTTCCTCTCTGACACGTTTCCTGACCCACATATCACAGGAAAGGCAGTTTTAGGGGCTTTTCTACCCAGAGGAAGGAGAAAAGGGTGGTTTATCTATAGGAAACATTCATCTAGAAGTTCTCTCAATCTTACATCATTCAGATGAGCACAAAATCAGATGTTTTGCAGAATGTTTCAGGCAACGATGAACATGAGGCTACGGCTGCATGAGTTTGGAGAAAAATACAATTGTGGTTGTTCTGATTAAAACTGCCATTGTGATTTAATAAGTAATAAAAAAAGGTCTCCGTCAGGGTTTGGCATTCTGATTCCCCTTGAACCAGAATAAATTCTCGAATTATGTTGTACTCTTAAATTAATTATATCTGCATCCATTCATGTTGGTCCTGTTCTGTTTACCCTAAGGGGGGTTATCGCTGCTCTTATCCATGCTAGGCTGGGAGTTCTTGCCCAGAACAGAACCATATTGAAGGCAATCCAAATTGTCAATCGTATTTGACGATAGTGGTCCTGACAGAAACATAGAAAGAAAAGGATGAGATGGAACAACAACAGCAATATCAAGATACTGGACACGCAACAACAACGTGTGAGGGGACGCACACAACTCCTGCTTCAGTGAGAACAAAGACACTTTTATTGCTCGTAACATCTGGAGAGAAAAGGTAGGGATGCACAGATATGAAAATTTTGTCCGATACCGATGATTCTTTAAATTTGAAAGCCGATAACCGATATATTGGCCGATAAATCTAAATCCAAATTTGTATATAATTTTTGAGAGCCTGATTACAAAAAGTCTCATCATTAAAATTCATGTCCCAAACACAATTATAATGATGTTCTCCTCATAATTTGATGTAGCCGATATGACAGCACTTTACTGTATTTTCCTTTTTTGAAGTGATTCCAATCATATTTCAAGCAATTCAAATCCATCATGTTGAACAGTCACATCTGAAGAGTCTCAGCTGAAGGAAATAATACATTATTTATCAGCTTTAATATATCTGCCAGATTTTTTTTATCGGGTCGTTAACGATAATATTAAAAATGAACATATATCGGCCGATACCGATATGTGTCCGATATATCGTGCATCCCTAAGGAAAGGCGAAGATACCAGACGAAGATGAATCTTTCTGTTGAGCTCCTGTGTTTGCGAACACTATGAAATCAAGTTTACTTTGAAAGTCTTTGCGTCTCGCTGTTCACATGCGCTAGTGTTTGCAACAGGACTTTACTTTGTTCTTTACACACCTAAGTTTAATAACTTATAAGTATAAAAAATAAATAAACAATCCCCCGTCGTCGTCGTTTGCGAGTAAATCGGGCTCTTTTTCCCTGCATCATAAACGAGTGTGTGTCGAGCGTCAGACGAAACACAGTAAACGCTGTCGTGTTCTCTTGCGTTCGGATGCTGGTGTTTGGGAGCACACTCGTGTGTGTGTGAGACGCTTCTGGAGGGAATTAAACCCAATCATTCTGATCACACACTTAGACTTCGGCGTTTCAGAAACACCAAACCAACATTAGAGATGCTGCGACGCCATTGGTCCACTGGTTCCTCCAGTTATCCAATCACAGCCGACGCTGAGGCATCAAGGGATTTATTCGGTGAATGTGTTTATCGTAGTTTATATGCATGTCTTCTTATCGGATAAAAAAAAGTATCATTTGTGCACATAAATTTGGTTTAATGCACATTTTTTGAATTTATGCACAACTTTGCCATTTGTTATGCAATATCTGCGTAAAAATAGGTGGATGGAAACTGATATTTGACTAAGCAAACATTATATCCAAAACAAGAGTGCAAATGATCAATGGATCCGCATAACACTTGCTTCACGAATCCCTCATTGTAAAACGTATGGTTTGATGAGGCCAGGTGTGTTTCAGACGTGTGTGTCGTGTCTGGAGGTGGAGCAGGTCGAAACACGCACACATGATATACGTCCACACATGTGTGTTTGCAGGTGCAGGTGAGTTTCTCACAGCGTCTCCGAGTGTGTTTGAGGCGAGTTGAGGGGGAAAAGCAAACGATAGAAACAGAAACCCGACACAGGGCGTGTGTGTGCGAACACAAACCTGCCTCGTTTAATTACCAGTGTGACGAGCAGCCGCACACACACACACACATACACACACAAGACCTCCTTAAAGCCGCACACACACACACACACACACACACAAGACCTCCTTAAAGCCACGCACACACACATGCACAAGACCTCCTCAAAGCCAGGATTGGAGAAAAAGATATTTTAATGAGAAAGACTGGAAGACTTTGAGGGCAAATCATTTGAAACCAGAGAGGAGGTTTTAGAGGAGATCAAACACAAGCTCTTGTTCCAGAGAATAAACCGTGACCGCAGAACGAGAGGCGATCCGGCTCTCACACACACTTCTGCACACTTATGATCCGTGTTTGGGGGTTTTGATGTACCGAGGAACACAAGATGAGCTTCTGCTGGCTCCAGTGGCTCGAGTTCATCAAAAAAGCTCAGGAACGGTCGACTTCTGCGATGCTGAATCAGATTCTTCTCGTCGCTGCGTTTCGTGATGAGAACGAGTGTGTCGTCACGCTGACCTGTGCGTGACGAAATCCTGCGGGCGTCTTAATAGGAATCTGCCATTTTTACACAAGGCAAAACATTTCCAATTTTTGCATCAGATTCAAGCCTCGTCCACACTAATACGGTTTCGTTTGAAAACACATCTTTTCTCTCCGCTTTGCCATTCCGTCGACACTGAAACGGCGTTTTTATTAATAAACGAAATTGAAAACGCTCTCCAAAGTGGATACGTATGAAAACGCAGTTTTCGTGTTGTAGTGTGGACTGTCTAAACGATGATGTTATTTTAGTCATGTGACGCATATTGTACCAATAGATATTGATGTTTATAGTATTGTGCCTGTTATCTGCTATTCACTTTCACACTGTTGCTGAAATATGTTCCTTCACACACTCTTCATATCACAGTCCTGCACAGACGACAGAATACACTCGCATCTGCTGTCCTGCGGCGAAACATGAGCAGTTTTAGCGTTTTACACCAAACATATAATAGTGAGTGAGAGCGACCTGGACCATCAGTGGATGAGGAGATGATCCTGTCAGAAGAATTGAGCGATAACTTTAATATTTATTTCTCCGTCTGTATCATCTCAGTGAGCTTCTGTGAGGGTTTACACATGCGCAGTAAAGGGGAGTTTAGCGTTTTCCAAAAGCTTCTCATCCCCACTGAAACACTTGAAAACGCTAGTGTGGACGGAGAGCGTTTCTAAACGAAAACGCCTTTTTCAAATGTATCCGGATTAATGTAGGATTTTGCTGATGCTAATGTAAGAATTTGCTGTGTTGACCGATATAAAGATGCTTGTTGGAAAGTGACGCTATACTATTGGAAACAGAAATGGGACTTTCTTTCTTTGCTAAATTTCGCCTAAGTTTCACAAATGTTTGTAAAAAGTAGAGCAAACTAGATGTGTTTACATTCGGAAGAACAGATTAACTCTTTCCCATCAGTGTTTTTTTTAAGTTGCCAGCGCCAGCATTTTTTATCTTTTTCACAAAAATGTCATGGCCCCCACACTATTTTGTTGTATGAATATGTAAACAGTCAATATATCAAAAGAAAGAAGAGCTTTTGCTTTTATTCTAGCTTTATTTTTTATTTTTTTTATAGACACTTGAATGTGAGTGAAGTTTCCCAAAAAAACAACATTTCAAACAAAAAGCTGAGAAAATCGTGTTTTTGTCATGTACTTCATCAGGATGAGATTCAGAACGATGATGAAAGTCGATCGAGCCCATCAACACCTCAAAGCTTCAGTCCTAAAGCTCGTCCTGGGTTCAACATTTCATACATTAACGTTAGGCAGTTTTGATTTAATGCTGTTGAATGTTTGATGATCATGTTATTTTACATGTGCGTCAGCAATGCTTCTCTCTCTTGTTTCTGGATTCAGAGTTGCTGTAGATGCGTAACTGCGCCCCCAATCGTATAACAGGGAAAACACGGCCTGACGGTAAAACTCGTGAATGGCGGGAAGCGTTGTGTCACAGGACAGAAAACCTGCTAATTGACCGTTCGTAAAGACCCGCCTCCTTTAGTTACTGTTGCTATGTCCCGCTCTCACACACACACACCATGTTCTCACGCAGTGAAACACACATCGCGGAGCAGAGGACACTGACAACACACTGACAGACAGGACAGACCAGCTTACTTTTGATATGAAACAAAGTCTCGAATTCAACTGTCACAATAAATAACGTTTTGTGTCTTTTTAATGCTTCTGACAGATCGCTCAGTTAAAGCCGCTCGTGAACCGATCATCTCGTCCTTCTAGTTCATTTACAGCATCAAATAAACATGAATGAACATCAGAAGGAATGAAGTTTTAACCGTAGAAAGACGTCAGTACACACCGTTTCTCAAGTTCAAATCCTCCAACGTTAATCTACGAACTCTCCTGACTGCTTTGTCGGACAAAAATGGCGGATTCGGCGGATGGCAGATTATGATTGGTCAGATCTCCTGTCAATCAAATTCCCTGCGAAGGGTCGATTGCAGGTAAAGAGTTAATGCTGTCTTTCCATGAGTGTAAATTTTAAAATAAAAGTTGACCTAAAGATGCAAAATTTTGTTAAATTTGCGGGCAAAAGTGGTTCATTGTCTAATGTTAAAACAGATCACACAGATTTCTATTCGTCAGCGTGTAAATCCATGTGACCAACTTGAACCGGTTCCGAAATCTGCATTTGGGACTGCATTTCACCAGCAAAAATTCAACGAAGAATGGTAAATGTGAGTGCACCTTAAATAAAATTTTTTTTTAATACATTATAATTAATCTGTTAAATTGACTCAACTAACAACTTCAGTTCATCTGACGAGTAACAGTTTTTTTTTTATTGACTTTTCAAATTCATGTCAAAGCAAATAAAAATTATTAAAATTTAGCAATGCAAGGAGCTTAAAAACACGTTTTACTTTATGTTTGATTTTCAAAGCCAACTACATGATATGGGCATAATTTGCCTTTAAAAAATAAACATAAACATATTTCCCTGAATACGAAAAAAAAAAAAAAAAAAAAAAAAGCGATATTGCATGCTGGGAACTTGCAAAACATTGTTCAACGTAAAATTGTTTGGAAAGTTGGGACAACATTTGGACAAGTGTTTAGCAAATACTTGAGTATCTAAGTAAGGTCAATAAAACAACTTTTGCTGGAAACATTTTAAGAATATTCTCATTTAAAATAAACTCTACTAAAAAACAAAACAGTTTAAGCTACTTTTTTTAAACAGGAAATTTTTGCAAGTTGCACTTTTTACAGTGATGTAACCGTGTCCACAATGTTTAATACTATGATCCCATGACTGACACTATGAGCATCAGTAATAGCGAGCCTTGCTTTAGCAAACACCACTAATTACTGTGTGCACTCGCTAACGGCTAAATCACACCACAGCAAAATGACAGATTTCAAACGAGCAATCATTTGTGGATGGAGTATATTCTTAATTTAAAACATTATGTGGGCTGACAACAATCCATAATATGCAGTTTGCAATGACAACCCACAACAGGTGGAGATAATTAAACCGTCATGGTTTAAAACCTTTACCTTTATCTGTAACTAGCCTAAAAAACAGTGGAAAACCCAAACATGGGGACGATGCTATCGTTCGCTCCCATGCGTGCTGTGAGATTAGAAACAGGGATGTGTTCCCTGAAGGCTTCAGAGGAGATTACGGTTCTGTCGAGTGGTGCCAGGATCAGTTGTGCTCCATCTGGACCCGTGAGAATAGATAAAACACACGACTTTCTGCCAGAACACTGCAAATCAGGAGCTATCAGCGCTCATCGCCGCACAATCTCTCAGGCCTCGTCCACACTAATACGGTTTCCGTTTGAAAGCGCATCTTTTTCTCTACGTTTGGCCTTCCGCACACACTGAGACGGCGTTTTAATTAATGAAAACTAACCTTTTTGAAAACGCTCTCCAAAGTGGATACATTTGAAAACGGTATTTTCATGTTGTAGTGTGGACTGTCTAAACGATGATGTAAGTTTAGTCATATGACGCATATTGTACCAATAGATATTGATGTTTATAGTATTGTGCCTGTTATCTGCTATTCACTTTCACACTGTTGCTGAAATATGTTCCTTCACACACTCTTCATATCATCACAGTCCTGCACAGACGACAGAATACACTCGCATCTGCTGTCCTGCGGCGAAACATGAGCAGTTTTAGCGTTTTACACCAAACATACACTCACCGGCCACTTTATTAGGTACACCTGTCCAACTGCTCGTTAACACTTAATTTCTAAGCAGCCAATCACATGGCGGCAACTCAGTGCATTTAGGCATGTAGACATGGTCAAGACAATCTCCTGCAGTTCAAACCGAGCATCAGTATGGGGAAGAAAGTTGATTTGAGTGACTTTGAACGTGGCATGATTGTTGGTGCCAGAAGGGCTGGTCTGAGTATTTCAGAAACTGCTAATCTACTGGGATTTTCATGCACAACCACCTCTAGGGTTTACAGAGAATGGTCCGAAAAAGAAAAAACATCCAGTGAGCGGCAGTTCTGTGGGCGGAAATGCCTTGTTGATGCCAGAGGTCAGAGGAGAATGGCCAGACTGGTTCGAGCTGATAGAAGGGCAACAGTGACTGAAATAACCACTCGTTACAACCAAGGTATGCAGCAAAGCATTTGTGAAGCCACAACACGCACAACCTTGAGGCGGATGAGCTACAACAGCAGAAGACCCCACCGGGTACCACTCATCTCCACTACAAATAGGAAAAAGAGGCTACAATTTGCAAGAGATCACCAAAATTGAACAGTTGAAGACTGGAAAAATGTTGCCTGGTCTGATGAGTCTCGATTTCTGTTGAGACATTCAGATGTTAGAGTCAGAATTTGGCGTAAACAGAATGAGAACATGGAACCATCATGCCTTGTTACCACTGTGCAGGCTGGTGGTGGTGGTGGTGAAATGGTGTGGGGGATGTTTTCCTGGCACACTTTAGGCCCCTTAGTGCCAATTGGGCATCATTTAAATGCCACGGCCTACCTGAGCATTGTACCCATCCTCTGATGGCTACTTCCACCATGTCACAAAGCTCTAATCATTTCAAATTGGTTTCTTGAACATGACAATGAGTTCACTGTACTAAAATGGCCTCCACAGTCACCAGATCTCAATCCAATAGAGCATCTTTGGGATGTGGTGGAACGGGAGATTCGCATCATGGATGTGCAGCCGACAAATCTGCGGCAACTGTGTGATGCCATCATGTCAATATGGACCAAACTCCCTGAGGAATGCTTCCAGCACCTTGTTGAATCTATGCCACGAAGAATTGAGGCAGTTCTGAAGGCAAAAGGGGGTCCAACCCGTTACTAGCATGGGGTACCTAATAAAGTGGCCGGTGAGTGTATAATAGTGAGTGAGAGCGACCTGGACCATCAGTGGATGAGGAGATATTTGGCTCAATAAAATGATCCTGTCAGAAGAATTGAGCGATAACTTTATTATGTATTGTTACGTCTGTATCATCTCAGTGAGCTTCTGTGAGGGTTTACGCATGCGCAGTAAAGGGGGAGTTTAGCGTTTTCAGGCGTTTTCCAAAAGTTTCTAATCCGCACTGAAACACTTGAAAACGCTAGTGTGGACGGAGAGCGTTTCTAAACGAAAACGCCGTTTTGAAATGTATCCCGATTAATGTAGACCTTAATCACCGCTTCATTTCTACAGCTCAGAAGTTTGATCCCAACTAACAGTGATCAGCTTATGCTTTTAAAACAGACAGTAGACTGTTGATTGTGTTCCTCATTTCCTTTTTTTTTTTTTTGACTGCTTGATTCAAATTTAAATCAAATAAAACTTAATATGAAAAGTTTCGACATGCTTAAATTGCTGATAAGAAAGTTACGGACCTGAACCGAACTGTTACGCCCTAATTGCATGTTTTGGATAGTAAGTGTTTAGCGTATTATTTCTGCCATTAGTTGTCTGTCCATCATGATGCTAAAGACTGATCTCTTGAGATGTGTTGGCCGGATAATAAACACATTCACTCACACTAGAGAATGACATGTGATCGCCGCTCGCTATAGGAGACGATCAATCTTTAACGGCAGCTCTAGTGTTATATATGGGATCAGACATCAGACCTGAACGACTCGTGTTTCTGCACATCTACTCCGACACGGAGGATCATCCATCATAGCAGACCAGCAGATTCAATCCTGAACCACACATGACTGAATAGACACCGTTCATTGAGGCAAATAAAGTTTGATTTCAACTAGTCAAAGTCGCAGTGGCATATAAGCTGCTCGTAAGACATAACTTTCTGGATATCTTGCAGAAGATTCATGTCTCATTTTCATGTCTTTAATCCAAGAAACACAGATTCAATCATATCACCATCCATGTTTTCATTCAAATTTACTGTTTTAGAGGGTTAAAATTATGTACTGAAGCGTTTTATGCTTGCAATTGCATTGTACACTATAAAGCTGACTTCTATTAGGTTATATTAGTGTTGAGTTGTATCCACAGACCGGCCTACTTAAAATCAAATCAAGGTCAAAACCGGTTCCAAGAGCAGAAACAGAATAATCCAAACACTGGCCCGCAGACAGTAACTCCATGAATGAGAAGCCATGTACTCGCTTGTAAGGAAGTTTAGGAGGTTTAAGCCTCTTGATGAAAGACAAATATGTTTTAACTAAGCGTCGCTGTAAACATAACACAGCTGGCGTTACACTCGAGCCCTGATGTGATCGCAACAACACGCAGATACAGTTAAACAAAACACTTCTGAGAAACGGCTCAAAGCTGGGCGATAGTGGGCGGCCAAGATGGGCTTTTTAAAGGCTGAAATAATGCTAAGTTATGACACGGCTCATACTTGATTCTGATTGGTCAATCGGGTCATTATTCCTCGAGAACAGAAACACAGGCTCATCCGGGTCACTGAAATCAGCAGCGCTAGGAACGGTTATTCTTCGTGGAAGTTTTGCGTTTAGTGAGCTAATAAAATATTAAAACTCAGTCAAATCAATATTTTGTGTACAGTTATCTAATTATGCCATCCAGTATTGTGGACTCGCTATCTCATGTTTCATACAAACGCAGCGGCGGCCATTTTGTGACTATTGTTTAGTACACTGTTGGATTATAAAATACAAACAAAACAGATTATAAGATACAAGACAGTTTAATCTCAATGTCTCTTATCTCCATAATTATTTATGTGGGGAAATGCTGTGTAATAAGTGTTATGACTGTAAACCGTATCTCTTAAATGTCCGTCTAGTTTGATCTGGCCGCTGAAACTGCTCTCTCCGCGGAAGCTTTGTGTTTAAAGACCTAATGAAATATTTCCAAAGCAGTATCCAAAGCCCTTGCACTCTTACTATCCTGAAGTTTGGATGCGTGTCTCTAATTCAGAAATCTTCTCCCTGCATTGATCACATGTAAAGCCCTCACCGCTGACAGAGAAGGCTATACTATACATGTGTCAGGCAGTGCAAATGACAATAACAGGAGAACACGCTGTGATTGTTGATCTGACTCACCACAGTTGTTTGATGGACTCGTGAAAGCATAATTTTAAAGAGGATCTATTCTGCTTTTCTCCATCTTCATCTGTGTTTAGTGTGTAATGATGCTGTTTGATCATGAACAAGCTCCTGTTCTTCTCTATATCAGTGTCAGTGAAACGCCTGAAACGCCTCCATTGTAGTCTCGAGTTTCTTCCGGGAACGAACACGCCACAATATTCCTCATTATAATAATTCATACGCAGAATAAAGGGGCGGGGCATGGTTGAGTTAGTTAGTAGTGTGTTAAACCTTTCCCAAACACACTCGAAGCGCTCGACCAATCACAACACACTGCTCCAGCCGACCAATCAGAGCACAGTGTGCTTTTCAGAAGGAGGGGCTTCATAGAGACAGGAAGTAAACAGAGCGTTACTGACAGACTGGGAAGAGAGGAGCCGCAACAATGGAGAATATGAGGAAAATAATCAACATTCAAGCAGGAAAACCTTCTCTAGTAGAGCCTGAAACAACATAACTGTAAAAGGGCACAATATGGCGTCTTTAAAGGAAATTGTCAGTTTTAATATATCTTTTTTTTTTTCTGCAAGATATTCTTGTATCTTAGAAGGCAGCATGACCGACAGCATCAGGAGTGTGTCTTTGATAACTCACTAGGTTTTGAAACAGAGCCATAACATCCAGCCAACCTATTATTAAGATCTAAAAAGATGACTCTCCTCAGGTTAGGATGATGAATGTCTCTGTCAACATCTCTGACACGACATCAATCCTGGTAGAAGTCTGAAAACAACTACATTAAAGGGATACCTGTCACACGGACAGCATTACAGATGATCTGCTTACTTTTACAGGTTATTTATTTTCATCACATTCAGGAATTATAGTCCATTTAAATTTGACTGTTTAATGACATATCGTCAACAACATCATTTTATAATGTGCAAAATTATTCACATTTTTGTATTTGTATTTCACATTTATTAAACAGGTATCAAATATATAAAACATTTATTAACAACACGTACTGAACTTCCTGATTTTCTGTGTTTTAGACACTGTTTAGGACATTACTTCAAGCATCACTTGTACTGATTTGTTATAGCAATGGCATATTTTCAGCAAGTTACACAATCTTATTTACACATTATGATATCTTGTTTATGTTATGATTAATCTCCAACGTGTCGGAGTGAATTGACCTGATAATGAAGTTGGATCAGTTTACTGGTGTTCAGCTGAACAACATACTGACACCAGATTATTTACACTAATTCTTTGTACGGTTAGGGTCTATGAAATGCATTCGATTTTCCCCCCGAAATTCAGTGTTGAACGTTTTCATTTTAATGGCTCCATCAAATTTTAATAATAATAAAAAAAAAAAAAGTCCAATCTTTTGAACAATTTATCATTGTTCAATTTTTTACTTTTGACTGTTTTTTTTAACTGTGTTTTATGATTTAATACAAATTTTATATACAAATTTGATCAAAACCATAGGCAAAAAAATGTATGCATAAAACTTTTAACAACACTGAAAAAAATTGGTGTAGTAACAGTTTTCACTCAGTTTCGATTGCTAGTAAATTTCACAAACAATTACATAGAAACGACAAGTAACGTCGAATTAAACATGAAATTTTAAAGAAATAGTATTTTCTTGTAAAACATACACCAATATTCTTAGTTTCTTCAATATTCTTGAATATTCTTTTAAAATGCAATCAAATAAAATTTGACCAATTCCTTTCATGTTTTGGCAAACAAGGTCATGCATAACAGTTTGTTTACTGTTTATTATTATTATTATTATTATTATTATATTTCACACACACTCGTCCATATCTCCATTTGATTGAATGTGCAGATCTACTTTTACTTTATTCATACAAATATTCTGTGACATTCCACGTTATACTGTAAATTCCTTTTTCCTTTTTTACTGTAAAAAACTTTTAATGACTTAATTCCACGATTCCGAACGCGTTTTCCGCAAGTACTTAGTAATATTAGTTACCAACACGTACTTACTACGGGGTTAGGGTTAGTTGTTTGTATTTATGCATACCAGTACTTTACTGTTATTACTGTAGTAAGTAGGCTACATGTGTAATAAAATACACTTTAAAATAAAGTGTTACTAAAAAAAAACGCTTTCTCAATGTTCAATTTGGCACTTTTGCTGGATGTTATTGTGAATACGTGGTGTTTGCTGGAACGGGCGCGTCTGACAGGTTTGTTTGGCACATCATAACGCCAGCAGAGGAACTGGAAACACACAATGCCATCTTTATCATAGTGACGGATGGCATCAGAAATGAAGGGCAGTGAATGTGAAAGTGTGTGAGTAACACAGAGAGCCATTGTGTGGAGCGTCAGGAGAACTCGAGTGTCCATACATTACCAACTCTAACCGCAGATAACAGGATCATTTACCAAACTTGAGGAAGAACGATGACGGGAAAAAGACTCGTCGACATGGTGGAAACAGATGAAGACTCGGCGTGTTGTGTTTTTGCTTCTCAGCCAATCAGATTGTGTGTCCAGACCTAATTTTGTACAATGAGGAGTTACACGAGTTGAAAGTAACCTAAATAAGCTATTCAATACCACAGTTTGCTCAACCGAAAAAGAAAGTCATTTCAGAGATGAAGCCAGTTATAACATTTTGATGAAAGATTCCGGATACTCTTTGCAAAAACACATATTGATGAATGGTGAACAAAGACCATGAATGTACACTAAAGTGTCCCTATAATGCTATTTTAATGGTTCCTAATGTTGTTTTGGCGTCTCCTCCAACAGGTTTACATTCATCCAAGGTCAAAAACACTGTAATGTCCTCATAATCTCCACTGCAGCTTCAGCTCTTTTCTCTCAGTGTCTGAAACGCTTCGATCAAGGATTCAGTCTCTCTAAGCCCCGCCTCTCTGAGAGACGCTCTGCTCTGATTGGTCAGAAAGCAAACGCTCATTATCATATCTGAATCTCAGCTCTTGACACACAGTGATACGAACAGTAACGATGGCGTGGGTTTAACCGTATCAATCTCATCAAAGTGGATTTGCTTTGTCAGGAGAAAACAGCGTCTTCTCGACACGAACAACACGAACCGAACTCTTCCAGTCTCAGGCCCCGTTTACACGAGAACGATTCCGGGTGAAAACGTAAAAATATTTTATCGGATGTGCCTTTCGTTTACACGGCAATGGCGTTTTGGGGGCTTAAAAACGCAAAAAAGTGAAACCACCCTCCAGAGTGGAAATCTTAAAAACGCTCCACCGTCGCGTTCCCGTCTAAACGGTAAAAAAAAAATCCCAGCCTACACCTTCAGCATAAGAGTGTGTGTGTGTGTGTGTGTGTGTGTGTGTGTGTGTGTGTGTGTCGAGTGTCCAAATATTATGATAGAGAGAAACATACAGCAGTGTAGGACGATCACACCAGAGTTCATTTTGTCCGCTATTTTTACATTTAGTCTTAGTCCTGTGTCAAATGTACTTTTTAAGTTTTTATGATATTTAGTCAACCTTGCCGTTTTCATTCAGTCAAGTTTTAGTCGACTAAAAGCCTGGGCATTTAGTCCGGTTTTAGTCAATGAAAACTTAGTCATATTTTCATCATGCTGCATAATGGTTAAATTTATAATAGGCTAATGATTGTTTTGCTTAAATTTATAAATCACAACAATTATTGTCATTTGAGAAATGTATATTACAGCAGTGTAGGACGATCAGTCGTTTCACACAACCCAATATCTGTGCCGACGCTTGTTAAAGTCCCCCTGTAGTCAATCATTTCATCCCTTAAAGGGGTCATATAATGCCATTTTCATACAAGTTAATTTGATTCTTTAGGGTCTAAATGAAAAGTTTGTAATATACTTTAATTAAAAATTCTCATTAGTATTGTAAGAAAACACTCATTTTACCTGGTCAAAAACAGCTCTGTTTTCAGCACGCCGTTTCAGTGCATATGCCTTTAAATGATAATGAGCTTCGCTGACTCCGCCCCTCTGTTCTGCGGGCGTTTTGACACAACGCACGAGTGTTGCCTTGACAACAGTTGAGGGTATATTTTGGAGAAAGAATGGCAGCGGGAGTCTCTGAGGACACATCCGTGCAACCGTATCAGTATGAACCGGAGTCGGACCCGGAACAAGATGACAGCCGCAAAGAAGTTTGACAATTAAGGCTTGAACAGGACGTTTCTGAATGGTTGTTTAACGTAATGTCACTTTGATCTATCTTTGTGTACTGGCAGGGTAACGTTAGAGTAACTTTGTGAGATGTACGAACGCTATGTGTTTACTGATGTATACGTACTCAGTTTGTAATAACACAATAACCATAACGCGTTGTTCATTATAAAAGTGGGATTATGAATTATATTGAGAACGTTGTACATAGAAAACATGCCGTAATGTAACGTTACCCTGAGTGTAAACCTTAGCCGCATTCATCGTGAAGCGTGCAAGCGATTTGCAAAGATTAATTTAAAGGTTAATACAATTTTACACTCACTTCTTCTGGAGGTGCAGCAGGGACATGAATAGTTGGTACCGATTCTTTTTTCAGGAGCAGCTTCTTAGCAAAACCAGCTTTATACTGATCCTCGTTTATAAAGCAGTCTGGTGGTGAGAAAAGATTTGTGAACTGGCAAACATGAAAGCATTGACGTTGCTCGTGGGGAATATTCCCTTCGAAAACAAAACTCAGCCTCTGCGTCTTCAGCGTTTCGGATTTAGGAACATCAGAATGACTCTGTTCGTTATTACACCCAAGAACAGAACACCACAATCGCTTAGACGCCATTCTGCTCCAGCGTATCAACAATGACGGACTATGATGACAGCTCATTCAGGGCGGGGATGTGTTGAAACGCTGCTGTCAATCAACAATCGTGGGAGGCGTCCGATTTAGTGACGTCACGCGGTCAAACGGCTCAATTTGAGGCAGGGGTAAACATATAAGGAGATTAAAACAAAAACACTGGATAGATTTGTATCCTTGTATGATGGTTGTGTACAGGCACTGCCAACACATTTCAGTACAATCAACCTGAAAAAGTGCATGTACCATTATATGACCCCTTTAAAACTCATCTTTCATCACCAAAATGACATATTTAAACGTTATTTCCTTGAAAAAAAATTCTTCATGCCTTAAAATATCTTGACTTTAACTCGACACCCTTGCCTCATTTAGTATACGCGGTTCTATGAATATGCAAATGAGCCCCGCCTCCACTCACTCACTCAGCTCAGAGATCCACTGGTTGACGATCGATCACACGTTGATCTGATTGGTTACAAGGTAGTTTGTGACGTCAGAAACACCAGCGATTTCAAACCGTGTTTTTGAGACTGTCTTTGGTTCACTGCAGTTTTAAGCAGAAAATACTCAGCAATGCTGTCGACTTATGAACTTACACATGGTTTGTCTTAAAGAAGCATATTAAAAAGACATTGAAACAACATTAAAAGCTGGATTTTCACCACATGGGGACTTTTAGAAAATCTAAGGCCGTGAGCTGGTAAGAAATGACAAAATGGTGAAATAAATTGAGGAGACAGAACAGCAATGCCACTAAAAACCAGGATATATTCAGAGAGGTTAAACACTAAATGTCTTTAGAGACATCAGGTTCATCACTGTCTAATAAAATATCTGATAACAGGACAGCAAACTCCCAAGCATCTACTTTATCATAAGAAACATTTGACACACAACACTATATGCTGGCATGGCCGGTAAACACACTTCTCAGATACACACCTGAGACATAAACACTACGACTGGTGTCCATTCATGGCTTCGAACACACACATTGATAAAGATGCATACTGTCGTTTTGGATAAGAGTGTGTGCCGAATGCTGCCGTTATTCAGTGTTATACAGCCACGTTTTGTTCTGTTCACTCATAGGGGTGATTGCACAAGTGAGAACTGTTAGCCGAGTTGTAACTTAAAGAGGCATTACGTTGCAAACTTGCGCACTACTAAATATTTTTGCTTTGTTTGCACCAATAAACAGTTGAAACGTAACTGTCAACTAAACGATTACGAGAGACTAGGAGCAACGGTTGGAATAAAACAGCAGATCGACTGAATTGCATCAATAAGCTCAAGTTTTACTGGAAAAGCTTAAAGGAGTAGTTCACTTCAGAATACATTTCCTGATAATGTTCTCTCGCCCACGTCATCCAAGATGTTTATGTATTTCTTTCTACAGTGGAAAAGAAATTATGTTTTTTGAGGAAAACATTCCAGGGAAAACACTCCATATAGTGACTCCAACGGGTCGAAGGTCCAGATGTGAGTTTCAGTGCAGCTTCAAAGTCTCGACACGATCCCAGCCGAGGAATAAGAGTCTTATCTAGACAAACCAGCGGACATTTTATAAGAAAAATAAACACTTACATACTTTTTAACCACTGATGATCGTCTTGCACTAGCTGTGATGCGACACACATTACGTGATCACGTTGAAAGGTCAAGCGTGACGTAGGCGGAAGTGCGATCTAGTGTTTACAAAGCCAACATGCAAAAGCTGAGTCAAACACCATTTACAAAAATAATAATAATAATAATAATAATAATAATAAAAAGTAAAAGAACGATGTCGGACGATTTTAAAGTTGGAGGAGAAAATGAGATGAGAGTTTATCGCCCTATTCTACATTTCTGAACTGGAACACACGTGACCTTTCAACGTGATTGCGTAATGTGTGTCGCATCACAGCTAGTGCAAGACGAGCATTTGTGGTTAAAAAGTATATAAATGTTTATTTTGTTATAAATGTCCGCTGGTTTGTCTAGATAAGACTCTTATTCCTCGGCTGGGATCGTGTCGAGACTTTGAAGCTGCACTGAAACTCACATCTGGACCTTCAACCCGTTGGCCATTGAAGTCACTATGGAGAAATCCTGGAATGTTTTCCTCAAAAACCTTCATTTCTTTTCCAATGAAGAAAGAAAGACATTAACATCTTGGATGGCGTGGGGGGAGAGTAAATTATCAGGACATTTTAATTCTGAAGTGAATGAAAATGAAAATTCTGTCATCAATTACTGTCCCTCCAGAAAACTCCGCTCTGCTCGATTCATATGGATTTATTTTACGATCTCTTTATGAATGTTTCGAAGCATTCTTATGAGTTTGGGATAACATGAGGGTGAATACATGACAGAATTATATTTTTTGGGTGAACTATCTCATGCGATATTACAGATTACAGACGAATCAAACGGAAAGACAACATATTAATTCACCATTAGCTCACAATATGAACAGTGTGCACTGCTGACACAGCACTTGAATATAAACATATAATCTCAATTCTTCTGGTCCGTTCTGTTAAGAAACGCCCTCTTTTCACAAATGTCGGCCTACGTTTTTATTTAGTGAACATCTTTTACAGAAATGGGTTGTGAATGTTGTGAACTCTTGATTATCAGATCTAAACATGCTTAAAAAGTCATTCCTTCAGCCTAATTAAAGCTTTTCCAAGTTAACTTCATGTTCTGAGCGCAGATTTCCTCAAGGCTGATTGTATGATGTTTGATTGGATGAAGTTGTTTATATCCATGGAGTTTCACAACAGCAACAGGAACAAGAGCACATTATTATGCAATTCCACTGACACACTCGTATCGTGCTCTTATAACAAAATAAAGCATTTTAAATCCCAAAATAAACTGCTAATTTCCATGAATAGAGTTTAAACCACGGCCCTGAAATGTTTTTTTTCATCAAATGGTCAGTGAAGGAGGAACTCCAGAACAGTTTTATTTATTTCCATTTGCAACCCTGTTACCTAAATCAAACTAGTCTAAATTCTGATTGTTTTGTGTGTTTTCTAGTTATAAACATTAAATAAGTATGAGAATTATTACACATGAAATTAAAACAAAGATGCTGTAGAAATGTCCAAATTATGTTAATTGTGGGTGGGTGCAAAAATAACAATATACATTCATTAGATTGTCAAAGTTATGATGTGCATCTATGATTTTGAGTGTTTTAATATAGGCTATACATTCATAAAGGTCTAAATCCCACATTTTCAGTGGGGATGTTGCTGTTATACAGATATTTTATGTTTTTATGCTAGATTAACTTGATAGATGAAATGTATCAAACCAGAAAAACATGATTTCTGCCTCTAATGCTTAAAAAACAACAACTAATGGAACACAATCGTACCATATTCATGGGAAATGGCAAAGAAAATATAGACTAAGATTATACACCCTAGTTTTCACAAACTGACACCAAAAAGTCCCAAAGTAATGAGAGATGTGATTTTCCCCACACAAAAAACACACAAAACCACCGCTTCCAAACTAGAAGTGGTATATTTCCATGCATTTCAATCCTTGCCATCAATCCTGAGGCAATTCGAACACACACACATTAAAAATACAACACATCAACATGGGAATATAAAGTGCTGGACTGAAATGAATCTGAAGGTCTCAGACAATAAGCGTGGGCAAAAGCAGAAGCACGTATCCTCTCATTTGGGTCTGCGCCTCTAAACCGCGCAGAACTGCTGATGTGGGACTTTCCCACAGTTTCAGGCTCCATGTTTGTGACTGGAGAGTCCCGACGAGGGACCGTTCCCAGAATCCAAACACTGTTCCTGGGTCAGTCTGGCTTGCTGGAGTTACACGACTGAGATCAGCGTAAACTAAGAGAAGCCGTCCCTGGATCTGCCGTACACTGAGATATTTTTAAAACACATGTTCTCCAGAGCAAGTAGAAGTGAAGTTTTGGGACAGGAGCCAGGAATAGCAAGAACAGACTGCATTATGGGTATTTTTCTTAACGGGAGGAGTAAGACATGTAGCATTTGGTTTTTCTAAATGACGTCTGTGCTGCAATTGTTAAAGTTTCATACAACAATTTAGTCCAGACACACACATACACACACACACAGTCAGTCACTCTCTCTCTCACACACACACCTCTTCTTTTTCTTCAATGCATTCCTCCTCTGCTCAATTTTTAGAACTACATTGTAACCGTTACACTCGGTGTAAACAGATCTCAAGTCGCATTGGATAATATGCACAAATATAAATGCAAATAAACGGGAACAGAAACGCTTAATGAATTTGCACAGATACTGCTGCCTAATATAACAATATCTTGATGAACTTAAACAGATATTGAATATTAGCGATCAGAAAAGCCCATGTGAGGCGTGACCGCTCCATGTTGAAAGTGAGGTGTGTGAGATGAGCTCTGGAGTCTGTTGCGTAAGATGAGCTCTGGAGTGTGTTGCGTGAGATGAGCTCTGGAGTGTGTTGCGTGAGATGAGCTCTGGAGTGTGTTGCGTGAGACGAGCTCTGGAGTGTGTTGCGTGAGACGAGCTCTGGAGTGTGTTGCGTGAGACGAGCTCTGGAGTGTGTTGCGTGAGACGAGCTCTGGAGTGTGTTGCGTGAGATGAGCTCTGGAGTGTGTTGCGTGAGACGAGCTCTGGAGTGTGTTGCGTGAGACGAGCTCTGGAGTGTGTTGCGTGAGATGAGCTCTGGAGTGTGTTGCGTGAGATGAGCTCTGGAGTGTGTTGCGTGAGATGAGCTCTGGAGTGTGTTGCGTGAGATGAGCTCTGGAGTGTGTTGCGTGAGATGAGCTCTGGAGTGTGTTGCGTGAGATGAGCTCTGGAGTGTGTTGCGTGAGATGAGCTCTGGAGTGTGTTGCGTGAGATGAGCTCTGGAGTGTGTTGCGTGAGACGAGCTCTGGAGTGTGTTGCGTGAGACGAGCTCTGGAGTGTGTTGTGTGAGACGAGCTCTGGAGTGTGTTGTGTGAGATGAGCTCTGGAGTGTGTTGCGTGAGACGAGCTCTGGAGTGTGTTGCGTGAGACGAGCTCTGGAGTGTGTTGCGTGAGACGACCTCTGGAGTGTGTTGCGTGAGACAAGCTCTGGAGTGTGTTGCGTGAGATGAGCTCTGGAGTGTGTTGCGTGAGACGAGCTCTGGAGTGTGTTGTGTGAGATGAGCTCTGGAGTGTGTTGCTTGAGACGAGCTCTGGAGTGTGTTGTGTGAGATGAGCTCTGGAGTGTGTTGCGTGAGACGAGCTCTGGAGTGTGTTGTGTGAGATGAGCTCTGGAGTGTGTTGCGTGAGATGAGCTCTGGAGTGTGTTGCGTGAGACGAGCTCTGGAGTGTGTTGCGTGAGACGAGCTCTGGAGTGTGTTGCGTGAGATGAGCTCTGGAGTGTGTTGCGTGAGACGAGCTCTGGAGTGTGTTGCGTGAGAGGAGCTCTGGAGTGTGTTGCGTGAGATGAGCTCTGGAGTGAGTTGCGTGAGATGAGCTCTGGAGTGTGTTGCGTGAGATGAGCTCTGGAGTGAGTTGCGTGAGATGAGCTCTGGAGTGTGTTGGGTGAGATGAGCTCTGGAGTGAGTTGCGTGAGATGAGCTCTGGAGTGTGTTGCGTGAGATGAGCTCTGGAGTCTGTTGCGTGAGATGAGCTCTGGAGTGTGTTGTGTGAGACGAGCTCTGGAGTGTGTTGCGTGAGATGAGCTCTGGAGTGATGAGCTCTGGAGTGTGTTGCGTGAGATGAGCTCTGGAGTGTGTTGCGTGAGATGAGCTCTGGAGTGTGTTGCGTGAGATGAGCTCTGGAGTGTGTTGCGTGAGATGAGCTCTGGAGTGTGTTGCGTGAGAGGAGCTCTGGAGTGTGTTGCGTGAGATGAGCTCTGGAGTGTGTTGGGTGAGATGAGCTCTGGAGTGTGTTGCGTGAGATGAGCTCTGGAGTGTGTTGTGTGAGACGAGCTCTGGAGTGTGTTGCGTGAGACGAGCTCTGGAGTGTGTTGCGTGAGATGAGCTCTGGAGTGTGTTGCGTGAGATGAGCTCTGGAGTGTGTTGCGTGAGATGAGCTCTGGAGTGTGTTGCGTGAGATGAGCTCTGGAGTTTGTTGCGTGAGATGAGCTCTGGAGTGTGTTGCGTGAGATGAGCTCTGGAGTGTGTTGCGTGAGATGAGCTCTGGAGTGTGTTGCGTGAGAGGCGCTCTGGAGTGTGTTGCGTGAGATGAGCTCTGGAGTGTGTTGAGTGAGACGAGCTCTGGAGTGTGTTGCGTGAGATGAGCTCTGGAGTGATGAGCTCTGGAGTGTGTTGCGTGAGATGAGCTCTGGAGTGTGTTGCGTGAGATGAGCTCTGGAGTGTGTTGCGTGAGATGAGCTCTGGAGTGTGTTGCGTGAGATGAGCTCTGGAGTTTGTTGCGTGAGTTGAGCTCTGGAGTGTGTTGCGTGAGATGAGCTCTGGAGTGTGTTGCGTGAGATGAGCTCTGGAGTGTGTTGCGTGAGATGAGCTCTGGAGTGTGTTGCGTGAGATGAGCTCTGGAGTGTGTTGCGTGAGAAAAGCTCTGGAGTGTGTTGCGTGAGATGAGCTCTGGAGTGTGTTGCGTGAGATGAGCTCTGGAGTGTGTTGCGTGAGATGAGCTCTGGAGTTTGTTGCGTGAGTTGAGCTCTGGAGTGTGTTGCGTGAGATGAGCTCTGGAGTGTGTTGCGTGAGATGAGCTCTGGAGTGTGTTGCGTGAGATGAGCTCTGGAGTGTGTTGCGTGAGATGAGCTCTGGAGTGTGTTGCGTGAGATGAGCTCTGGAGTTTGTTGCGTGAGTTGAGCTCTGGAGTGTTTTGCGTGAGATGAGCTCTGGAGTGTGTTGCGTGAGATGAGCTCTGGAGTGTGTTGCGTGAGATGAGCTCTGGAGTGTGTTGCGTGAGATGAGCTCTGGAGTGTGTTTCATGAGATGAGCTCTGGAGTGTGTTCCGTGAGATGAGCTCTGGAGTGTGTTGCGTGAGATGAGCTCTGGAGTGTGTTGCGTGAGATGAGCTCTGGAGTGTGTTGCGTGAGATGAGCTCTGGAGTGTGTTGCGTGAGATGAGCTCTGGAGTGTGTTGCGTGAGATGAGCTCTGGAGTGTGTTGCGTGAGATGAGCTCTGGAGTGTGTTGCGTGAGATGAGCTCTGGAGTGTGTTGCGTGAGATGAGCTCTGGAGTGTGTTTCGTGAGATGAGCTCTGGAGTGTGTTCCGTGAGATGAGCTCTGGAGTGTGTTGCGTGAGATGAGCTCTGGAGTGTGTTGCGTGAGATGAGCTCTGGAGTGTGTTGCGTGAGATGAGCTCTGGAGTGTGTTGCGTGAGATGAGCTCTGGAGTGTGTTGCGTGAGATGAGGTTTGGAGTTTGTTGCGTGAGTTGAGCTCTGGAGTGTGTTGCGTGAGATGAGCTCTGGAGTGTGTTGCGTGAGATGAGCTCTGGAGTGTGTTGCGTGAGATGAGCTCTGGAGTGTGTTGCGTGAGATGAGCTCTGGAGTGTGTTGCGTGAGATGAGCTCTGGAGTGTGTTGCGTGAGATGAGCTCTGGAGTGTGTTGCGTGAGATGAGCTCTGGAGTGTGTTGCGTGAGATGAGCTCTGGAGTGTGTTGCGTGAGATGAGCTCTGGAGTGTGTTGCGTGAGATGAGCTCTGGAGTTTGTTGCGTGAGATGAGCTCTGGAGAGTGTTGCGTGAGACGAGCTCTGGAGTGTGTTGCGTGAGATGACCTCTGGAGTGTGTTGCGTGAGATGACCTCTGGAGTGTGTTTCGTGAGATGACCTCTGGAGTGTGTTGCGTGAGATGACCTCTGGAGTGTGTTGTGTATTCACCGTATGTCGGGTCAACAGCCTTTGTGGCCGCCAGAAACGAAACGCTTCACAGTTCATCTTTCCTTTTTAAGATGATCAGCGTGATCATATTTCTGCATTGTGAACAGATCATAATCCACTCATTCAGTCTGACCCTGAACTACGAGCATCAGTCAACATGTGACTAATATAAATGCGTGAATATAAAAGCCAATGTCATCGTTTCTGTGTGGTGTTATGAATGTTCTTGTTGGATGGTTTTCACCACTTACTTTACGCTGTCAATATATTTTATAGATTACATTATGGATGAGATACAGTGAATACTGCAGACGCAAACACACACACTCACACACACACACACGATCAAGTCAAACCTTGGCTGCCTGTGTCTCCTGATGGAGTAACGTCAAGCCGGTCAGATCCTCCAGAACACACACTCACACACACACGATCAAGTCAAACCTTGGCTGCCTGTGTCTCCTGATGGAGTAACGTCAAGCCGGTCAGATCCTCCAGAACACACACTCACACACACACGATCAGGTCTAACCTCGGCTGCCTGTGTCTCCTGATGGAGTAACGTCAAGCCGGTCAGATCCTCCAGAACACTCACACACACACACACACACACACACACACACACACACACACGATCAGGTCTAACCTCGGCTGCCTTTGTCTCCTGATGGAGTAACGTCAAGCCGGTCAGATCCTCCAGAACACACACACACACACAGACACACACACGATCAGGTCTAACCTCGGCTGCCTGTGTTTCCTGATGGAGTAACGTCAAGCCGGTCAGATCCTCCAGGAACGAGTGGGAAGAGTTGAAGACCTTCGCTAGGAACTGGAAACCTTCTCGCTCATAATTCTCAAGAACCTGTCAAAAACAAACAGATTGTTAATCAATAACCAGGGCTTCCACACCTTGATTAACTTCAAGACAAGTTTGGACAAGTTTCAAGGACTTTCCAGGTCCAATACCCTCAAATTCAAGGCCTTAATGTGGGACACATTTCGAGTGAGAGCAAGGTGACATCGTGTACATTGTTACATGTCTCAAACACAACTATGCAAAAAAGCTTTTTTCTTTTTGCATTTATTTTTGGCCATATGACAGAGATCTGATATTCTATTTGCCGTATTTCTGTTTTGCATAAAACTGAATAATATTCGGTACATCCTATGCTGTATTATAAAATGATCTGATATTAACTTTTGCATGGATTTTATTGAAAAGAGCTTCGGCTCATGTAACCAGAAGTTTTAAGATATGAATATGCTTTTCTTGCATCATGGGTTTATCTCAACAACCGAAGCAATTCAACATTACATTAAATTAAATATTTGGGCAACAGATTATCACAAATGTTTTATGTTTATTGAAATCAATATACAGTCATTGACAGAACATATTTGGGCTAGTGCGCATATAGGCCACAAAGTGCTGGAGAAATAACACATTAGTGGACCAGAGGGAATAATATGGAAATTTTTCCAGAAAACTTATTACATATTTTGAACATTTCAGTATTTCCCCATTCAAGTAGAGAGGAGCTGGTCTTGGATTGCAAACAGATTTTCCTTGAAAGACAAGGGGCTTCAGCACCGGGTAGCTCTAGGAACTCAGTTATAGGAACTATCCTCCAGTGTGGTTCCCTGAGAACTAATGGTTCCTCGCTCTTCAGGAACTCTGAGTGACGTAAGACTCGCTCGTTGCGGTGACGTTTACTGTGACGCCGCTGAGAACGCCTGAGCTCACAGTGCTCGCATTCTCCTGTTCATTAGTTTACGATCTGTCTAACACACCATTAGATAGAAGTGTTAATCATAGAGAGTAGACAGTATTGAAAAGCATTATTATTAGCGTTTGCCGTGTGTTGATGTCCAGTTTTGCTGAGCAGAAATACAATCATGTTTCTCTCGGTCTCCTCAAAGCAGTGTTGGGTTTTCTCCTCAGTGTAAAAGTCAAGAGCTCCACCTATCACTGTTTTACATGTTCGTAGAGTTAGTTTCTGGAGTAAATATATAGGCTATAATCTGTGTGTTTACACTGCTTTTTAATAATGGCGGGTGCTGGTGTTTCGCGTGCGTTCGGCCAATCAGAGAACACTAACGTCACTGTAGTTCCTATAGCGCTGGTTTAGACCGACCGAGGAGGAGTAAATTAGTTAATCTAAAAGGAGTTCCTAGAACTAAAATTGTTCAAAGTTCCTGCGGTGCGAACGCGCCGACATCTGGGAAACTTCCGCCAATAGTTCTAGGAACTATGAAAGGTTCCTCCGGGGTGAAACCCCCTATTACTCAGGTTATATGCGTGTTTGACTCCAAACTTGCTGTAAACGCACTCATCACACATCAAACACAATGCTATTTATTTAGAAGTTGACCGATTCAACGTGTTCAAATTCGGGAAGCTCGTATACAGTTGGCTTGTTGGCCGGTGCACATCCAAACACAGTGATAACACAATCTGAAACTGCGGTCACATGCAGAGAGAGAGAGGCGGGCGAGAGACATCTGGCACCACTGTCTGTCAGGCTGAAACACTCGAGAAGCTTCTCACTCAGACACACACTCCTCCACAATCACACTGGCTCCTTTCAGCTCGTTCTCAGAGGAGATTGAGTTTCTGCTAAAGCTGATGAATGAGTGGCACTGTTGCTTTCAGTAAACCAGACATGGATGAGTTGACGGACAGAACGGGCGAGAGTAGACCAGAGCTCATCTGTCCAAACCCCATGAACCCGAATGCTTCTTTAAAGAGAACCTATGCTTTTTTACTTTCTTTAGTGTGTAATGTTGCTGTTTGATATTATACTTTATGACATTATGACAAGTGTCAGTGTTTCTGAACTCCTGAAACGCCTACATTGTATCCATTGTATTGGAATGAACACAATATTCCTCATTTAAATAATTCATACGCAGAATAAAGGCCTGTGTTGATTTAGTTAGATTTGACCACAATATGATCACTCTGAAGCACAAATGCTAACAGAGATCAAGGACATTATGTATTTGCTCAGAAATTGTTGAGGTTAACTGTCAAACAAATGGCATTTCAGTAATTCTTTATGTGGAGTCTTTACTAAAATACAACAATCAAAATACAACAATCAAACTACCTACTACGTGAAAACCTTTGAAATCCTAACAGAATCTACAGTATAAAGCTTTTACACAGACATAAATACGAAAACTAATAATTTTCTGTCAGAGTAAACGTATTTATCTTCTTTGAACAAACATCACACTGTATTTGAAACAGATCATGAGCACAAACTTGCTTTCTTGCCTAGCAACAGAACAGCAGGAGGAGCAACTAAACAAGATTTAATTGTGTTTTCCAAGAGTTGACCTCCTTAAATTGGAGCCTTTGACTTATGAAGCCCGTTAAATCACTGACGCAGTGTGACTGTGTGTGTGTGTGTGTGTGTGTGTGAGAGAGGGCGTGCAGCACATCTGGTTTACATACAGCTCTCTCTCTCTCTCTCTCTCTCTCTCTCTCTCTCTCTCTCTCTCTCTCTCTCTCTCTCTCTCTCTCTCTCTCTCTCACTGCTTCTTGTAACTTCCCCTGTAATTGTTTGAAGAGATGGTGGAGGTTTTTCCTCCATGCAGATAAAAACCTCAGATCGTTTAACTCGCGTCTGCCAGTAGTTCGAGTTCATCACTGGGTAAAAATAGCCTTTAACTTCAATGAAACTATACAGAAAACTGAAGACGCGAGTCTTGAGGGACTTTTACTACTAGAACAGGTTTTCCTGCTTGAATGTTGATTATTCCCCATATTCTATATCTCTATGAAGCCCCTCCTTCTGAAAAGCACACTGTACTCTGATTGATCGGCTGGAGCAGTGTGTTGTGATTGGTCGAGCGCTTCGAGTGTGTTTGAGAAATGTCCCGCCCCTTTACATAACCGCCAGTTTAACACACTACTAACTAACTCAACCAGGCCCCGGCCCTTTATTCTGCGTATGAATTATTATAATGAGGAATATTGTGACGTGTTCGTTCCCGGAAGAAACTTAAGACTACAATGGAGGCGTTTCAGGCACTGACACTGATATAGAGAAGAACTGGAGCTTGTTCATGATCAAACAGCAACATTACACACTAAACACAGATGAAGATGGAAACAGCAGAACAGCTCCTCTGTAAATAATAGTTAAGCTTGTTAGCAAACTCCAATATTAACGTTTTGTTATGTCATAAAGTATAATATATAGGATAAAGTATTATAATAATAAAGGATAATAAAAAGTTATCAGAAAGGATTAGTCTGATTTTAGGAACCGTTTGTGTGTGTGTGTGTGTGTGTGTGAGTGATTGAGTGAGGGAGTGAGAGCGTGTGTGTAAAATCCTCACATGTGCTGAAGTGTTTATTTCAGAGGGACATTGTTTCAGTCTGTCTTCATTACGGATGAAACAACTTCTCTAAATTTACAAGTGTTTGTCTGTGGATGACTGGAGTGTTTGTTTCCATGGTTTCACACTCACACACACACACAGCTGATGGAGAGCAACATCACTAACATCACGGACACACGACTGGCTCTTATTTCAGCTCAGCTACTGTTACTAGAGCTTATATAAGACAAACACCATTAATCAACACTTCCTGTTTTCTATTCTATCCATCCATCCATCCATCCATCCATCCATATAGCCAAAACCCAAAAGTATTGGGACACCCCTCCAAATCATTCAATTCAGGTGTTCCAATCCCCTACATGGCCACCGTTGTATAAAATCAAGCACTAGGAATACAGATGCTTCTACAAACATCTGTGAAAGAATGGGTCGCTCTCAGAGGAGCTTAGTGAACTCAAGCGTGGGACCGTGATCGGTTGCCACTTATGCAATAAGTCCATTTGTAAAATTTCCTCACTATTAAATATTCTATGGTCAACTGTTAGTGGTATTACTACAAAGTGGAAGCAATGGGGAACAACAGCAACTCAGCCACGAAGTGGAAGGTCACGTAAAATCACAGATCGGGTCAGCGCATGCTGAGGCTCACAGTGCACAGATGTCACCAACTTTCTGCAGAATCAACAGCTACAGACCTCCCAACTTTGTGTGGCCTTCAGATTAGCTCAAGAACAGTGCGTAGAGCTTCATGGAATGGGTTTCCATGGCGTAAAGGATGGGTTGCAGTGGCGTAAAGTGTGAGATGCGTTGGATGCAGTGGTGTAAAGCGTGAGATGCAGTGGAGTAAAGCGTCGGATGCAGTGGAGTAAAGCGTGAGATGCAGTGGAGTAAAGCGTGAGGTGCAGTGGAGTAAAGCGTTGGATGCAGTGGTGTAAAGCGTGAGATGCAGTGGAGTAAAGCGTTGGATGCAGTGGAGTAAAGCATGAGATGCAGTGGAGTAAAGCGTGGGGTGCAGTGGAGTAAAGCGTGGGGTGCAGTGAGTAAAGCGTGAGGTGCAGTGGTGTAAAGCGTGAGATGCAGTGGAGTAAAGCGTTGGATGCAGTGGAGTAAAGCATGAGATGCAGTGGAGTAAAGCGTGGGGTGCAGTGGAGTAAAGCGTGGGGTGCAGTGAAGTAAAGCATGGGGTGCAGTGAAGTAAAGCGTGGGGTGCAGTGGAGTAAAGCGTGAGGTGCAGTGGAGTAAAGCGTGGGGTGCAGTGGAGTAAAGCGTGGGGTGCAGTGAGTAAAGCGTGGGGTGCAGTGGAGTAAAGCGTGGGGTGCAGTGGTGTAATGTGTCAGATGCAGTGGTGTAAAGCGTGGGATGCAGTGGTGTAAAGCGTGGGCTGCAGTGGTGTAAAGCGTGGGATGCAGTGGAGTAAAGCGTGGGATGCAGTGGAGTAAAGCGTGGGATGCAGTGGAGTAAAGCGTGGGATGCAGTGGAGTAAAGAGCGGGGTGCAGTGGAGTAAAGCGTGGGGTGCAGTGGTGTAAAGCATGGGGTGCAGTGGTGTAAACCGTGGGATGCAGTGGAGTAAAGCGTGGGGTGCAGTGGAGTAAAGCGTGGGATGCAGTGGTGTAAAGCATGGGGTGCAGTGGTGTAAAGCGTGGGATGCAGTGGTGTAAAGCGTGGGGTGCAGTGGTGTAAAGCGTGGGGTGCAGTGCTGTAAAGCGTGGGGTGCAGTGGTGTAAAGCGTGGGGTGCAGTGGTGTAAAGCGTGGGGTGCAGTGGTGTAAAGCGTGCGATGCAGTGGAGTAAAGCGTGGGATGCAGTGGAGTAAAGCGTGGGGTGCAGTGGTGTAAAGCGTGGGGTGCAGTGGTGTAAAGCGTGGGATGCAGTGGAGTAAAGGGTGGGATGCAGTGGCGTAATGTGTCAGTTGCAGTGGAGTAAAGCGTGGGGTGCAGTGGTGTAAAGCGTGGGGTGCAGTGGTGTAAAGCGTGGGGTGCAGTGGTGTAAAGCGTGGGGTGCAGTGGTGTAAAGCGTGGGGTGCAGTGGTGTAAAGCGTGGGGTGCAGTGGTGTAAAGCGTGGGGTGCAGTGGTGTAAAGCGTGGGGTGCAGTGGTGTAAAGCGTGGGATGCAGTGGAGTAAAGCGTGGGGTGCAGTGGTGTAAAGCGTGGGATGCAGTGGTGTAAAGCGTGGGATGCAGTGGAGTAAAGCGTGGGGTGCAGTGGTGTAAAGCGTGGGGTGCAGTGGTGTAAAGCGTGGGATGCAGTGGAGTAAAGCGTGGGATGCAGTGAAGTAAAGCGTGGGATGCAGTGGCGTAATGTGTCAGTTGCAGTGGAGTAAAGCGTGGGATGCAGTGGCGTAAAGCAGCCGCCACTGGACTCTAGAGCAGCAGAGACGTGTTCTCTGGAGTGAGGAATCACACTTCTCTGTCTGGCAATCCGATGGACGAGTCTGGGTTTGGCGGTTGCCAGGAGAACGGTACTTGCCTGACTGCATTGTCACCACCACGAGAATAACAAATAAAAAGGTAATTGCGACTTTTTATCTCACTATCTATCTATCTATCTATCTATCTATCTATCTATCTATCTATCTATCTATCTATCTATCTATCTATCTATCTATCTATCCATCATCTGAACATTTCTTTCTATCCATCCATCCATCCATCCATCCATCCATCTATCTATCCATCCATCATCTGACTATTTCTTTCTATCCATCCATCCATCCATCCATCCATCCATCCATCTATCTATCTATCTATCATCCATCCATCTATAAAATAACTGAATCACATCAAAATCACCTGAAACTAAGGCCCTGTCCACACGGACACGGGTATTTTTATAACCGTGATTTTTTTTACGCGGTTCGGCCGTTCGTCCACACGAAAACGCACTGAAACCGAACATTTTTGAAAACCCCTGCCAGGGTGAGGATTTTCAGAAACGCCGGTTACAGTGTTGTCGTGTAGACAGTGATACCGGGGTTTTTGCCTTGCGGCGTCAGAGTGTGCGCCATTATCCGCTGTGTTTGACGTCAGATTTGTGCTTCTGATTGGGCAACGTGGCTTTACCATAGACTGTAATGGCGCTTTTCCACTGCTGGTACGGCTCGGTACGGTTCGGCTCGCTTCTCTTTTCCACTGCGTGGTACGACTCGACTCGGTACAGCACGGTTCGGTTCACTTTAGCTCGGTTGCTTTTCCACCGCAGTTAGTACCCCTTCAAAGTGGGTGGGACTGATCGTTATTTTGTCCCTACACTGCTTGTAGGTTCGGTGATAGCCGTGTGCGGCTAAGAGCTGAGCTACTTCTTGGAACACTTTTTCATTCCGTTTTGCCCCATCCAGCTCTCGCTGGATCCGCTCCTCGGCAACCAACGAGAGGAACGTCTGCACCTCGTCCACTGACCACGATTCAGCCATTTCTTTTTAAAGTTTTGATCTCTTTTTTTTTATTTAAATCTAGCGGGTTTAGTGTCTCGTGTCGCAAATCCAATGACGCTGGTAGTGACGATTCTGTCTGACCAATCAGTGATCTGCAGTGTTTTTACGTCACATTTTATTACCGGTATGGTACGCTTGGAACCTCAACAGACCAGGTACCATTTAAAGCGAGCCGAAGCGAGCCGTACCGTACCGTACCATGCAGTGGAAAAGCACCACAAGTGAGCCGTACCGAACCGTACCGTACTATGCAGTGGAAAAGCGCCAAAGCGTGCCGTACCGTACTGAACCGTACCGTACCATGCAGTGGAAAAGCACCATAAAAAAAGATGGACGACGCCCCTTCGCTCTTTTCAAGTCCGTTGGTGCTTCAGTGACTACTTCGCACAGAGAACCTGTCAATCACAGCTGTCAATCATGATGTCACATCACCGTTTTTCTAGCATCAAATAACTAACTAAAAACAAACTTATTTTAAAAACAAACACTTGAAATTACATCAACGTGATAGAAACTACAGTAAATGACAGAAACTATCTTTAGAAAAAAGATATGTTAAGTGTAATTTAACTGTTTAGTTGGTCTCGCGTCCCGTTGAATAACATGGGGAGGCGGGGTTTATGACCTATACTAGGACTGGCCTCTGGGGGGCGATCGAGACGTTTTGGCTTCACTTTTGAGGGCTTGTGCGCCACGCTTGGCCTTTATGGTTAAGGGTTATATCGCCGCCTGCTGGCGTGGCATGCTCTTGACCGCGCTTGATAGCATGTTTTTGCGTTTCCATGTAGACGGAGATCAAGCATGTGTGGACGGGATTTTTTTTTAAAAACGCTGTAGGAAAAACTCCGGTTATAAAAATACCCGTGTCCGTGTGGACAAGGCCTAATACTAAAGATGTCTATTCAGAGCTCATGGATTTAGTCAGTGTTTAAATTAAAGGGCCTTTACTTCTGTTCACTACAGAAAAACCTTTTATTTGGAAGCTTAAAGAAACAAGTTAAAAATAATTTACCAACCCTTAATAAATAATGTCTTCACACTGAAAATGTATATTTTTAGATAAACTATATCTGTAAAAGACATGGATAGGAACCCCTCGACACTGACCTCACACAGTCTTGCATCAAAGTGTAAAGATCTGAGACATTTTACGAGGCTTTTTATGTCTTTACAGTGCAAAGAAAATAGAAAGAGAGCGAGAGCGAGCAAGTGAGTGAGCGAGAGAGAGAGAGAGAACTTGGGAGAAAGTGAGTGAAGAGGGGGAAGGGAAGAGTTACGGCTTCAGACTCACTGTATTCACGTACCAGTGTGTGTTTGGGAGGAAGGAGTGGCTCCGAAAACACTAAATAAGAGCGAGGGCGAGTGAAAAACCACATCCACACATGCAGAAGAGATTTATGAGACGCGAACCCGTCGACAACAGCGTGACCGCTGGGAAAAATCACTTCAACTCAGCCCTAATTACTCGCATGCGACTGTGACATCAACAAGAAGCTTAATTCAACACACACGGCCTCTCTAACACACACACACACACACACACACACACTCATCTACAGACACTTCAAATATCTGGAGGACAAGCATGCTTGAAATACCACTAGACTCTGACACTCCTTACACAAGCATAGTATTTGATTATAAATTATTGCATTATAATAGCAAAACCTGTTTTTTAGTCAATGCTTGACTCTGGCACTGCGTGACATTTTTAATAAAGTGTCATTTTAATAAAGCATGTGAATGGTCACTTACTACTGTTGAGCATGCGGTGCATTTGTCAAACGCCAAACTCGCAGGGAGGACGTTATCAAATCTTGCCAGGAATCCTCGAATCTGAAAAGACAACAAATGTTTTTAAGCAGCACACAATCAGTAAAGAAAATATTCCTCGATCTCTAGCGCCACCTGGTGTGTGTTAGTAAGAACAGCAGGAAGTAACGATATAAAAATCAAAGTAACACTTTATTTTAAAGTGATGGTTGCACATTACTACAAGTACTTACAGTAAATCTAGCATAATTACATGTAAATGACCCTAAACCAAACCCTAACTCTATAGAAAGTACTTATTTAAGCTACTTCACCTTAAAATAAATTGGAACCAAATCAAATTTAGGTTACACTTTATTTTAAGGGTGTCATTGTTACAGTGTAATTATATATTCAAGTACGATATGTTTCAGTTTAGTTTGCGCCGACCCTGGGTTTTAGGCCCCATGAAAGTGGTTTGGCTTTTAGCGTGTTCATCGCCATAGTAACTAACGCTAAACGGCTGACCTGGCCCGGGTCAGCTGATGCTCCATGTTAGAGGTTGCAAACCGAACTTGGACCAATCAGCTGCGAGCAAAGTGTCACATGTCTGATGAGATGAAGCCACTCCTGTTTCCACTCCAAATTAAAGATCACAACAGCAAATTATTTTTAAAGACAAAATCATCTGGCTTTTACTAATGCTTATTTAGAATAATAATCTGTATGATTTAGATATTACTTATGTAATTATTATACCGTTAATCGATCACACACGTGCAATTTTAGCTGATCAATTATTATGCACTGATTAAATGAATAAATATATAAAGGTAATATAAATATGCTTTAGAATCAATAGATGAAGCTATAAAATGACAACATGTGAGCTTGAATGTTCAATTCTCTCTATAGCTTTATCAACTGTATAAACTAACTAACAACTTTTACTTGCACTGATATATAGCAAGACTTTTTCTTTTAGTTGTCCTCTTTCATAGACAGCTATTTTCTTCTTGCCGTGTAAATTAAATTTGTTTAAATTCTTAATATTTTTTTTGTAATCTCGTAATATTGTGCAGAAGAGAGACGTGAATCTCAGTTGCTCTGTTCCTCAGCGCGTGATTGGCTGTTCGCTCCTCTTTAAATACATCATTATAAAAACAAAATCATTCTTTAAATCAAAATGAAATAACCTCTAATGCACCACACACACTTTCCAATCCAGAAACAGTTGTAGCATAGTATATAAAACGTCTTACTGTGACGATATACGGTTTATCTCAGGTAATTTCATGAGAATAAAGTATATTTATAATGCAATGCCAATCAAGCAAGCCTCTCTCATCCTATATAATACTGTTTAATTTTAAATATCCTATATACTACTGTTTAACTAAATATCCTATATAATACTGTTTAATTTTAAATATCCTATATAATACTGTTTAATTTTAAATATCCTATATAATACTGTTTAACTTTAAATATCCTATATAATACTGTTTATTTTTTAAATATCCTATATAATACTGTTTAACTTTGAATATCCTATATAATACTCTTTAACTTTAAATATCCTATATAATACTGTTTATTTTTAAATATCCTATATAATACTGTTTAATTTTAAATATCCTATATAATACTGTTTAACTTTAAATATCCAATATAATACTGTTTATTTTTAAATATCCTATATAATACTGTTTATTTTTAAATATCCTATATAATACTGTTTATTTTTAAATATCCTATATAATACTGTTTAACTTTAAATATCCTATATAATACTGTTTAATTTTAAATATCCTATATAATACTGTTTAATTTTAAATATCCATAATACTGTTTAACTTTAAATATCCTATATAATACTGTTTAATTTTAAATATCCTATATAATACTGTTTATTTTTAAATATCCATAATACTGTTTAACTTTAAATATCCATAATACTGTTTATTTTTAAATATCCTATATAATACTGTTTAATTTTAAATATCCTATATAATACTGTTTAACTTTAAATATCCTATATAATACTGTTTAACTTTAAATATCCTATATAATACTGTTTAACTTTAAATATCCTATATAATACTGTTTAATTTTAAATATCCTATATAATACTGTTAAACTTTAAATATCCTATATAATACTATTTAATTTTAAACATCTTATATAATACTATATATTTGACCTGTGTTTTAAATTAATTTCCATTATATTTATCATATTTATTGAGTATATATAGGCTACATATGTATTATAAAAACTTAGGATTTTATTTATTTTACATATTTATTTATTTTACTATGCTATATTTTTATGCATGTGTGTGTGTGTATTTACTTAATATAAATTATATTTATAATACGTTTTTATTATATAAAATTTATTTTCTGTATTATTTTTTCTATATATTTTTGTACACACTTTTTTTTTTTTACTTTACTATAATATTTTTACTCTATACTATATATTTGTATGAACCCTTTCTGCAAGTAAATGTAAATGATTATTGGTGGTTTTATGAAAGCTCAGTGTTTTCTGGGGGTGGAATAAACGAGTGGTGTGTGTTTGGTCACAGGCACACACTCCTCACAGTCTCGAGAGCTTCTATCTTAATTGAAAGCGAATTAAAGAAAGTAATTACGCATTACCCATGAATCCATGCGCTCCAGCTCAAGACACTTTGATGTAAATCCACATTCATGGTGTCAAATCCACAAAATAAGACGGATTCATATTTAGAAATTCCTCCAATGTCTTTCTGTTCAAATCTAATTACGTTTTAAATCAAATTGGAGGGAAGAAATATCAGGGAAATGAAGTTTGAGCATGAGCTCAACCATATTAAACATGTCTGAATGTCATCGCAACAAAATATGAAAGCAAGAGTCATTTACTGTAAAGAAAGATGCATACTTTACAATCCAAACATTAAAAAATGTCTGTGACTGAAAAGACTTTCGACTTTTGACTCAAACAAAAGACTTTGTTTGATTGTGGTTAGTGGATGATGTTGCTGGTTAGTTCGGAGAACCGTTTGTTTCCAGATGACACTTTTCTTGTTATTAATGCAATTAAATGCATACAAATGCTGTTTATGCTGCTATATTGTTGTGGCCACAATATATATTTTCCGTTATTAATCATCTGGGCTGGTAAATGAAAAGTTGCAGGTTTGAAGGAAAAGAAAGGGAAGTTATTTGAGGTTTAAAACACACTACCGTTCAAAGGTTTGCGGTCGGAAAGATGTTTTAATGTTTATGAAAGAGTCTCTTTCTGCTCAGCAATGCTGCATTTATTCCTGGAAGCATGTCACCGCCAAGAGAATAAAACATAAAAAGGTAATTGCGACTTTTTATCTCACAATTTTGACTTTATTTCACTCAATTTTGACTTTATTTCACTCAATTTTGACTTTTTCACTCAATTTTGACTTAATTTTACTCAATTTTAACATTATTTCACTCAATTTTGACTTAATTTCACTCAATTTTCACTTTATTTCACTCAATTTTCACTTTATTTCACTCAATTTTGACTATTTCACTCAATTTTGACCATTTCACTCAATTTTCACTTTATTTCACTCAATTTTCACTTTTTCCACTCAATTTTGACTTAATTTCACTCAATTTTGACTTAATTTCACTAAATTTTCACTTTACTTCACTCAATTTTGACTTTTTCCACTCAATTTTGACTTTATTTCACTCAATTTTGACTTAATTTCACTCAATTTTCACTTTTTCACTCAATTTTCACTCAATTTTCACTTAATTTCACTCAATTTTCACTATTTCACTCCATTTTGACTTTTTCACTCAATTTTCACTTTATTTCACTCAATTTTGACTTGATTTCACTCAATTTTGACTTAATTTCACTCAATTTTGACTTGATTTCACTCAATTTTGACATTTCACTCAATTTTCACTTAATTTCACTCAATTTTGACTTTTTTCACTCAATTTTGACTTGATTTCACTCAATTTTGACTTGATTTCACTCAATTTTGACTTTATTTCAATCAATTTTGACTTTATTTCACTCAATTTTGACTATATAAAGTCTAAATCTATAAAAAGTCGCAATTGTCTTATAAAATCTGAAATGGGAGATATCAAAATGATCTTTTAAAATGTTTTATTCTGTGGCAGAAACAAGCTTCATATTTATTTGATCAAATATAAAAACAGTGGAATATTAAAAACAGTGAAATATTACTCCAGTGTAAATCAGCTGTTTTCTATGTGAATATACATATACTGAATTTTCAGCATCATTACTCCAGTCTTCAGTGTCACATGATCCTTCAGAAATCACTCTAATATGATGATCTGATGCTCAAGAAACATTTGTTGAAAGCAGTTCATATTTTTGTGGAAACATGGACACAATTTTAAATGCCTTTCCTGTCACTTTTGATCAATTCAATGCATCTTTGATTAATAAAAAAAACACTTGTACTGACTTCTAAACGAGAGTGTGGAGAGGGATTTTGTATCCGTGAGTGGAGCTTCCCAACACAACACCACCGTAATACCAACCAAACGATCAATAATAACGTCCCGTTGCTTGTTAGAGCTTCATCACACACACACACACAGTCCTGAGACACACAGCTGACAAGCTCTACTCTCAAACACACACACTCTCACTAGGCCATCACAGATCTCCTGGTTATTAAAAACTAAACCTTCAGAGCGGATCTGCTGCAGTTCCTGGGACATCCAGCAGGGGTCAGCATGAACCAGCAAGACTCGTCCCCCAACGTCATCATGCAACATTAATGCAGAAACCCTCATAACACTACAGCCCATCCAGATCGATTCATAAGGTCAGGGGTTATAATGACCCGGTCGTGGCATGTGTCCGGTTCACCAGCGTCTGCTGCTGTGATGACATTGAGTCAGTCAAGAGAGCTTTCCTGATTAATCGCATTATTCGTAAGAAGTCGCGTATAAATTATGATTTCCTGAGGAGGGAATATTCATGCTGTACGAGATCATAACCCAGAGAGCGGCTCTTTGACGTCTGTAGCTGCGTCATTAGCCCCCTGTGTGTGTGTGTGTGTGTGTGTGTGTGTGTGGCTAAGCTTCAGCACACAGGCAGGGGGTCCTGCTGTGCCACTTTATGAATTATAGCGAGACTGTCAAATTGGAAGATGCAACAATATAAACAACTGCATGTAAAATGCATCATAAATGCGAGTGCACGCAAGCACAGCGAAATATATGCTGGTGCTTGTCAATGGTGTCCTTTAAAAATAAGTATCATACACTAAAAAAAATGGTGTAGAACTTAAATAATTTAAGAAGCTTAAGAAATAATTACAATGAAACAGCAAGTAACATATTGACTTAAACATGAGATTTTCAATTAGTAAGACTGAAATAGTATCTTCCTGTAAAATATATTATAAATCATCTTTTTAACATGCACACCATGTGAAAAACAGGAGGATTTGCACTGCAAAAAAATAATATTTTATATTTCTCGTTATCCTCGAGGAATAGGAACAGTGTTTCTGTCTTGTTTTCCAGCACAAATATCTAATCTTTCTTAAATCAAGACACATTTACTGGAGAAGAACAATGACTGAAGTGAATTTATGCTTAAAATAAGATTAAATCTTTGCCAATGGAGTCAGAAAAATGAACTTAATTCGAAAGGAAAACATTGACCTCATTGGCAGATATTTGTTATTATTTTAAGCAAAAACTCATTTGATTTTTAAACATTTTTCAGTAAACAAGACTTAATATCTTCAGTCATTTTGCTTCTCCAGTAAATGTATCTTGATTTAAGAATGTTTCGATATTTGTACTGATTCATAATCACTTCTTTTTGAGTAAGAAAGATTTATTAACAGCATATAATTAGGGGAAAAGGGGAAATTGCAATTATTATGTGGAATCAGAATCAGTTCTTTATCAATCCCATCTATAACATAAATGCCTACGTCATACACTGTTTTTTTAAACTAAACGGCAAACACCTCTAATTAAAAAATCATGGCTATGACATCACAACCATGAGCTCATTAACATATGACCTCCCATCAGCAATATTCAGCAGCTTGGCTCCTCCCAGTGAATCACACCTACACAGAGTTTAGCCAATCACATCAGAGCTCATTTAAATACTGAAGTCTTAAAGGGATAATTCACTCAAATCATGATGTCATCATCCATTCATTCTCAAAATATTGTATGTTCCACACAAGGAAGAAGGTCATACAAGTTTGGAATAGCATGAGTAAAGTTGACAATCTTAATGTTTCCCTTTAAAGGTACAATGGCAAAACATTCACATGTACTCACTTGAGCGATGCTTTTAGCCAAACTGGCATTACATTACATCCATGATGTAGATGTTATCAGATGCATTCCCTGAGGATTGAACACAAGAAAGGGACTCGCTATAAATGTATTTGGTGTGACACACAATGTGTGAAAGTGAATGGGATCTGACATGGCAAAATGATCACCCCAATCCCCATCAGTGTTTTGTTATGATTAACTATAATAACCCCAGTCCCCATCAGTTTTATGTTATGATTAACTATAATAACCCCAGTCCCCATCAGTTTTATGTTATGATTAACTATAATAACCCGAGTCCCCATCCACTATCAGTGCATGGAAAAGAGCAGTGTGAACATTCTACTAAATATCTCCTTTTTACATGCGTGTTCGATGTTAACTCAAAGGCTCAGAGAAATAGTCATGTATAATATACACTCACCTAAAGGATTATTAGGAACACCATACTAAAACCGTGTTTGACCCCCTTTCGCCTTCAGAACTGCCTTAATTCTACGTGGCACTGATTCAACAAGGTGCTGAAAGCATTCTTTAGAAATGTTGGCCCATATTGATAGGAAAGCATCTTGCAGTTGAATTTCTCAACAGAAATCGAGACTCATCAGACCAGGCAACATTTTTCCAGTCTTCAACTGTCCAATTTTGGTGAGCTCTTGCAAATTGTAGCCTCTTTTTCCTATTTGTAGTGGAGATGAGTGGTACCCGGTGGGGTCTTCTGCTGTTGTAGCCCATCCGCCTCAAGGTTGTGCGTGTTGTGGCTTCACAAATGCTTTGCTGCATACCTCGGTTGTAACGAGTGGTTATTTCAGTCAAAGTTGCTCTTCTATCAGCTTGAATCAGTCGGCCCATTCTCCTCTGTCCTCTAGCATCAACAAGGCATTTTCGCCCACAGGACTGCCGCACACTGGATGTTTTTCCCTTTTCACACCATTCTTTGTAAACCCTAGAAATGGTTGTGCGTGAAAATCCCAGTAACTGAGCAGATTGTGAAATACTCAGACAGGCCCGTCTGGCACCAACAACCATGCCACGCTCAAAATTGCTTAAATCACCTTTCTTTCGCATTCTGACATTCAGTTTGGAGTTCAGGAGATTGTCTTGACCAGGACCACACCCCTAAATGCATTGAAGCAACTGCCATGTGATTGGTTGATTAGATAATTGCATTAATGAGAAATTGAACAGGTGTTCCAAATAATCCTTTAGGTGAGTGTATAAAAGTCATGTTTTTTCTACAAAAACCCCCTTGACGGACATTATAATCAACTCAGGGAGAAAAAAATGATAAAAAAGAACAGAATATGGCAGCATTTACACTTGGCATTAACATGCGACCTGTATCTGGATGTTGTCCACATACACATGTAAGACAAGTGTAAACGCACATCTGATCGGAATGTTATCTGATCAGTGTGTCCCGGTTCGAAGGTAGTCGAGGATGCATTGTGATCGGATCTCAGTGTAATGTAAACGCAATCCAGCCAACGTGTCTGCATTCACAGGTGAACGTAATTTAAATCCCCGCCCAGTCTCCCCGCGTGACTGTCAGAAAGTAATGGCCAGACGCAGTTTAAACACGAAATTAAACTTATTTGAACAATAAACGTCAATCTTTAAAACAGTTTATTTATGTGTCATTTTTCATTTTAATTGTGCAACATTATGTAAACGAGGCGATCGCCTGTACACTCACAGTCAGTCATGAGATCTTAATGAAGAGCTGCACTTGCCAGAGGAATAATCTGACTTTTTTAATGTTTTAAATTTTGAATGTTTTTTTTTGTTTTAGCATGTTTATCAATCTCCCATTTCTGTCAATATAGTAATTGCACGCAACCTTAAACCCAGATGATCGATGATGTGACTTGTTTAACATGATCAACCCAGTTATTTTTGTAAGATCAATTCTGGAAGTATTCCTTCTTTCAAAAAATATAATTTGATCTAATTAATGGAGATTGCATATGAAAGTAAAGTGAGTGAGTGAAAGCAATTGGGATGTTGTTTAATTTGTATCATCTTTACTATTTATCTGGTGTCGTGCCACAGACCTGATTTAAATATTATGCGAGAAACAGAAATCCGATCGTTATCCAGATACAGAGGCTGCTTAATGTGAACAAATATGATGTCCTGATAGGCTAATGATCCGATCTGCTTGATCGGATCACGGTGATCGCATGTTAATGGCAAGTGTAAACGCAGCCTCTGACCCTTTCAATTCTGTTCACGCGTGTGAAAGTGACGTCACACTGAATCCTCAGACAAGAGTTGCAGGTCAAGAGTGAGTCGAAACACTTTGTCTTCATCCCCAATTTACCCTTCCCTGCTTCTCCTCCTCCTGCTCCTCCCTGCCTCCAGACACTCATAAAGCTGTGAACGACCCCAAGCGAGCGGAGATGAGACACACACCGCCATCACTAAACACTCTCGTGAAGGATTAGCCCACGGATTTGCTCCTGCAATGTGCAGTTTCATTCTTCAATGGCAATCCAGTGACACAGTGAGGAGAACAGCAGAACCAACACACTTGACACTTCTGGTGAAGATGTTATTATTTAGAAAATTAGTGATTTAGATATATATTTGTGCACTATTATTTCCTCTATGTGTGACTTTGGTTTGACTTTCTGGAAGCCTGAAGAAAGGCATGAAATGTTGCAGAAAATTCTATACTGAGTGAGAAGTCACATGGTACAAGAAATAAAAATATCTATAGAGTGTGTTGCCATTTTTGGAAAAGGATGTATGGTATATTAGTGGCTGTTCAGTAGCGCAATATTTTGTGGTAAAGTATATTTACCAATATTTTATATCGATAAAGTAGCGCAAAGTATTGCAATATTTAATTATAAAATTATCTGTTTTACTTTCGGGTTTTCTCTGAGTTTACTCTGATAATTTACAGTTATTACATCCACAAGGTGGTGCTTGTTGCGGTGTTTAAGCTCTAAGTTACTCTTATTTATATGATTATTCTCTGCTTTATGTTACTCTATTGTATTTAAATAATTGTAAGTTATGTGCTGGGAGCTCAGCATTCATGTGAGAGGTCTCCAGTTCAGAGAATAATGGCGTCCTTCAGGTAATGTGTAGAAAATAACATTCACAGAAGTAAATGTGACATTTGAAGTGAGTTGAGTCTTATTTTCCTCATTTTTTGTAATGCCTTTGAATAATATGCGGGACATGTATCGCAATATATCGCAGAATCGAATCGCAATACTTGCTGTAACGCAATATGTTAAGAATCGCAATAATATTGATTCGTGGCCCAAATATCGCAATACAATCGAATCGTCACATTTTTGCCAATTCCCACCCCTGTGGTATACAGGTGAAACTCGAAAAATTAGAATATCGTGCAAAAATTCATGTACTTCAGCAATTCAAATTAAAAGGTGAAACTAATATATTTAGTATATATAACTATATACATATGCATGATTATACTTTTCAGAGGGCCGACATTTCTGTATTTAACATCCTTTTTTTTATCGATTTCATGTAATATTCTAATTTTCAGGGATTTTGAATTTGGGGTTTTCATAAGCCGTAAGACATAATCATCAAAATTATAACTTTTGCACGATATTCTAATTTTTCGAGTTTCACATGTGAGCTGAGCAAAGGTCTGGAGTCATCTTCTGCAGAAGATTTGTTGTAAAATAAAGTCTAATATTTCTGGCATCAAAGATCTCTGAGAAGTGATTTCACAAAAGAGAGAAGCCAAGACACTTCACACACACAACATGGAGTAACCGACTACATCTCTACAACACCTGCCCACAAAAGAGAGAAGCCACGACACTTCACACACACAACATGGTGTAACCGACTACATCTCTACAACACCTGCCCACAAATAGACTCCAGCACCGCAGTCTTCGTTAACCAGTCTCGTGAGATTGATCTAAATTTTAACATTCAAAGACAATTTCACTTTTTTTGTCTTTAATTGTTTCTTTAATTTATATCTTATATTGTATTTATCCTACTAAAGGTCAAATTTGTACACATATTTTGATCTTTTGTTATCTTGTCTGTGCGCTGACTTGCAAAATACCCTTAAAATCCAACATGAAAAATAATTGTGATAAGATTGTGGATCAGTGATTCAGCAGGGTATTTGTATAATAATAAAATTCATCATTATAATTAGGGATGCACGATATATATGGTATCGGCCGATATATGTTCATTTTTTATCTTATCATTATTATCGGCCCAATAAGAAAATCTGGCCGATATATTAAAGCTGATTAATAATGTATTATTTCCTTCAGCTGAGACGCTTCAGATGCGACTGTTCAACATGATGGTGATGAATCGCTTGAAATATGATTGAAATCACTTTTTAAAAAAAGGAAATGCAGTAAAGTGCAACACAAGTCTGTCATATCGGCTACATAAAATTATAATAAGAACATCATTATGTGTTTGGGACATGGATTTTAATGGTGAGACTTGTGTTTTTGTAATCAGGCTCTCAAAAATTATATAAAAACTTGGATTTAGATTTATCTGACAATATATCGGTTATCGGCTTTCAAATATAAAGAAATATCGGTTTTCGGTATCGGCCAAAATTTTCATATAAATATATATGTATATAATAATATATATATATCCATAACTGACCTGATGTGGGACGAGACCCAGTGATGTTGGCGGCTCATTCATCCGGTCATCGCTGCTACTGGCCACTGCGTAACCTCTGGCAGAAAAACAGATTTATGCTTAGAGACTTTCTGTTAGTGTGTGTGTGTGGTCAGGGGAGGGGGGGGAATGCTCCTCTATTTAGTCAGATTTAATCACAAATCCTGAGGCCATCAGTGTGATTCAAATGGCAGACACTCAAAGTGTCAGAAAAAGTCAATATGCTCGAACATGACCAGCCATTGACACCGTCATCACCTGTGTGTGTTAGCGCGCGAGCAAAGCGAGACCTGAACTGCACACACTCCCATCTGTATTTAAACTAAGCTAATTTAAGCTTTGCCAATTAAAACATTTCAGAGCAAGACGAAAAGAGAACTTGCACACGCTGTGAGAAGATTTGTGTGTGTGTGTAATCATCCGAAGCACGCACACGTCTCAGACAGCGCGCAAATATTGAGTCCTCTTTCAAGTCTTGTGCTTGAATGGACAAATTCACACAAAAATGATGTCAACATGTCCGTATCCCAGCAGACATAGTCTGTTAAGCCTAAAGTAAACTTATACTGGCGAGAAAGACAACGCATGTGTAACAAAATGTGTAAATCTTTTTATTAATTGGTCAGATTTTATTAATGAAAACGAAGCTTTTTGAAAACGCTCACCAAAGTGGATAACTTTGAAAAAGCAGTTTTCGTATTGTAGTGTGGACCGTCTAAATGATGATGTAAGTTTAGTCATGTGACGCATATTGTACCAATAGATATTGATGTTTATAGCGGTATTGTGCCTGTTATCTGCTATTCACTTTCACACTGTTGCTGGAATATGTTCCTTCACACACTCTTCATATCACAGTCCTGCACAGACGACAGAATACACTCGCATCTGCTGTCCTGCGGCGAAACATGAGCAGTTTTAGCGTTTTACACCAAACATATAATAGTGAGTGAGAGCGACCTGGACGATCAGTGGATGAGGAGATATTTTGCTCAATAAAATGATCCTGTCAGAAGAATTGCGCGATAACTTTATTATTTATTTCTCCGTCTGTATCATCTCAGTGAGCTTCTGTGAGGGTTTACACATGCGCAGTAAAGGGGAATTTTACGTTTTCCAAAAGTTTCTCATCCGCACTAAAACGCTTCAAAACGCTAGTGTGGACGGAGAGCGTTTCTAAACAAAAACGCCATTTTCAAATGTATCAGGATTAATCTAGACGTTAGACGAAAGATCAGAACCAATCAGAGTGTCCTGCTGTGCCAGAGCGCATATTAAAAACACTGTCTGGGATAGGAAAATGTATTTTAAAATCCCCCACATTATTAATTCTCTCTGACTTTAATGTGGCCCCTGAAGTGTAGGCTAAGTGTTCTCCGGTAACGGTTTGGCAGATGAAAGCAGAAGTGGATCTCTTATCATCTGTTGCTCCACATCTGAAGGCTTTTCTCCGGCTCTATGATGGCGTAATGCATATGAAGAGAGACTGACTGCATGCCAGCACTATCTAGGGCACTGAGAGGAGCGTACCCTGCTTTTTAAAGTCTTCCTTGAATAGTAAACATGAATGAAAGCTTTCTATACTCTCTCATTCATCTGGAAATACATAAAAAGCAATACAGGCTTTTTCTGCACTTTAGATATGGCATTACAGAGTAAATAAGTTCCTTTTTTTGTAGGGTTTGGAAATGAAGCTAAAGCCCTATTCGGATGAGAATAGTTTTCTAAACGACGGTGAGTTACAAAATGGCCAGCCTTCGCAATTTTGCTCTATTTATTGATTTTATATGTTATTTTTTTATCGGATATCATCCATATTGAAATTAAATGAAACCATGCCGAAGATTGGTGCGTAAACGGTAGCTCAAGTAAGACACATTTCCCAAAAACGCTCGAAGTGCTCAAACCAATCACAACACACTGCTCCAGCCGACCAATCAGGGCACAGTGTGCTTTTCAGAAGGAGGGGCTTCATAGAGACAGGAACTAAACAGAGCGTTACTGACAGACTGGGAAGAGAGGAGACGCAACAATGGAGAATATGAGGAAAATAATCAACATTCAAACAGGAAAACCTGTGGAAGCTTGTTTCGGCCACAGAATAAAATAATTTTAATAGATAATTGCGACTTTTTATCTCACAATTGAGAGTATACATCTCACAATTCTGACTTTTTGGTAACACTTTACAATAAGGTTCATTAGTTAACTACCTTAGTTAACATGAACTAAGAATGAACAATACTTCTACAGCATGTATTAATCTTAGTTAATATTAATTTCAACATTTATTAAAATCAAAGGTTGTATTTGTTAACATTAGTTAATGCACTGTGAACTAACATGCACAAACAATGAACAGCTGGATTTTTATTAACTAACATTAACAAAGATTAATAAATACTGTAACAAATGTATTGCTCAAGGTTAGTTCATGTGCATTAACTAATGCATTAACTAATGTTATCTAATGAACCTTATTGTAAAGTGTTACCGACTTTTTTTCTCGCAATTGCGACTTTATATTGACCTATATCTCTCAATTTCATGTTATAAAGTCAGAATTGCGAGTTCTGACATCTTTTCTCAGAATTGTGAGATATAAACTCTACAGAAATAAACTTTGTAACACACAATTGCGACTTTATATCTTACAATTCTGACTTTATATCTCCCAATTGCGACTTTATATCACGCAATTCTGAGATAAAAGTCAGAATTGTGAAATAAATTTTCACTTTTTTATTTTTTATTCTGTGGCGGAAACAAGCTTCCATAAAAACCTGTTCTAGTAGAGCCCCAAAACAACATCAAGACTATGTAAAAGGGCATATTAAGACCTCTTAAATTAAGTTCATCATCCATGTATTTGGAATCTACTTCATGATGGAACTCCCAGTGTAAACACAGTACTCACAAAATGGCATAGAAAAATGACTAGCTGTAAAGTTCATACATGTTAAAAGAGCTTCAGTCAGGCATTCTTCATGAGTTTTCTACAATGCATCAGAAAACAGAATATAGACACACACACAGACAGACAGACAGACAGACAGACAGACAGACAGACAGATAGATAGATGATTTACAGTAGTTGAAGTGAATGAATGGCACGTACCCCTCTGGGTGCTGGAGAACAGACACCATCAACTCCACAGCAAGAGCTCCAGCGATCATGGCCAGACCCGGGCGGCTCACTGTACACTGCTGGTCTAGAGTCCTGTCTCTGGTGGACTAATGAGGGGAGAAGAGCTCACTAATGAGTAGGGATGGGAATTGATAAGAATTTAACGATTCTGATTCCATTATCGATTCTCATTGGGTGAGGGAATAAGTACAAATTGTTTGTTTGTATTAACTCGCTTTAATATCTGATCAGAAGACACAGCACAGAGTATTAGGGGTGTGAACCTACACTGGTCATGTCATCGATTCAGTTCAATTCGATATCTCGATGCATTACATGCACTGCATCATCAATTTTCAATTTTACTTCAAAAGTGATGTGTGCGTGCGTGCGTGTGTGTGTGTGTGTGTGTGTGTGTGTGTGTGTGTGTGTGTGTGTGTGTGTGTTCGCCTGTTCGGGAAGTCGCAGTGACAGAAACAGTGACATTCCAGTTTAAGTTTCATGGGACTAAAGTCTGTTTGCCATTAAGAAAATGAAAGTCTGTAAAATACATTTTGTTTTAAAAAAAATGTTCATTTAAAAGCAGCGCTCATTCAACAGTGTATAATGTTACAGGCGTTGCTGTGTGGCCAAATGTTTCTGCATAATATTGGAGGTAGTTCCCCCCTTTGACGAAATGGAAATTTTACACATATTGCAAGTGACCATATTGTTATGAGGCGCCGTCATACTCTTGTTGAGTATGTGCGCGAGTTTGTGTGTGTGTGTGCTCGCGTCTCATATGAGTATGTGCGTGGAGAGTTTTTGTGTGTGTGTGTGCGCGCGTCTCATATGAGTATGTGCCTGGAGAGTTCCGCGCATCTTGTGTGTGTGGAGTTTGCGTGTACAGTATGTGCGTGAGTGACTTTAGGTGTCGTTGTGCATTTCATATGTACTTGTTTGCGCATTCAGCAGCAAACATGTATGTTTGACTACGTAGTATATGTGTATGCAAGTGATGTGTATGTCATATATGTGTGCGTGAATGAAGTTTGATATATTGTTGTCTTTTTGCGTGAAATATAACCAAAATTTAGAGCGCTTCTGCCTCGATGCCATGTTTCCTGCGTTCTGAACCAAAACAACGCAGCACGTGTGTGACGTCATGACACATTTGCAAAGAGCGGAACGATAAGCGGAATCGTTAAGCAGGCATGCTAACGGTTCCAAGGAATTGGTTCACTGGGCACCGGTTCTCGATTCCCATCCCTACTAATGAGGGGAGAAGAGCTCATTAATGAGGGGAGAAGAGTTCACTAATGAGGGGAGAAGAGCTCACTAATGAGAGGAGAAGAGTTCACTACTGAGGCGAGAACAGCTCACTACTGAGGGGAGAACAGCTCACTACTGAGGGGAGGACAGCTCACTACTGAGGGGAGAACAGTTCACTACTGAGGGGAGAACAGCTCACTACTGAGGGGAGAACAGCTCACTACTGAGGGGAGAACAGCTCACTACTGAGGGGAGAACAGCTCACTACTGAGGAGAGAACAGCTCACTACTGAGGGGAGAACAGCTCACTACTGAGGAGAGAACAGCTCACTACTGAGTGGAGAACAGCTCACTACTGAGGAGAGAACAGTTCACTACTGAGGGGAGAACAGCTCACTACTGAGGAGAGAACAGCTCACTAATGAGGGGAGAACAGTTCACTACTGAGGGGAGAACAGCTCACTACTGAGTGGAGAACAGCTCACTACTGGGGGGAGAACTACTGAGGGGAGAACAGCTCACTACTGAGGGGAGAACAGCTCACTAATGAGGGGACAACAGTTCACTAATGAGGGGAGAACAGTTCACTACTGAGGGGAGAACAGCTCACTACTGGGGGGAGAACTACTGAGGGGAGAACAGCTCACTACTGAGGGGAGAACAGCTCACTACTGAGGGGAGAACAGCTCACTACTGGGGGAGAACTACTGAGGGGAGAACAGCTCACTACTGAGGGGAGAACAGCTCACTACTGAGGGGAGAACAGTTCACTACTGAGGGGAGAACAGTTCACTACCGAGGGGAGAACAGCTCACTACTGGGGGGAGAACTACTGAGGGGAGAACAGCTCACTACTGAGGGGAGAACAGCTCACTAATGAGGGGACAACAGTTCACTAATGAGGGGAGAACAGTTCACTACTGAGGGGAGAACAGCTCACTGCTGAGGGGAGAACAGTTCACTGCTGAGGGGAGAACAGCTCACTGCTGAGGGGAGAACGGTGCACTACTGAGGGGAGAACAGTTCACTACTGAGGGGAGAACAGCTCACTACTGAGGGGAGAACAGTTCACTAATGAGGAGACAACAGCTCACTACTGAGGAGACAACAGCTCACTACTGAGGGGAGAACAGTTCACTAATGAGGAGACAACATCTCAATACTGAGGAGACAACAGTTCACTACCGAGGGGAGAACAGCTCACTAATGAGGAGACAACAGCTCATTACTGTGGAGAGAACAGCTCACTACTGAGGGGAGAACAGAACAGCTCACTACTGAGGGGAGAACAGCTCACTACTGAGGGGAGAACAGAACAGCTCACTACTGAGGGGAGAACAGCTCACTAATGAGGAGACAACAGCTCACTACTGAGGGGAGAACAGCTCACTAATGAGGAGACAACAGCTCACTACTGAGGGGAGAACAGCTCACTAATGAGGAGACAACAGTTCACTACTGAGGGGAGAACAGCTCACTAATGAGGAGACAACAGCTCACTACTGAGGGGAGAACAGCTCACTAATGAGGAGACAACAGCTCACTACTGAGGGGAGCAGTGTTAATTTCGTTGACGAAAATAACGACGAAAATTATTCATCAACGACATTTTTTCACAGACGAAAACGAGACGATAACTAAATAAAACCTAGTTTTGAATGACAAAGACTATGACGAAAATCTATTGACATTTTCGTCAACGAATAAAAACTAGACGAAAATGTTAGATAGTGACGATTTGGGAAGCGATCCGTCAGAACTGATGTCCTGAGCGTGTGTGGTAGATGCGCACATTTGTAGGCTACTGTAACGTGATCTGCCCCGCGGTCATAAAACGTTAAAAAATGTAAACGTCTGGGAGAATGAGTAGAGCAGACATATAGATCTGAATAAGAGTGACGATGCAAAAAAGAGTTCTATTCGGTGCGGTTTTCTGTGCGCACACACCTAACCCGAAGCGTGCAGTCATGCACAATACACCTACAGCGCGCGAGTAGGCTACTGAATTGAGCTCTCTTTCGTGTCTGAATGGACAAATACACACAACAGTATGTCTAAATGTCCGTTTTAGTGAGTATTCATGTAAACTATGCTGGTTATGTCTTAAACTGTGAGTGTATCGGATGTGCATCAGTGCAATTGTATCCGCATGTCATTGGACATGATCCGACGTCTTAAAGTGACAGTGGCAATAAACATAATGCGGTCCGTGTCCTTAATTTTGATCAAGCAACAAAAGAAAAAGAGAAAAGCATTCACTGTTTGTTAATAGCTTTAATAAGGATTAATTATATTGAATTCATACAAATAAATATGTCTGCTTGAAAGAATAAAGAATGATGTATGCAAGTAGTTATAAGGAATGAATATATCATTCATTGTAAAGAAGACTGTGTTGTACTTTAGGAAAAGTGGTTTTATTTAATTTTAAGATATTTTTTAAGTAACAGCAGTTAAATCTGTATCTGTATTGCATGTTCAAACTTAAAAATCATTCATATTAATAGGTTAATAGATGTTTTCTCTGGGAGTAAATGGGTTTGGAAATTTTAGAGAAATTCTAAATTAACGCATTACAATTGAACTAAACCCATTATATTTTAGTCGACTAAATCTACTGTAGATTTAGTCGACTAAAATGTTATTGTATTTCGTCGACTAAAACTAGACTAAAACTAAAACAATTCAGATGACTAAAATATGACTAAAACTAAATGCCATTTTAGTCAAAAGACTAAGACTAAAACTAAATCAAAATTTGCTGACAAAATTAACACTGGAGGGGAGAACAGCTCACTACTGAGGGGAGAACAACACAGCTCACTACTGAGGGGAGAACAGCTCACTAATGAGGGGAGAACAACACAGCTCACTACTGAGGGGAGAACAGCTCACTACTGAGGGGAGAACAACACAGCTCACTACTGAGGGGAGAACAGCTCACTAATGAGTTCACTAGCAGGGTTAAACGACAGCCGAAACCACAAATCATGGAAACCAAACCTATTCATTATGGGCTTTTGCACCGGGTAGTTCTAGATACTCGCCGCCAGGGTGGTTCCCCGATAACTAATGGTTCTAAAGCTAAAGCTAAAGAACTAAAGCCAGAGCCACACAGTGCTTGCTTTCTCCGTGTTCATTAGTTTACGATCTGTCTAACAGTCCTGTCTAATACGTTATTAGATAGTAGACAGTAATGAATGTCCAGTGTTGCTGAGCAGAAATACATAATCATGTTTCTCTCAGTCCGTTAAAGCTGTGTTGGGTTTTCTCCTCAGCGTAAAGGTCAAGAGCTTCATCTATCACTGTTTTACATGTTTGTAGAGTTAGTTTCTGGAGTAAATATATAGGCTATAATCTGTGTGTTTACACTGCTTTTTAATAATGGCGGGTGCTGGTGTTTCGCGTGCGTTCGGCCAATCAGAGAACACTAACGTCACTGTAGTTCCTATAGCGCTGGTTTAGACCGACTTTGAAGGAGGAGTAAATTAGTTCATCTAAAAGGAGTTCCTAGGACTAAAATTGTACTTCTGCCAATAGTTCCAGGAACCAGGTTCCTCTGGTGCGAAAGCCCCTATTATTCAGTTTGGAGATAATTTTCAATCATATTTTGCTTCAGGTTATGATTTCCAGCTAAGAGTGTCCATTGAATTCAAGGCACTTTAGCATGTGATTGACTGGTTTGAGCTAGAATTTAATAAAATACGTGTCCAGAGGAAAACCTAATTTCACAACAGATATGAAAGTACTTGATTAAAACTCACGTCTCCAGGGGCGACCACATCATTACAGAAGTAGCAGCCGAGGCGGTGTCCGGGTATGTTGGAGAACAGAGACGCTCCTGAGAATTAATACAAGTAGATGTATTAATAGCAGAATAACAAGAACACACCTCAGAATCTCAGAATACAGCATCCCTATACAAGTCGACCAATGAAACTCTATGAATCCTGATCAGTGAAGGCTGTAAACCAATCCTGCGAATGAATAGATTTGAACATGTGATCATGTATCGTATTGCACTTATTAGTGTACGAACATCTCCAAAAGCAAAATAAATGTTTGAATTTTTCTGGAAGATGGAAGTCAGTTTGAATTTTGTGTCATTAGATGACAGTTTTACATTTGAATTATATTTTATTTAGGGATGCACGATATATCGGACACCATATCGGTATCGGCCAATATATGTTCATTTTTAATGTTAACGTTATCGGCCCGATAAGAAAATGTGGCTGACATATTAAAGCTGATAAATAATGTATTATTTCCTTCAGCTGAGACGCTTCAGATGCGACTGTTCAACATGATGGTTTTAAATCGCTTGAAATATGATTGGAATCACTTCAAAAAGGAAAATACAGTAAAGTGCAACACAAGTCTATCATATCGGCTACATACAATTATAATGAGAACATCATTATAATTATGTGTTTGGGACATGGATTTTAATGGTGAGACTTGTGTTTTTGTAATCAGGCTCTCAAAAATTATATACAAATTTGGATTTAGATTTATCGGCCAATATATCGGTTATCGGCTTTCAAATAAAAGAATTATCGGTATCAGCCGATAAATATGTAAATATCGTCAGATGAATGAACCGAAATGAGCATCCCTACTGGATACATTTCATTGAAATTGCATATGAGGACTTCGCCGGCTGTGGAGAAATGCAATCCTCCATAGCCACGGAGGGCTGTCATGACGGCGAGGGCATCACGCCGCAGGCTTATGGCATCCATAAGAGGAGCGGTGTCCGCAGACTCAATGCTTGTAAAATGGCAAATAATCCTTCTGATCGGTCGGTGTATATTTGCTTTATACATATTAGGCTTATTCTCAGATTCAGATTGTGTTAGGGGGGGCGGGATTATTAGGCCATTTTAATCGGACAATTTGACCGGGCGGAGAGATTTAATTTTGTCGGACATTTCATTTTTTTCCCGGCCAATGTCCGGTAATTACCGGACAACGGAAACCCTGATGTAACGTGTAACATGGCCACTATAAAAATAAAGTGTTACCAACGCTTTTTACCAGTTGTGTCTGAACATTAAAATGTAACTAAAAATAACTATATAATAAGTTTAGATGCATTTTTAATAGGGATGCACTGATTTTTGTCCGATACCGATAACCGATATTTATTTATACTTGAAAGCAGATGACCGCTATATTGGCTGATAAATCTGAATCCAAATTTTTATATCATTTTTGAGAGCCTGATTACAAAAACACAAGTCTCACCATTAAAATCCATGTCCCAAACACATAATTATAATGATCTTCTCATTATAATTGTATATAGCCGATATGACAGACTTGTGTTGCACTTTACTGTATTTCCCTTTTTTGAAGTGATTCCGATCATATTTCAAGCAATTCAAAACCATCATGTTGAACAGTCGCATCTGAAGTGTATCAGCTGAAGGAAATAATACATTATTTATCGGCTTTAATATATCAGCCAAATTTTCTTATCAGGTATATAACGATAACATTAAAAATAAGCATATATCGACCGATAACGATAAATCGTGCATCCCGATACTTATTAACATTTATAACATAAGCCTGCTACAAAACTGAGCTACACATATCAGTACATTTAATTTATTATCTCTGAAAATACAGTTCTTGGCATGAACAAACATACTCAACATTTTGCAGATGTCTTACTCTATACAATGTGATAAATGCACCTAATTAGTTCCCTGCAGTACCTAATTGAACCGAACTATTAATAAAAATGGCTGTACATGAATGTTAATGTTGTAAAAAACAGGGAAAAAGCAAGTAACCATGACCCAAAGGTAGTTAGGGTTTTTCCATCAGAGCCACGGATATGATCATGCCAATTCAGGTTTAAGTTGCATTTTCATGATTTTCCATGAGTCACACCTGCAGAAAACACACTTCACACACTCACTGGCATCAGCAACACACACTGAGTCACGAGCCGTTTACACAGATGTGCTCCTGCGTTCCAGATCGACGGAGTGAGAAACAACAGAACACGGCTCTTAAAAACACGGCTCTCATGCGGTGACACAGAAACACAATAAGACACAACATAAGATTCGTCTGTTCTGCAATTCCATGATATTCTCAGGTTTTTATTGAGCACATGCATCTCTGTCTTAACTATGAGGACTTTGAGGTTTACTGTAGACCAGGGTTATTACCGCTTACTAAAAATATAGCCCTATTCAGACGGTAATTCTTTCTCATGTGGACGTCTGTAAAAATGAATTAGCATGGCACCTCAGTGATAAAACCCGTGCATTCGGATGGAGATTTATTAACGGTGGAGGAGCGAGTTTTAAAATCCCACGAACGCACTGCTCACGTGATCAGTCACATGATCGTCTGCTGTAAACAAAATTTCATATGCTTGGAATAATATGAACAAATTAGTATTTAATTTAATTATAGGCAAATAATGTCCTATTTATTATTTAATTATTTAATTCTCATTTTGAAAAATAGGAAGCTAGACGCGTGTATATTCGATATTGACGCTGATATTGATCATTGATCAATTAGCAAAGGGGCCTAAAGTGTGCCAAGAAAACATCCCCCACACCATTACACCACCACCACCAGCCTGCACAGTGGTAACAAGGCATGATGGATCCATGTTCTCATTCTGTTTACGCCAAATTCTGACTCTACCATCTGAATGTCTCAAGAGAAATCGAGACTCATCAGACCAGGCAACATTTTTCCAGTCTTCAACTGTCCAATTTTGGTGAGCTCTTACGAATTGTAGCCTCTTTTTCCTATTTGTAGTGGAGATGAGTGGTACCCGGTGGGGTCTTCTGCTGTTGTAGCCCATCCGCCTCAAGGTTGTGCGTGTTGTGGCTTCACAAATGCTTTGCAACATGCTCAGTGTCCAGAGATGGGGGACTCGAGTCACATGACTTGACTCGAGTCAGACTCGAGTCGCAAATTTAAGGACTTGAGACATGCTTGACTAAATTAAGAAAATGACTCGACTTGACTTTGACTTGAGATCCAATGACTTGAGACTTGACTTGACTTGAACTGTATGACTCGAGAATGACTTGATATACATTTTTAAATAAATCATCGCAACATCAATTGATAAACAAAATGAAAGCAACGGAACCATTGACGTCATCAGATTCTGCGCGATTGCGTGACGCTGCACAAGCCCAGAAATAGCCTACATCGCGGTGAGCGCGCTAAATACAAAAACATCTCCCTGCATCGTTTCTTTTTGGATATAAACACTAGAAATTGACCATATTCATGCAAGAAGATTTGTTGTACGCATAATAACTGGCAAGGGATATCGGACGACCATCACAACCTCGAACAGTCGAACTTCATTCACCACGTCTAAAAGTAAGCTATGGCTTGTTTAACCTGTTTGTTATAGTTAATTTGACTATCTTTAAATCTAGAGAGAATAATATTGGTCAAAACAGCATGCCTCTTTATACATAATTATGTTTTCAAATGTAGCTTATGTTGTCAATATTCAAATGATAATTAATGATGGTATATGTTTTGTATAACATTTGCCACATTTCTTTTTAAATCATGCTTTAAAGCCAAAAATGTTGTTCTTTCCAATGACGAAAAACAATATAGAAAACTGTTAGTTTTGTCGTTTATGTTTCTCTTAATGTTATCAGGGGGTTGGTGGCAAAAAATGCCAGCAGAATTAATATGCACCCAAAATTCAAAATGTGGTGTGAAAAATGGCCCTAGTATGAGTTATTTTCATAATTATAACATATATAAAAACATATTTCCAGATTATTGGCGCGATTGCAAATGTGATGATTTTATAAAACAGTTCAGTAAACAAAGAGTGAATATTGTGATGTGACATTTTAGACATAATATTCCAAATATTCTCTGTTTTTGCTCTATTTCTCCAATGACAATAGTTCCAAACAAGCCACAGAAAGAGTTATGCGTATTTGTGATTCAGTGACCTAGTTGCTTAGAACGAATCTGCCATTTTGAACAAATCAGTTGACTGCTTCTATGACTCGTACATTAAGACGGTGATTTGGCGCCACCTATTGGCGGTTTTAACTTCATAATAGGCTAAATGCCAACGGCTGTTATATAACTTATATAAAGGGGATGCCAGTTTGAAGAATGCCATTTGGTGGCATAGGAACCATTATACTTGAATTGTGAATTGTTTAATACCTTTTAATGGTCTTCTGCAATGTTTGAAGCATATTTATTTTTTCATGCTTTAATGTTGGCCTAATTTCAGTTACATTTACATTTTTAGGCTATGTAGTTTGAAATTGTATTTATTTTTTATTTTTTAGATTTTTATTGTAGTAACCACTCAGCTGTATGTGGAAATGCATATTTAAAAAAAAGATGTTGCAAATAAAACCATAGTCCACAACTTATGTAGTTTTAACTTATTTTAATATATAAATTCAGTGAAATCATCAAACGTTTGTATGACTTGCCAGTGACTTGTGACCCAAGCTACGACTTGACTTGACTTGCTTGACATAAGGCAGTGACTTGACTTGACTTGCTTGCTTTTATAAAAAATTGACTTGGACTTGCTTGAGACTCGAAGGTTAAGACTTGAGACTTGCTTGTGACTTGCACATGTGTGACTTACTCCCACCTCTGTCAGTGTCACAAGAGTGGTTATTTCAGTCAAAGTTGCTCTTCTATCAGCTTGAATCAGTCGGCCCATTCTCCTCTGACCTCTAGCATCAACAAGGCATTTTCGCCCACAGGACTGCCGCATACTGGATGTTTTTCCCTTTTCACACCATTCTTTGTAAACCATAGAAATGGTTGTGCGTGAAAATCCCAGTAACAGAGCAAATTGTGAAATACTCAGACCGGCCCGTCTGGCACCAACAACCATGCCACGCTCAAAATTGCACATTTCTTTCCCATTCTGACATTCAGTTTGGAGTTCAGGAGATTGTCTTGACCAGGACCACACCCCTAAATGTATTGAAGCAACTGCCATGTGATTGGTTGATTAGATAATTGCATTAATGAGAAATTTAACAGTTATTCCTAATAATCCTTTAGGTGAGTGTATATCACACTGTGCAAGTGATTTTTGGATATTTTATTACAAAATTCTTACATATTGTACCTTTAATGCACAGCCTCTTATATACATGAGGTAAAAATAAAGCTGCATGGTTTGTATTTTTTATGTTGTGCATAATAGCCTACATATTTTAAAATGTATCATATATATATATCGGTCACAATAACGGCCCATTTCAAATGTATACGTGCTTTTTTCTCTTTCTCCTTTTTGTTCGTTGAGGTGAAATATTGTTCTTGTCGATACTTTCCAGCATTTCAGTAATAAAAGTGTACATCTTTAAAATGCATGCAGATTACAGTGAAGCGCAACAGTTATCGTACGTACGGTGTCCGGCAGAGATCAAAAAGGATTTAAACAGTGAGTTTTGAAGTGATCTCTTCTTGTAAACCCAGAGATGTGGATTTAGAGCTTGGTGTTTGTCAGAAAACAGTAGGAGATTCGGCCGGGGATTTGTACGCGGGTGGAGGGAGAAAAACACTGACATTCTGGATTCAGACGGCAATAATATCACCGACTAACCCTGTAAATGTTGAAAATACCGTACGACCCCATGAGAAACAATTACTGTCCGAATAGGGCTTAAGACTAACAAAAAACATTCCTGTTAACTGAAATAAAGCTGTATAAATATTAGTTAAAAAATGTTAAAGTCCCCCTGTGGTGAAAATCCAGCTTTTAATGTTGTTTATATGTCTATGTGGTGTTTTCAATGTGCTTTAAGACAAACCATGTGTAAATTCATAAGTCGACAGCATTGCTGAGTATTTTCTCCTTAAAACTGCAGTGAACCAAAGACAGTCTCAAAAACACGGTTTGAAATCGCTGGTGTTTCTGACGTCACAAACTACCTTGTAACCAAACAGATCAACGTGTGATCGTCAACCAGTGGATCTGGAGCTGAGTGAGTCAGTGGAGGCGGGGCTCATTTGCATATTCATAGAACCACCTACTAAATGTGGGTATATTTGTGGCAATAACCAACAATACATTGTATGGGTCAAAATTATTGATTTTTCTTTTATACCAAAAAACATTAGCATATTAAGTAAAGATCATGTTCCATGAAGATATTTTGTAAATTTCCTACTGTAAATATATAAATCATGTATTTCTGTGAGTGAATGCAGCACAATCGCCAACATAAATGCATAAACTTTAAAGGAGATTTTCTCAATGTTTAGATTTTTTTGCACCCTCAGGTTCCAGATTTACAAATAGTCGTATCTCGACCAAATATTGTCCTATCCTAACAAACCATACATCAATGGAAAGCTTATTTATTCAGCTTTCAGATGACATAACGCACCTGGAGTGACAGTGGATGCTGGCGTTGAGGAACACGAGGAGCTGGAAGAAGCAGACATGGGGCTGGACTCCTCAGACTGAGGCTCTTTGGGTTTCTTTAGGCCGTGTCTCATCACCACAAACGTGTCGAATCCCAGAGCAGCGTTGACTATCAACTGCAGAGACACACACATATTAACACAGCTTCACAGATTGGATATCATTAAAGTAAACCGAAAGCTTTTAAGCAAAATAATTCCAAAACTCTTTTTAAATTGGTCTTTACTTTGGATTTGATCTCAGACTTTCGTACTATTATTTTTCCTAATAACTATGGTAACGCTTTAGATTACAGCCCGGAAAGTACTGTGTAATTAAGAGGAATTTACAGTGTATCTTTCTGTAATTATAGTGTACCTATGAAGTACTTACATGTAAGTATAAGGGAACAATATGTAAAGTTTGGGGAATAAAGGGGTAACAACCAGGAGAAATAAAAAAATATTTATACTGTAAGTATTATAGAACTGAGGGGTACTTATTCTACTATTATGACACAATCTTACATTTGGGAACAATTTAGCGAGAACATACACTGCGTACCTTTTTGTAATAATTGTGTACCAAGGCAATACATACTGTATCTTTTTAAAAATGACAGGGTACATATCTATGCATTTATAAAACAAAAAATATATATATTTGTTTTGATAGCAAAAGTGCAGATGTTTGGGCTAGCATGTTTCAAGGCAAGAAAAGCTAAGACTATTGCAATTGTTTTTAAATATACTGGGAAATAAATCCGGTTTCATGTGGTTACAGGGTAAGTGGTGCTTGTATAATAAATAAGGGTTTCCGAGTCAGTGATATAAGATTGTGTGTATGCATTTTTATTGTACTTACCCTGTAACTACATGGAACAAGAGGGTAACAAGCACCACTTTAATTTACAGCCCGCAATGTCACACTTTCCCTGTAACTACATGAAACAAGAGTATCTTTCCCCAATATTTAAGCAAAAGTTGCAATAGTTTTCGTTTTCAGTGCACTTTTGTTAAAAAGATTACTTTATAAATGCATAGATATGTACCCTGTAATTTTTAAAAAGCCTATTCAGTATGTACTGGTTCACCATTATTTCAAAAAAAGGTATGTTCTTGCTAAATTGCTCCCAAATGTAAGATTGTTATATCATAATAGTAGAATAAGCACCCTTTAGTTCTTTAATACTTACAGTATAAATAATTGTTTAATTCTCCTGGTTGTTGCACCTTTATTCCCCAAACTTAAAATATTGTTCCCTTATACTTATATTGTAAGTACGTAATAGGTACACTATAATTACCGAACGTTACACTGTAAAATCGCTTCAATTACTCAGTACTTTCCGGGCTGTAATCTAAAGCGTTACCATAACTATTAATAGAATTAAATTACTTTTTTCCTACACTACTGTTCAAAAGTGTGAGGTTTGTAAGGTTTTATAATGTTTTGAAAGAAGTCTCTTAAGCTCACCAAGACTGCATTATTTGATCAAAATGTGAATATATAGTAAAGTGTAATTTATTTTGATGATTATGGCTTACAGCTTATGAAAACCCCAGAATATTGTGAAAAGGTTTTCATAAACTGTAAGCCATAATCATCAAAATTATAACAAATAAAGGCTTGAAATATCTCACTTTGCATGTAATGAGTCTATATAATATATTAGTTTCACCTTTTAAGTTGAATTACTAAAATAAATGACCTTTAGCACGATATCCACATTTGTCGAGTTTCGCCTGTATGTGTGTGTATGCATATTGTACTGTGAAGCGTTGCAAATGTAGAAGCATCCTATTTGAGGTTAAGTCTTCTTAAATCAGATATAAAGGCAAACCCTGTGCAACACTTACCAACAACTGCAGCAATAACATGCTATATAAACAGGCAGGCAGGCAGGCATGGGAGGAGAAAATAAATAAATCATTAAATAAAAGATAAAGGACTGGCGAGGGGAAGCTACCTTCCTCTGGCTCGCAGCGATGACTGTGGGAAGCCATCGGCTCTCGCGAGTGTCCATCAACAGAAAGACCACGTCGTGCTCAGAGATAAGCTTCTCCAGCTGCTCCACATCATGCCGAGCTTGAGCCGTCGTCAGCTCGGAGAAGTTCACGGGATGTCCTGGCATCGGGATGCTCATGTTGTGGCCCTCTGCGTTCTGGACGGGACCAATAATAGAGGAGTCAACATTTGAAGTGGATCAAAACCTTGCTGACACTTTTCCATAAGGTTCATTAGTTAACTACATTAGTTAGCATGAACTAATGATGAACTGCACTTATACAGCATTTATTAATCTTTGTTAATTAAACATTTACTAATACTTTATTAAAATCTTGTTAACATTAGTTAATGCACCGTGAACTAACAATGAACAGCTCGATTTTTATTAACTAACGTTAACAAAGATTAGCTAATACTGTAACAAATGTATTGCTTATTGTTAGTTCATGTTAGCTAATGTTAACTAATGAACCTTATTGTAAAGTGTTACCAAAACCTTTCATCAAAGTTATTTTATGTATACTGCCATTCAAAAGTTTGGGATCGGTAAGATTTTTAATGTTTTTAAAATAAGTCTCTTCTTAATTATATTGTAAGATATTGACAATTTAAAACAGCTGTTTTCTATGTGAATATATAGTAAAGTGATCAAAGCAGAACTTTAATAAACTTTTCAAATGTTGACTTGTGTATATTCACGACACATGACATACAAAATGCTTAGTCAATAAACATCTAAAACATTATGTGCAATGCATCTAGTAAAAATGATTTTGAACACCAAATCCTGCAAGAGATTGTTTCCACCCACTTTTAATAAAATTGATAGCGAGATAAATTTTTGGTGCATCCATTCTGAAGTACCTAACCGAGCAAATGTTCAAGCTGTTTATAGATTTCTGCAGTTCAGAAGGTTAGAAAATAAACATAATCATCAGCATAGCTCTGAAAGTATATCCCATGCTTCCTGATTACATTACCTAAAACATAGGCAATGTAAACAGCAGAGGTCCTAAGACCGAGCCCTGTGGGACTCCACAAGAATGCACATTTCCCTCAAAACAAACCAACAAAAAAAACTAGATAAACTTGGACTTTAGTTATTCATGTTGTACTAACCAGCTTTGACAGTCAATGAATGGGAATAATATCCTGCATTGTATCAAAGGCTGCTGCACTGATATCATGCAAATCTATACATATTGTGTTTATCGTTTATCGGCACACAAAAGTCAGTCTCTGATCATTCACATTTCAAACAAGTGCTGTTTCTGTACCGTAGTAAGAATGAAAAAGTGAATTTCTTGTGTAGATTATCATCAAACAGATTCATTTAATTTGGCAAAGAAAGCTTAATTTTGTATATATATATATATTTATATATATATAATATACACTGCTCCTCAAAAGTTTGGAATCGGTAAGATTTTTAATGTTTTTAAAATGAGTCTCTTCTTAATTATATTGTAAAATATTGACAATGTAAATCAGCTGTTTTCTATGTGAATATATAGTAAAGTGTCATTTATTCCTGTGATCAAAGCTGAATTTTCAGCATCATTACTCCAGTCTTCAGTGTCACATTCAGGATTCTTTGATGAATAGAAAGTCAGGGTATCTGCACACTTTTTAAAGTCAAATTTAAGGCTTTTTAAGACCTTTTTAAGACCTGAAGAAATCATGTCTCAATATTTTCAAAGTTTTGTTGATGATAATTAGATGATATTTTACTGATTGTGTTTGTGTACTGGTACCATGTCTGGTTTAGGCCTGTTGTTGACAGCTGACTCACGAAGATATTCATATTTTTCATATTCTATGCAGTGGTCAGTTCACAGCAGTGAAAGGAATTAACATTTTTTTATTAAAGGGCAATATTTGCAACCTTAAATTGAGTTCCAGGGGCATTTTCACCCATATATGGACTTTTTTTTTTTTTTTTTTTACTTAGAGGTATGCATCACCTTTTATGTCAAATTCTAACAATCAAATTAAATTATATTAGAATAATAACACAATACCACTGTTACCAGTTATATTAAATCATTAAATCAAAATCCATCTTTGCAGTGCAGAGGAGACACAGAAGCAGCATCAGAACTGGCATTAATATATTTATACTCCATTTACAATTGCATAAATAAAGCTATGATATAATCAATTCTTTCAATTCTTAATTCAATATTTAAATATGAACTGATAATTTCTAATTGAAACATTTTAATTACAGGGTACTTAATGTGAAACTAAACCCGCCAGTAGGTGGCGGCAAGTCACTGTCTCAGAGAGTCATTCATTCAAACGATTTGTTCAAACGGCTGATTCATTCAGGAACTGCAAGTGATTGTTCATTGAATCGTTAAAATGATTCGTTCAAAACGCGGATTTCAGTCAAGAAATCATCGCTGTCTTTTGCATTGAGACTCTGCTACGGTTTCATTTTGAAATTCTCGTCAGCGAAATAAAGGGAAAACAAACAATATAGACAATATTGTTTATAAAATGTAACAATGTTAATTTAACTGTTATATAAAATAAATATCATATTTGCTATTGTGCACGGGAAAACAGCCCTCCTGCTGATGTAATATTGTATGATAACAACATATGATATATAAAATACAAAAACTTTATACGTCTATTAGGGAACATACGATACCTATAACTGCACTGACACATCACGCAGTGAAAGCAAGCATGAGAGACAAATGCGATGTCAGCTCGCAGTGCGCCCTCGTGCATAGTTAACGTTAAAGTAAGACAATGATTACAATATCATAATAGACAATACACATCGCACACCACTACGCACATAAAGAATGAACTTACAATTGAACTGAAATTAACCAGCTTTCTTCTCCTCTCCTGCTGTTTCGCGGGAAGTCACCTGTAGGAAAAAAAAAAACAATCCGAGGCGACGGTTTTGCAATCCGTCCCCTCAGTTTATAAACTGTACTCACGAATTCTTAAACTGTTCCCTCGGTTTAACAATTCGTGCCCACGGATTAATAAACCGTACCCACGAGTTCCTAATCCGTGCTCTCAGATTTGTAAACCGTGCCCTCAGTTCTTGCAATCTGTACCCACAAATTCATAAACCGTGCCCACGCTTTCGCAATCCGTACTCACGGGTTTGTAATCCGTATTCACGGGTTTGTAATCCGTACTCACGGGTTTGTGGCTCGTCCCCCAGAGTGTGCCGCGTGATTCAACCAGGCCTCCTGTTTAGATGCGGGATGCATTGCATTGTTTTTAAAACCCTTTTTTTTAAATGGATAATTTCTTGCATTTTCTAAAGAAAACTGCATTTATAAATAAGTTTAGCCTATAAGCTACTTTTATCTTTAAAGTCCATTTTTTAGAGGAAAAAGCAGTAGCCTATAATAAGCGAAAAAAATAAAATAAAATAATAATAACACACAGTTCAAAAACTGTAAAAGATTTGGTTATAAGTTATAAATTATTTTATGTTGGGCTAAACATATTACTGTCTCCGGTGAACTCATTCATAGTAATAAACGCAAATAATAATTAGCTATCAAATACATTTAGGCTACATAGGCCTATTTAGAAGACGCTTTTATCCACAAAAAAAAAAAGAAAAGAAAAAAAAGAACAAAGCAATTCGTCAAATGTCAGTCTTAGACAATAATAATGGGCTAAGATTATAACAAACAAACACAGGTTTTTAACGCATATCCAAGTGTTTGTGTGGAGCGTGCACTGCATGTCACTGAGCCGCGGCCGCAAACGCTTGCATGTTCCTATCAACAGTGGAACAACTTAAAATAATCTAGCATTTCTGTACAGAAAAAATACATTATACATAATACATTATTTGCAACTACTTTTATTTGTGTAAACTCACAATAACAAGAAAACGTTGTGTATTTGTAAAATAAAATAAAACAATCAGGCGCGCATGATCTCCGGAGCGCGTCTCATAAATGAACTGAAACAAAAGCCTATATAGCCTAAAGCTTTAAATGTCCACTTTTAAACGAACAAATTCGATTCGAAAGCAAATACCGTCTGATTATACAATCCGAAAGCTGCATTTCTCTAAAGGTGCATCCTTTACAGCGGAGATGGAGATATGTTTAGCCCGTCACTAGATAACTGTTCATTTAAACAATAAAAATCCATCGTTATTTTTCAGAAACATTTATTATGATTATTAGCTTATAAATCACCTATAAATCATCTCTCGTTATGGTTCCAGAGACATGTTCTTCTCATTTAGCACTGCGGGCAAAATATAGTTTTTAGAAAGTAAAATCTATTTTTTTTCCATATTAATTTGCAAAATTTTTAAATGTTTAATAAAGGCAAAAAGTCAATGGTATTTATTTTTTGTGCACAAACACTTGGATATGCGTCAAAATCTTGTGTTTATTTGTGATAATCCCAGCTCTGTATTATTGTCTAACCTGTATTATGACTGACATTTGACGAATTGCTTTGTTTCTTTTTTTGATAAAAGCGTCTTATATCTAAATATGTAGCCTAAATGTAATAATAATAGCCTAATTATTATTATTAGGCCTATTATTTGCGTTTATAACTTTAAATGAGTTCACTTAAGACAGGAAAATGTTAATCATAAAACAATTTATGAATGTTTTATTTTTATAGGCCTATAACTTTGTGTTTGTGTTATATATATATATATATATATATATATATATATGTTTTGTATGTGAAGTCCTTTTAAAAACAATGCATCCCGCAACTAAACAGGAGGCCTGGTTGAATCACGCGGCACACTCTGGGGGACGAGCCACAAACCCGTGAGTACGGATTACAAACCCGTGAATACGGATTACAAACCCGTGAGTACGGATTGCGAAAGCGGGGGCACGGTTTATGAATTTGTGGGTACAGATTGCAAAAACTGAGGGCACGGTTTACAAATCTGAGAGCACGGATTAGGAACTCGTGGGTACGGTTTATTAATCCGTGGGCACGAATTGTTAAACCGAGGGAACAGTTTAAGAATTCGTGAGTACAGTTTATAAACTGAGGGGACGGATTGCAAAACTGTCGTCTCGGATTGTTTTGTTTTTCCCCACAGGTGACTTCCCGGGCTCCGTACTAATTAGATAGTTTTAATTTGGAAAACATTTAGATATGTCTAACTCAAATTGCCATTGAAAATTTAAGACCTTTCATAAGTCAAAATAAGACTTTTTTAAGACTTTTTAAGGCCATAAATTTTTAAAATCTAATTTAAGACTTTTTAAGGACCCGCGGATACCCTGAAAGTTCAAAAGAAAAGCATTTATCTGAAATAGAATCTAAATTGTAATAATATTTCACAATATTACTGTTTTTTTTTTATTTTTAACCAAATAAATGCTGCCTTGGTGAGCAGAAGAGACTTATTTTGGAAACATTAAAAATCTTACCAATCCCAAACTTTTAAACGGCAGTGTGTACATATATATATATAATTCTTACTTTATACGGTTGTTTTTAAGAGTTTAAGGGATTTAATTAGAGTTTGTGAGTGAATTCTTGAGTTATTGCCTTCTCACATCTACAGCTTTACACCGATCAGTAAATCAAAAGGATATTTTTCATACATTATCAGAATCTGAATTCAAACTGGTATAGTGAGAGTAAGACTTTAGAGGAGAAATGGAAAAAGAAAAATCAAGACGTGTTTTGCTACTGTAAATCTAACAAAATGATCATAAAGCTCTCAGACAAGCATCAAATCTAAGAAAGTAAAGCAAATCCAGCATCAGTTCAGCATGTCAACACTTGTAGAGGAAGACATGACTTCAGGTGTGAGATGAGCAGAGAGAGAGAGAGAGAGAGAGAGAGAGAGAGAGAGAGAGAGAGAGAGAGATAGATAGAGAGTGTGTGTGTGTATCCGGTTGGTTTAATTGGCCCGACACACACAGGGGTTCTGTGAAGGTGAATGTGTGGCATAATTAGCAGATCAATACAGGATGAGAAGATGAATTAATGATGAACACAGAGTAAACACACACACACACGGATGATTTCATCACGGAGGACGGACGGGCAGCTGCCGACACACACACACACACACACACACACACACACACACACACACACACACACACACACACACACACACACACATACACACACATACACACACACACACACACACACGAGAGAAGAGCAGAGATTCTTAAACCAGGTGTATTGAAACAAACTCAAACTCTCTCACACTCACACACACACATAGACATGATAGAAAAGCAAAGATTATTTCGCCAGGTGTACTGAAACATGCCTTAATAAGGGCCCGTCCGTTCACACACACACTCTCACACTCTTACACACACACACAAGCACACAGCTCAACTGATCAGATGGTGCGTGTCTTACATAAGGATATCACTCCCGCTCTTGTTTTAGCACCTCCGTTCTTTGCACTCGGGAAAAATAACATTTGGAGCAAATGAAGAAACTGGCAGGAAAGAGACTTTTATAACGAGGCCCTTCTGAGGTGCGATGAGATAATAACTTGACCAACACGAGTGTGATGGAGATTTCGGCATCCATTTCATCAGTTTGACAGAAACTAAAGCTACAGTGACGATACAGTGACCCTTCAAACCTGGTGTAGAAATTAAGGTGAAGACATTGAAGTTTACAACAAATAATCAATGAAATCAGTAAAGTAAAAACTATGCATTTCATAATATAGCCATTAGCCATTTAATAACCACTATTCAGCCATTGTGCAGGATTAGGCCACTATTAATTCATGAAAAACCATTCATTTCTATGAAAAACCACAACCACAGATTTTCCTTGTGCTCTAACACTTTTCTACTCTCATACTTATAGAAAATTGGTGTGACATTTATTTAATCTTGTCAATCACAGCTACAATATCTCTATTTACTATTACGGTATGTATGAAATTTGTAATCCTCATTTAAAGTCCCCCGGTGGTGAAAATCCAGCTTTTAATGTTGTTTATGTGTCTATGTGGTGTTTTTAATATGCTTTAAGACAAACCATGTGTAAGTTCATAAGTCGACAGCATTGCTGAGTATTTTCTCCTTAAAACTGCAGTGAACCAAAGACAGTCTCAAAAACACGGTTTGAAATCGCTGGTGTTTCTGACGTCACAAACGACCTTGTAACCAATCAGATCAACGTGTGATCGTCAACCAGTGGATCTCTGAGCTGAGTGAGTGAGTGGAGGTGGGGCTCATCTACATATTCATAGAACCATGCATACTAAATGAGGCAAGGGTGTCGAGTTACATTCAAGATATTTTAAGACATGAAGCCTTAAACACTTAAAAAAATTAAGTTTTAAAGGATAAAATTAATTGACTACAGGGGGACTTTAACCTTTATCCCACTTTATGATTAAATGTGAACTGCTATTCTTTTAATATCATCTTCATGTTTGGACTATTAGTCAACAAAGCCTTGATAAACAATGCTCACGTTTGCAGGAAGTGCAGCTTTAATTGAGTGGAATGCTAATTAATAAAAACAACACTCAAGTGATTTCACATTCATTTAGTTTCAGACATGATTAAAAGTGATGATGTCGGAGTTGTTTTCCAAAAGACTCATTAATGCAGATTTGCAGAGCAGTAACAAACATCACAGGTGGCCACTGATCAGCCAATCACAGTGTGAGGAACCACATCATCCTCTCACATGACATCATCTGCAGCTGTACACCTTCAAATCCACACACTTGTTTATGCATTTACAAAATCTTGTGTATTTTCCCCTTCAGCTAATACATCACGTTAATACATTTCAAAATGCTGTCCTATGCATTGCAAACAGGCCGTATTCTCCCCTTGTACTAGCCTGGGAAAACCCAGACAACTTCCGGCAAATTTAGATTTGCTCTGAAAGTTAGTCTGGCAAAGAGCTCATTCAAGCCCATTTCCAATCCGTCGAAATCGAGGCACCAATCAGAAACGTTGGGGCGGCTTTACACGATGACGACAGCGCTGGGATTTTGAAGCAGATTTTGTAGCCTACATTACAAAGATGGATGCCGCCGTCGAACATCACTCGTTCAAATCAGCTATCGCGTCTGTTTTAAGCGATTTGAACGTTTCCTTTTTGTTAAAAACCGAGCAAAGAACAACACTCCGCTCTGCATACGTCATCCCCTTCATCGCTCTGATTGGTTTTAGGTCTATCCGCGACGTCCGTTGGTGACGCCCCTCTGGAAATGATTTGTCTATGACGCTTTGCCAGACCATAACTCACTTACAACTGAGAATGGTCTGGTTTTAACCAGGCTACCCTTTTACAGTTATGTTGTTTCAGGCTCTACTAGAACAGGTTTTCCTGCTTGAATGTTGATTATTTCCACCATATTCTCCATTGTTGCGGCTCCTCTCTTCCCAGTCTGTCAGTAACGCCATAGACAGTATAAGAAGTGGACAGAGCCATCTCATTGGAACTCAGTTGAGACAGTTGAAGCCCATTTTTAGCGATTTTTGAGCACTTCCGTTCCTGACGCGCAGACTCAAACCGACTTAAACTAAGCTTGATGACGTGAGCAACCTGTCTGACAGACGTTAATCTTCTAGTAGCTGTGCGTGAAAATTGCCAACGTTAATCTTGCAGAGACGGGGAACTTGAGCAAAGAGTTCTATGGCGTGAGTGAGCAGGAGTAAGTATTCCGTTGCTTTTATGGACTCATTATCTATGGGCTTCTCCCTTGACGGGACGTCCTGATTGCCTGCGAGCTTCTCCTCCTGTCTGTACGGTCATTTCTGTACAGCGCGACAGAGAGTCGAGTGGTTATGATGCAATCGTTAGCCTATTTTTACAAAATCTGTTTCTACGGGGCCATAATGTAACATAGAAGGTAATGGAGCCCTTTATACATTGTCGTGTTTCTTTAGAAATAAATAATGGACAAATGGAGTCTTTAAACGCCTCAGATGTAAAGTTATTCGCTGTCAAAGTGACGCCAAAATGAATGGGAGTCAATGGAAATGCTAACGCAAGTGAAGTTCTGCTACAACATGGCGGCACCCGGCCGGCTTCAACTTCCGGTCGATGTATTACCCCCTTGAGTAACGCTCTGTTTACTTCCTGTCTCTATGAAGCCCCTCCTTCTGAAGAGCACACTGTGCTCTGATTGGTCGGCTGGAGCAGTGTGTTGTGATTGGTCGAGTGCTTCGAGTGTGTTTGGGAAATGTCCCGCCCCTTTCCATAACCGCCAGTTTAACACACTACTAACTAACTAAACCAGGCCCCGCCCCTTTATTCTGCGTATGCCTTTGGCGGGAATTGTAGTGGTCTAAAAATCAACAAAAAATGTAATCGTCAAAATAACGTATCAGGACCAAGCTGCAACCTCCCTGTCTTTCTCTTGAATCCGACACTGAAGTGACTTAAACTGCAGTTCATCGACTGGCCACTAGAGACCGGCTGCAGAAGAGACTCAATCCCATAGACCCTCATGTTAAAATGCCCAACTTTACAGCAGAAAAAAACATGTTTACAGCCTGGTGCAAAAAGTGGTTTTGGTCTATATAGCTAATTTTGCACTTCATGACGACTGTGAGGGGGGTGAATTTTTTTTATAACTCATCCGTTTAAATTATATAAAGCCTTAAAGTTCTGCATAATTAAGGGCGTGGCCACTTGAGTGACAGGTGGATTACCGCTGATGTCACTACTAGCCGTTTGTCTGCTGTCTGTTAGCGTCACGCCACCTCAGCTAATCCGCCACGCTGCACATTTATCCGGGAGTGACGCGCGGCCAAGATGGCGACGGCCGGCTCCGCCCACTTTAGGCTTCAAAAATGCTCTTCAGAAACGCAACAGGTGACGTCACGGACACTACATCCATATTTTTTACAGTCTATGATCAGAACATGCTTTCTTCTTGGTTGCGAATGGCCAAACTTGGCTTTTGGAATGAAATTAGTTGCAGCTGCCCGGAATGATGAATCATGGGAAGTGAAGCGGATGTGATAGCAGAGAGGATTCACAGGCCTTGCGGATGTAAACACCTGCCAACAGCGTTCCCACACAGAGTCATGAATATGAAGCCCGGCTAAAGTCTGAGTCACACGAGTCTGATGCGACCGCTTAACATAAAACACAAGGACAACATGTACCCAAACTGATTTTGTTGCTTAGCAATGGGAACATATCTGAGAGGAAGCCTCGATAAGTATGAAGAAATGGATGAGATGGCTAGTAATTAGGGATTCGGATTGGTCAACTAGTTGACTAGTCATTCACCAATTAACTAGTAAATTATAGGGGTGGGAATTACCAGCAGTATTATTGTGATTTTAAAACATTTTGTGATATGTTAAGCATTGCAATAACATATATTGTGATTTATTACCTTTTTTTAAGCTGCAAACGTCCCCATAGGAAAACTTTGTCCACATATGTTTTTATCTAATATGATAAAGTTCTCAGTCTGTCCATTTCACATTTCCATCTCTTTCTTCCCTTTCTTATTCAATATTTTCTTCCTCGTATTGTAGACATATTTTAATAACAATTGAGTGCATCAGTATCAAGTGTTTATTCCATTAATTTCTCCTATAGGGATTTCCAAAGTTTTCGAGGTGAATCATAACATTTGATTTAAAACAAAAAAAATATATTTAAAAATCGGACAGAAACACAAAGGTACAAGAACTACAATCCCATGAAGCATTGCGAACAAGGAACAAGAAATATACAACTACTCATTTAAAAATGTTGATTATGTATACAAACAATATATTTTAAGTTAATTGTAAAATATGCATATATTTACACATATTTGAGTATTTTGAGAGTGTAGACTTCGAGCCCAACTCGATTACATGATTCGCAGGGAGTGGGCGGAGCTAAAGAGATCTTTTGGGGCGTTTTGCATGTTACGACTCTCTGATTGGAGAATTTTTTGTACAGAATCATGGGTAATGTAATTTTCACCACAAATTCCACTGTTAAACACGATAAAGTTGAAATAATGCAGGCTGGCGGCTTCAACAGACGCAAATACCATCGAGTAACAACCTCGTAGCTCAAAGTAAGGCTGACTTTAAGGGTTTGTAAGGTATCTTTAAAATTCTATTTCCCTATGGAGAAAATGAAAGGAGCCTTCCGGAAGCGACTGTTATGCTCTATTAAATTGTCAATAAGAGTCGGTCCTCATCATCTGATTGTCAGGTTTATGTTCTGCTTTGGTTTAGTTTCATGTGTTTAGTTCCTGTTTGCCTTGATTGATTAGTATGTTCTCATCTGTTACCATAGCAACCAATTTTGTCCACCTGTCCCTCGTTAACTCACTAATTTGGTCCTGTGTGTATATGCTGTGTTCACGCCATGTGGTAATTACCGTAACTTCGTGATGACAACGTGACGTTCTACACAGAGCCGTTCACGTCCTCGGACTGGGAATTATGTGTTTCTATGGCAAGTAGGAGCTCTCAGAAAATTCCCAGTTTACAAGTTGTAATTACGAGCTCTATGAGGACATGATATTTACAACATGAAATTTCACAATTACGGTAATTATCAAAATATCCTGTTTAGTCCAATATCTTGTCGGTTCTTGTTGATGTTTGTGTGGTTTTGCGATCTTCTGCATTTCTACAGATTATTCTCAAGCGATTTCCAATAAGTTTTGTTTATTTAAATAAAGACAAGTTGTGTTTGATATTCCTCCTCTGTGTGTGTTGCGTCCACACCTGACACTGATGTGCTCAGTGATGCATGAGAAGATCATTGGGCAGATAAATAGAGGCCACATTTCATATGAGCATGGGTTATATTGTACAACGTGCGATTAAACGCTATGAGTATGACTCCTCAAAGATAATAAACATCAGTCATTTGTACTGGTCAAATACATTGTTTGGCTTTTCATTTCATTAATCTGCAGACCAGCAAAACACGGTTCACCAATATTAAAATGCATAATTCAGAGTTCATTGCTCTAGATAATTGCATGTTGAAATTGAGTCCCTCCCGATTAATGCAGGGGTCTCAAACTAACGACCCGCAGCATGGGTTCATTCAGCCCGACAGGTGTGAATAGTTTATTCAGGCATCATTAGTCCAATAAACACACAGAGGGAATGATGGGACACTTACCTGTGCCAATAACTGTGCATTGTTTGAATTGATGATTGTATAACATTTGAATTTGTAACTGTTCAATGGTTCAGGTTTGTTCAATGTTCAAACTGTTTAGGTTTTTTTGCGGGGTTAAACAAAGAAAATTCTCCCACAATTCTGCTTTGACAAATAGACAAAATAACGTGATATACTAGACTAGAGGTTCTGACAATTAATTGCTGCAGTCTATTTTAAAATATTACATTTTTCAAAAAAATTTTTTTACATCTGTGTGAATGAAAGATTCAATGACTCACTCATAAAGACTTCACTTGTTTCATTACTGGATGAATCAGCGTTTTTGAACGAATCTCTTGAATGAATGTTTCAATGACTCACTCATAAAGACTTCCCCTTGATTCATTGCTGATGAATCAGTGTTTTTGAACAAATCTCTTGAATGAATGTTTCAATGACTCACTCATAAAGACTTCACTTGATTCATTACTGGATGAATCAGCATTTTTAAACAAATCTCCTGAGTGAATGATTCAATGACTCACTCATAAAGACTTCACTTGATTCATTACTGGATGAATCAGCATTTTTGAACAAATCTCTTGAGTGAATGATTCAATGACTCACTCATAAAGACTTCACTTGTTTCATTACTGGATGAATCAGTGTTTTTGACCGAATCTCTTGAGTGAATGATTCAATGACTCACTCATAAAGACTTCACTTGTTTAATTACTGGATGAATCCGTGTTTTTGAATGAATCACTTGAATGAATGATTCAATGACTCACTCATAATGACTTCACTTCAATCATTATTGGATGAATCAGCGTTTTTGAACGAATCTCTTGAATGAATGATTCAATGACAATTAAATTTTTATCAGTCACTTGTCGCCGCCTACTGGTGTAACGATGTAATCGATGCAATCATTATTTGAAGTGCCAAATTACTTTCAAAAGGTGATTTGCTCTATTTTGATCACTACACAGACATCAGTGTTTATAACTGAACAATAAACTTTTATCTCAGTACTTCTGTGATAATCTGAATAGTTGTAAGACAGCATTAATGATACTGTGTATTGAAAAGACTGTTTGTGAAGCTGTTTCATATCTATACATGACAACGGCTCTCTCTGGATCAGAACTCAGATCTGAATGTTCGCTGTGATCCGACTTATCAAAGCTTTAATAGGTGAATCATTGTCATTTAGGAATGAGATTGTGTGAATGTTTGAATCAAGATTGCAATTTTTGAATGATTAATCATGCAGCTCTAATATCAATGCTTCTCAGGTATTTGAGTTTGAGACCCCTCGTCCAATACGCAGTGAAAAAATTTACAAACATGCAACTGCAGACCTAGACTTTACATTTTCCACTCTTATTCTGTAATTTATATATATTGTTGAAAGATTTCCTCACCACTCCAGGAAATATCTTCTGTAGTCTGTCCACTGCGGCGAGAGCTTTCGCCTTTCCTCCACTCAGACAGTCTTCAAACTCGTACAGCGGCTGTCGCACCGGGTTCGAGTAGGAGATCTTTGCGTTGTCCACAAAAGTGATGTGCCTCACACCCCAGCCCTCAAAACAACACAGCAGAAAACACTTAGCCAGAACTAAACATTTGTGCCGTTTGCAGTATTTCAACACAAAACCCCTGCATTTTATTCACTAAGCACCTGTAATCCAGTGGAAGCAGATGCTACCGCTCCTGCTGTACTCATGTTCCATTACTGGATGAATCAGCGTTTTTGAACAAATCTCAAGTGAATGATTCAATGACTCACTCATAAAGACTTCCCTTGTTTCATTACTGGATGAATCAGTATTTTTAAACAAATCTCTTAAATGAATGATTCAATTACTCACTCATGACTTCACTTGTTTCATTACTGGATGAATCAGTGTTTTTGAGCAAATCTCTTGAATGAATGATTCAATGACTCACTCATAAAGACTTCCCTTGTTTCATTACTGGATGAATCAGTGTTTTTGAACGAATCTCTTAAATGAATGATTCAATAACTCACTCATAAAGACTTCACTTGTTTCATTACTGGATGAATCAGTGTTTTTGAGCAAATGTCTTTAATGAATGATTCAATGACTCACTCATAAAGACTTCCCTTGTTTCATTACTGGATGAATCAGTGTTTTTGAGCGAATCTCTTGAATGAATGATTCAATGACTCACTCAAAGACTTCACTTGTTTCATTACTGGATGAATCAGTATTTTTGAACGAATCTCTTAAATGAATGATTCAATGACTCACTCATAAAGACTTCACTTGTTTCATTACTCGATGAATCAGTGTTTTTGAGCGAATCTCTTGAATGAATGATTCAATGACTCACTCTAAGACTTCGCCATTAGCGCTGGACATTGACACAAATTTCACAATACGATTAAATTACGATTCACAAACTTGTGATTCAATTGAATTCCGATCTTGATTCGATATCGATTTATTTAGATATATAAAAGGTACAGTATGTAAATTCCTCTCTCTCTCAACTAAACTATACGGGGAACCCTGTCAGTCGCTACATTGCTATAATATTACAGGTTAAATGTTACAACCGACTTGTCTACATTTAAATTTAAATTAAGTTTCTAGTTCAATTCATTTTTTAAAATATAATAATTTAAAAAGTGGCTAGTTCATTTAAACACCTTTTTTAATGACAGATGTATTCAATTAAATATTAAAGAACACGTTAGAGTTATTTTTCTGGTCACTGAATGGCTTTTCTGAGGTGAATGTGACGTTATGTGACATTATTGCTCTCAAGCTTTTTTTTTTAGGTCTTTCTGCGGTTCAAACACTGATTGATGGATTACATGAGACATGATTGATTTCACTAAATTGTTCTGTATCTTTCATCATGTCCGTTAATGTTTAATTGGTGCTGTAACTAGAGAAAAGAGATGATCAGCCAACTGTCAGCACACATTAAAGTCCCACAAAAAAACACATTTATTGCCTGATAATTTATTGTCATGATAAAATTGACATACAAGAGTTGCGCTATAAATAATGTTTAGTGAAGTTTTGTTCATTCATAAACTGAAAACAGCACAGGTGGGATTTAAGAATCATTGATTCATCAAAATTAGAACTAATTAAAATCTATAAACTGATATTTACATAGCATAAATATTAATTTCAGCACAAACACAACTCCTTTCTCTCTAAATTAGGCGTCTTAAAAAATGAATCGCTTTGCATTCACAAGGCACACTATAAGTGAACCACTATTAAAGGGTCCGGGTCCATTTGGAGCATTTACATATAAGACCAAATTATTGAGAACCGCTCTTGGAACTAAGTGTGAGAACTCTCTTAATGTTGCAATCATTTTCATCTTCATACTGCCAACATGTTTATCTCAGCCATCGAGTGACACCACCATTATTTTGAAATGGCAGCATCTGTCTCATTTTTTCTATAATTACAGTCCTAACTTACAACAATTTCAAAAACCATTAAGAAGCAATTATGGTGAAAGCAAGTAAGTACTTAAATGACATAAAGCAAGCCAAGGAGTCCATACTGAAGGCAAAGAAAGCTTTTCCGTCACCTCTCAGATGAGACGGTCAAACCAAAATCTATTCAGACACCTTCAACATTTCTCACATTATCAGTTTATTCGCTGTAGTTTAGAAAATGGTAATAAAACATGAGCAGAACTCAGAGTTATCAGATCAGTGGATATTTCACTGGTTTTGTCCGTCCTTCTGTTAGACTCTCACACATGAATTATGTTGAATATCTGTCAGCTGTTAAATTTAACTACACAATTAGATAATACCAGTTTAGCTCAACCAGTGACCAAGCAATGCTTCATGTTGTTCAGTCTGTGTGTAAAAAGAGCATTAGCAATTACAGAAAAAACACTTCAGCAAAACATGATCAGCTCAAAGTGTCCGAATCATTTTTGGTCTCAAAGTTTCACTGGTAGTCACTGTATGGAGAATATTTGGGTATAATATGTCACATTTTACTTTATTTTGCTCTCCTCACTTACATAAATGCACTATTATAGTGTCCTGATCACACTAGTAAAACAATATAAAAAATTATATCTGGTGTCTGAATTTTTGGTTCGCCTGTAAATTGCTGATAATCTCAAGTAAACGTCTCTCACCATCAGGGTTCGAGCCACATTGCATCCCAGCGTTCCAGCTCCCAGTAACAGACACTTCGTGGACACGACTTTATCCAGATCCAGAGACGGGACGAGCCTCCAGCGCATCAGCTTCAGGTTCAGATCCACAGAAGACTCAGCCAGCCTTGAGGAATCATCAAATGTGTAACATACCACTGAGAAAAACATTTCATAAACTTCCATGCCGCGTTTAGTACCTTTTAGGGTCCATGCATTCGCTGAGATTGACACTTCTGGGTCCCATCGCTCCTTTAGGGTTCTTCTCCCAACCCACGCTCTTTGGACACACTGCAGAAACAAGCTATTAAACTTACATATAATGCAAAATTAAATTAAATAATAATAATAAAAAGAGTTTTATTTATTAAACTTTGGTGTTTTTATCACAATTCTGTCATAAGATCTGGGAAAATAAGGTCAAATGACCGAAACACAATAAACGCTGTCGTGTTCTCTGGCGTTCGGATGCTGGTGTTCAGGAACACACTCGTGTGTGTGAGACGCTTCTGGAGGGAATTAAACCCAATCATTCTGACCACACACTTCGACTCCGGCGTTTCAGAAACACCAAACCAACATTAGAGACGCTGCGACGCCATTGGTCAACTCCAGTTATCCAATCACAGCCGACGCTAAGGCAAAGTCACATGAGGTTTTTGTTGAGCATTAAACAATTTATTCAATATATCTGTTTCCATCGTGGTTTATGTGCATGTCTTCTTGGCAGATAAAAATATATACACCTCAATTGAGCGCTTAAGTTATTACTTATGCATATTTTTTAGAATTTATGCGCATCCAGCGGTTTTTTAAGCGATGTCCCAAAATGCGCATAAAAATAGGTGGATGAACACACAGCTATAGACAAATACATTTGTTACAGTGTTTATTATCATTAGTTAATAAAAACATAGCTATTCATTGTTAGTTTATGTTAGCTCAGGTCCCATAAATAATATGCACAGATACAGTTTTTGATATTAATAGTGCATTAGAAAATATTGAAGTTACCCAAATTAGATTAATAATACATGCTTTTGAAAGTATTTTCATTTGTCATTTCATGTTAACTAATATAGCTAACTAATGCAAACAAATGGAATCTTATTGTAAAGTGTTATCGAAATATATGGTGATATAAGGTGTTATAAAGTGATGTTGTATTGCTTCAGACTTACAGTGTTTTACTTGTTTCTCGGATCTCAAGACATTAAAAATTAATAGTTAAAAAAACAGTTCAACAGGTCTCAAAACCCTGCGCATTAAACGCCATTTCCATTGTTTTGTCCTCTGTCTAGTAGGAGTTGTACTGACTAGTCCACTGACTAGTCAATTGTTCATTGTATGAACTAGTCAGCGATCACATGACTTCAGCTGTGCTTATTCAGTATGACGACAGCAGACCCATTGGTGCATTGGTGTTTTCATTTACATAAAGCAATGACTTGGCTAATGACTTTAGTTGAGTACCTTTTTAGACAACTAGTAAAAATGATTAGTTGCACAAAACAACAAGTTGTTTTTTAACGCATGAACGCCCCGAGATTAGGGATTATTTTTATGTTTTATTTTCAGAAACACACAGTCTGCGAAAACAGATACTAGTATGCTAGGCATGCACCGATATGAAAATTTAGGCCGATACTGATAACCGATAATTCTTCATATTTGAAAGCCGATAACCGATATATTGGCCGATAAATCTGAATCCAGGTTTTTATATAATTTTTGAGAGCCTGATTACAAAAACACAAGTCTCACCATTAAAATCCATGTCCCAAGTCACAGTTATAATGATGTTCTCATTATAATTTTATGTAGCCGATATGACAGACTTGTGCTGCACTTTACTGTATTTTCCTTTTTTGAAGTGATTCCAATCATATTTCAAGCGATTCAAAACCATCATGTTGAACAGTCGCATCTGAAGCGTTTTAGCTGAAGGAGATAATACAGTATTTATCAGCTTTAATGTATCAGCCACATTTTCTTATATGGCCGATAATAATGATAAGATTAAAAATTAACATATATCGGCCGATACCGATATGGTGGCAGATAAATCGTGCATCCCTTTATCTCTCATATATATATGCCTATGTAGTTTGTGAAATAATGGTGGATTACCCAGAATTCAAGCACAGGACTTTTCAGTGCAAGTGAATGTCGGAGTTCAGAAAGTCAAACCTCACTGAGGTGTGAAGACATCCATGCATGTGTGTCAGAAGAACCACACGATCAAGGACAGCGTGTTTAAGAAAGAGGCCATCAAGGTGAAAATAGCATAACCGTACAGTATTTCGATCAGCAAGGGCTTTCAATGCCCTTATCAGGTCCCTACATAGCTGACCGCTTCGCCCCAGTTCACACCATCAGTGCAGAGACTCCCACAGGACTTCACAAGTCTGATGTGTGATGAAGCTGAATGTCAGGGATTCTCCAGCATCGGTTCACCAGCGATGAAGACACTCGGATGAAGGACAAGGGCTTTGAGCAGACAAACATGATGTAAAACTGAAACCCTCACATACTGAACATGTAGAGAAAATGAGGAGATGCTCACCCTGATCTACATGTGAAAACTTGCTCTAGGATTTACTTTGAAACAATTTTCACTCAGAAAATGGGGTTACACTTTATTTTAAGGTGTCATTGTTACAGTGTAATTATACATTTAAGTACTGAGTAATATTAATTAACTACATGCACTTACTATAGGGTTAGGGTAGGGTTAGGATTGGGTTGCATGTAATTATGTATAATGTACTGTTATTACAATGGTAAGTAAATGTAACAAGGACACTGTAAAATAAAGTGTTACTGAAAATGCTAGTAAATTTCATGAATAATTACAAACTAGCATATTGAATTAAACGTGAAATTTTGAAAGGACTGAAAAAGTACTTTCTTGTAAAACGTACTTAAATAATCTTTGTTTTATTTATTTAGAATTAGAAAAATCTTTTTTTTTACATTAGCGGCAATAGGTAAATAACAAGAATAATAACAAAGTGCAGCAAACTGTACAAACATTTGCACTTATGATTAAAATAATATGAAAACAAATACCAGTTTGCAATATCAATCAGCATAACGGGCTGCTTTTGTACAGCAAATAAATGGAAATGAATGACACCAAAAGCCAGACACATTCAGCCGCACACGATCCTACATTATAATTAAAATAAGGTGGATAGCATGAAATAACAAATAATATTGTGAATATCGTGCAGTCCATAATTTACATAGATATGAGGCATGTCTGCACAGAAACGAGTGAATATTTGAAGTGCTATTTCAGAGATGATTCTTGCTGCTAGTTTGCAGGAGGTTAGTGAATAATATGAAAACAAATTCCAGTTTTTAATATCGAGCAGCGTAACGACCTGCTTTAGTACAGCTGAAATATATCAAATTAACTAGTTTGCAGGAGGTTAGTGAATAATACACAGGTTTTCGAGCTGATACCCCACCTGACACCCCGTTTAGTGAATTTAACCCTAATTTTGTTTTCCATGACCATATTCCACTCGCTTTTTGACTCTTCACCCAACCAGAAATCATGTAAATTAAAGACTTAATTAGCCAGCCTTGGCTGTGTAAAACAACATGACATTTTGGTTGCTTAGTTACTAGTTGTGGTGTTTCTTCCAAAGAAAGAAAGTGCAACGGCTGAGCAAATTATGACAGAATTCCATTTATGCGTGAATTATCCGTGAATTATATGCTGTCAATCGATTAATTAATCGCACCTAACATTAAAGATTTGTTACAACATTTTTTATATTTGTTAAAAGGCATCTTTTTATAAGATATTATAAAAGCTTGAAAGCTATTAATTTGAACATTTATCAGGCTTTAAAAAATACAACGACTTTTAATTTAAGTGAACTTAAACTATCTTCACATAAATGCACTATAATAAATGTCACTTTTACCAGCTCTTTAATAGATCAGGGCTATTATTTCTACAGTCAGACCCGTTCAGTGTTTTACTTGCCCTGTCGAAATGCACAAAACGTTTCTGTTTTCGTTGTTTCTGACCCATCTAACCTTGTAAACAGTGCTTTATTCAATTTCTGTATATTTCCTACCCGTTATGCTACGTTCACACCGGACGCGAATAGCGCGTCAAATTCGCGCCTACCGCGTCTAGTTATACGCTTGACCACTTTGAATCCATTCGCGCGTCAAGAGCGAAATTGAAGCGCGTAAAAAACAAAACTTTGAAGCGAAATTTACGCGCGTCTGAATCGAAACCTGTTGGCGGACATCTTTTTTATGTTGATCAAGCATTCATTGAGAGAGTCACCGCTCTGTATTTGCTCTGAATAGCATATATTCTGAATACGAGAGCAGAACGGCGGCGTAGGGGTCATCGTCGCCGTATTTGTGTCCACCAGACCCTTCAAAGGCGAACCCAGTGTGGCGAGTTTCACCATTTGCTAGCTCCAGGAGCTGCGCCTGGATGACGGCCGCTGTCAGCGGTACTTCCGCCTGTCCCGCGCCCAGCTTGATGACCTGTTGTCCCGCATCGGAGCGAGGATCACCCTCGCCCTCATCCGCCTAATCTGTCATTTATTTTTGTTTTGATGATAAATGGAGCCAGCCTCCAAAAGTGATTAATCTGTCCTGTGATTTTTTTTTCTCTCTCTCACACACATCACTGTCCAGACACGAATGTTGGTTGTCTTTACATTATAATAATATTTCATGTAGGCCTAATCTAGATATGGAATAGCATTCAATACAAAATGAATATGTCTCATAGGCCTATATTGAAATCAAGTTTTATGTGATAAAATATTTGCTTTGTTGTGCATTAGAACTACATTAGAACCTCCGTCAAATTACAAAATAATTTATTGAAGCATCCAGATACTTCACCACGTGACAGCAGCAAGCAGCTAGGCTCCTGATTTGTTAACGCGGCGCGAATTGACGCAGAAGTTCAAATTTTTCAACTCGGGCGGCAGACGCGAATTCGCGTCAAACGCGTGAATGCACCATTCGCGCGTAACGCATCAGACGCTTAATTTGCGCCATTCGCGTCTACCGCGCCGCGCTCTACGCCTCATTCGCGCCGCAGGAATTTTTTACGCGTGTAACGCGTCTTTGCATTGACTTAACATTGAAATCACTCGCGCCTGACGCGCTATTCGCGTCCGGTGTGAACGTAGCATTAGACCTACCTGAAAATCTTAAAGTTATCAAACACTTCAAAGTCCTCACTCCTTAAATGATAAATTAAATATAGATTAATCCTCATTAAAGCTACAAGTTATTCAGTCTAGAGCAGTGAGTGATTTTATTTTTGTCTTATGTTCTTTGATTATGATTAATGACAGACAGTAGCAGGTTAATTAGGCTTCTGTCACTTTAAGATCTGACGCACATCACATTTTCTCACAACTCTTTACATTAATCTAAGATCTCATTAACTGCGCTTGCGAGGATACTTGACAAAACGGGCATTTTGGCATAATTGAGTGTGTGTTTTTGTCCGTTCAAGCGCTGTCTGAAGCGGCTTTCCGTGCACACGAGTTTGTGTGTGTGTGTGTGTATGTGTGTGTGTCACAGACGCCCACCAGTACTGCACTGCCTTCTCTATTGTGTCTTGTCATGCTTGAATGGTTTAAAAGCATTTGCATGAATACGAAGCATGATCATATAATGTAACGCTAGCCAAAGGATGATGGGAAAAAAAGTTAAATATTTTTATCACGTTAAATTGAAAACCTTAATCGCGTTCATTTTGACAGCCCTAATTTATACTATTCATCCAAAGTCTTTACGGTTACTAATTATTTCGATAGTCCACTTTAGACATTCTAGTATCTTTGCAACTACATGTCAATTAACTCTCGTTAGAGAATTAGTAGACTTAATTTCGGGATAGGGTTAGTAGAATAAGTTGACATAGTCGTACAGTTATTTACACTCTGCTGAAAAGCATCAAAATAAAGTGCTAACAGATATTAAGCAGACAGTCTACTATAATGACTGCTTGTTGACATGTACTTGCAAAGTTACTTATAGTTAGTAGAATGTCTAAAGTGTAGGGATGTGCGATATATCGCCCACAATATCGGTATCGACCGATATATTTTCATTTGAAATGTTATCGGCCTGATAAGAAAATGTTATATATTACATATTAAAGCTGATAAATAATGCATTATTTCCTTCAGCTGAGACTCTTCAGATGCGACTGTTCAACATGATGGTTTTGAATCGCTTGAAATATGATTGGAATCACTTCAAAAAAGGAAAATGGAGTAAAGTGCAACACAAGTCTGTCATATCGGCTATATATTATAATGAGAACATCATTATAAATGTGTGTTTGGGACGTGGATTTTAATGGTGAGACAGTAATCAGGCTCTCAAAAATTATATAAAAACTTAGATTTAGATTTATCGGCCAATATATCGGTTATCGGCTTTCAAATATAAAGAATTATCGGTTATCGGCCAAAAATGCAAAATCGGTGCATCACTACTAAAATGGACTATCAAAATAAAGATTTAAAACCATATTTACATAGAATGAATGATAATATATAAAAAAAATTATAAAGAGAACTAGCATTTTCCTAAAGCTGTCGGGAAGAAACAGTGAAAAGTCACTGACGTTTCATACTAGGGATTTAGCGCAAATACGCAACTCGTGAGTCCTCGTGATATATTAAATACAGCGTATTGCGCAGAATCTGCGCATTTCTGGCTTACTTGAACACACACGTCACTACGCAACAAATTACGGCGCGCTTGTTCACTTGCATTGAAGTAATAGCGAATATTAAAAAGCATTTGGTGAACAGAAAAGACATTGTTATTTTCCAACATCCTACATGTTCTGTGCACTGTAATGATCTGTCCACCTAAAACACACTTTAAAAAAAAGAAAAAAGAAAAAAAAAAGGCCGTTAAAATCGAATTCAAATTCAAATTCCCTATTTTCGTTTTCAAAACTTGTGTTGGTTGGTCCGATCGATTGTGCAATCAATTTTCGAGCGTAAAGTGACAGCCCTATTTCATATCACCCAAAAACCGGCTTTAAATGTGTAACCTTTGACTGCCAGCCTGAGGACTGAAGCCTTTGTGCCGCTGTTCTGATAAATCACCTGCAGACGCCGAGAGGTCCGGGAGTCTGACCCGAAAGATGATGCTGTGCCGGACGGAGCGGGTCCCTTGTAGAGTTCGGTCTCTGAAGCACAAAACCTCCACAACATCCAGACGCGAACCCCTAGCATTCACACGGACACACACACAGCACTGTGAACACACACCGTCTTTGAGTGACCTTAAACTCACCATTACAAAGAGGCGACGGCTGGAAGAGTGACATTTCAAAACTGGAAAGATAAAAAAATGCTGACATATTTCCAAAATCTTCCACCTGCTCTACACTTCATAAAAACATGAATCACATCCCCACTGTGTGAATCTTCTATATGTTATTATTTACCTCAGCTTGTGGAAAAGCTGCTCGTGATGAACTTAACTATGTGGATTTGTCTTTACCACCTGTGTTTTAAAGTTGGCCGTCAATAAATTCTAAAGGTAAAAAAAAACCCTGATTTTAGTAACTTGGTATATTAAAGTCCCCCTGTGGTGAAATGCTGTTTATGTGTCTTTGTGATGTTTTTAATATGCTTTAAGACAAACCATGTGTAAGTTCATAACGTGTAAGTTCATAAGTCGACAGCATTGCTGAGAAGATGCACACAGTGGGGATGTGATTCATGTTTTTATGAAGTGTAGAGCAGGTGGAAGATTTTGGAAATATGCTTTTGGAAATATGTCAGCATTTTTTATAAAAGGCCATACGTTGGACCTTGTTTTCTCTTTAGGCCTGAACATCGACCAATTGAGTGTTATGGACATTAATGTTAGTGACCACAGCTGCATATTTTTTAACCTGTCATTTAATATTGATTGTCCTCCATGTACACCTATGCTGCAAAGAAGCATAATTACCCAAACCAAAGTTGAGAAATTTTCTGAGGCATTTGACCCTAGCTCTTTTATTGAGTGTAGTGACGTTGATTCATTTCTTCAGTCTTTTGATAGCCATTGTGTGTCTATTTTAAATAATGTTGCACCTCTGAAAAATAAAAGCACATCCCCTAAGAATCCATGCCCTTGGTTGAATGAAGAAATAATGTCTTTCAGGAGAAAGTGCCGTAAAGTTGAACGTTTGTGGAATTCAACTAGTCTGGAAGTACATAGACTGCATTTGAAAGAGCTTATCACTGTGCTTAATGTTATGATAAAACAGGCCAGGTCAGTTTATTTTTCGAATCTTGTAACCCTGAACAAGAAAAATCCTAAAGTCCTGTTTGATACCATATCTCAGATTGTCTCTCCTCCTGCTTCCCAAGTGCCTGTGCACTCAAAGTCTGACTGTAATAGGTTTTTACAGGTTTTTGTAAATAAGGTGCAAGATATTAGAGCTACTATAAATCCATCCCTTGAGTCCATATCCTGTGGTTTAGCTGCCTCATACTCATGGGATACTTTTTCACCTGTCAATGGAGAGGATATTAAGGGCTTATTAAGCAAAGTTAAACCATCTTCAAGTCCGCTTGATGTATTGCCGACTTCGTTGCTGTTAAAAGTGTTCGATTTAGTTGGTCTGTATGTTGTGAGACTGATTAACCTTTCCCTTTTATCTGGTTCTGTGCCTATCAATTTTAAACAAGCAGTTGTCAGCCCCATATTAAAGAAACCTAATTTGGATTCTTTTGAACCGACTAACTACAGGCCTATATCTAAATTGCCCTTTCCATCTAAAATTCTTGAGCAAGTGGTGGCCGGGCAGCTGACTTCATTTCTAGAAGGAAAAAATGTTTATGATGTATTTCAGTCGGTTTTCGCAGATTCCATTCTACTGAGACTGCTCTTCTAAAGGTATCAAGTGACATTTTGATGGCTGCTGATTCTGGACAATACACTGTGCTAATTTTACTTGACTTATCATGGGCATTTGATACATTGGATCATGGAGTTTTGATAAATCGTCTACGTAATGAATTGGGTTTTTCTGGGTCTGTTCTAAAATGGTTCACATCATACTTGAGTGATAGATCATTTTGTGTGTCCGTAAACAACATCTTGTCTGACATGACCCCGCTTTCATATGGAGTTCCTCAGGGTTCGATTTTAGGTCCAATTTTGTTTTTATTGTATATTAGCCCCCTTAGTGAATTAATTCGTAATTTTCATAATGTGTCCTATCACTTTTATGCTGATGATATTCAGCTGTATTGCTCCTTTAATGAGTCAGAATTAGGTAAATTAACCGATTTATTAGAATGCCTGTCATGCATTAAGACCTGGTTATATAATAATTATTTACAACTAAATACAAAAAAGACTGAAACATTGATCATAGCTCCAGAACAAAAACTACCCCAAATTAAACAACACCTCTGTTCCTTGGACTCGTCCTTCCAGATGAGTCTAAGAAACCTGGGTGTTTTGTTCGACCAATCTATGTCTCTGGATGGTCATTCTAGACAGTTGGTCAGAAATTGTTTTTTTCACTTGAGAAATATCTCTAAACTGAGATCTATTTTACCTAAAGCTACCATGGAATTGATCATTCACTCTTTTATCTCTTCACGGCTTGATTATTGTAATTCTCTTTTTACCTGTTTTAACAAATCTTCTCTGAACCGTCTTCAATTGGTGCAAAACGCTGCAGCCAGGCTAATTACACGAACAAACAGAACGGCTCACATTCCTCCCATCTTATTTAATCTTCACTGGCTTCCAGTAAAATATAGAATTGAGTTTAAAATTTTAGTCTTAACTTTTAGAGCACTACATGGACAGACCCCCCAATATATCGCAGACATGCTGACCTCATATTCTTCCGGCCGCACTCTTCGTTCTTCAGGTCAAAACCTCCTGATGGTCCCCAAAACACGCCTTAAAACTCGGGGAGAGCGCTCATTTTATGCAGTAGCTCCCAAACTGTGGAATGCCCTGCCCTCGTCGTTGCGCGTGGCCGATTCTGTTTACTCTTTTAAAAAACAGCTAAAGACAGTACTTTTTAGACAAGCTTTCAGTTGACTGAGCTATTTTTCTTTTTTTTTTTTTTTTTTTGTATGATGTGTCTGAATTGTTATTATTTTGTTAAACTTGCTATGTAAAGCACTTTGTGATTTTATCTGTGATAGGTTCTATATAAATAAATTTTACTTACTTATTTTCTGCTTAAAACTGCAGTGAACCAAAGACAGTCTCAAAAACACGGTTTGAAATCGCTGGTGTTTCTGACGTCACAAACTACCTTGTAACCAATCAGATCAACGTGTGATCGTCAACCAGTGGATCTGTGAGCTGAGTGAGTGAGTGGAGGCGGGGCTCATTTGCATACTCATAGAGCTGCGCATACTAAATGAGGCAAGGGTTTCGAGTTACATTCAAGATTCTTTTTAAGGCATGAAGAATTTTTTTCAAGGAAATTTTTTTTAAATATGTCATTTTGGTGATCAAATATGAGTTATTGACTAGGGGTTTTTAGGGATAATATTATTGACTACAGGGGGACTTTAACAATATTTCAACTAACGAAATATGTTTTTTTAACTGTCAATTTAAATTCAACCTATAAAATTTTAAATGTTGCTACCATATATTTAGAGCAAAGTTGCCTTTTTTTATCATAAATTTCACATTTTACAGAGTGCAGCCATCATGTTTTTGCAAAGGTGCCTCTTCTATATGACTAACAAATAAGCAACATCATAGTACTGTACATAATCTGAATATACACACATTAAACGTCAGACAAAAACTCAATGGATCAGCACTCGTGATTGAACCAGGCAGTGCAAAACATTCTTACAAACCCACAACATTAGCAGATGGTTGGAAATCACATTTTCTCACATTCTTTCAGTTGCAGAACAAACGTGTTTGAGATTGAAAGTAACGTCAGGAGGAAATGAGTGGAACTGTGGAAACAGGGCTATAATTTAACACCAGTGGGAAGCGCGTTGGAAAAGCTCAGTATTGCAGACGTACCATGTTTTAGCGATGAGGATGAGGAGGTTTCTGAGAGGCCAGCCCGGGTGTTGAGGAAGTGTACATGGGTCATACACACCAACAGTAATCTAGAAAACAACGCAGGTCCCTTATTATACTGACATGCTGAGAAGAATCACATGCCAATCTAATTATTAGGGCGGGGCAAAAAAAAAGATTTTTCGATTAATCGTTTTTTAAAATGTGGTCGATTCAAAATCGATTCTCAAAGGCCACAAATCGATTTTTTTCCATATTTATTTATCCATCACCCAAAACTGGCAGTGTTAGTGTTCCTCCACTGTTTTTAGGCTTGCATGTTACAGATAATGCGGTGAGACTTTATGCTTGTTTAATCTTAAACATAAAATAACCCGATCGTGTTTGATCAAGGCATGCGACTGTTCTGATTCGTCCAAGTTTCAGCATCAAGTTTTCATCTTTCCATCAAAATCCTGTCTATTCATTGTATGCATTTGAAATATAGAGTTTGGGTTCTGTTTTAATGTAAATAAAAAGAGTTTAATATACAGGTTTGTGGCTCTTAATTTCTTTTTATTAATTAACCACTAGTAAACTTATGTTCACTGTTCTTTTTTATAAATATAGGATTTGTATTAACTCTTTATTCATCTTGAGTCGAATCGAGAATCGAAAACAAAAATCAAATTTAGAATCGAAATCAAATCGAATAGGAACATCTGAATCGATACCCAGCCCTAGTACGGTAATTATTGTAAGAAATATTCTGGGTCAAATACTTGGGCATCAACACCTCCACAGAACACAACTTTGACTCGTTTCATAGATAGTCCAATTATTAAATATGATAATCTACAGCATGCCATAAATGTTGTTGACAGAAATGTAGTTAATATTCCATTAATGATGATTAAACTTTATATCAGGGTTGTTAGTAACTAAAACTAACAAACTATTCAAAGAATTTTATTTTAATTAAAAATCTAAAATAAAATAAAACATTAATTTTAGTTAAAAAAAATGAATGAAAATTAGAAATGTTGCCTTGGCAATAAAACTGAAATAAGTTTAATTTGAAGCACTACATTTATTAACTGAAAATAAATAAATAAAATAAAAACACATTAAATTTAAACAGCAATACTTTAAAAAACTAAATGACAAAAGCACATAAAAGATTTACTAAAAATTACACTAAAACGAAAATTAGTCAAAAATAGTCAAATAAAAGCTAATTCAAAATATAAGTAAAACTGTAATAAAACTAAAATACCACTGTTTTATAATAGAGCTGCACAATTCTGGATACATTTAGAATCACAATTTTTTTTGTTTCTAATAGAGATCACGATTCTCCCACGATTTTAAACAGACAACTGAATAAAATAACATGTCCATTACTATAGGTTTTGACAAAATATGAATTGGTGCAGTCCATTTAATTTAATGAAATGTTTAATTAATTAGAATGAATATTAAAGAAAATTGCTTTAAATGAATGATTCAATGACTCACTCATAAAGAATTAACTTGTTTCATTGCTGGATGAATCAGTGTTTTTGACCAAATCTCTTGAATGAATGATTCAATGACTCACTCATAAAGACTTCACTTGTTCCATTACTGAATGAATCAGTGTTTTTGACCAAATCTCTTGAATGAATGATTCAATGACTCACTCATAAAGACTTCACTTGTTCCATTACTGAATGAATCAGTGTTTTTGACCAAATCTCTTGAATGAATGATTCAATGACTCACTCGTAAAGAATTCACTTGTTTCATTGCTGGATGAATCTGTGTTTTTGAGTGAATCTCTTGAATGATTCAATGACAAGTATTTTTTTTAGGTTTAATAGACATAGATCCAAATCACTATCATTTAGGAATGAGATTGTGTGGGAGATTACAATCTTTTAACGATTAATCGTGCAGCTCTACTTTATACTGTAAATCACCTTCTTTAGGTCTGGGAAGAAAGAGTCCAGATCTTTCAGAGGAGCGACTTCAACACTTTCATCCGTGTACTTCAGCAGGAAATGTGGGACCGCCGTCGCGCCGCTCGAGGAGCAAAGACTGTCATACGCCGTGGTCAAACTCAATATCTGTGAAACAGATCGATCCCAAACCATCAGTCCACCTCAGCAACTCATGAAACACAAGGAAATGGAAGTTTACGCTTGGCTGGAAAATATTAGGTCAAGCAAGGACAAAAATAAAAGTACTGCACAAATGTACAGTGGCTCCAAATTGCAATATGAACTTAGTGAAATTGAATTAGAAATGGAATGAAAATCAAGTGAATTGATTCTGTAACTGAATTTTGAATTGAAGAAACTAATAAAAATAACACACCTTTACTTACTTATACAGGTGAAACTCGAAAAATTTGAATATCGAGCAAAGGTTCATTTATTTCAGTAATTCAACTTAAAAGGTGAAACTAATATATTATATAGACTCATTACATGTAAGCCATAATCATCACAATTATAACGAATAAAGGCTTGAAATATCTCACTTTGCATGTAATGAGTCTAATATATTCGTTTATTACAGAATACAGAGTTTCACCTGTATTTAACTCTGCATACAAGAAAGTATTTTAAAGAGGCCCTATTGTGCTTTTTTCCCATCTGTGTTTAGTGTGTAATGTTGCTGTTTGATCATGAACAAGCTCCAGTTCTTCTCTATATCATTGTTTGTGTTTCTGAACGCCTGAAACGCCTCCATTGTAGTCTTGAGTTTCTTCCGGGAACGAACACGTCACAATATTCCTCATTATAATAATTCATAAACAGAATAAAGGGGCGGGGCCTGGTTAAATTAGTTAGTAGTGTGTTGAAACCAAGCGGCAACCTTCCGTTCTCTCTTGAATCAACACTGAAGTGACTTAAACTGCAGTTCATCGACTGGCCACTAGAGACCGGCTGCAGGAGAGACTCAATCCCATAGACCCTCATGTTAAAATGCTCAACTTTACAGCAGAGAAAAACATGTTTACAGCCTGGTGCAAAAAGTGGTTTTGATCTATAAAGCTAATTTTGCCCTTCATGACGACTGTGAGGGGGGTGATTTATTTTATAACTCATTTGTTCAAATTATATAAAGCCTTAAAGTTCTGCCTAATTAAGGGCGTGGCCACTTGATTGACAGGTGGATTGCCGCTGATGTCACTACTAGCCGTTTGTCTGCTGTGTGTTAGCGTCACGCCACCTCAGCTAATCCGCCTCACTGCACATTTTCGTTTATCTGGGGGTGACGCGGCGCGGCCAAGATGGCGACGGCCGGCTCCGCCCACTTTGGGCTTCAAAAATGCTCTACAGAAACACTACGAGTGACGTCACGCACACTGCGCACTTTTTTTTTTGCATTCTATGATTGAAACTGGCGGTAATGGAAAGGGGCGGGACATTTCCCAAGCGCGAAATGTCCCGCAGCGCTCGACCAATGACAACACACTGCTCCAGCCGACCAATCAGAGCCCACTGTGCTTTTCAGGAGGAGGGGCTTCATAGAGACAGGAACTAAACAGAGCGTTACTGACAGACTGGGAAGAGAGGAGCCGCAACAATGGAGAATATGAGGACAACTATATAAAAAAGCATAATAGATTTCTAAATACTCTAAATACATCAGGTGTCTTGGGGCCTATATGATATTATGCATTCAAATAATCAACATTGAATTACAAATTCTAATCAGCACATGCTTTCCATAATGCACTGACTAATGACTCATTATCCTTCACACAAAACCTCCTCGTCAGTCAGTAGTGTGTGTTCTCGTCGCACCTGTTGTTCGGAGAAGCTCTTCTCTAATGACAGCGGCTCCTGCACCAGCTGGACCCCCTCCAGAAAGCAAAGGGCAGGGAAGCAGAACCAATAATAGAAATGATATTTCTTCAGATCCTGGATCAACAAAAAGACCGGTCAGACAAACAAATGAAAAATGAAAGGAATTTCATTTATAGGGACATTGTTGGCATACAAACCGCAAATGTCAAGAGGATGAATTTGTTTAGGATTGAGGAGTCGTCCAACGCAGCGCCCGACTGAATAGCGCTCCAAATCTGTGAAGACGACAACATTATTAGTATTAATTAAGCTGACATTACCAGGAATAATTTCTAATATAGTTTATGCCAGGCGTTCTCAATCTTGTAGATGCAACAGACGCCAATATATGATCATTCTCACTCCGATCTTCATCCTCACATTTAAATTGTTATGTTATAGTCTAATCTGTGCCGCCAGTTTCATAATGAACTGAAAATATTTGAAAACTTCTCATAATAACATTAAAAGTCTCTAACATTGTTTTGCCCCATTGCTTTAGTAAAGTATCTGTCATGCGATCGAAAGCACGATATGGCCCTTATTAAACTACTAAAATGACTGTGATTTAATTATATAAGTATATAGTCTGTTTGCGCTGCGTATTTCAGATTGAATTACGCATTATTTTTACATTTGCATAATCTTTGTGGGAAGATGATTACAGCATTTCACTAGATTTGTAATGAGACGTTTTCACAGAAACGGTAGTTTTCCGCCAAAATAAAAGCTCAAGGGTTCATCTCTTGAAGAAATTAGAACAAAAGTACTGCATTTTCTCTACTGTAGCATAAGGTAAAATAATATATACTTGTGAATTTTCATTGATTTTACACTGCATTTTTATTACAATATATGTCTATTAACTGTCATAGAAATAATAATAATACAAAATTGAGTTTTGAATTATTACTTTTTTCTTCTACTCACTATAGTACTGTACTGTGTTCTGTTAATTTGTTTATTTTAATCCAATTTGAAATAAATTTATTTTAACGTTTATAATTCATTTTAAAATTAATTTTCTTCATTTATTAATATCAAATGCTTCATTATATTATAATAATTGTTTTCACTTTATTGTATTTAATTTATATCTTGTATTTATATAATTTTAATGTATATTTTAATCTATTTATTTATTGATTTTAATCCTATTTTTTATTTATTTAAAACATTTTTACACTGTTTTTCCCTGAACATTTCCCCGGTCTGAAACCCCCAGCTTTATGCAAATACACTAGTAAGAAATGTTGTGCATTTACACTGTAAAACACAAATTCACTAAAAAATTGTATAACTTTTGCACAATATTCTAAATTGAGTCATTGATCATTTTTTCCAGCACAAAACATCTTTATTCGCAAAGCTCAGCGCTAACTGGCCACTGCTATTATTAGCGTGTATATAAGAACGCGGGCGGCAAACGCAATTGTATTAAGAAGATGACAGTAATTTATCAAATGATGAAGAAGGATGTTAGGCAGTTAAAAGAAAGTGAATAATTAGTTTAGCGGGCACAAATAAAACATAGGCGCAATTAATTACGAGACGCTCCACCTCGCCGGCTGCTTTATCCAGGAGAGCTTTCTTATCCGTGGATCTGAAGGCTTCCAGAGTGTTGGTGTTGTAAAGCGTCCCCGGAGCCGGACAGCAGCGCGCCGGAGTGGGTCCATCACTGGAACACAACCGTCAGACACTGCATTATGTGCTTCTGGGTCAATTACATACACTAGATGCAATATTCAGTTATTTTATCATCATACAGTTGAAACTCGAAAAATGAGAATATGGTGCAAAAGTTCATTTATTTCAGTTATTCAACTTAAAAGGTGAAACTAATATATTATATAGACTCATTACATGCAAAGTGAGATATTTCAAGCCTTTATTTGTTATAATTGTGATGATTATGGCTTACATGTAATGAGTCTATATAATATATTAGTTTCACCTTTTAAGTTGAATTACTGAAATAAATGAACTTTTGGACGATATTCTCATTTTTCGAGTTTCACCTGTAAGTGTAACAAGTAATATACTATTTGCAGCACTCATTTTATTTATCAATTCATAAATATCACATATTGTGTTTTTTGGGGGTTGCACCATAAGCATCAAGTTGTTAACATGCATCAATAAATGTTGAAATTGACATTACCTAAAATTAATACATGCTGTAGAAGTATTGTTTATGTTATGTTAACTAAAGTGATATTAAGAAATGGAACCTTATTTTAAATCAAATTAACTTGTATAGTGCTATTAGAAAAATGATAGTCACTTATGTCTCCAAGTCTCTTCTGCTCACCAAGGCTGCATTCATTTGATCAAAAATACAGTAATAATGTGAAATATTATTACAAGTCAAAATAATCATTATAATAATTGTAATATATTTAAAATATAATTTATTCCTGTGATTTTAAGTAGTGAATCAGCATATTAGAGAAATCAGGAATAAATTACATTTAACTATATATTCACATAGAAAACAGTTATTTTGAATTGTAATAATATTTCACAATATTACTGTTTTACTGTATTTTTTATTAAAAAAAAGTTGTCTTGAACATAAAAGAGCTGAAGAGACTTCTTTATAGTAATATTCTTTGTAGCTTTTATTATGTAAACTTTTGGACGATATATATATATTAGGGCTGTCAAATGATTAATCACGATTAATCACATCCAAAATAAAAGTTTTTTTTACATAATATATGTGGGTGCACTGTGTATAATTATTTTGTATATATATAAATACACACACATGCATGTATATTTAAGAAAAAAATATTATTTATATATAAAATATTTATATTTATATATAATATAAATTATATATAAATCTATATACAGTATATACATGAAAATATTTGTTAAATATATACAAGCATGTGTGTGTATTTATATATATAAAATAATTATACACAGTGCACCCACTTATATTATGTAAAAAACTTTTATTTTGGATGTGATTAATCGTGATTAATCATTTGACAGCCCTAATATATATATATACACACACACATGTATACACAGTACGTATATTAGTGCTGTCAAATATATATAAATATAATAATATATATACACCCACAGTTATGTAAACACAAACTTTATTGTTAGATGTGATTAATCGCAATTAATCTTTTTGACAGCACTAATATATATATATATTATATTATTCCGATGGTTATATGAGGTCAGAAGTGATTCACTTCCGCCAGACTTCAGCGCTGCCTGTGCAATCACTCACCCATTATAAATGTTAAATGAATCCTACTGAAACAATCCTTAAGGATTTAATTGGCAAGGAAACACCATTAATTTCAAAAGTAACAGGTGTGCTTTTGGAGCCATTATCCAAGGCTTTCAGAATAACCAACTACATTACATGCTTTTAATTTGCAAAACTTACGCCTCAAATGCGCTGAACTCCAGAGTCAAGCGTGTCGGCAGGCCATCAGGATCTCCTGCAATACAGAACAAAACATCTGCATTATATCACTGCTTAAAGGTGCATTACGTACTCTCAGTCACTTTCGGCTGTGGAGTGAATAAATGTGATCTGTGACAGTATTGCTACAATGGATTCTGTAACGCAACACTTTCACATGATGTGTCTGTGTAAATCCAAGAGAAAATGCCATATTGGTTGTTTAGGAAGTGTAAGTGAAACACAAAGGTGTTCGGAATAGCACACTACTATTCTATTAATATTCCTGCAGTATTCAGCATGGATGTTGTGTGCAAAACGTACATTTTTATGCATGCTAGAGCTGCACGAATTATCAATTAAAAGATCGCGATCTTGATTCAGACACCCACACGATCTTATTCCTAAATAACAGTGATCCGGCTCTGCCTATTAAAGCTTTGATGAGTCGGACATTCAGATCTGAGTTCTGATCCAGAGAGAGCCGTTGTCATGTTTAGAAATGAAACAGCTTCACAAACTGTCTTTTCAACACACAGTATCATTAATGCTGTCTTAATCATTCAGATTATCACAGAAGAACTGAGATAAAAGTTTATAGATTAGATATAAACACTGATGTCTAAAATAAAGATCAAAATACAGTAAATCACAATTACATCGTTACACCAGTAGGTGGCGACAAGTGACTGATAAAAAATGTATTGTCAATGAATCATTCATGCAAGAGATTCGTTCAAAAACGCTGATTCATCCAGTAATGAAACAAGTGAAGTCTTTATGAGTGAGTCATTGAATCATTCATTCAAACGGATTAAAAAATAATTAAAAGAGACAGGAGCCATTAGCATTTTGTCAGAACCTCTAGTAAAGTACGTTGTTTTGTTTAGTTGAGAATGTTTCATGCATAATCATTACTTTCGCCGGTTCTTTCCATAGACAGTAAAAGAAAGGTTCTTTGTGGCAAGCTTTATTTCAGGTGTTTATATGTATATGCGAGTATTTACAGGTGTATGCGTGCGTCAAGTTTATATGTATATGCAAGTTATTCACAAGTTTATATGCATTCATTACTAACATAATATGTATTGGTATGAATTTCATATTAGTGTGCACGTGTATTTCATATATGTATTTTGAACATCCAATAGTATACATGTATATGCGAGTAATTTATAGGTGTATATGCACGTGTGTTATGCACGTATTGATAAGATAAGTTTGATTTAAATCCTCATACAGAACCGTGCAGCTCCAATGCCTGAATGACCTTCTGCATTCATCAAACCCACACTATATCTCCATCTCGCACACAGCTGATGTATTCAGAATGTTGTTTCCGGGTCCAAACACTCTTTCAGACGCCAAAAACAAACAACAAACGCTGCTAATACACACTCACTATGTGCTGTAATAAAACCAAAATATATCATGATCCTAACCTTTAACTCCACACCAGAATCTCAGACGCCCAGACAGTGACTCATCTTTTATGAATCATTCAAATATGTATTTCTGCAACGCTATGAGAGACTGTAGTGTATACTGAGTTTTCATAAGCTTGGACCCAGAAACAGTATTCCTTACATCAGTGAGTCACCATGAATCAAAATTGACGTCTCGTTATTATATGGAATATTGCAGTTTTTATTATAAATGATTTATCAGTGCACACATCATTATTGTTTGTCACATAAGTCCCCTTTAGTCAACAATTTCATTCCTTAAAACTCATCTTTGATCATCAAAATGACATATTTAAACGTTTTTTCCTTTAAAAAATGCCTTAAAATATCTTGAATGCAACCCGACACCCTTGCCTCATTTAGTATGCACGGTTCTATGAATATCCAAATGAGCCCCGCCTCCACCTACTCACTCACTCAGCTCAGAGATCCACTGGTTGACGATCACACGTTGATCTGATTGGCTACAAGGTAGTTTGTGACGTCAGAAACACCAGCGATTTCAAACCGTGTTTTTGAGACTGTCTTTGGTTCATTGCAGTTTTAAGGAGAAAATACTCAGCAATGCTGTCGACTTATGCTTTAAGACAAACTATGTGTAAGTTCATATTAAAAACACCACATAGACATATAAACAACATTAAAAGATATTGTTTTACCACAGGGGGACTTTAAATTTGAAATCCGATTATGAGAAAGGTTTCCACATTATTACTAAAACAAAACACCTATTTTACCATACAAACATTATTTTTTATACAACATTTAGTTCTGGTTCTCGACTCTGATTGGCTGAGAGCCTTATCTAGCTGTGCGATATTCTACTAATAACACTCGGAAACCGCTTCACAGTGTGTATCACTCTGCTTGTTTCTGCCGGATCTACACTGGCAGCATTTCTCACAGAAAGCGTCAATGGTGGAGGAGAAAACCCACTGTACTTTTACAAATACTACTATTATTGTAGTTTTTTAGGCGAGAATGTAGTTATTTAGACCTCATATGCGATTTAAAAATAAACATAGCACCTAGGGCTGGGTACCGAGTTTGGTACTTTAGGTACCGACCGAATTGCCTCGATACTACCGAGTATCGAAACATGTCTTGTTTTTTGGTACCAAATTTTGGTACCTAAGTGGTTAATCTCGTCAATGTCAAACAATAAGCATGCAGCATGATTGGCTGTGAACACTAGATTACGCGGCTGCCCAGAGACATGGCTTGTCGCACGTGAGGCTGTAGTGTGTGTGTGTGTGTGTGTGTGTGTGTGTGCGTCCCAACCCAGATAGATAGAAAATATGTGGAAATGATCCAAAGTGTACCTATGTGCCAGACTCGATGCCAGAAGCAATATTTTCGACAAGATAATTGACCGTTCGCAAAAGCCACGCCCCCTAGTTATTGTTGCTACGCCCGTCAAACAAATGATCAAACACGACCAGCGCGACAGATTGCCATGACGGGAAGAGGTATACCCGTGCGTGTCAGTGACCTTTTTTGGAGCAATACTTCAGCGATATCCTCCAGATCGAGGCAAAAGGGGTTACAGTATGCAGTGGAGGGATATATTCAAAACATAAAAATACGCAATGAAGGAGACACGACTACTATCGAGGCTAATGCTTACCGGTCTCAAGCTAAACCTGAGAAACCCCATGACCTGTTACCTCAAATTCAACCAGCACAGCCTTGAAGAAGATTTTATAAACTGGTTCAGTGGCTAATGTTTGGAGTTAGAAATATATAACTCACGCTGCATATTTATTAATTTTGCCTCAGATACAGGATTATTCGCTTTAACAAGCAGGTTGTTCATTACCACGGCAACCGCTTGCGTGTCATGCTGAATGCGATTTTCGTGTTTAAAAAGTAACTAAACATAAGAGACGGAAAGATGCAGATAACCATAACGTTATATTATTTACGGTTATTTCTATTCGTTACGATATTGATATATGAACTGATGTTGTCAAGTAAGCTTCATGCTTTCCCCGTTGCGAACGTGCACTGTAACGTTAGTCTACGGGTGCTGCACTGCTGCTCATTTTCCCCTGAGAATATCATGTTAACAACAACCCTTTAGAAAACGTAATTCCTTTGTGGATCCTCTTGATCTGGTTTCTCCATGTTTCTTTGACTAATCTCAGTGTCTCAGTCTCACGCACGCTGCACGCGAGTTAACCATGTTCGACACATTTAACTGGGAGTGGGGCCGTCCACACTGTTTTATCCATTGTAGGCACCGCTCACGTTGTGTTTTCGGCTTTGGAAACGGAAAGAACACAACTCCTCCAGACAATCTCTCGGGGTACCTAGTGTCCGATTTACAAACGCCGTAGGCGCACCGCTTCACCTTGGAGTCAATGTTTGACGGACCTGCTCACATAGTAACGGTTGCTATGATGTGTGATTGGACAATGGCCGTTTTGTGGGAGGGGCCTGCGAACGGTCAATTGCCGCCAAGACCGGTACACGGTAAATCTGATAAGGCACTTAGAAGCGCACAGAATACACTTGAGAGTAATGGTGTGTTCACACCGAACGCGAATAGAGCGTCAAATACGCGTCTATCGCGTCTAGTTAGACGCTTGAATCTTCCGCTCGAGTTTCAAATTTTTCAACTTGCGCGGAAGACGTTCACGGCAAACTAGAGGGCCAGGCCATTAGCACTCATATACTTCAGATTGACTCGTCTAAGTGGTAGTCGAATCCTGCCTCCAGGGCACTGCTCTCTTGGCTGCATATCATAATTATATGGCTGAGGTCCATGTAGGGTATCTGGACCGTGTCAGCGTGACTCATGCAGTCCGACATGTGAAAATGCTTTTAACCCCTTTTGACTCCTATCCGTAACTCAGGCCTGGCACCACAGAGTCTGCGTCAAAACTGCCATTGACACCTTTATGGCATGAGAGTGTTTACCCAAACACCAATAAACTAGAACTCGCAGAGCTTCAAAAAGATCTTATCGACCTAACATCCCCTTCCTGCGGAGAAAGGAATGCCAGGCGGCCAGAAAGCTCACTCCGAAAACGCACACACATGAATCTTTCACTAACTTCCTCATATAAAGACTTTACCGAGATATATTTTATATGTTTTTAAGTGGACCTGCTTGCCCACGTCATAGTGGGAAATCTGTGATTTTATCGTAGTATTAAATGAACCATAAGTGTAATTATGCAATAAGCTGTATCTTTGTAATTCCTATGCTTTTCATGTTTTTGTTTGGTATCAATGTAAACCTCTGGGTTTGTCTCAGCTGAATTCATATCGTAGATTGTGATGACATGTATTTTACTACGTTTTATCATCTCTGGAGTAAAATTGAACACATTTCTTTCACTGTCATAAAACATGCAAAGTAGGCCTCGACAGGACAAAGGAACACTTTTGCTGCGCACTTTTCTCACAAGTGATTGGTTCATTCACGCGAGAGAAGGCGTGAACCGAAATGCCTTAAAGAGACGCGCCAAGCATCTCCTCTCTTAGCTCTCTTTCTTCCTCTCTGTGTGGCTTCATCATGTAACTCCTTCTTAGTGATCTCCTCCACGGAGATCTTAACTTTTGTTTTGTTTAGGGCTGCAACTAACGATTATTTTGATAATCGATTAATCGGACGATTATTTTTTCGATTAATCGATTAATCGGATAAAAAATTCAATTAGATTTTTTTGTTTATTGACTAAATAAAACCCGGTTACACTTTATTTTAAGGTGTCCTTATTACAGTGTAATTATATATTTAAGTACAGAGTAATATTAAGTAACTACATGTACTTACTATAGGAATAGGGTATGATTAGGATTTGGTTGAGGGTTAGTTGCATGTAATTATGCATAATTTACTGTTATTACTACAGTAAGTACATGTAACATATGTAACAAGGACACCGTAAAATAAAGTGTTACCTAAAACCCTAAATTAGGATATTTATGTGTAAAAGTGTACTTTAAAAAGTGCAAAAGCCACACATTGAGTTTTAGTAATATCAATATTTGCATTGTTTTTAATGATAATTGCTGATGGCAAGTTGACAACCATGATTAATGTAAAAATAAATAATAAAAAACATTTATATCCAACATATTGTTTTAACACAATTTGTGTTAAAACAAATTTACACAGACATGTTGTTCAGATGTGAAGATATAAACTAAAAACATCTCAAATATATAATTCATTAAATTTTTATTTAAAATTAATTGAATTATAAGGATACATTGATAAAATAAATATAGAAAGACTGAAAACAAGCGTGTGAACGTAGAGCTGCAGTAGATCGCGTTTGAAAAACAATTAAAACTTAATAGACAAATGCTGTAAATAGAGAACGGAATGGAAGTACGCAGCAAGTTAACAGGCTTGATTAAAAAGACAGGAAAAATGATGCATTAGTGCACAAGCATTCGCTGAAAACCACTGAGTACAGTGACTAAAACAATCTTTTACTGCTGCTGTTATTAACTGCCTTTATATTTAGTGCTTCGCTTTGTAAAGACCGTTTTAATTTAACCTATTTCTGCGGTAGCGCTATTTTAATCCATCACTTATGTTGCGAGCGAACTGATTGCGCAACCTGATGCTCGAGACAAAATACAGACATCCCAAGTCTCCCGGAAGTTCTGGGAGTCACCCGCATATTGATAGCGGCTTATGCGGCTCCCTGATGCCCGCAAATTAGTTCAAACTCCCGGGATTTGAGCGCGCATGCGAGACAGAAGAGACTGTGCTCCAAACCGTGAAGCGCGCGCGTGCGGCAGAGCAGCGGAGGGAGAGAGGCCTTGCGTGTGTGCGTATGTGCCTCATGAAGCGCGTGTAAGACAGAGAGCATCCTGATTGGCCTGTTTCAACCAATCACCAGTAAACGCTCCCCGTGACGTAAGCAGACCAACTAATCGATAATGACATTCGTTGACAACGATTTTCATAATCGATTATTACCGATTTTATCGATTAGTTGTTGCAGCCCTAGTTTTGTTGAGTTTTGTTTTTGTAGCCTACTCTGTTCATTTCCACGAAGTGAAATTAACTTAGTCTGAATTATTTATTTGGTAACTTTACGCCAAGGACCTTTAAAGCTTTGAAGTGCGTGCTCCGAACCAGCTGCAAAGTGCAAACCACGTGACGCTCCAACGGAACACACAAGACGTGAGACACCCCAAACGAGCCGCCTTGTTCAGCAACATAAGGGAACCAGCAAGTATTCGTTTATCGAACTTTCAGAGCATTAAGATTGTGTTTTTCCGTGTTGTCTCTCAAAGGTTAAACGTCCAGGTGAATTTTGCCAAATTCTGTGATCCCTACGGATCTCCCTCTCCCTCTCACTCTCTTCCTGTTTCAGATTCTTTCAGTGTCTTGTTTTGTCCGTTGTTATTGTATATACATTTTATTCCTGTAGCGTTAGTAACCGTATACGTAGTGTACTCCTTTATTAAATACATTATTCATTTGATTGACTGTCTGTGTCGCTCATATACAAGTCCCTTTAATGTACGATCCAAAGCTACGAGCTTTAAAAGTATAAAATTACTTTAACTAGCAGGCTATCTTTCTAAAACAGGAAGGTTATCTTCACGGCCAGAACGATTGCCTTTCCTGCGAGGCTCTAAGATGATTTCTGTGTGAGAATTGATAAAGATCGCATGATCAGTTTGCTGGACAAAAGGATTATCGGATCACAAATTAATTCCACAGTGACTATCCTTAGAGTTGATATATGATAGACATAATTGATACATTAATATTTAATTATAATCCGTTTTGATTAAGTATTGATATATACAATTGAGCTAATTTTACCGACCTGGATGGAGAACTGATCATTATTCGTTGTGTTCGGCTGTCCAAACAGGCCGTTGGTAACTTTTCCCTTTAGTGGGTAATTTTATAATTTGTAGGTGATTCCCGATCATGTTTCATAGTTATTAAAATTATATTCCCTGAAATAGAGCTAATCCCGAAATTCCCTACATCCATCATACGAGTAAACAGTAACAATTTCCTCAGCGTCCGAACTCTCATTGCGATCTATTGCTTTCTTATCGTCTAAATTGGCCACACTCACTCCATCTACATCACTTCCGGTTTGATATTTTTCAGAAGCGGAAGTAAAATTCTCACAAAAAAGACTCCAGAAGCCTTAATAGCGTATTTATAAGTATATACACTCACCTAAAGGATTATTAGGAACACCATACTAATACTGTGTTTGACCCCCTTTCGCCTTCAGAACTGCCTTAATTCTACGTGGCATTGATTCAACAAGGTGCTGAAAGCATTCTTTAGAAATGTTGGCCCATATTGATAGGATAGCATCTTGCAGTTGATGGAGATTTGTGGGATGCACATCCAGGGCACGAAGCTCCCGTTCCACCACATGCCAAAGATGCTCTATTGGGTTGAGATCTGGTGACTGTGGGGGCCATTTTAGTACAGTGAACTCATTGCCATGTTCAAGAAACCAATTTGAAATGATTCGAGCTTTGTGACATGGTGCATTATCCTGCTGGAAGTAGCCATCAGAGGATGGGTACATGGTGGCCATAAAGGGATGGACATGGTCAGAAACAATGGTTATGTAGGCCGTGGCATTTAAACGATGCCCAACTGGCACTAAGGGGCCTAAAGTGTGCCAAGAAAAATTCCCCCATACCATTACACCACCACCACCAGCCTGCACAGTGGTAACAAGGTATGATAGATCCATGTTCTCATTCTGTTTACGCCAAATTCTGACTCTACCATCTGACTGTCTCAACAGAAATCGAGACTCAACAGACCAGGCAACATTTTTCCAGTCTTCAACTGTCCAAATTTGGTGAGCTCTTGCAAATTGTAGCCTCTTTTTCCTATTTGTAGTGGAGATGAGTCGTACCCGGTGGGGTCTTCTGCTGTTGTAGCCCATCCGCCTCAAGGTTGTGCGTGTTGTGGCTTCACAAATGCTTTGTTGCATACCTCGGTTGTAACGAGTGGTTATGTCAGTTAAAGTTGCTCTTCTATCAGCTTGAATCAGTCGGCCCATTCTCCTCTGACCTCTAGCATCAACAAGGCATTTTGAATGGTTGTGCGTGAAAATCCCAGTAACTGAGCAGATTGTGAAATACTCAGACCGGCCAGTCTGCCACCAACAACCATGCCACGCTCAAAATTGCTTAAATCACCTTTCTTTCCCATTCTGACATTCAGTTTGGAGTTCAGGAGATTGTCTTGACCAGGACCACACCCCTAAATGCATTGAAGCAACTGCCATGTGATTGGTTGATTAGATAATTGCATTAATGAGAAATTGAACAGGTGTTCCTAATAATCCTTTAGGTGAGTGTATTTAAAGACAATCTAGTTCCTACATTATTTTTCTATACATTGACTCACTGGGAGCCAGGGCTGTTCTCAACCAAAGAAACTAAATAAAGTGTATAACTGATATGCCAATTCTGATATGTTCATATAGCCTACTCAAAACAGACAGGGCAAGCTAACGCAGACAAGTTAGCTTACCGCTTTTAGATGATATGTCATGTTTGTCGTCGAGCTGTGGAAGGCAAACTTGCTTGCAACCTTTGCATTCGACCTATTTCCCGTTATCAATTTTAACAAAATGCTGCCACACTGTCAATGTCTTTGTTGTTGACATGTTAGAAGAGCACTGAATATTAAACGCTCTCACAATTAAATAAATAATATTCAGCATTAAACCTTCTATAGCCTACTTATCTGTCTCTCTTCTCCAGTGGGTTGGGCTAATCCAAAAAAAGTGAAAACAAGTGGGGTGTTCTGAAGATAGACTGTTACCTGTGAAACAGGGGTAGTCTGAAAACACCCCCATTAGCAATTAGTGCTTTCCACCTGATGAAATGAGCGCAGCAAAACTGATGAAATGAACGCGGCAAAAAATCGACCAATCAGAATTTTCGACTAATCGACTGGGACAGTACAGCCCTACTGGGAGCTCTAACCTGCAATACGCCCCTTAAAGCACATTAAAAACACCAAATAGACATACAGTGAGGAAAATAGGTATTTTAACACCCTGCTATTTTGCAAGTTCTCCCACTTGGAAATCATGGAGGGGTCTGAAATTGTCATCGTAGGTGCATGTCCACTGTGAGAGACACAATCTAAAAAAAAATATCCAGAAATCACAATATATGATTTTTTAACTATTTATTTGTATGATACAGCTGCAAAAAAGTATTTGAACACCTGTCTATCAGCTAGAATTCTGACCCTCAAAGACCTTTTAGGCCCTTTCCACACGGACACGGGTATTTTTATAACCGTGACTTTTTTTACGCGGTTCGGCTGTTTGTCCACACAAAAACGCACTGAAACCGAACATTTTTGAAAACCCCTGCCAGGGTGAGGATTTTCAGAAACGCCGGTTACAGTGTTGTCGTGTAGACAGTGAAACCGGGGTTTTTGCCTTGCGACGTCAGAGTGTGCGCCGTTATCCACTGTGTTTGACGTCAGATTTGCGCTTCTGATTGGCCAACGTGGCTTTACGGTTAAAGGTTATATCGCCGCCTGCTGGCGCGGCATGCTCTTGACCGCGCTTGATAGCGTGTTTATGCGTTTTCATGTAGACGGAGACAGAGCATGTGTGGACGGGATTTTTTTTTAAAACGCTGTAGGAAAAACTCCGGTTATAAAAATACCCGTGTCCGTGTGGACAAGGCCTTAGTCTGCCTTTAAAAACTCCACCTCCACTCCATTTATTATCCTAAATTAGATGCACCTGTTTGAGGTCGTTAGCTGCATAAAGACAACTGTCCACCCCATACAATCAGTAAGAATCCAACTACTAACATGGCCAAGACCAAAGCATATCAAGGTTCTGGCGTGGCCTAGCCAGTCTCCAGACCTAAACCCAATAGAGAATCTTTGGAGGGAGCTCAAACTCCGTGTTTCTCAGCGACAGCCCAGAAACCTGACTGATCTAGAGAAGATCTGTGTGGAGGAGTGGGCCAAAATCCCTCCTGCAGTGTGTGCAAACCTGGTGAAAAACTACAGGAAACGTTTGACCTCTGTAATAGCAAACAAAGGCTACTGTACCAAATATTAACATTGATTTTCTCAGGTGTTTAAATACTTATTTGCAGCTGTATCATAGAAATAAATAGTTAAAAAATCATACATTGTTATTTCTGGATTTTTTTTTTTAGATTATGTCTCTCACAGTGGACATGCACCTACGATGACAATTTCAGACCCCTCCATGATTTCCAAGTGGGAGAACTTGCAAAATACCAGGGTGTTAAATTTTCCTCACTGTATAAACAACATTAAAAGCTGGATTTTCACCACAGGGGGACTTTAAATGCATGTTCCCTCATAATCTTGAATCAGAATAAGTTCCTCTCGCAGCATCTCTTCTCTTCTCTGATGACGAGGACGGGCTATAACCTGTCACTCACATGAGATCAGCCAATAGCAAACCACAACCATCCAATCAATTCCACACAGACACAATCAAGCCCCGCCCACATTTATTCTTGTTCTGGAAGCGTTTCACTCGGATATACGGCACAATAAAGGAGAAAAGACTAGCGAAACCTCCCACACTCACCGTTATAGTAATAGCCTTTGATGTTTTTGGCACTTTCGTCTAAGTGGTAGTCGTTGAGTTTCTTCTGGGTGAGTTGATGCCAGAATCCTGCCTCCAGGGCACTGAAGAACGGGGAAAACTGCAGTTTCGGGGCGGCCGTCGGTTCAGCTGCCATCAGGACTGATGTTTGATTCTTCACACACTGCCATAAGAGACAAGACACAGGAAAATTAGACAGAATAATGTCCATACAAATATTCTGCCCTGATTTAAAACATATATATATAAATATATTATAATATGACTTCAGTTTCAGATCAATTAAAACAAAAGTCCCCCTGTGGTGAAAATCCAGCTTTTAATATTGTGTATATGCATATGTGGTGTTTTTAATATGCTTTAAGACAAACCATGTGTAAATTCATAAGTCGACAGCATTGCTGAGTATTTTCTGCTTAAAACTGCAGTGAACCAAAGACAGTCTCAAAAACACGGTTTGAAATCGCTGGTGTTTCTGACGTCACAAACTACCTTGTAACCAATCAGATCAACGTGTGATCGTCAACCAGTGGTGGATCTCTGAGCTGAGTGAGTGAGTGGAGGCGGGGCTCATTTGCATATTCATAGAACCATTCATACTAAATGAGGCAAGGGTGTCGAATTACATTCAAGATATTTTAAGGCATGAAGATTTTTTTCCAAGTAAAAAAAAACGTTTTAATATGTAATTTTGGTGATCAAAGATGAGTTTTAAGGGATACAATTATTGACTACAGAGGGACTTTAAGAACAAGATTCTAATGTACAGTGATAGCATGACAAGAATATATATATACACATCAAAATAAAATAGCCTACAATAAAATAAAGTAAAATATACTCTTAAAATATAATCCTCAATTCTCTTAGCCTGATATTATTTTCTTATAATAACACATTTACATTACTGTTGGATTCGATATGTGGAAGTGTTGAAAAAGTAGTTCCTTTTTTCTCAATGCAAAAGGCTTATCTGTCTATATTAATAGGAAATTTAATGTTGTACTAATCTGACAACACGTCTATACAACTTGTCAACATAATAAAAGTAAAAGCTGCGTTATTATTGTAATGTTAGTAAATACTGTCTGCTTCGTTAAAGCACTGTGTCTCTTCCGGTGTGTGTGTTTGTTTGTTTGTTTTAACACACTGCAGTAAAAAACACGATATTTTACATATATGATCTGTGACATTTATTGTCATGTAAATGATAAACAGAGTAAAAGCAGCAACAAATACATAGCATGGAAACATCACTTACCAGACAAAAACTTCCTGGTTGATGTCATGTGACCACGGTCATCCTACACGCATGCGCCTTTGGTTTGTTTTGGTATTGCAAAAGAGCTAACAAATGACTTAAAATGTATTTAATAATACGCAAATCTACAGCATTAAATACGTGGTGCAGTTTTCGCTGGCGTAACGACCTTGAAATGCTTTATCTTCAACATTTTGACATCTTAAAAAGAATGCTCAGTGTTAATCGAAGAACAATGTTAGCAGGACACGCTTTTCTGATAAATGTTTTAAAGCGTCATATTATCCCGCATTTATAAACAATGAGAAAATGTTGGAGAATAACGTTACCAGCTGCTTAAACGCTTTAGATGACCGACAAACCTCTTAAGGAGAGTGTCCAAAAAGAGTCTTATGGTGCCAAAACCATCGAATAAAAGACAAAACCCCAAAACAAAAGGAAAACACAGACAAATAGACAAGAAAACACGGACAGAAACTTATAAACGCTGTTCCTTTTCATTGTTAACCCAATGAAAGATGAATCGGCTGGTTTGTCATGTGCACAGCAGACGATCAGTGAACGAGCCAGAAAAACCAGCCTGATGCCTCAGCTATACTGACACACTTACTGTAGCTCTCTTCAGGTGTGGATTATAAAAGCTCGTTTCCTTCACCAAATAAAAACATACAAAGGTAGACTTTTTCCCTTCCAAACTCTGAGTTTAAATCTTGCAATTTTGATAAAATCAGAATTCTGATTTTATATCTCACAATTCTGACTTTTGTATAGCTCCCAAATTCAAGGTCGTATTCCTGGGCTTTATCTTAGAACTTTTTTTCTTGGAATTCTAAGTTCACATCTCGCAGAAACTCTTTCAAACAAGAGATCACAAAACAAAAAAGCTTATAAAAACAATACAAATGTTGAAGCTTTTCAAACTTATGTAGCCTAACTGCCCTAATATTATATAGGCTACTGTAGCACCTTATATCCCAGTATGTATTTTAATTTTATGTATTATAATTTGTTTTACATACATGTTCATTTTATATTTTAGTTGTTGTTGTTATTCATTGTTTTACATACTCTGAACTGTAGCACAATGCCTTGTATTTGTCTTGTACTTTTACTTGTCTGTAGGCTAATTGAACTAAATAAACATTAAACATTAATTATAACATCATCTATCAATTCAGATTTGGGGTTTTTTCTCAGAATTTTGAGTTTACATTGTGCAATCTTGTCTTTTTTTTCTGGGTTCTGAGTTTACATCTCACAATTCTGATTTTTTCCCCTCTCAGAAATGTGAGTTTATATAGTGCAATTTTTACTTTTTTTTTCTGAATTTTGAGTTTACGTCTTGCAAGTTTTACATATTGAGTTTATATTTTTTTATCTCATAAAAAGTCAACATTAGGGTATTTTTTTATTATTCCATGGATGCAAGCTTTCAGGTTTCAGTCTCAGTCGAGATGAGCGGTGTCCAGCCTCGCTAGAGTCCTGTACTGTTCGCCGAATCAAGTTCTTTTCATCAGGCTGTGGTTATTAACTCCTAGGCTAATCTAAATGAGATGTGGATCCAGAAATTTAAATCACTTTTAGAGTAATGCGTTTGCAATGGAAGACTATCATCCAGGAATGTGGGATCACAAATACATGATACCAATATGAAACTGCAGTGGGAAGTTTATCATTCTTAAACATTGTGCATGTTCACATTTAAAGTAATTTCTCAACTGGAAATGTTTCACAATATTTAAACAAAGCAGTCTATACCACAAGATATAAAGTATGTTAATAATGAATAAACACAAGTTCATCTACCCAAAGTCAAACTTAAAAAACGACAATAACCTTGCAGAATAAATAAGACTTTTTAATGAATCATTCATAATAATTCATTATATAGGTACACATATATAATAATAATAGAAATGTTTGAGCCTCCGATATCTGTACATCACTGTATACACTTCTTGATTGTTGTTTCCACTATTTTAACGATTTATAAGAGTTGAATGACTGTCTGGCTATCTCAGATTTCAGCATGAATTTTAAAGGTTGTCCACCTTATATTGTTCAATGGGGAAGTAAGTGTTTTCTGTGAATGATTCAGATTCAGATTCATTAGCCGCTATAGGGAAATAACTGAAAAATATATATAATTATGAAATGTAAATTAATAAATTAGTAAGATGATCATGATTTTTCAGTGTGAGTATATTTTAGCACCGTTTTTCCTCTGCTTTTGACGTTTAGATGCAGAAACATGCAGTGACGTGATGTCAGACTTAATAAGCTTAATAGGTTCAGTTGATAGGAATTAAATTGCATTATATATCTAATGGACCTCATTTCCGATGTAAACTCCTACACAGACCTCACTGCAAAGACAGTGCTGAATGCAGCATGCATTTCTCCCAATAAAGATCTGAAATATTGAAATTAGAAGACATTCTCCATCTCAGTTTATTTAAAGAAAAGATTTTTATTGAAAGACTGGAATTTTTGTTCACCAAATCATGAGGTTGAACGGAAAGTGACGGGCCATAATTGAGGGCTGGCAATGCGAACTGTTAGGAAAAAAAATGAAATATGAAAGAGACTAAGCACGTATTATATATAGGATAATTGCTTTCCCATAACTTGAAGCTTTTGTAGTCCATTTCATCATCACCTCTGTCTGTCTTATATTGTTTATTGCATGTTTTGTATGTGATATAGAGGCAGTTTCGCATGACCGTCTTACATTGTTCATCAACCAGAGGCATACATGTCTAAAAAAAACTATTAAAAAGGTTTAATGTCTTCACATTTTGCAGTTTAATCAAATAATGACTTACATTTGATGTTGCAGTTTTGTTTAAATCATCACTCTGTCCATCATTTAAGTACTTTTTTTTTATTAATACAAAGATGAGTTGAAATGCATTGCACTGTAAATCAACCAGGAGTTCCACGAATACAGGCAATTTGTGATTAGTATACATAGACCATCCTTTAGGTCGCACGCCATTCCCAACATACTTCATTTTAGAATTTCACCTGTATGTATTTCCCAGCTCTCTGAGGATAGTGTGCATTAGCGCCTGACCAAACTACATTTAATTAAACTCCCTGTTAAATATGAATGCACTGCACATGCTACTTAAACATAATTAATGTCAGGGCATTTCCGGACAATATTCTACATTAAAGGTGTCCTATTATGTCCGTTCACGAAGTCTTGATGTTGTTTCAGGCTCTACTAGAACAGGTTTTCCTGCTTGAATGTTGATTATTTCCTCATATTCTCCATGGTTGCGGCTCCTCTCTTCCCAGTCTGTCAGTAACGCTCTGTTTACTTCCTGTCTCTATGAAGCACCTCCTTCTGAAAAGCACACTGTGCTCTGATTGGTCGGCTGGAGCAGTGTATTGTGAATGGTCGAGCGCTTCGAGTGTGTTTGGGAAATGTCCCGCCTCTTTCCATAACCACCAGTTTAACACACTACTAACTAACTCAACCAGGCCCCGCCCCTTTATTCTGCGTATGAATTATTATAATGAGGAATATCGTGACGTGTTCGTTCCCGGAAGAAACTCAAGACTACAATGGAGGCGTTTTAGGAGTTCAGAATCACAAACAATGATATAGAGAATAACTCCCGCTGGAAATGGTTGTGTTAATGAGCAACATAGGTGCTTAAATACAACCGGTTTTAAAACACTGTTTTGAATACATTTTTAATGTAATCTGATGCAGATTGCAGACGTGTCAAGCTGACACTCAGCAATAAATAACAAAATGGTAACACTTTACAATAAAGCTCATTAGTTAATATTAGTTAACTACATTAGTTAGCATGAACTAATAATGAACTGCATTTATACAGCATTCATTAATCTTTGTTAATGTTAATTTCAACATTTACTAATACTTTATTAAAATCTTGTTAACATTAGTTAATGCACCGTGAACTAACATGAACAAACAATTAACAGCTAACATTAACAAAGATTAACAAATACAGTAACAAATCTATTGCTCATGGTTAGTTCATGTTAGTTAATTCATTAACAAATTAACCCTATTGTAAAGTGTTACCAACGAAATTGCTCTGTACTGACAAGATCACAAGCATGGCGGAACAACCGATGTACAAACATGTCACAAATGGATCAGACCTCCTTATCGATCAATATAAAAAATCTTTTTGAACACCCTTTTGAAGTTTTCATTGCACAGTGGGTATATGAAGGGATTGAGAGTGGAGTTGATGTACCCAAGCCAAATGGTGAACATATGAAGGTCGTGATGCACACAGGTCTCACACAAGGCCATGACCATGAATGTGATGAAGTACGGGATCCAACACACCATAAACACACCGATGATGAAGCCCAGTTGCCGGGCGGCTTTCCGCTCCTTGCGGATCCGCATGCTGTGGATGCTTTGCTTGGACTGTTCGCAGAGCTTCTGCCATGTTTGTTTCGCGGGAAGCAAATCGTTGGCGTTTAGCGGCGGGTTGTTCTCGGCCCACGGGGACGGTGGTGATGGAGGCGTGTTATGAGTATAATTGTGAATATCCACCGTCTGCTCGCCCTCACTAATGTTCCCGATGGAGTTCGGCACTAGCACATTACAGTCGTTCACATTTATGAAGGTTTCAGGGTTGTTTTCCGGTTGCAGAAAGACGAGAGATACAGATGGCGGGCATTCGGCGACCGTTTCCCCATCATCGATTTGAAATGAACTTTCAGGGTCTTGTACGCTCTTTCTCATGCGTTTCGAAAGTCGAAACATTGGTTTCTTCTTATAGCAACTCTTCCTCTTTGTCTCGGACAAGGAATCAGGGTTGTCTTCATTATTGTCTCTTGGCTGTTCAAGACTGTATTGATCCAGAAGACCCTCGTTTTGAGAATACGCCTGATTCTCTCTCTCCGAGTCTTTGGTTATCTTTAACTGAAGTCCGTTCGCCAGTGTATCATCCGCTTCGGGTTTCACCATGGGACCGGCAAAGGTCTCCCATTCCCTGTAATGATCCCGGACCGCGATGAAAATCTGCGAGTAGAACAGAAGCATTAGAAACGAAGGGATGTAGAAGTTAAGAATGGCGGTCAGAACTTTAAACCACGTCACTAAGCGAAAGTCCGTGTCGCATTGGTTCTCCAGTTCAGGTTTCCGATCGACCCGAGCAAACATCCGCCAGCTGAGGATGGGAACGATCCAAGTCATTGAGAGAAGCCATGCACTACAAATCAACAGCGTTGCTCTCCCTCGTGTCCGATACTTCAGATACTGTAATGGGTGTCGTACGGATCGGTACCTGTCCAAGCAAAGGATGAACAAACTGAAAATGGACGCCGTGCTCGCAACATAATCCATGACTAACCAGAACTGGCAAATAACGTGACCAAGCTTCCACTCGTCCTCAAGAAGGTACACCAGATTCAAAGGCATGACTGTCGCCCCGACTATTAGGTCTGCTATCGACAGGCTGACGATGTAGAGATTTCCAACCGTGTGTAAAGTCCGTTCCTTTCTCACAGCGAACAGGACCAGCAGGTTCATGATGACCGTCAGGAGGGACAGTGTCCCGAGGAAGATCCCCAGCACCGCATTGTTCATGTGATGGTGGAACGGGACAGACGTGTTCGTGAGAGTCGTGACGTTGGGCTCGGGAGGTTCGTGAAGGATTCGCTTGACTTGGCTGTTCGTGGCGGTCAGTATCGTAGTGGCCTCCATTGGGCAGTCCGACGTGTCACATGACGTCAAAGTTGTGAGAAAGCACATAGTCCCTTTGGGTTTTAAAATTCATATCCAAATGGGAGTTTCTGGAAAACAAAACCAAAGAGAATGCATTCAACTAGTGCATTGAATTATTGTGTGCACACTCTTAATAATAAAGGTTCCCGAAAGGGGGTTTTCATAGCGATTTCACATTTTTTGGTCCCTCAAATAATTTTCCCCTGACAGCAACATAGGGCCTGTTTACACCTGGTCGCTTCATGTGTTTTCTCAGATCCGATAGCTATCCAATCATGGAAAAAACAGGTGTAAATGCCCTCCGAAACGCATTCGAGACGGATTTAAATCCGATCACTCAAACCACATCAGGAGTTGGTCTGACGAAACTAGTGTAGATGCATCTGGTTGTTGAAACCACATATGTAAATTTTACTCCTTCCAAAATGTTAGAGAATAAACGTATGAGAGAGTTTTATAGGCTATATGACTAACGGGCCGGTTTCACAAAGATAGACTTTGACTATGGCTTAGATATAGTAGATAGTCAGACTTCAGATAGACATCTAAATCAGACCGTTGCACAAAGCACTGAAGACTGAATGCAATGCATTCTGGGTAAAATAAGACACTTTTTAAAACAAAAAACATGGCGGATCGAGTAAGCGCATTCAACCGTTCAGTGCAGTTTACCCCAGCGGAAAATATGCGTTTGTTGGAGGAGTGTAACAGTCACAAGGACATTTTACTTGGGAAATTTAGCGGAGAATGTAGTAACAAGAAGAAATTTTTAATTTGGACAAAGATTGCTACGACAGTTAACAGCGTTAATCCGTCCGTTGAGCGGAGCGTTAAAGACGTACAGAAAATATCCAAAAACATGGTACAAGATGCCAAAAAAGAAATATACAAGAGAAAATATTAAAAAAAAACAGGAGGAGGACCCCAAGAGAAACTTAAAGACACCACTAAAATGGGGATGAATATATATATGGCAAGGTCCATTTTCCCTTTTCTTTCGGCTGTTTGTAATGTAACTGATTGTTGCCAAGGTAACAGAGTCTTAGACCTAAGTTAGCCTGGGGGTAAGCTGTCTATTTTTTTTTTGGTCTAAATTAAGTCAGTCTTTATTTTTGCGAAACAGTCTAACTTGCATTAGACTAGTCTATAAGCAAATATTAGACTTGTCTAACACTATAGACCGGTCTAAAAATAGCTTTGTGAAACCGGGCCCTGATATTACAGTGCTACCGCAACACGCATTGCCGCAGATGAATCTGTGCATCTCTTCAGCCAACACGCAAACTACTCTGCGAGTAAGTCGCAGACGCTCAAAACACAATCATCTTCATTAAAGTTAGTGAGACTAAATGATCTTACTATATTGCGGTATTTGATCTTGAATAGAGGGTATGCGCGTGACGTCACCGTCGGCCGGAGTGACTGCGGTTACGCCCACTAAGTGGCAAAAAGACTGAATGGCAGCATTTGTTTTCAGCCTGAATGGCGCGAAAAACACATCTAAAACTGGAAAGAACTTTGCGATTGACTGTACAACTAGATTTGACAAGAAATCTGAGGTATATTTTTACAGACTGCCGAAAGCTAGAGAACAGAGAAGCAAATGGAACGCTGCAATTCATAGAAACAACTGGACTCCAGGCAGTAAAATATGGATTTGCAGTTATCATTCTGTGTCAATATGCTGAATTTAGGGGTAAAACCATACCCTAGGCTATATATTGTATTGTTGTTATATAGTATTGACAACTCATTAATTAAATAATTACCATCGTATATTCTGCATAATTGGACGTTTTTAAATAAACACTGACAAAAAACTACATAAGTTTACTTGTGTTTTTGCAGTTTCCCTTATTAACTCCAGTCATGCAGCAGCTCTTTTGCCACTCAGTCCAGCTGAGGGGGGCATGTTCCGACAGGAAAGTGACGTCAATGCATACCCTCTATTAGCTGATGATCAATCAAATGCAGCTCATATCTGTTGCTTTCGCTGACGTGAAGTCCGTTAAATCTGCATATAGCGCGGGAATCGAAGACTGGATTTATATCCGTCTTGCAGAGACACATTTATGTGGGTGGAACCGTTTTAACAAATCGAATAGCTATCCGATCAGTAAAAACGCATGAAATGACCAGGTGTAAACAGGCCCATAGTGTCGGCCCAGATCCGGCCCACATCCACACGTACCAGATGTGGGCCAGATCTGTGCCGAGCTGACACTATCCCAGCAAGCAATAGCCGTCCTTTCTCCGTCTAGGTTAACTACAGACCCGATATAGTCTGGCTGTGAGTAACACACTTCTAGACAAAATAACCCTTGAATTTGGTTACATGTCGTTTTTGCCAGAATAACTTGCGATATTCCATCATGTAAGCAAAGTCAGCAGTGATTACAAGCGGTTTAGTTTCATTTCTTCACTTATTTCATTTCTTTCTTGTCTAATTGTTGACTAGTCTATTCTCGGGCGATGGTTTAGACATCTATTAAATGTTCACTGACAGCCCAAATTTTCCCTTGTTTTAGCCAGACGTCAGGAATGTGTTTGGACAGCTATTAGACGTCTTTTAAGCGTAAAATTGCTTGCTGTCGGGGTTCCTTGAACTATGTTTTACTTAGGGCAGTTTCAATCTCATCTGGAGTGTTTGTTTCAGATCCTGGTGCGTTTAGTAGGAATAGTTCACTTTTACAGTTCACAATTATGTCTCCATTTACACACCCTGGACTTGATTCAAACCTGTATGAATTTCTTTCTTCTGCCGAACACAAAAGAAGATATTTTGAAGAAAGTTGGAAACCAGAAATTATTTTTTTCCTACTATGGAAGTCAATGGGGTCCTGTTTGTTTACCCATATTCTTCAAAATACCTTCTTTTGTGTTCAGCAGAAAGAAGAAAGAAATTTTCATTTTTAAGTGAACTCTTCCTTTAAGGGATATATGAACACGGCAATCGTACTCAGATCTGCACCAAAACAATAGGCTTGTTTGAGATGAGCAAAATCTGCGCAGAACCGATCACCGGTGATCAGCACGAGATACATGCATAGACAGTATAAGAAATGGACACAGCGACCCCATAGACGTCAACAGAGAAAAGTGAAGTCAATTAGAAGCACTCACTTCCTGATTGCCAAGCGCACTGCACAGGCTCAAACTGAGCTTGATGACGGAGATGTGACGCGAGCAACCTGTCTGACAGTTGTATGTCTTCTACTGTAGTAGCTGTGCCAAGTGAAATCTGAATCATTCCCTTCCGAATCTTGCAGAGACGGAGAGCGTGAGTAGAGCCGTCCATGAGCAGCAGCAAGAGCAACTTTATGACTCTCTATGGGCTTCTCCCTTGACTTTATGTCTCCACGTCCCCCCGATTGCGCACAAGCTTCTACTTCTGTCTAAACGGTAATTTCTCTACTGTGCGACTGAGAGTCGCGTGTTATGACGCAATCGTTAGCCTATTTTTACAAAAACTGCTTCTACGGGGCCATAACGTAAGATACAAGGTAATGGAGCCTTTTATACATTGTCGTGTTTCTTTAGAAATAAACAATGGACAAATGGAGTGTTTAAACGCCTCAGATGTAAAATTATTCGCTGTCAAAGTGACGCCAAAATGAATGGGAGTCAATGGAATGCTAACAGCAGGTGAAGGCTTGCTAGCCAATGGCCCCCGGGGAGACTTAAGTTTCCGGCTGGTGGATTACCCCCTTGGATAAATGCCGGTTAGAAATGTGTCCGAGTGCGGTCCGCCTTGCTCTGATGTCATGCTGACGTACACTCACCTAAAGGATTATTAGGAATACCTGTTCAATTTCTTATTAATGCAATTATCTAATCAACCAATCACATGGCAGTTGCTTCAATGCATTTAGGGGTGTGCTCCTGGTCAAGACAATCTCCTGAACTCCAAACTGAATGTCAGAATGGGAAAGAAAGGTGATTTAAGCAATTTTGAGCGTGGCATGGTTGTTGGTGCCAGACGGGCCGGTCTGAGTATTTCACAATCTGCTCAGTTACTGGGATTTTCACGCACAACCATTTCTAGGGTTTACAAAGAATGGTGTGAAAAGGGAAAAACATCCAGTATGCGGCAGTCCTGTGGCCGAAAATGCCTTGTTGATGCTAGAGGTCAGAGGAGAATGGGCCGACTGATTCAAGCTGATAGAAGGGCAACTTTGACTGAAATAACCACTCGTTACAACCGAGGTATGCAGCAAAGCATTTGTGAAGCCACAACACGCACAACCTTGAGGCGGATGGGCTACAACAGCAGAAGACCCCACCGGGTACCACTCATCTCCACTACAAATAGGAAAAAGAGGCTACAATTGGCAAGAGCTCACCAAAATTGGACAGTTGAAGACTGGAAAAATGTTGCCTGGTCTGATGAGTCTCGATTTCTGTTGAGACATTCAGATGGTAGAGTCAGAATTTGGCGTAAACAGAATGAGAACATGGATCCATCATGCCTTGTTACCACTGTGGAGGCTGCTGGTGGTGGTGTAATGGTGTGGGGGATGTTTTCTTGGCACACTTTAGGCCCCTTAGTGCCAATTGTGCATCGTTTAAATGCCACGGCCTACCTGATGATTGTTTCTGACCATGTCCATCACTTTATGGCCACCATGTACCCATCCTCTGATGGCTACTTCCAGCAGGATAATGCACCATGTCACAAAGCTCGAATCATTTCAAATTGGTTTCTTGAACATGACAATGAGTTCACTGTACTAAAATGGCCCCCACAGTCACCAGATATATATAGGGGTATATAGATATATAGATATATATATAAACACATGTCTGTATTAAAGAAAATGTTTGACAGTCGGTTGATAAACATGTATTTGGAATGTAATTAAATAACAAGTACTTTGGGTGTCTTGTTCATTATATCTATTTTCATGTAAAAGCAACAGAACTTAAATTACATCCAGTTTATTAGCAACACCGTGCATGAGCGTGAATCCCGTGATATCAGTCTTTGATCTCACAGGTGTCAGATCCACTGCGAGAAGCGAGATCTGTCCGGCTTGCCTACGCTTTTTTAACTCCTCCCCTCACTGCAGCCGCCTACTCTCGACTACACTTCAGACGAGGCAAGGCGCATCTCAAACAAGCCTAATCACTCCGAGATCGCCTGGACGAGGCCTGATTGAAGACCAACTCAAGGGTGTTTCGGTTGAGGTGAGAAAGCGATCCGACCCAACGGACCATCATAATTCATAACGGGAAATGTGTTTGCATGTGAGACGACAGCAACAGATAAAGCCACAATATGCTCGCGATCGCAGAGCGAACTTGTCAATCCATCTTGATGGATGACGCAGAGGAAACTCTGGGGGCTGTTTACACGACACCGTTTTCAACTAAAAACGTAAAACTTTTAATGCGTTTTGGCCGTTTGTTTACATGATAAACGGCGTTTTGGACGCCTGAAAACACAAACTTTTTAAAATGGGTTTCAAAGTGCAAGTTTTTGAAAATGGCCTCCGTGTAAACAACAAAAACGCAAAACTCTGAAGACGATGACGTCATGCACATGCGTATTACGTGTTCAGTCTATAGTGTGTCATCTCCATCTAGTGGCCCGGCTGCGGAATACAGCGTTTTTAGTCGTTTTCGCGGATCCGTGTGAAATTTGGGGATCGTTTTGATAATGTACGCGGAAAACTCAAAGGAAAACCTTCTCCGTTTTAAGCATACTTGTGTAAACGTACCTTAAGAGGACAGTTTTACTAACATATGACTTGTATAAACACATTTTGGTATGCTTTGAAATTTGGCCATGTAAAAGCGAACCAAACCAAGAAGAAAATGGAACACTATCAAATTAAGTCCCCGTTTCAGAACAAAGCAAATGATCTACTGGTGTGAAAACACCCTTGGTTTGAAATGCATTTAAAAAAATCTTGTGCAATGGACAGGATGTTAAAGGTTCTTCATGGAACCATCAATGCCAATAAAGCACCTTTATTTTTAACCCCTTAAAAGTGTCACCCCCCCTTTTTCTGAATAGACATGAAAATGATCCGAACTTAAATGGTTGTAATTCAAGAATGCTTTGGAATATAGACGTAAGATATGGTCTTGTTTTAAAGAAGAAATTTGGCAGAGTTTTGTAGAAGTGAAATAAATTAAGAAAGTGAAACAGAAAAAAGGTTATAGAAGTTTGAGTTTATGTAAATGTACAATGTAAAATATTTAATTATTCATATTTTATATAAAATATATTTTTTCAGAACATGTTGGACTCTAAAACTGCAAGAAAATCTAAGCTAAAAATCTGAACAAGTTGTGTTTAAAATTTTAGATTGATATCTCAAAAAATGATCTTTCAGTGAGATTGTGTTTGTGCGCAGTACCGAATGCTTCCACTAGGGCACAACCAGACACCATTACTGCCCATATAAGGGCGCCTCCATTTCCATATGTGTTTTGAGTGATCTGAACCATTATTTCCACAATTTTCATACAATTCATGAAGTCGGCATCCTATTCAGAAGTAGTATTGGAAGTTTGGCAGATTTTGATATGAATTCAACCTCTAAGAAACACATGAAAAGAACACGTATGTGCGTTATTATAGCTCGCTGCCGCATCACAAATGGTGAATCTATTATTTTTTTTCTTTATATTTAAAACATTTTCAGACCTTTTTTCAACAATTTTTTTTTATGGATGCTGTCTTTTGAACTCTTGCATGAAAACAAACTGAGGTTTCTTCCATTCTTTCATGATTTTTCATGTTCTTCACTATTTCAAAATAAAGGTCTGAACACGCCTTAGGAGTATGAACATATTCTTGTTGTAAATTGATAAATTACGGCTCCTCTGTCACCAGCAAATATGAAAACCAGAGAATGTAAGCTTTTAAATGATATATAGTTTGTCAAGATTAGTTTAGGTTTAGTATAGGATACTGCTGTTTTAAATGTAATGGCTGTGGGCCCGCCGGTGGGCCGGTGACACTTAAGGACTGTGCTCTTATTGATGATGTGTGACTACACTGAGGGAAATGGTAATGGTTTTATTCAAATCAAAAAGGTTAAATGGCTTTTTCAGCTAATAATTGCAGATTATCCATTTTAAGGTGTACAACGAATGGAGACATCCATCTTTTTGATGGTGTCAGTGAGTTATACAATATGAAATGTCAAGCAAGATCATTAAGCAGCAGCTGAGACCATGAACGTTCAGAAATATGTGAGTCGAACAGTGTCTTGTTGCTAAGAGAGATGGTTTCGATCCATGCTTCACAAGCACTAGATCTTATCCAACCCTTCCCTGTGTCTTTTCTAGCCTCTCATCTCAGGTTAGGTTTGTATTCTGTCTCTCTGGAAGTTTCGGCTAAATCTACCCACTAAATGTGTTGATGTTGTCAGGGCTATTCTTAACAAATTCATATTCCAGAACTAAGAACATAAAGTGCATGTTTGCACACATATAACACTTTCCATCTTTACTTTCATGTATCAGTTGCACTTGTAATATGGTACATTTTGATGAGAGAAACCAGTACATAATGTGATTTAGATGCCTTTCTTATGCATAAATGTTTTCCATTTAATTTCAAAACTCTATAATTTTCTTTCGTCCACAAGGAGAAATCCAAGCTTTCCTGAATAAGTGTGAATGAGTTTGATAGCAATGGCAGAATAAATGATCAATGATCTACTGTCTGTTCCACATATACCATGGCTTCAGAAAAAACTAAAATATAACTGTTTTATGGAAAAGAGCAGCATTTGTGTTTCACAAAATAAAGAAAGTCATGATTTAGTTTAGTTTTGGGCTGAACTGTACCTTCAATGTTCACTTTAATCTGAATTTTATGTGTTTTTTTTTTATTAAAAACTCTATGCTAAATTACTCTTTAATGTTTGCACGACAATTTAACATTCATACAATAATGTTCAGTACTGTTGATGCAAGAGGAAAAGCCTTTTTAAACCTGAACACATCATGATACAAAACAGGTCATGCTGTATCTAAAGAACTGGCATTAGGAAGAACTGATTCATCACCATTAATATTAATCTTACCATCGCACAGTATAGCAACATGAATATCAAGCACATTTAGTCTGATTTAGCTATAAACACTCAAGGAATGGCCAAGAACACACGCATACATCAAATATTTACTCTTTTCTGTAAACTTGAGAGCTTAAAGATTTACAGCGTTGCACTCGATTTTTGAAGATCATCCAAACACACTTGTAATGATTCCTCGACGCGTAATGTAAAGGGAAGCCGCGCTAATGATACACTTTATCCCGGCGATGCGTAAAACTTACACGCGTTTTCTAAAGAGTTGTGCGTAAAATGTTTATCTCTCTCCTTTTACTGACAACCCGTTATTTCTTTCTCATTTGATGGAGATCTCAGTAATGAAAACGACTTCAGTCCGACACCTGTGGAATGCGCGAATCTGTGCGCGTGAACTCCAATAAAAAGCGCGCGCTGTGCGTACCTACACCATTCACGAGAGCAAGCAGCCTACTAATTATTTGTACACATTAATTTAGCTCTAAATGTAATTAGGTTGTATTTATAAGCACGGATGAAAACTTACCCTTCCGACTTGCAGTGAAATCTCGGCAGGAATGGGGTTTATCTCCACAGATTTGGTGAACTGGACGCTGACTGACGCTTTACTGCTCTGAGGAGTCTCATGAATGTCTCATAGATGGACACACACACACACACACACTGAGTCACTGTGTGTGTCTGGTTCACTATCTTTGAGGGGACTCTCCATAGACATTATGGTTTTAATACTGTACAAACTGAATATTCTCTCCCCTTACACTAACCCTAAACCTACACATCACACAAAACTTGCATTTTTTTTCTGTTTTCCTCATGGAAATGTCCCCAAAAGTACAAAGATTTCGGGTATTATCATTTTGGTGGGAACATTTTGTCCCCATAATAGAGAGAGAGAGAGAGAGAGAGAGAGAGAGAGAGAGAGAGAGAGAGAGAGAGAGAGAGAGAGAGAGAGAGAGAGAGAGAGAGAAATATATTTTTTACAATGACTTATATATGACCATTTATTTGTAATATAACAAAGACTCATATTTAAATGTGTTTACATTTCATCCTGTCACAATCAATAAAGAAACTTAATATTATATCTAAACTCAAATGTAACACAGAATGAGATATTTATATATATATATATATATATACACACACACACACACACACACACAGGTTTGGAATTACATGAGGGTGATTAAATGATGAGTGAACTATTCACCAGTGAACTATCCATTACTTTAGCATTATTTTCATATAAACGCACATCTAATTCACATTTATAATGGCAAATAATATCATATATAATCACTGAACTGTAAAACTATTATACACTATGTGAATAAATGTCAAGCACAGCACAGCCATAATCCAAGAAACGATGCGATACAAAAGACGATTAAATAACACTTAATAAACACAAGGAACAATACAGCAATGATCACTAGATGTAATGATAACACAAGGCAATGAACTGAGGATGAAAAAAGTCTTAAATACATAGAGGAAGGTAACCAAGGGAACAGGGAACAGGTGTGACACTAATCAGGGACTATGGCAACTAATGAAAGAGCTGGAACAAACGAGGACTAAAACTAAACAAGACAGAAAACTAAACATGTCCGTTACAGTAGTATTTAGTCCTTAAAAACGTCAATTTCTCACTAAAATTTGTAAGAAGCTCACAAAAATTGAAAAGAAGCTCATGGTATTTCTTCAATAATGGAACAACAGAAAAGCAGATGATGGAGGAAACTTCTCACTATTTCCAGCTCCAACTGGCCATTCATTTGTCTCTCGAGCTCAGCTTGTGTTACATAGCATCAGGGCTAATGAACTGGATGCGTCTCTGGAACTGAAATGTCTCATCTGTCACTGTCAAGCATACTTGTGCCTTGATTGTACAACCTTTCATTGAAGAGCCGGAGACAGGACACCCTTATTACCTCTTGGACCCTATTACCGGTCAATGAACCAAATCATAATTTGTTTGTGTATAAGACCATAGAGCCTACAAGAACCCTAATGATGAACTGTCATGCCTATTCACAGCTAAAAGAGAGTACATCACAATATAAAGTCAACATGAAGTCAAAGTGGACCCAGGTGACTTTCTTAATGCACATTGGTGGTCTTATTTTGCATGATTCCTAAATGCATGGAATGGATTTACAATCCCTCATCTTGTATTATATAATACATTGGAATTCATTGTTTGGGAGGATGAGAAGATGTGAAGAGTCCTTTTGGATATACTGCAAATTGTGTCAAAGATAATGTATTTAAATAGCCTAATTTGCATAAAGAACCTCTAAAAACATCGTCAAATGATTATCCATTTGACTATAAGAAGTGTTTCTGTATCCTAAATTAGTTCGAGGCTGGATCATCCAACTTTGTCTTCAGTAAACTCTCTATCAATGGACAGAGCTTCAACTTTGTCTCCTGATCTTCATTGAACATATCGGTCTCTTTATGTTGTTAAACTGTAATTCCCCTATACATAAAAAGTCTGATAATGTTTTAATCACTTTAATCTGAGTGGCTCTGACTAGAATCGAGGTAGAATGACATCATGTATTTGAATAAATACAAATATTTACACAACAGTTTGAGTTCTTGAATCTGATTGGTCCGAGCAGTGTTTTAAGTGTGATGATGTTTATTCCTGTACTGATGTTTATTCCATCACACTGCTCGAACCAATCAGATTCAAGGACCCAAACTGTTGTGTAAATATTATTATTCAAATATGTGTGGGAATTGCAGTGTCAACAGAAATTATTCATGTAGTCCCTACATGAAATTATTACGTTAACTTCATAATGAAATTAATTTAATAAACATAATGAAATTAATTTGTGACAAAAGTTAAAGAATTGTATCGCATCATCTCTTTTTAAAAAAAGCAGCACAAATATTTGTATAAAGGTATATAATGTATCTGTTGTGCATTTAAAAGCATATTATATTTTTTTAAATTAAAATTATCATTAATCATCATACTGTTGTGTCATGATCATGTGATGTTTAGTTTCTGTATCCTTCTGTTTAGCATGGTCATATTCACCATTTGCCTGAGTTTTCGTTCAGAGTTTGTTACCATGGTTTCTGATTGAGTTATGCACCTGTTTCTTGATCTTTGTTCGGTGTCGTCTATGCTAATGTGTAGAGTGTTTTCATTCTGCATCACACAGCATTCTTTGAATCTAAACTACTCATGACAGAACACCAAACCGAAAGAGGATATAAAACAAAGAAGAAAAATTAATATTCCCTGCTGTTTGCCAGCTCCTCTTGAACAGCAGGATCATTCCCCCGAGGACCACACAAGGGACTTTCTTTGTCAGGATCGCTCGTTCTGCATCTTTTGTGGAGTTCGATGTGACTATTCACCATCTGCCCCACGGAGGAGGACAGCGCCAGCCAAACTTCAACCATGCCCACTACGAAGCATCCTGTCGCTGAGGGGCATTCAGTGAGCTGGGTATGAATTTATGTGAGACTCCAGTTTCCACTGATCTTATCTAGTCCCAAGTCGTCTTCATCACTGGTTCAGCTCACTTCTAAGTTGCCTTCCTTGCCAGTGGTTCCGTCCAGTTCCAAGTCTTCTTTGTCTCCATTGGTTCACCCCAACTCCAAATCGTCTTCGTCGTCGCTGGTTCAGTCCAGTTACAAATCATCTTCGTCTTTGCTGGTTCAGCCCAGTTCCAAATCGTCTTCGTCTTCGTCTCCATCTCCACTTGATCAGCCCAGCTCCAAATCACCTTCATCATCACTGGTTCAGTCCAGTTCCAAGTTGTCTTCGTCGTTGCTGGTTCCGTCCAGTTCCAAGTCTTCTTCGTCTTTGCTGGTTCAGCCCAGTTCCAAATCGTCTTCTTTGCTGGTGGTTCCGTCCAGTTCCAAGTCTTTTTTGTCTCCATTGGTTCACCCCAACTCCAAGTCGTCTTCCTCTCCAATGGTTTAGTCTTGTTTGTTTATGTTTGTTTAGTTCCTTTATTGTCCACAAGTGGAAATTTGTCTTTGGCTTCACTATACACCACACACAAGGACATCACAGAAACATAAAAAATATACACAAAATAAAAACAGTAACATTCCCATGCAGCTATACATAGCTTACATATCCACCCCTACTCATGTTCATATCTTCTCAGCATTTAAAATTCGAATAGCAGTTGGCACAAATGACATCTGGTACACATTTTTACTCGCCCTAGGTTGTCTAAACCTTCTCCTCGATGGAAGCAACTGAAAGCTAGAGTGTAAGGGATGAGAGGAGTCTTCTATAATAACCCATGCCTTTTCTTTAACTTTCAATAAATATATCTCATTCAATTGTCTTTGTGTCTTACCTACGATTGCGCTAGCTATGTTAACCACCCTAGACAATTTCTGCTTGGATTTAACAGTCAGAACCCCATACCACATAGTCATATTAAACGACATAATACTCTCTACAAGATTTTTATAAACCATTTCTAAAATATTTTTGCTCACACCAAAGTGTTTTAGCCTCCGAATAAGATGCAATCTCTGCATTGCCTTTTTAAAAACATGATCCACATTTCCAGCGAAACTCAAGTTGCTATCTATGAATGTTCCCAGGTATTTGAAACTATTAACTATTTCTATCTGGGATCCATTGAGTGTCAATGGTTGCAATTGTTCAGAGATTTCACATTTGTTTCTACTAATCACTAATTCCTTAGTTTTGTGCAAATTTATCTCAAGTGCACTCAGTTTGCACCATTTTTGTATGGAATTTATATAATTATGATACAATTTATCTCTTTCGGTTCCACCTTTGTACAAGAGGCCGACAAGTGCCAAATCGTCAGCGTATTTAAGTAGACTAAAATATGAGTTGTGAATTTTAAATTCATTTATGTACAATGAGAATAATAGAGGAGATAATATAGTTCCCTGTGGTACTCCTGTGTTTAAAACAATTGTTTTTGAAACTTTATCATTAAGGACAACTCTTTGAGGACGATTCAAAAGAAAGTCTCTAATCCACCAGATAAGTCCACCATTCACTCTTAAATCAACTAATCTCTGTAAAAGAACATCTATCTTAATTGAGTTAAATGCTGAACTAAAATCTATAAATAAAATTCTAGCATAGTTTGTGGTCTGTTGAATATGTTCGGACACTAAATTACATAAGGTTAAAGTGGCATCATCAGTGCCCCTAGCTCTCTTATAAGCAAACTGCAAGGGGTCTAAATATTTATTTACATCAGTCTTAATATATGTAGTTAACACTCTTTCCATACATTTACCCAAGATAGATGTAAGAGCTATTGGCCTAAAATCCTTTAACTGATTAGCATTAGATATTTTCGGTACAGGAACAATATTTGATAATTTCCATGAACTAGGAACCACCTTATTATTTAACAAGAGCTGAAACAATTGTGTAAGAACACCAGTCAATTGAAAAGCACAATCCTTTAGCACTCTACCCTTTAATCCATCTGGACCAGGTGCTTTATTTGGCTTAATACAAGCGAGACTAGCTGCTATTTCATGCTCTTTAAGAATAATATTCTCATATGTAGGAATGTCAAGGCATATTCTATCACACTCAGTATTACACGTTCCACAATCAAACCTACTAAAAAAAACATTCAGATTTTCTGCAAAAGATACACCTTGTGAATAATACATTGGTTTCCTTGTTTCTCTCCCCATTATGGTATTTAGACCCTCCCATGCCTGTTTTGCATTTCCCTTATATAACCTACTTTCAACCTTATTCTTAAAATCTAATTTAGCGTTCTTAATTTGACTTCTAAATTCCTTTCTTTTTTCTCTCAATAGTTCATTATCACCTTTTAAGAATGCAGCTTTTTTCTCATTTAGACAAATTTTAAGTTCTTTAGTGAGCCACAACCTATTATTTGGATATATTCTAATTGTTTTTGTTTTAACACAATTATTTTCGCAAAAACTTAAATAAGATGTGATAGTGTCAGTAATTTCATGTACATTATCACATTCATCAAAGAACAGTTGCCACTCTGTTTCTTCAAAACAGTCTCTAAGCTCCTCTTTACTCTGATCCGTCCACAGTTTTATCTCTTTGGTCACCGGTTTCTCTTGTTTCAGCTTGGCTCGATATTTAGGAAGCAAATGTATAATGTTATGATCGGACTTCCCCAGGGGGGGGCGGGCCACAGCCTTATAGCCCTCTGATATGTTGCCAAAACATTTGTCCAAAGTGCGCATTGATCGAGTGGGGCAATCCACATACTGATGAAGTGTAGGCAAATATCCCGACAAATCACAAGAGTTCATATCCCCAAGAATTAAAATTGGTTGGTCAGAGGAGCGTGCCAAAGCGTTATTATAGCTGTCCGTTATTTTATTTGCGGCTTCCACATTGTCTGGTCCCGTAACATATATTAAAATGACTGTAATCTGTCCAAATTCCCGTGGTAAATAAAATGGTCTAAAAGACACTGATAATAGTTCATAATCTGTGGTACACATTTGTTCATGGATCTTGAAATTTGTTGCCCATCTTTTATCCACAAAAATACAAAGTCCTCCTCCCACAGACTTGCGAGACTTAACTTCATCTCTGTCGGCTCGAATCATTGTATAGCCATTTAATGAGATATCCTGAAAGTCTTCCTTTAACCAAGTCTCTGTGAAACATAACAAGTGACTTTGCCTAAAGTCACTGTCATACTTGACTTTCACTGCCAATTCATCCATTTTATTCTTTAGGGAACGGACATTTGACAAGGTGATTACCGGTAAGGGAGGTTTGACGCCTCTTCGTTTGAGCCTTTGACGTATCCCACCTCTCGATCCTCGTTTCTTCTTGGATGGGCGTGTGCATTCTTTTGCCCTGGGATTCCTAATCAATCCTTTACAATCCTCAGGGAAATTCACCTGTAGCCAACAGGGGCGAGACCGGGATAGAAGTAGTAAAAGTTCCTCTCTGGTGTAAACGAAGACGCCATTTATGTCCACTCCTGAGCCAGCCGCGATCAAACATGTAGCCAGACATGCCGCTATCCAAACCAAAAACCAGCGAAGCTTCATATTGAGTTAAAAAATAACTATATATAAAAACATAAAACAAAACAACAAACAACTAAAAACATGTGAAGCGTGTGAAGCGAAGCGAAGCACTGGGTCAGCAGCAGAGCCGTCGCTGGTTCAGTCCAGTTACAAATCATCTTCGTCTTTGCTGGTTCAGTCCAGTTTCAAATCGTCTTCCTTGCTGCTGGTTCAGTCCAGTTCCAAGTCTTCTTCGTCTCCATTGGTTCAGCCCAACTCCAAATCGTCTTCGTCGTCGCTGGTTCAGTCCAGTTACAAATCATCTTCGTCTTTGCTGGTTCAGCCCAGTTCCAAATCGTCTTCGTCTTCGTCTCCATCTCCACTTGATCAGCCCAGCTCCAAATCGCCTTCATCATCACTGGTTCAGTCCAGTTCCAAGTTGTCTTCGTCGTTGCTGGTTCCGTCCAGTTCCAAGTCTTCTTCGTTTTTGCTGGTTCAGCCCAGTTCCAAATCGTCTTCTTTGCTGGTGGTTCCGTCCAGTTCCAAGTCTTCTTATTCTCCATTGGTTCTGCCCAACTCCAAGTCGTCTTCCTCTCCAATGGTTCAGTCCAGTTTCAAACCGTCTTCCTTGCTGCTGGTTCAGTCCAGTTCCAAGTCTTCTTTGTCTCCATTGGTTCAGCCCAACTCCAAATGGTCTTCGTCGTGGCTGGTTCAGTCCAGTTACAAATCATCTTCGTCTTTGCTGGTTCAGCCCAGTTCCAAATCGTCTTCGTCTTCGTCTCCATCTCCACTTGATCAGCCCAGCTCCAAATCGTCTTCATCATCACTGGTTCAGTACAGTTCCAAGTTGTCTTCGTCGTTGCTGGTTCCGTCCAGTTCCAAGTCTTCTTCGTCTTTGCTGGTTCAGCCCAGTTCCAAATCATCTTCTTTGCTGCTGGTTCCGTCCAGTTCCAAGTCTTCTTCGTTTTTGCTGGTTCAGCCCAGTTCCAAATCGTCTTCTTTGCTGGTGGTTCCGTCCAGTTCCAAGTCTTCTTCATCTCCATTGGTTCTGCCCAACTCCAAGTCGTCTTCCTCTCCAATGGTTCAGTCCAGTTTCAAACCGTCTTCCTTGCTGCTGGTTCAGTCCAGTTCCAAGTCTTCTTCGTCTCCATTGGTTCAGCCCAACTCCAAATGGTCTTCGTCGTGGCTGGTTCAGTCCAGTTACAAATCATCTTCGTCTTTGCTGGTTCAGCCCAGTTCCAAATCGTCTTCGTCTTCGTCTCCATCTCCACTTGATCAGCCCAGCTCCAAATCGTCTTCATCATCACTGGTTCAGTACAGTTCCAAGTTGTCTTCGTCGTTGCTGGTTCCGTCCAGTTCCAAGTCTTCTTCGTCTTTGCTGGTTCAGCCCAGTTCCAAATCATCTTCTTTGCTGCTGGTTCCGTCCAGTTCCAAGTCTTCTTCATCTCCATTGGTTCTGCCCAACTCCAAGTCGTCTTCCTCTCCAATGGTTCAGTCCAGTTTCAAACCGTCTTCCTTGCTGCTGGTTCAGTCCAGTTCCAAGTCTTCTTCGTCTTCGTCTCCATCTCCACTTGATCAGCCCAGCTCCAAATCGTCTTCATCATCACTGGTTCAGTACAGTTCCAAGTTGTCTTCGTCGTTGCTGGTTCCGTCCAGTTCCAAGTCTTCTTCGTCTTTGCTGGTTCAGCCCAGTTCCAAATCATCTTCTTTGCTGCTGGTTCTGTCCAGTTCCAAGTCTTCTTCATCTCCATTGGTTCTGCCCAACTCCAAGTCGTCTTCCTCTCCAATGGTTCAGTCCAGTTTCAAACCGTCTTCCTTGCTGCTGGTTCAGTCCAGTTCCAAGTCTTCTTCGTCTCCATTGGTTCAGCCCAACTCCAAATGGTCTTCGTCGTGGCTGGTTCAGTCCAGTTACAAATCATCTTCGTCTTTGCTGGTTCAGCCCAGTTCCAAATCGTCTTCGTCTTCGTCTCCATCTCCACTTGATCAGCCCAGCTCCAAATCATCTTCATCATCACTGGTTCAGTACAGTTCCAAGTTGTCTTCGTCGTTGCTGGTTCCGTCCAGTTCCAAGTCTTCTTCGTCTTTGCTGGTTCAGCCCAGTTCCAAATCATCTTCTTTGCTGCTGGTTCCGTCCAGTTCCAAGTCTTCTTCATCTCCATTGGTTCTGCCCAACTCCAAGTCGTCTTCCTCTCCAATGGTTCAGTCCAGTTTCAAACCGTCTTCCTTGCTGCTGGTTCAGTCCAGTTCCAAGTCTTCTTCGTCTTCATCTCCATCTCCACTTGATCAGCCCAGCTCCAAATCGTCTTCATCATCACTGGTTCAGTACAGTTCCAAGTTGTCTTCGTCGTTGCTGGTTCCGTCCAGTTCCAAGTCTTCTTCGTCTTTGCTGGTTCAGCCCAGTTCCAAATCATCTTCTTTGCTGCTGGTTCCGTCCAGTTCCAAGTCTTCTTCATCTCCATTGGTTCTGCCCAACTCCAAGTCGTCTTCCTCTCCAATGGTTCAGTCCAGTTTCAAACCGTCTTCCTTGCTGCTGGTTCAGTCCAGTTCCAAGTCTTCTTCGTCTCCATTGGTTCAGCCCAACTCCAAATGGTCTTCGTCGTGGCTGGTTCAGTCCAGTTACCAATCATCTTCGTCTTTGCTGGTTCAGCCCAGTTCCAAATCGTCTTCGTCTTCGTCTCCATCTCCACTTGATCAGCCCAGCTCCAAATCGTCTTCATCATCACTGGTTCAGTACAGTTCCAAGTTGTCTTCGTCGTTGCTGGTTCCGTCCAGTTCCAAGTCTTCTTCGTCTTTGCTGGTTCAGCCCAGTTCCAAATCTTCTTCTTTGCTGCTGGTTCCGTCCAGTTCCAAGTCTTCTTCGTCTCCATTGGTTCTGCCCAACTCCAAGTCGTCTTCCTCTCCAATGGTTCAGTCCAGTTTCAAACCGTCTTCCTTGCTGCTGGTTCAGTCCAGTTCCAAGTCTTCTTCGTCTCCATTGGTTCAGCCCAACTCCAAATCGTCTTCGTCGTCGCTGGTTCAGTCCAGTTACAAATCATCTTCGTCTTTGCTGGTTCAGCCCAGTTCCAAATCGTCTTCATCATCACTGGTTCAGTTCAGTTTCAAGTTGTCTTCGTCGTTGCTGGTTCCGTCCAGTTCCAAGTCTTCTTCGTCTTTGCTGGTTCAGCCCAGTTCCAAATCGTCTTCTTTGCTGGTGGTTCCGTCCAGTTCCAAGTCTTCTTCGTCTCCATTGGTTCTGCCCAACTCCAAGTCGTCTTCCTCTCCAATGGTTCAGTCCAGTTGCAAACCGTCTTCCTTGCTGCTGGTGTAGTCCAGTTCCAAGTCTTCTTCGTCTCCATTGGTTCTGCTCAACTCCAAGTCGTCTTCCTCTCCAATGGTTCAGTCCAGTTTCAAACCGTCTTCTTTGCTGCTGGTTCAGTCCAGTTTCAAGTCGTCTTCGCTGGTTCAGTCCAGTTTCAAGTCGTCTTCGCTGGTTCAGTCCAGTTGCAAGTTGTCTTCGTTTTCATCTCCGTCTCCACTGGTTCAGTCCAGTTCCAAATCATCTTTGTCTTTGCTGGTTCAGCCCAGTTCCAAATAGTCTTCTTCTTTGTCTCCATCTCCACTTGATCAGCCCAGCTCCAAATCGTCTTCATCATCACTGGTTCATTTCATTTCAGTCCAGTTCCAAGTTGATTGTCGGATCTGCCTTGGGATTCTCGGTTGTTGTCAGTCTTGGTCTTATTCCTTGGTCTGGAAAGCACTAAATTAATTAATAAAATTGTGATGTTCAATATGAAAATAACTGTGATTAGATTAATTTATAATAATATATGTGTAATTGTAGCAACTGTTTTTCATACAGTTTAACCATGCAGTTAAAACTCCTTGCTGTACGTTCCTTCCCAGAACACTGCCATCAAATGCAAAACAAGATTCTGCTAAACATCTCGTGTTACAGGAAAGAAGATATTAACAAAGAAAGTCACACAGAACATGAAAGTTAATCATGTTTGGATGAGTTATCCAAAATAATAATAATAATAATAACAAAACAAACAAGACAACTAACTTTATGCATAGTCTGACTTTGTGCTGTGATAGACTCTCTATGCTTATTGCAAGTCAATCCTGCAATTAAAATGCATAAGAATTTTTTGTTTGTTTTTGGAATAGCAACAAACCAATTGTGAAGTGATTCGTCCCCAGAGGAAGTATTTACGAAGACATCATTATCTTTAAAAATGACAATCAAGTCCAATTCATAAAGAGAAAGTGTTTGAACTGTTCAACAGCATCATATTGCTGAGCCATCATATAACCAAACAACACAATCATCAGTGACTCATGACCCCACCACACATCTAGCTAAAACCATATAATTGCTCTATTCCACAACCTAGTGACCCTGCAGGCAGCCTTTTAATGCAGCATAGCATGAATCCTGTTCCAGCATAATCATAGGACACATTTATAAGATTTCCAGCTGGATCGTGAAATGCACTGTGCTGCGTTCAGTTCAAGTCAATAGAAATACTGAGTACAAGTAGGCTCGTCTCAAGCCAGAACTTTAGACTACATTGCAGCTTTCATTGATCAATGTAACGCAACCAATCACAGTTGTTCGTTTTGTTCGGCGTCATATTTAGGGGGTGTGAAAATGTAAAGTGGATGTCCCTACAATAAAGACTGGCGTGTAAATCTCTAAAAAGACATATTAATGTTTTAAATAAAACAGAGCTTATTTTCACATATATGAACACAATGGCTTTCTTCTTCCTTTAGGGGGTTTGGCATCTCGGTGGGGTTGTTCCCGGGCAGAACGTTAAAGGACAAGTTCGGTATTTTACACTTAAAGCCCTGTTTTAAGATCGTTTCTGATGAAATAGAACGGTTAAGATTGAAATTTGGACACTGCACATTGGTGGTGGTTGAGGAGATTCCCCCTTCTATGTAAAGCGCTTTGAGTGCCGAGCAAAGCGCTATATAAATGTAATGAATTATTATTATTATTATGACGCAATCGTTAGCCTATTTTTACAAAATCTGTTTCTATGGGGCCATAATGTAACATAGAAGGTAATGGAGCCCTTTATACATTGTCGTGTTTCTTTAGAAATAAATAATGGACAAATGGAGTCTTTAAACGCCTCAGATGTAAAGTTATTCGCTGTCAAAGTGACGCCAAAAATGAATGGGAGTCAATGGAAATGCTAACGCAAGTGAAGTTCTGCTACAAGATGGCGGCACCCGGCCGGCTTCAACTTCCGGTCGATGGATTACCCCCTTGGTTTTATCATAGTTTTTGTCCAATTGAATTCTCGGGCCAGCAACATGTGTCCAAATTTCAATCTTAACCGTTCTATTTCATCAGAAACGATCTTAAAACAGGGCTTTAAGTGTAAAATACCGAACTTGTCCTTTAACAAACATGACACGCACGTCTCCCGGAAACAATCCTGTAGAATTCAACCAATCAGACGACGACTTCAAAACTTCATTTTGTGTGCCATATGAAAATAATTGATGAAATTAAAATGCAACTATTTTACGGGGTGGTGATTTCATATGAATTCATTCAATGTGAATTATGTACAATTTAAAATAAATAAATAAGTAAGCAAGCATGAAGTACCCTAAAACATAACGGCTAGTGGAGTGTAAGCACATCATACATACAAATGTACAAATGAGATCATGAATTCATCAAAATGTAAAAATTGTTGTGAATTATTGCTGTCCCTGATTTGTTTCAAATTGTTTCAAGGTCTGTGCGTGGTGTGTATTTATGTGATGTTGTCAAAGAAGCACTTTGCTCTCTGTGATGTGCACACATAATATAGGGATTTAACAATACATAACAAGAATGATTTGCATAGTAGGTTTAGTTAAAAAAAGTTACAGTAGTAGTTTCAATGATGTGAGATTGTTAGGTACAGCCCAGCTAACAGGGAACGTTATAGCAAGTTTCTCTCAAAGTTGAAAACAAAAACAATAATAAGTAACAATAATCGAAATGTTTGTTCAAACTAGTCACTAAAAACATTATTTTATCTTTGTTTGTTTTTCTGAAATGTTTCAGTTGTTCAGTATCCTAACATTTTTAAACGTTGCTAATTGTTTCAGAATGTTCCGAGAACATTCAAAAGTAGCGTTTCAATATTGTTTGAAGAATGATAAAACGGAATGTTCGCTTAACCAAGAGAAACATTTAAAAAATGGATCTTTTGACATTCAGAGAACATTTAGAAATAATATTAGCTGGGAGATTGCTATTTCATGTTCACTAAACACTCTCAGAAAAAAAGGTACAAAAGCTTTCACAAAAAGTGTACCTTATTCACACCCCAGTGAAAGCTTTTGTGCCTTTTTTTCTGAGAGTGAAGATATTTGTGAAGAATAAGATGAATTAAACTAAAAACAGTAATGCAAACTTGCCTTTATTGCTCAAGGTTTGTCGGCGTTAGGTTGAACCTTGCGTGAACCCTTAAATACAAGATGTTTATGAGCAACCATCCTTCTGTATAAATAACAGCTTGGGTGCCTGACATTTAGTAGACGTATAATTCAGAGCACAGCAATGACTGGACGTTTCAGTAACTACTCAGATACCATCACTTTATGAGTTTATTTGCTTGTATTAGGCATTTGCAGCAGATATGGACCTTTTTTAATGATTAACTATTCATATAAACTGTAACTAGATACTGTAGACTATAAAAAGATCCCCGAAAAGCACGCCATCAGGTTCTGTGGTCTAAAGGAAGGCGCTTAAAGCTTAAAGTAACATATGTTACTCACCTGTTACCTGAGCCGACGTAACTTCTAGGTCCGAGTGCTGAGAGGATAGGCACTAATAGAGACGATAAAAGTTTATTTTCGTTGGCTTGATTTTGTCTTTGTCTGTCAGTAACGCTCTGTTTACTTCCTGTCTCTATGAAGCCCCTCCTCCTGAAAAGCACACTGTGCTCTGATTGGTCGGCTGGAGCAGTGTGTTGTGATTGGGAGAGCGCTTCGAGTGTGTTTGGGAAATGTCCCGCCCCTTTCCATAACCGCCAGTTTAACACACTACTAACCAACTCAACCAGGCCCCGCCCCTTTATTCTGCGTATGAATTATTATAATGAGGAATATTGTGACGTGTTCGTTCCCGGAAGAAACTCAAGACTACAATGGAGGCGTTTCAGGAGTTCTGACATACTGACACTGCTACAGAGAAGAACTGGAGCTTGTTCATGATCAAACAGCAACATTACACACTAAACACAGATGAAGATGGAAACAGCACAACAGCTCCTCTTTAAATAATAGTGAAGCTTGTTTACAATAGCAAACGCCACTATTAATGTTTTGTAATGTCATAAAGTATAATATATAGGATAAAGTAATAATAAAGGATAATAGAAAAGGATTAGTCATAAACAATGTTGAAGAACTGATTTTAGGCATTTGTAGTCACATGGCTCCTGTCTGCCTCGCTGCCTGCTGTGTGTTTGTTTGCTTCGAGGTTGTAAGCTCCGCCTGAGCCTCGTATTTCTTTCTGTTTTGAGCCATCATTTATCATTTACTATAATTTCTAGTTGTTTATACTACTAAATACAGCTTACCCAACATCTGAGATTAACCTTACATCTCTAGCTTCCGTTACTGTTAACACAGCACGCTAACTCGCTAACGTTAGCCTGTTAACGCGCCACCCATGCGATTTATTTATTTATTTTCTCTCACGCGCCCGCGCCTTTGAGTTCATAAGTCCAGGTAAGTAAGAATCAGTCAACAAACACGGTGAGTAATGTCTTGTCCTGTTGTCACCTGTGTCACGTGTCATATGTTTAGTATAGCCTTCTCCGATGGCAATATAGGATTTATATGTGATAAATGCAATGAGACAGTCAGGCTGACGGAGAAGATTTCAGAACTAGAGACACGCATCCAAACTTTAATTGAGGATGGTAAGAATGCTAGATCTTTAGATAGTGTTTTGGATGCGCCTAGCATAGTGAACTCTTTACATGATTCAGTTCTGGCTGAAGTAGAGCCCGTGCAGCAGGGCAGATGGGTTACTGTGAGAGATCACCGCTCTAGTCGCGGATCAAAGAACCACTCTTCCGTTCCGATTCCCATAACAAATCGATTTACCCCACTCAGTGAAACACCCACTGAGAATTCTGTTGATTGTGCCCTGGTAATTGGTGATTCGATCACACGGAACGTGAAAATAGAGACACCAGCCACCATAGTCACATGTTTGCCGGGAGCCAGAGCGCCTGACATCAAAGCAAATTTAAAAGTGCTGGCTAATGCTAATCGTAAATTCTCTAAGATCGTTATTCATATCGGCACTAATGATGTTCGACTCCGCCAGTCGGAGATCACCAAAATTAATATTAAAGAGGTGTATGAACTCGCAAGTATGATGTCAGGCACTGTAATTTGCTCTGGCCCCCTTCCTGTTCGCAGGAGTGATGAGATAGTTAGTAGATTGGCCTCACTGAATCGCTGGCTGTCTGAGTGGTGTCCGCAAAATAATGTAGAATTCATAGACAATTGGAAAAGTTTTTGGGGCAAGCCTGACCTGTTGAAAAGAGATGGTATTCATCCCTCCTGGGATGGTGCTGCTCTTCTCTCTAGTAATTTGGCTCATAGTCTTAGAGCTAAAACATGACAATCTGGGGCTCAGGTCAGGAAGCAGACAGACTGGCTAAACCGACCGTCTGCTAGCGGCCTCACGTCACCAAGGTCAGATAAATCCCATCACATAGAGCCTCTTTCACCTAGATATCATCATATAGAGACTGTGTCTGTTCCCCGAATTTGGAAATCCAAAAAACGTCAGGTTAAAAATTTAATTGATGTTCAACAAATAAAAAACAGATATAATACAGATGAGCAAATGATAAAGCTTGGGTTGCTGAATATTCGATCCCTTACTCCAAAATCACTCTTAATGATATGATTTCAGATTATAATCTAGATGTGCTGTGTTTGACAGAAACCTGGTTAAAACCAAATGATTATATTACTTTAAATGAGTCAACCCCACAAGATTACAGTTATAAACATGAACCTCGTCTGAAAGGCAAAGGGGGAGGTGTTGCTGTAATTTATAGTAAAATTTTCAAAACCACTAAGAAATCTAGTTTTAAATATACTTCTTTTGAAGTGTTGGTTCTTAATGTAAAAATATATAGTGTAAACGATAAATCACATTTGAGAATTCTGCTGGCTACTGTATACAGGCCACCAGGGCACCATAAAGATTTTATCAAAGAATTTGCTGACTTTCTATCAGAATTTGTATTGGCTGCAGATAAAGTACTAATTGTTGGTGATTTTAATATACATGTAGATAATGAAAAAGATGCATTGGGATTGGCATTTAAAGATATTGTAAACTCAATTGGAGTTAGACAACACGTGTCGGGACCTACTCATTGTCGTAATCATACTCTACATCTAATACTATCACATGGAATAGATATTGATGCCGTTGAAATTCTGCAGCAGAGCGATGACATCTCAGATCATTATCTAGTCTCATGTAAAATACATTTAGCCAAGGCTGCAAAGCCGACTCCGTGTTATAAATACGTTAGACCTATAACTTCTGCCACTAAAGATTGCTTTATCAATAATCTTCCTAATCAGTTTCATCATCTCAGCATCCCAGATAGCTTAGAAGAACTCGATATTGCAACAGAAACTTTTAACTCTCTCTTATCCAGCACTTTAGACGCAGTTGCTCCATTGCGCTTAAAGAAGATTAAAGAAAATAGTCCAACTCCGTGGTACAACGAGCACACCCAGGCCCTTAAGAGAGCAGCCAGAAAATGGAGCGCAGCTGGAAGAAAACTAAACTAGAGGTATTTCGAATTTCATGGAAAGAGAGCTCGATTGCTTACAGAGAGGCTTTAAAAGCTGCTAGATCTGCTTATTTTTCAACCCTATTAGAAGAAAATAAACATAATCCTAGGTATTTATTTGAAACAGTAGCTAAACTAACGAAAAAGAAAGCTTCAAGCTCAGAAGTGTCCAAGCAACACAGCAGTAATGACTTTATGAACTTCTTCACTTATAAGATCGATAATATTAGGGACAAAATTATAACTATGCAACCGTCTACCACAGTATCGCATCAGGCAGTGCATTGTAGTCTCTATGAGGAAAAATTTGATTCATTTATTGCCATAGGAGAGAACGAATTTTCTAAATTTGTTAAATCATCTAAATCGACAACATGTATGTTAGACCCTATACCGACTAAACTACTGAAAGAGATGCTTCCAGATGTCATAGATCCTCTTCTTACTATCATTAATTTGTCTTTGTCTCTAGGATACGTACCAAAAACCTTTAAGCTGGCTATGATAAAACCGCTTGTTAAGAAACCGCAACTTGATCATACAAAATTAGTCAATTACAGGCCGATCTCGAATCTGCCTTTTCTATCAAAGATATTAGAAAAAGCAGTATCCTCACAACTGTGTTCCTTTCTAGAAAGAAATGATATCTGCGAGAATTTTCAGTCAGGATTCAGACCGTACCATAGTACTGAGACAGCTCTCATCAGAGTCACAAATGATTTGCTCTTATCATCCGATCGTGGTTGTATCTCTCTATTAGTGTTACTTGATCTTAGTGCTGCATTTGATACTATTGACCACAACATTCTTTTAAATAGACTCGAAAATTATGTTGGCATTAGTGGAGTTGCACTAGCATGGTTTAAATCATACTTAACTGACCGTTATCAGTTTGTAGCAATAAATGAAGAGATGTCTTATCGATCACAAGTTCAGTATGGCGTACCACAAGGCTCAGTACTAGGACCGCTGCTGTTCACTCTGTACATGCTACCGTTAGGAGACATCATTAGGGAACATGGAATTAGTTTTCACTGTTATGCCGATGATACTCAGCTGTATATTTCTTCACGCCCCGACGAAACTTACCAATTCACAAAATTAACGCAATGCATAGCCGATATGAAAAATGGGATGACTAGTAATTTCCTACTACTAAATTCTGAATAAACAGAGATTCTAATTATTGGACAAAAAACCTCCACACGTAATAACCTAGAATACTGTCTAACACTTGATGGCTGCTCTGTTAAGTCTTCGTCGTCGGATAGGAACCTGGGTGTGCTCTTTGATACCAATCTCTCATTTGAAAGTCACGTGTCTAGTATCTGTAAAACCGCATTTTTCCATCTTAAAAACATATCTAAATTACGCCATATACTCTCATTAACAAATGCAGAACAATTAGTTCATGCGTTCATGACATCAAGGCTAGATTATTGTAATGCTCTACTGGGTGGTTGCCCTGCACGCTTAATAAATAAACTACAGCTAGTTCAAAACGCAGCAGCTCGAGTTCTTACCAGAACCAGGAAATATGACCATATTAGCCCGGTTCTGTCAACACTGCATTGGCTGCCTATTAAACATCGTATACATTTTAAAATATTGTTGATTACTTACAAAGCACTAAATGGTTTAGCTCCGCAGTACTTTGAGCGAGCTTTTAAAGCATTATAGTCCTTCACGTCTATTGCGATCTCAAAATTCCGGCCAGTTGATAATACCTAGAATATCAAAATCGACTGCTGGCGGTAGATCCTTTTCCTATTTAGCACCAAAACTTTGGAATAGTCTTCCTACCATTGTCCGGGAAGCAGACACACTCTGTCAGTTCAAAGCTAGACTAAAAACACATCTCTTTGACCTGGCATACACATAATACATTATAGACTTCGATAATTCAATGTTGGGCTGCATAGATTAGGTCAGCCGAAACTGGGTACACTTCCCTTAAAGGTGAACTAAGTAACTTTTTTACCTTAACCGAACAGCTTTGGAGTCATTGTAATGTTTATATTACTGATTTCGTGTTGAATGGTGGTCGTCTCGCACCCCCCTGGTGCCTGTGAGCCGCAAAACCACCCTTGCAACTTTGGGCCGGCGAGCCTGAGTGTTAGGAAGTATCGTGTGATATCAGGTCTCGCGAGGTAACAAATTGCTTTACGGCAAAAAAACAGATCTGATAAAATTCTGATAAAATGAGCATCAAACAGAAATAACCCGGCGCCGTATACATGTGGTGTTGGGCGCGCGCAGCTCTTAAAGGGGCCATACCTTATTTCCACTCGTTACAGCGTCCATACTACTGAACAGGTACCGGTGTACAGGGGGAGGGGGTCCGGCCGTGAGTGCGAGCCATCTCTGCGTGAGTGCTATTCACGACAGTACAAGTACTCCAAAGCGACTCTAGGGGTCGCTGTTTGACAAAAACGGAATTCTTACTGAGCGCTGCTTTAAATCCAGATGTACTCGTTACATCATAAGAAGAATGGCATCTACGCTAACTTTAGTGTCTTTGTTTATCCCGAGGTTTTCCTGCAGCCTGCCGGATCCAGGCCGTATCCAGATCTGACGAAGGAGATTCGCCTGGACCCGATGACAATGCAGTGCTGAAGTGTCAACTATCCTCTCCCTATGGAGGATCCCTTTCCCACTCTAAAGATAAAGCGTTGTTGAAAATCCGGTTCGCGTACCCCGAAGTGATAAAATAAAATTCTGTATCAAATTTATAGGCAAGACAAGTAGTTTGTTTAGGCATGGTTGGTAGGGAAATTACAAACCTGCCCACACATATTCAAACGAATATAACTATAGAATCAATCTTTAATGCGCATGTGAACGCCATCAGGTCACAGGTTCGCGTTTAAAGTCTGTTTAGAGAGAACGCCGTCGTCTTAGTGGCCCCTAATGTAATAACAAATGATAATTTTGCTGGAAGTGAATCAATCAAAACCAACTTTAGCCGGAAATAACATTATTCAAAATCGCTATAAAGCCAAAACAATCTCTGTTACCGTAAATTGCATGTTTATCTCTGTAAAGCTGCTTTGAAACAATCTCCATTGTTAAAAGCCCTATATAAATGAAGATGACTTGACTTGACATGATTCTGATGACGCGCGAAATTCAGATTGAGGGCAGGAATGGACGAGGTGGAGCAAAGTCCGTATTGTGCAGGTTTAGACACTCAGAGAAAGGTATAAACATGTTGGACGTGATCCTTATGTTATGAAGAGGGGTGATTTTTCTACTGAACTGAAAGATATAGAGAATGTGAAGCTGAGGTCTGGTTTATATCGCGCTGTCTTTCTGCTAGTGAGTTTAGGACCGTATTTAGAGACTTTCTGTCGTGATTGTGAAAAATATCTCTGTTGTAGATCATTCATGCTGAATGGAGGATTCCCATAGGAGCTCGCGTCCTCGTTCAGGGAGAACACTGGGAAGTGTAATACAATTATCTCCTTTTCTACGTGTAAAAACTCCAAGGAAAGCAGGTTGAGAAGGCGAAGATGCCGGATAGCAAATCTAGTAAAAATAATGTCACTGATTAAACCCTATCACTCTTGAAAATAATCACATTGCTGAGTGTTCTTGAAAGTTTTGTATTTTGTTTGGTTTAATAATTAACATTAAATTTGTGAGTATGACTCTCACTAAGCCACTTCTAAACTTTTCACAAGATTCTATGGGTTTGATTTTGGTTGTCATATGTTTAAATTAATGCAAATCTATAAAGTGTGTCGGTGTCTGTCCGCTGAATGTCAGCTTGTTGAACACATTTTTATTTGGACATTTTCCACCATATGATGCGTGTGACACTGTTTTCCAGGTGACCAGATCAACATTGTGAACGTAATTCTACAAAACTTCAGTGAAAACATCAAGTGATCATGCAATGGGATAAAATAGTTTCTCTTCCCTGCAAACGACACCAAGAATGTGAATATTTAACCAAGTCAAAAACAAAAGGTAAGCTGGTATCCGTATTAATGTCAGTATAAGCAGACACAAAAGGTCATTAAAGAACGATAAAAAGTTACGTAAACGATTTTTCTTTCTCGGTTTTATTCGATTTGAGCCATAAACGACGCAAAACATGTGATAGTGCTTCGAATATGGCTTCCATCAGCATTTCGTGCCACAGAAACAAACAAGCTAGGACCTCTTTCAAACACACACAGATGATCCCTCTACATTTATATGCAGAACGCATAGCTTTCGTTGGCTATTAAGTGAATAAAACATTGACATCCTTTACATTTCCCTAAAAATTTAGCTAGCTTTTTACTGGAATGCGTCTGTCCATTGAAATTCACTCCCAAGACTCCCGGTTTTCTCCCGGTCCCGCTCTGCATTTGTTGTTGCAGTCTTTGGCATTTTAAGCATGCACCATTAAAAACAGTTCTGGCTGTTTAGCATCTATGAAGGTTCGGTTCTCAGAAATGTGCATTTCAAAGTTTCAAAGCCGAGGTCTGTCTCAGAAAAAAACAACGTTTGTGTGCTATTGGTCTCCATGACGTAGGCTATACTAATGATAATTATACAGGATACTGAACTCTATTTCACAAATGTATACACGCTACATTACACACTAAAGAAAGATGAACATGAGAAAAGCACAATAGGTCCTCTTTAAGAAACAGCCCCAGTGAAGGCTTCAGTCTAAAAAAAGCTGGGTTGTCTTAACCAATTTTGGGTCAAATATGGACAAACCCAGCCGTTGGGTTACATTTTTTAATTACATTTTTAACCCAACGTTTGGATTTGTCCATATTTGACCTAAAATTGGGTTAAGACAACCCAGCTTGTATTATACGAACACAGAGCCATAAATCAAAGGCACATATTCCTATGATTGATCAAAGACTGTGAATGCAAATGCAAACATTACGTCTTGAACTATGTGCATTAAAACATACATTTGTAAAGATCACTGAAATACAGTAGATGTGCTCAACTAAAACTGCTAAGTGTTGAAGCTTCTGGTCCTTATTTCGGTTTCTTGATATATATTTTATATTTCTATAAGCAGGCTTTATTTTCCCATGAATGGTGGAAATAAAGCACAGTATGAACTCATGAAAAGCTTCATAGCTCTCACGCTGCTAATGAAATGGCCACTTCATGATAGACATTAGACAAAAGGATCCAGTGATGTGTATTTGATCCGCTGCGTCATTGGCTGGTCTGATCGCACACGAGCCAATCAGAGCGGAGCGTGATGACAATGGGAAACGTGCAGATGGTTCAACTATAGCACAGTTTTCACAGCTTGCAACAAAACACAGATGATTCAGAGATATTCAGACACTCGTCGAGGCCAGTGTTTGTTGTTGGTCAAGTGTTATGATCATAACCTCTTCATAGCAGCACGAATGAACTTGATTCTGCACAATCTGGTTCAGCCAGTGCCTGTGATGAGTCGTTTCTGTCTTCCTATTACATTAAATTGTGACACACAGGAAGTGACATCATTTATCCAGAATGGTGAGGAAATATTTCACGCATTTCATATTGTAGTATTAACAGAATTTGTCAAAACCAAACATTTAGTGGTTATTGTAATAAAAATCATCACACAAATATTCGTATTTCATTTATATGTTTAAAATTTGTTGATCACTCCATCCAAAAGAAATAGTTAACAACTACAACAATAACTTTATTGGATTTGCTGAATTTCATTATGTTACAACACAAGTGGAGTTTACATTTGAAAACGTCTTGGCGCAAAAACCCTGAAGACCCTGTTCTGGATCGGGGCAAACTTCCACCACCCGATCGACCTCCCAGACACCTCTAACCTGAACTGGAAGGAGGCCATCATCAGGTGTCTGGAGAGCGTCGCACCCCGATCCAGAACACAGCCAGACCCAGAGCCCAGATTACCACCCTCGACTGCGGAGAACTCGTGCGTGCCCCCCCACAGACAGAGAGCTACCACCCGCCACGACGCATCAGCCAGAGCCTGAGATAAAGAGGACAGAGCTGACCCTCGCCCCGGAGGAGAAGCCCCAACAGGAGTCTGACCAGGGGTGTGATCCCACGACATCTGTAGACGAGGGAACCCAATCGAAGGAAAATGAGGACTGGCTAATAGATTTTTCTGAAGAAACACCCTATCCCACCCGTCATCTGTATCTTCGTCGTTTTCTTACCAATCCAGTGACTATCTGCCCTGTCATCGACCTTTCAAGTACCATCTCACCACAAAGCTAAGTCAGTCCTCCAGCCCCGCCGCTGCTGGATGTTCGCTGCCCTACATCGTCTCTGGGGAGGGTCCCTGACGTCGAGTCGCAAGTCAGCCAGCCATCCATCCATAGCACTTGGGCATGAGGATCTCGTGGCTCCGCCTCCAGCCTCGGTCCTCTGCACTCCATCTCGGCCTGTCAACCTGCCGGCTCCGTCTGGGTTCCTCCCACCTGTGCCTCCACCAGAGACCCTCCAACTATCGGGTACATCGGGTTCCCTCGTCCTGCCGGCTCCCCCTTGGTCAGTCGTCACTCTGCCTCCGCAACAGACTTGCGGTCCGTCCGCTACGCTTCGTCCCTCCACCCCTTCGGCTACAGCGGGCTCCTCCTTCCCCTCGGCGTCACCTCTGTCCTCCCTCACTCCGACTCCGCCTTTGCTCTCAGGTACTCTGGCTCCACCTCCGGCGTTCGTCACCGCGATGTCGCCTGGGTCTCTCTGTCCAGCGACGTCGTTGGAGTCCACCGGCTCTCCGTCTGCGCCGATGGATCCGGCCGCCGAGTCTCCGTCGATCATCTTCCAGCTGCCATCAGCCTCTTCGCCACCTGGTCTCTTCCGTCCCTCTACTCGGTCGTGGGCTGTCGGTACTGGACGGCTCTGGGTCTGCGCCACCAGGCCATCTCCATCTGTGCCGTCAGGGATTCGTCGTCATCCCTTCACCATCCTGCCACTCTAGCTTCTCTCCTGCACGTCACCTTCACATCGTCCACCGCCAGAACCTCCTCTGGTCCTCCCTCCGTCATTGCGTTACGGTGCGAGGACGCGCCTTGCCGGAGGGGGGCGTTATGTCACCATTAGGCTTTTTTGACTTTCAGTTTGTTTCAATTTCTCACGTGTGTTTCCCTGTCAGTGTTTCCCGCCACAATCTGTTTCCATGGACACTAATCACCTTCCTCATAGCTGCCTGTCGTTAATGTAATCATCACTGTGTATTTAAGTTCCTGTCTGCATTCAGTTCATTGTCCGGTATTGTTCGTGTTTGACACGCTGTCTCACCTGTTCCTGTGTATCCTGAGTATCTACATTAAAGAAAGTGTTTACTACGTTCTTCGTCTGTCTTCTCTGAACCAACCCGTGACAGTTATAACTAAACTCAAGATAAATCTGTAGCAATTTTAATGTCAATCCTGTAATCCTGTGGATTTTCATTTTAGTTGAAGCTTTTATAAGTTTGAGTTTACTCACTCTTTAGATTAGGGTCCAATCCACACTATTAACATGTAACTCTTACATTTCTGCTTATTAATAGTAAGGCAGTTGTTGAGTTTAGGCATTGGGTCGGATTAACGGATGTAGAATATGGGAATGCAGAATAAGGCATTAAATTATTAGTGATCTTAATGTACATTTTTTGAAAATAGCACAGTTTAATCTACATTTATACATGATTGAGTCTGTGTAAAATGTCAAACCTCGCACTATAGTCTGTACCCTGTGTTTGTGAAAAGTGCCACAGATTGACGGATGTGCTTTTCTTTCCGGTTGTCTCCGTCATGGCCTTTTGTCTGTCATTCATGAATTGCAGATCATTGGGAATAAAGAGAATGAAAGGAGCACAATATTCATCACAGAATTTTATATTTTGGGTTCTGTTTGCAAGAATAAGCAAGCTTGTTCCTGCAATGTTTGGTAAAAATACATGCACACATTTTATTTTATTTTATTGCGAGTGACAGTAAACGGCCACTGCTGTGCATTAAAGTGATTTTACTGATGGCCGAACACAACGTTTTTAAACTATTTCTAGGTATATAGAATTTCTTTTTATATATTTTCGGATTGATGTCAAGCTTGTGACAGACACACTCTCATGTGGTGTATGTCAATGTGTGCAAGTGCAAAGGAATGTTGTGCAAAAGAAAGAAAGACAGACAAAGGTTCAGTTCCTCACGTAAAGCTGTTATCTGGAAAAGCAGAAGTCTGGAAATATACTGTATTAGGAAGTTTTAGGGGCTTTTTGTCATTTTGTAAGATCCCTTCAGCTTCCATCCCAATTCAATTTTCAAAATTGCTTTATTGGCATGACTGTACATAATACAATATTGAATACATATAACAATACATATAATAATTATAAAGACATCAAAATAATAAAATATTATAACATAACATAAATTTAAATGTACAAATCAAATTAATTGTACAAATTAAAAGTGTAACAAATTTAAAATATGTGTGAACATTTGATACCGCAGTGTTTTAAGACCACATTGAGCCGTTTCAAAAGAGACACAATCCATCATCTTTACGCTGAAACCAAACAGCCACTCCTGTGAATGCGCGCACACACACACACACACACACACACACACACACACACACACACACACACACACAGTCTCTCTCTCTCTCTCTCTCTCTCTCTCTCTCTCTCTCTCTCTCTCTCTCTCTCTCTCTCTCTCTCTCTCTCTCTCTCTCTCTCTCAACAACACAGGCAATGGCGACACCTGCTGGCTAAATTGTGTTTCTATCTTAACATGCAAAATATTAGTAATGCTTAAATTCATCATCCAGTAATTTTACGGACATTTCTGTTAACCCTAAAGCACAACACAATGAAGTTCAAAATACAGGTAAAACACCTCTAAAAAAAAAAGAGGAAAATTCATAAAAATTAAATAAATTACATTAATACAGTACTTTGTGCCTTATTTTTACTATTATATTATATTATATTATATTATATTATATTATATTATATTATATTATATTATATTATATTATATTATATTATATTATATTTTTCTGATATTTTTCTGATACAAATTAATGTACTTTTCTTAGAGTGTAAACAAATTATTTTTTGTTAGCTGTATGTAGAGGTGGAATGTCTCCATTAAGAAGAGTAAACAGCGTTAAAATCAGCATGAAAGGGAAGTTGCACTAGTCTTTTCTTCAACATTGTGATATATAAATGAAACAAGAACAAATGTGGGCTTGATTTTAGTCTGTGGGGAATTGATTGGATGGTTGTGGTTTGCTATTGGCTGATCTCATGTGAGTGACAGGTTGCCCCGCCCTCGCCATCAGAGAAGACAAGCAGGAATATTATGTCTCTATTATGGCTTTAGCGAGCATTATTGTACATCAAGGTCTCACACTAAGTGGCTCGTAAAACCAATTCAATGCAACAATGTGTAAAAATGATGTTGCATGTTTCCACATAAATTCACTCGTAGAAATAGAAACAGAAACAGAAATTATGTTTAATGAATGGAGACTTTTGTGCTTTTTGAATCTCTCATCATCACTGCACATGAAAGAGCAGCTTGAACGCACTGCAAAACATCTGCAAAATAAAATAATTGTTTTACAGAAACATCATGAGCACATCCTCAGTACAGCGTGTGTCTCTGTCTGTCCCTCCAACATCACTCGCTCATCTTCACCTCTGCCACACTTCTCTTATTCTCTCCTCACTGTTTTCTGCAGATATTTGGGAGTCACATTGGCTGGCATGTGAGCAAAAGCTGAGGTTACATAATGTACGCCTCATCCCGCAGGCTCTCATCCACTCCTCACAGTGTCTTACTCTCTCTCTCTCTCTCTTGGGACTGAGGCTTCAGCATGTGATTGGATAAAATACATAACAAAATGTAATCATATAGAAATAATATGATATTTTGCAAGTAAGATGCAACACTGCAGGTCTGCTACTGAATATATGGAAATAACAATAAGGTCTTGTTTGTTAGCATTAGTTAATGCATTAACTTACACAAACTAACAATGAGCAATATTTTTCTTACTAAATTCATTAACCTTTGTTTACCTGTACATTAACCTAAATTTATTAACCTGTTTGTTAGTTTTATAAAAATGTTTATATTCCTGCTGCAGTAACGGTTACGACTGTAAACTCGGTTCCCTGAAGAGGGAACGAGACGCTGCGCCGTTTGACGCTAAGGGAACGCTTTGCGTGATGATGTCTTGAAGCACATGTGAAATCAGTCCAAAGGTGTGGCGGAACGTCAGAGGCGGGCGACGTCACGAACCAGGGAACTATAAAGCTGCCCAAACAAAGCAGCGCTAGCTTCTTAAGGTCTGAGCAAGTCGCTTACAGGCACGTTGGAGATATGGCAGGTGACGCAGCGTCAGGGAACAGAGGTTACAGTCGTAACTGAGGCGTTCCTTTTCAAGGGAACTCATGCTGCGTCGATTGGCGCTAAGGGAACGTCTATACCAACGCCACTATAGCGAGAAGTGTCTGTCCTGTGTGAAATCATAAGAGCAGCACTAGGACGAAAGCACCCGGGACCCTGGTGTAGAGTCCAAGTCCAAAGAGTCAAATCTGACGAATGTATGCGGTGAGGACCACCCTGCTGCATCACAAACATCCTGGAGGGGCACTCCTGACAATAAGGCCTTAGTGGCCGTCATACTCCTAGTTGAGTGGGATGGGACAGCCATAGGTGAAGGCTGTCGAGTCGACTCATAAGCAAGTGAGATAGCCTCTACCACCCACTTGCTCATTCTCTGCTTAGATGCTGGGGACTCTTTGTTAGGGGGTCCAAAACATACAAATAGTTGATCAGCTTTACGCCACAGGGCAGCTCTGTGGATATAAGCATCAAGTGCCCTAACTGGGCATAGCAGATTGTTCTTCTCCTGGTCCGAATCTTGAAAAAGAGGAGGACAGAAGGCCTGCAATACTATAGGTCTGGCCACATTAGTGGGGACCTTGGGAACATAACCTGGTCTAGGATGAAGGAATGCTTTAACCATGCCAGGAGCAAATTCCAAGCACGAGGGTGCAACCGACAAAGCCTGAAGATCTCCTATTCTTTTAAGAAATCAGATAGCAAGGAGGAACAGAGCTTTCAAAGTAAGAAATCTAGCTGGCACCACCTCCAAAGGCTCAAAGGGAGTCTGGGAAAGGCCTTGGAGGACAATCATCAGATCCCATGTCAGAACCCTGGTGCGAGCAGCAGGCCTCAGCCTCAAAGTGCCACGAAGGAAACGAGATACCAAGGGGTCTTTACCCAAAGACATAAGCACCTTTGGCCGCCACATAAACGTTTAAAGTGGACGGGGATAGACCTGAAGTGAACCGCTCCTGCAGGACCTCCAGCACTGTACCATCCGGGCAGTTAACTGGGTCCGACTGACGGTCACTACACCATGAAGTGAAAACTCTCCACTTCAGGGCATAAAGTTTCCTCGTGGAGGGTGCTCTAGATTGTAGAATGGTCTCTACAACCTCGGTTAAGAGACCTGACCCTGTGAGCTGGGCCCCCTCAGAGGCCAAGCCCACAGGTTCCACAGTCCGGGTTGAGGGTGAAAAATGGAGCCCTCTGCTTGGGACAGAAGGTCCCTCCTGATGGGAAGCTCCAGTGGAGCTCCGAGGGGAGACTCTAGATCGGGGAACCAACGTGGGGCTATAAGGAGCAGGTGTACATGGTCCCTGCGAACTCTCTCCAGAACTCCCGGGAGCAGAGCGATTGGGGGGAAAGCATACAAACGTAGCCTCGGTCCAGTCCGAAAGGAGCTGGATGCGTTAGGGAGAGTCAGAGTAGACAGATCTACTTGAGCCTGGCCGAACACCCTCCATATCTGCTCCACCACCTCGGGGTGGAGCCTCCATTCCCCGGGCCTCGGCCCCTGTCTCCACAGGATGTCTGCTCCAATATTCTGGGCCCCAGTGATACCCTGAGACCACAGGAGGATTTGGTGCGCCAGTTTGCATAACGGATGCAAACCCCCCTGGTGTTTTATATGCGACCACCGATGTGTTGTCTGTGCAGAGCAGCACATGGTGGCCCCTGAGACTGAGGTGGCGAGTCCTCAGTATATCCTGCTTCGACACTAACAACAGCTAATTCCTCATAACTAGATAGTTGCAGTGTCTGTGCCTCTATCAGGGCGGAAGTAACTGCAGTGCGTGCTTCCAAACCCTGAGAGAAGGCACTGGATCTGTCAGGTGAAGGCAGAGATAAGGCTGGGCCCGTCTCTAACAGATCCTGGATAGATCCATTTGCGAACCCCAAATCTGAAGCCTTCGCTGTGCCTCGGCAGCAGCGGGACCTGAGCCTTGGGGAACGCGAGCCTGAGCGTCCTCGCTAAAGAACGCCAGGCGGGATCGGAGCGTCCACATGGGAAGCTCATCACAGTGCCCTCGAGTGCTGACTGTACATGCTCCTCACCCAAACAAACAACACACAGAACATGTGTGTGTCCCCACTAGGTCTGCATGATTAATCGCAATTTCCATGTAATCACACTTTAAACCGATTTGGCTTATCGCGATTTTGAAAAATTGTTTATGCGCAGATTGTCATTGATGAACGGCTCATAAACGGTGCTCCAAAGCACTGTGAGTTTGAGTCACTTATAGTGTGCATTTGAAAAAGCAACACACGTCAAACATCTTTCCAAACATGAGAATCATTTATGAACCTCCTGTCCAACAAAATACAACATTTAATAACATGATTTACTCCAAACTCACTGCATCACAACAGTTGAACATCCTTCTGTGAGATGATGTGGCTTCTTACATAGAATAAGGCAGTCGTGTGTTCACAAGTCATGTTTAATCAACAATCAAATCGTTTAAATCTTATGTTTATTCAGCTACAGCGATGATTCCCGATAGGGATCTCCTGGAAGGGTGAACATAAGAATGTGTGTTATTGTACTTCTGCGGCGGGGCATATGTGGCGTTTATGCGTTAGAGCGCCCTCTGGTGTTCAGATGAAGCAGCATTTACTACCGATCAGCCGCACTGCACTGACAATCTGCGCATAAAATAATCGCTAATCGCGTTGCGGTTTCGTTGCAATTAATCGTGCAGCCCTAGTCCCCACCCGTTAAATAACGCGGGCAGGGGTGCACACACAGTCTGAACTGCTGCTGCTTACTCGCCATATTTTCTGATATATATATATATATATATATATGTGACAAAACAGCACCAAATAGACATTGACAGTTTCACACAGAGCGCTTGTGAAGAGACAGAAGCTAGTGCTGCTCTGTTTGGGCAGCTTTATAGTTCCCTGGTTCATGACGTCGCCCGCCTCTGACGCACCCCCACACCATTGGACTGATTTCACATGTGCTTCAAGACATCATCACGCAAAGCGTTCCCTTAGCGTCAATCGACGAGCGCAAGTTCCCTTGAAAGGGAACCAATATTAATAGATTAATTTTATCTTAAAAATGTATTAGTAAATTCTGAGATTAACACCATTGTTATTTTAGTTTTTATTTTAGTTTTATTATTATTTTGAATTAGATTTATTTTATATTTTTAGTTTTCATGTTAATTTTAGTTTAAATTTTATAGTCACTTTGTTATGTGCTTTTGTCATTTATTTTTATTATTATTATTTTTAAATATTGCCATTTACAGTAGGTTTCATTTATTTTAATTTTAGTTTTTATTTATTTCCAGTTAATAAATTTAGTCCTTCAACTTATTTCTCGCCAAGGTGACATTTCTAATCTTCATTTAGTTCACTGTCACTGTCACGGTTGGCTGTAGTCAATAACCCACGAAGACAAGGAATCCTTGAAACAGTCTTTAATATGAAACTCACAGGAGAATGAAACACAACCAACTTAAACACTCACATCAAACAACAACAACAACAATGCAAGACCAGGGGCCTGTACCATGAAGGTAGCTGAACAAACTCGGAGTTACAGGATTATTTTTGAGTTGACAAAACCAAACCGATGCAATCGGGCTTTATTGGTACCATGACGCAGCTCATCAACTTTCTCTGTCAACTCAGGCTTTGATCTTAAGCTATGATTACTCCACGAGCGCGTGCACATACCAAAGTGACGTTGGCACCGAACAACCAATCGCGTTCGAAATGGATAGAGCGAGAGCGATATTTTCTTTCCGCGGAGGAGCAAGAGATAATCATTCAGAATTACGATGAATTTAAATATGTATTACAAGCTCGAAACAATACGGTCTCTGCTGCCAAAGCAAGAGAAGACTGTTGGAGAAAGATTGCTGATTGTGTTAATGTGTAAGCTAAATAAATACGTTCTATATTCATGTAAAATGATGTATATATAGGCTATGAATGTATGTGTGTGTGTGTGTGTGTGTGTGTGTGTGTCTGTGTGTGTGTGTGTGTGTGTGAAATATAGCATATTTTTATAATATATAAAAAAATGTGCATGTATATACTAATAAAGATTAATATTCATTGATTTTTAGATGCAACTCCAAAAGTTCTTGGCAGCTGATAAAGACAAAATATAAAAATATAATTCAAAGTAGCCTAGTAAGTATTTACACACAACCTTTTATTATTTTTTTATTAACACTTGTTTGAGGCAAACCGAAAAAAGAGTGAAATTCAGAAAACCAGTGGAGGGCCACTCCTCCAGAATACACTGAGTTGGCTCTGATAGGAATAAGGGACGGCCGATTATGGATGGGATTACAGGTGCTGTACAATCTGACCCTGGTGCCGGCTCCTCTAAGCAAGTAACACTGGGTACGTGTGCGATACATTACTATTTTAAGTTTTAAATATGGCTGACTGTATGTTCTGCAGTAGAGGGAAATGCAGTGTCCCTGTTGAAGCCAGCACACACACACAGTCTCCCACACAGAGGTCAGTATGCAGCAGACAGAACACCAGAAACATATTGGCCTATTCTTTTATTTATCAGGGAGGAGGAAATGAGGAAGACACTCTGTCTGTGTTCTGGGACAGTTGCTGAGGTGAATGCACTGGGCTTTTTATTAAGGCAAACATTTGAATGTGTGGCATAAAACAGGGACTGGCCCAAGTTACACATCTCTTTTATTGTAGGATTTTTCACAACCTGTCCCAGAAACTGAAGCCTCTACCTCAACAGGCTTCAAAAGAAATGTGAACAAGGTAAGGATTTAAAACCCTTGACATATATAACAGGTGTTTGTCAAGGAACTTTCAAGGAACTTTTTGTGAGTTGATTAGCCTCCCAAAAACTTCTAATGATCATGTTTGTGGTGGAATTATGTTTCAGGTGGAAATAGACTCAGTCAGGGCCCTTTACAAAAGGAGCCTATGGAGCTAGACTGCACACTAAAGGAGCCCATAGAGCTAGACTGCACACTAAAGGAGCCTATAGAGCTAGACTGCACACTAAAGGAGCCTATAGAGCTAGACTGCACACTAAAGGAGCCTATAGAGCTAGACTGCACACTAAAGGAGCCTATAGAGCTAGACTGCACACTAAAGGAGCCTATAGAGCTAGACTGCACACTAAAGGAGCCTATAGAGCTAGACTGCTAAAGGAGCCTGACTGTGAGCTGAGGAGGCTCCACATTTAAAAAATATATGTAACAGCTAGATTAAACTGATCTCAGCATGTGAACTTATTTAACCAAGTAACACTTGGGCATGAATATTTATTAATGCAACTTTCTTGCTTTCTTTCTCCCCCCCCCCCCCCCCCATCCCACAAAACCAATAAAACAGTTTGAGACCTATGAGGGTCATGATAGGGGGTTATTGTGTAGGTTTTGCTGTCCCAATTCAAATTAACAGTGTTTTGTACTGTACCAAATTTAACTAGAGTAGTATTAACATAAACCATGTGTCAAAAAAGGTGTTTTATGACTTTGATTTATGGTTCTGAGGTTCCCCTGTCTCTGATTTATGATGGGTCGCCGACAGGCTCCGGTATGTCTAGGCTGCGCGACGCCATGTGACATCATCCGTGCCGATGTCCGGGGACTTTTAAAAACAAACAAACAGATCAAACAGATGTTAAATTTTTGACTGGTTTTTACGACTGGGTTAATGAACTCACACCTCGCAACTTGCCATTGTAGTTTTTATGGTATGAGGTGTGCCTTTTTCACAACTACGTCACTACCTACGTCTTTTGTTGCAGTTTTAAATAAGGTTAGGGGTTACACTGTTGAACACAGAAGACATTCTACGACTTTCCTGATACAATGGCTACTCCGAGAACTCCTAAAACCCCTAGAAAGGTTATGTGTATTTCGCCGACAAGAGGACCTGTTGAAATGAGAGAAGATCTAACTTTTGCTCCAAGGAAAAAGCTAAATGTTAGCTTGACAAGATTTCTTCATGAAGACAGTGCTCTTGTGAAACAGGATTTCTCAATGTCTGGTGGTCGTGTGGTGAGGTATGTGTTTGACAAGGTGATGCGTACTGTGAAACTCTACACAGGAGATGTTGAAGACGATTTTACATCACAGACCCCATGTGTGATTTTCCACAAGAAGGACTGGTTTCTGTTTTTCAACTACGTTTGGAGAGATTTGAACGACTGTGGTGATGATCCGTTGTACGTAGCCGAGTGGGATGGCTCAATTCCTGACACAAGATTTCGTGTGGTCGGGGACCATAGTAAAAAGTTACCAGACGATTGTGTTTATATTTTCTGCTGCAACGACAAGACAAAGCTCTGCGAACGTGCGTGGCCTGTTCGTGAATCTGAGCATCACTTGTGCTACGACATGAAATTTTTGTTTCAGTGGAAAGATGTTCGTACGCTTGACAACGTATTTACATGCATCGACAAGATGTTTAGATGGTGCGACATGTATGACCGTTACAGTTCTGTAAAGATTAAATTGTTTCACCCTGAGCAGGGCGTTACCAACGCTGAAGACCGCCTCTTAACCCCACCCACGTATTACAGCCATTAAAAACGCCTGCAGATCGGTACAATTGCTACATTCATTCACCATGTCTCAAGAATCTACAACAGTCTACTGCTACACCAACAACCCTGAGGCTCCCCCAGCGATGCCTGATGACAATGCTACGCCGCTGGAGCCCCACCCACAAACTTGCGACAACAGTTGGTTGGATAAATTTTGCATGGATCTTGGATATCACAACATGACCTTCCTTACAACACCATACGGCAACACTGGTGCAATAGCTGGAGCTGCGGCCCTTGCTGGAATTGACAACACAGACAGTTGTATCCGCTCGGACGGATTCAAAATCATAAAAGCGACTGTTGTGGTCCTTCTGGAACACGTCATCAACAAAAAGCTGAAAGAAATCTGTTTGGGTTGTGAAGTGGATCACCCCAGTCAGATTAGACATTCCTGCCTGTTTGAACCGGGTCCCTATTTCTTTGATGCCTACTTTGAGGAACTGACACGTAATCTGGTGAAACCGGACCTTAAGCACATCGTTGCTCAAGCATTGAGCCGTTGTGGTTTAAGGGTTCACCCCCAGAGGATTCAAGGTTCAGTGGAGGCTATTTTACACGAACTGCGTGACGAAGTTTTCATTGTGGAAAAGCTTCGTGAAGTCAGAGAGAAAGTTGTGGACGTCAGCAGCGAACAAATTGTCTATGACGCTGTGGACAGCTGGAAAGGTATTGTCCAAGTTGAGTGACTGTAACACCGACATGGGGAATACGTGTTTTGCAACAGGTCTGGCAAAGTGTCTACTTAAACAACGTATTAGATGTGAGATGACCGGCTTGTTGTATAAGATTATTAATGAATGTGCCAATGTATCTGTTACTGTAAACAGATGTGCTGTAGATACCAATCGTTTTACAAACCTCATGAAACAAATGTCTGTTGTAAGAACTGTGTCAAATGAATGGACAGATTTGATGCGTTTATGCGTTAATGCTGGTGAACCAATTTGTGTGACTATCAGAAAGATTTTAGACCTGATGACTGAATGCGGCAGCTGTATTAGAATAGCTGATATATTGTGCTTGTGTACATATGTGACTGATCTATGTGTAGACATATTGACAAGAAACAATCAGGCTGATATTTGTGAAATTATTGAAACCTTGGTTGATTACATTCTTGAAAAAAACATTGTGATGTGTATACATTTTTTACACTACATTGATGCTGTATGATACCTTTGTTTCCTTTTACTGTTTAAGAAATAAAAACCCAAATTACTTAAACCATCTGTGTTATTCTTTTTGTGGAGCCTGAAGTGGAAACATGTCAGAAGAAATGAAAAAGACTTATTACACACCTTCTAACCCTGGTTCTTTAGGGGGGAAAAAACGCTTAAAAGAAGCTGTTTTAAAAGAAATGGGTGTTCGTTTAACCGATAAAGAGGTTTCAGACTGGCTCGCTGGCGAGGATGCATATACACTACACAGAACGGCCCCTCTAAAATACAAAAGGAATCGGGTTTTTGTCTACGGTATCGACATGGAGTTCCAGGCCGATCTAGTTGATATGTCTGCATATGCCCCGGTAAATGACAACAACCATTTTTTGCTGACATGCATCGATCTCTTTAGTAAATATGCATGGACAAGGGCTTTAAAAAACAAGAGTGGTGTAGAGGTCTCTAAAGCTTTTGAATCCATACTGAAAGAGGGACGCGTACCACAGAAATTACAGACAGATAAAGGAAAGGAGTTTTTTAACAAACATTTTCAAAATGTAACAAAAAAGTACAATATAGCCCATTTCGCAACTGCCACAGAATTAAAGGCATGTGTTGTCGAGCGGTTTAATAGAACCTTAAAAGGTAGAATGTGGAGATATTTAACTGCTACAAACTCCAAACGTTACATCGACATACTTCAAGACATTACACAAGGATATAATGCGAGCCATCACAGAAGCATCAAGATGAGGCCGATTGATGTGGGGAAAGAAAACGAGTCTGTGGTGCTGCATAACCTATATGGTGATACCAGACCTCATAGTGTTAACCCCGTATTTAAATACAAGATTGGTGACGTGGTTCGAATTTCTAAAGTCAGAGGACCGTTTGCAAAGGGGTATGAGGAAAACTACACACAAGAGTATTTTACTATATCAGCGTGTATCCCACGAGAACCCCCTGTTTACAGATTGAGTGATTACGACGGGGATGTTATCGACGGCGTTTTTTATGCGGAAGAATTGCAAAAAATATTTGTCAGTAAAAACAAGACATTTAAAGTTGAAAAAATTTTAGATAAGAAGACGAAGGGTCGCAAAACATTAGTGCTGGTACAGTGGCTCGGATGGCCAGCGAAGTTTGCGTCATGGATCGACCAGAAAGAATTAGTTGATGTACAGAAGCCATAAATACAAACCACACACACAGGATGCATACAGTTGTATAAAAACCAGACATGGCTGAGGGTGGATTTTATGTCACACTACCCTGCAACGCTTCGCAGTCTGTATACCCTAATAATAAAATCTCTAATTATAGAACAAGACTGGCTACCACTATAAATATAAAAGGAGAATGGGAGGTGGGGCTTGTTCAAATTGAATATCCTAGAAGCTGGTACACCTTTAACAGCAACGACGCCGTTTTCGAGATAAACATTGGACCCACCACGACCGATGGTGAAAAGTACACTAACAGCTTACGCCATGGTGTAGATGTGAAGAAGACCAGCTTATCGAAACTACGCATACCAATAAAAACAGGGTATTACGACAATGTCCCATCTCTAGTTAGTGTAATAAATGATTTAGTAGCGCCTCAGGGGGAATTCGGTTATGACCGCGTAAAAAACAAAGTATTTCTGAAAGCAAAACCTAACATTTCAATGACCTTCCATGGAAAACTAGCCATTATTTTAGGATTGAAACCAGGCGTCCCTATAGGAGATTCTATTCTGCAAAAAACAAACCCTGAAAAAACTAATTATGAAAAGGATATTGTAACATATGCAATGCATCAGTCGGACATACACGGTGGTTTCTATACTCTTTATATCTACACGGACATTATCCGTTACCAATCAGTGGGTGATGCTTTTGTACCGCTCCTGGAGTGTGTACAAATAACAGGGGACAACAATAGCACAGTCAGTGTTCGATACGACAAACCCCACTACGCGTCTATCAACAAATCAGTCATCACAGATATTGTTATAGAAGTGAAGGACGATCAGAACCAGCACGTCCCATTTTCTTACGGGAAAGTGTGCATCAAACTTCACTTCAGGCCTGTAAAACACTTTGTTTAAAATGGCATATTTCAACAATCACAATGTTGACCCTATGCGTTACGTTGCCTATTACCAGAATCAGGCAGGCAGCGGGCTCCCCGGGTATGCAGGAGGTGGAGTCATGTATGGGGCTGGTTTGGGGGGGATTTTTCGGGGGCTCTTTAGAATGGCTATACCCCTACTAAGACGAGGATTTAGCATAGCCAAGCCGCATCTTAAATCAGCTGCAAAAAACATACTAAGTGACGTTGTTAGTAATACGTTATCAAGATCTTTTAACAACAACTATGATGCTCAAGACGGATCCGGACTAATGGTAATGGCTCGCAAAAGAGCATCTAGGCCGCCAGGGGTGCGGAGGAGTGGCCAGAAGCAGAAGAAAACAAAACAACCTCCCAAGAAAACATCAGTTGTAAAACGCAAGCGCAAGGAGACAGCTAAGCGTACTGCTTCAAAAAGATCAAGGAGCTCTGTTAAAACAATATTTTAAATCATGGCGTTACTACACAACATGTCAGAAGAGTGTTTAAAGACTGAACTGGATCTGTTTACTGTACCACTAACTCAAACAGCAATTGAAAAAAACACTTATATAGAAGTTCCACCACTATCAGCGATATCCGACACATCTCCGCTGGAATTTTTTATTGCGGGGAATGGGGAGGATTACATAGATCTAAACAGCACACTACTTTTTTTGCGCCTCAAAATCACTAATCCTGATGGGACGGATATTGCAGACGGAGATCCCGTAGGTCTTGTGAACTACCCTGGATCTACAATTTTTTCACAAGTGGATGTGTCGCTTGGAGATCGGCTTATATCACAGAGTTCTAGCACATACCCATACCGCTGTGTGATAGAATGTCTTACCAATTATGGTAAAGACGCCCTTGAAACGCTTTTCTCAGCAGGGCTCTTTTACCTGGACTCTGCGGGCCATATGGATGTGGCTGACCCGGCTGGGGGAAATCGCGGGCTGACAAAGAGAGCAGCCTTCACCAACGCTAGTAATGTGGTCGAACTACTTGCTCCTGTTCACAGTGACATCTTCTTTCAGGAAAAACTATTACTTAATGGATTAGATCTTAAAATTAGAATGACTAGAGGTAAGGATGAATTCTGCCTGATGAGGAGCAACGCTACAGCCTATAAACTAAACATCCTGTCTGCGTCGCTATTTGTGAAAAAAGTGTCTGTGTCGCCAGCTGTGAGACTGGGGCATGCACAAGCTCTACTCTCAACCACAGCCAAATACCCCATCGACAGAGTGTGTCTGAAAAACTTCTCAATACCTGCAGGCTCACGTGTCTGCAATCAAGAAAACTTGTTCTTAGGAACTCTGCCAAAATCTCTGGTTCTAGCTATGGTTGATAATGATGCATTTGTGGGTGCCTATAATAAAAACCCATTTGCGTTTAAAAACTATGATTTAGAATTTCTGGCCATTTATCTGGATGGGCAACAGTACCCAGCGAAGCCCCTGCAACCTGAATATGAAAATGGTTCTGCAGTGCGGGAGTTTTACCAGCTAGCGCTGGCTTCTGGAAGGCATCTTAAAAACCAACCTCTATGTATCGATAGAGAGGATTTTCTGCACGGCTATACACTCTATGCGTTCAATTTCACACCGGATCAGGAGTGTAGCCAGCACGTATCGCTTATCAAAAGTGGCAATATTAGACTAGAAGCCCGTTTTAGACAGCCGCTACCACGTACGATTAACTTAATTGTTTATGCATTGTTTGATAGTTTGATTGAAGTGTCAAATCGCCGACAGGTCCTGGTTGATTACTACTAATACATTCAAATGAACACTATACAGCTTACGGCCGTCATGGATAAGGTTTCATGCGATACTTATTTTCTCGGAGTTCTACCATGTGACTACCTACCAAAAACCCCTTTAAGAAAACTACCAGCAATGGTTTTGATCAATACACATCCTTCAGGACTCCCAGGGGAACACTGGTTGGCTATCTACATAAATGAGGATGGTGTAGGATGTTTTTTCGACAGCTTCGGTAATAAACCAGATTATCATGGTTTTCCGCCGATTATCAAAAACTTTTTAAAGCTCAACTCTAGTCAAGTACTACATTCAACTGTGCAAGTCCAAGATTTTTCATCAGATACATGTGGACAACATTGTGTGTTCTTTCTCTACCACATGGCAAAGGGATTTGATTATGATTATGTGATGAAATTGTATACCAACGATTTTATTAAAAATGACAAAAAGGTGTCAGCATTTGTGAGAAAACTAAAACAAGCACCATGTAGTGAAAATGTTTTCAAATGTGTTCAGTGTGTACAAATGGGTGAAATGTTCATGTCTCATGCTTAATATTTTAATAAAACAACTAAAGAACGGAATTTTGTTTCTTTATCCCCACTTTTATTACACATACATCACATCATAAGTTCTCAAAAAAAAAAAGAGAGAAATTGAGAACACAATACATACAAACTGTTAGTTTAAAAACTTAACCACCGACTCGGGTCTTTCTGTTTCTTACTCCTCTTAGATGATCCTGTTATAGACGTGGTCGATTTGGTTTTGAAAGAGTTAATTGCATGTCTGACATTGTGGTTTGGTACCACAGAGTATGGCAAATTTAAACTAGCAAAAGCCTCCAGAAATTCACGCCACCCGCCAGGTCTCCGCTCGTCAACAATCTTTTGTGGAGCCGTGACGCTTTTAACTAAGTCAAGCATGTGTGAACCAGGGATTGTTCTGCCTTTAAACACAAACTCTCCCGACTCAGTCCATGAAGTAACATCTTTAGTTTTAGACATTTTATCTAAAATGTAACGAACATTTTTCACACTCCTCTGTGGAATATTTTTTAAAATCTCATCTGCAAAATCACCTAAATCGTCATGGGCACGCACATGGCCTGGTGCGGGTGGGTCTTCTTTTTCAACATTACTAGGCTGTGGTAGCCTTAATGTTAATGTACCGGAATCTCTATCCCCTTGTCTAGTGAGTGTTAAAAACCGCTGCAAAACACCTGTGTACATCTTAGCTTTTTCATGGTGATCCAGATCAGACCTGTGCAAAATATTTCTTATAGTCATGTCCAGATCATTCTCCACAACCTGTTGTATAGACTCACGGGTGTTAGAGGATTTCAGCTTATCCAACTGGTGTTGCGGTACTAAAAACATCTTCTCGGCATACTCCATCACCAAACTTATTTAGATGTAACCAAACTGGTTATAAACGGGATTGCCGCACTTAGCAAAGGTAGTAGAAATCCTCCTTGTTGGTTGATTAACCGTCTTTTACGTCTAACTCCAACCTTTTTATCTGCAACAGTTTTGATCTCACTTCTTCTTCTCTTCAGTTTCTGATATTGCTGTGGTGTTAGCGGAATATTACCGTGGACTACGTTAAGAGCTACTTCACACAATGTCACAATGAGTTCGTCTGCAGCCGCCTCTAAAATAACGCGTCTTTGTTTAGGCGTGGCTTTTAATAACAATTTTAAAAGAGGTAGGTTTCTTAAAAGTCTTGCAGACATTTTCAAATCTCTCTGTCAATGTTTTCTTTTCTGAATGTACACGACTGGATGTTGTGACAGAATATCTGTTCTGAGACGGTACTGTTCTGGTGTTTTCGCTTTAAAGTCAATCAATAGATACCCGAAAGGGGTGCTGGTAGCATTTTCATAACACTCCATAAAGTATTTTGTGTTCCTGGGGTACATCTGCCGCGCTAAGACATTAATTTGGGTATTGTCTCTAGGGTTTTTAAACAATACCAAATAATTAGTGTTCAAACTGATAGTCCTACTGGATTTACCTTGAAAAAATAAGTTTTGTACGATATATATTGCACTCAAGCTTCTATGGTGCACATAGTTGGTAAACAAACGTTCAACTTCTGAATTGCTGCTAGCATCTTTCATAACATCATCCAATATCACAAAATTGGTCTTGTTGGTGGGAAACAAGCGATCATCATTCAGAGTCTGCGGTATACCTTCAATAAATTTAATATCATACAGTTTCAACAATTCATCATACATAGGTTGCCAGCAGTCATAAATGTACACAATGTTTTCAATTTTTTTAGAAATTACACTTTTAGCATTTTCCAACAACTTTTTTACAAAAAATGTTTTTCCTGAGCTAGAAGGACCGCTTAACACACATGAAAAAGGATGTTGTAATCTAAAATCAAAACCATCCGGGTCTACCACACCCCGGTGCCCAAAAACGTTGTCAGTAGCCATATGGTAGCGTAGTTAGGTCGGGTAGCAGTACACGCTTGTTGTATACGACTTTAAATTTTTTCACAACTGACTTGTTGTGCAATGTGAACTGCTTTTTGTTCCTCACTATACTGTCGGTGTACGCGAGAATGTGATTACTGTCACCCCTCCCCCTCACATATTGATCGACAAGCCCAATTAATGTGTCTAACCTAATGGTCTCGGAGTTTACAGCATTCAGTGTGATGCCTTTGGCCTTCATACAGACCTTACCCTTAGCAGTTCTGTACCCGTAACTTTTCGGACCACTTGCCGAAAATTCCACAATATGGTCTCCATCCCCAACTTCATCAGTAAGGTCACCAAGATATGGCCCCAGTGGGGGCTCATATTCACCCTCTTTAGACGTGAACACAACACTATCTGTGTCGCAATAAAGCAGTCTATCACCCAACCTGTCCATAAGATCATAAAGTTCTAACCGCGCGTGGGCCGTTGTAAAAGCCCCGAGAAAGACGTTAATGTCACGAGTCTGGGTCCCTTTCCCATTTGCGTAAGCCCACTGAACGATCGCAACAGTGTCTGACACAAATGAGAAATGCTTGAGGTCATACTCAGTGCCAAAAATGTATCGGGCAAACTGTTCAGGGTCTGTTAGTATTTCGGTTGTCGGTAACTCCTCGCGCATACTGAACCTCCCCCACAAAGAGTTAAGCAGTAGCTTCATGATGGATCTACGTGCAGCATTAAACTCAATCTTGTCCAGATTCAGCTTAATCCCTTCTTTCTCAAAGTAATCTCTAACATACGATTCTTTGTCAGCGTCGGTCACAACGTCTTTTGGAAAACCTGAACTTTCCTGTTTGAACTGTAAAAATGTTTTAACATAATCACAAAACAATGTTTCAGAGCGTTGGGGAAAATGCCAGACCTCATCGATTTTTGTCACTACATAACCCTTCTCAACGGCTTTTAACAGTTCAATGCTAACCCAACACCCGTGAATTGATCTTTCCTCATCAGTATGCACACACGGGTGTGTCTGGTTCTGCTGTTCAGCACATGCCCTGCAAAGAGGGAACATTAACTTACCCCCGGTCCTATAAGGCAGTACGGGGTGAAGCAACCCCCGTGGCGGAAGGACTGTTGCCTTGACGAGTCCGTAATAATCTTCAAGGTTTTGAAAATCCTTGTGTATTATTTCCGGATGCCCAATTGGGTAACATTTTCGAGCCTGACAGTAGGGATATAGTGATGTAAAGTCAACATACCTAATCCGCTCGCCCTCCGCAACTTTGTGATACAGTTTTAATGCGTTCGTTCGGCCGCCGAATAGAGCTTCACGGGGTTTCAATCTTTCAGTGTGTTTGTAAGTGGACATGAAATCCATAACTGCAACATCACTCTGTTTAGCGCGCATCCATGCACATTCCCAAATCACCTCGACCTGAAGACCGTACGCACGCTCCAAAATTTCAATCTTGTCGTCGCATTGTCTTCTCAAAACGCCATAAGGCACTTTTGATAAGGGGTTTAGATCGTTGGGGTTATAACATCGTTCACAACCATGAAAGAAACACCCGAGAAATTCGAATGCTTTTTTCACGTTGCCATCGTCGTAGAAACCATCCACATAGTATTTCCCAAATGACGCCTCACCGGTGTTTAAAGCATGTTGAATTTCTATGCCCCGTGATTTTCGGATGAATTCGAGCCATTCAATTGAAATGGTCGAATAAGTTTTGTTCTGATTGGTGTACGCATTGTTACGTGTCAGAGCTATTGTGTCTTTTGGGATGTAGTGTGTTTTATATGTGGCCATACATGTTGCTGCCAAAGTGGTGTAATTAAATGGATCAAGGCCTGTACACAAAATGAATTCGTCGCGGTACTTCATGCATGCCTCCCTCAGCAAAACGACATCGTTTTTACCATAAAGCGCGAGTTCTTTTTTAAAATCGAACACTTTGTCAGATGTGGTATTGTACCAATCATCAAACGTAGCCCTGTCTTGGTTCGACATTGTTGCATACCCGTAAAATTTCTTGTCAGGGTACGGGCCTATGTAGTTGTCATTTTCAACGCGGTTAAAGTGGTGCGGAAAATACCCCTTCTCTGCATTAGTCAGATTAAATGCAACGGGTGTCTTCGCCAGACGCATGGGTATGAATGAATATGTATCAATAAAACGTTGCTTGAAAGCTGCGTCATACATTAAGATTAGCCTGCAACCTTGCATTGTGATTTTAGGAGCAATCCCCATCTTAGTAAAGAATTCCAAAATTATGAAATTGTCAAACCCCGCTGCATTGTGGGCTAGCCATGTGTAATTAAGGTAACGTGGTTGTCTGAATTTTTTAACGAGACGATCCACACAATCGGTCCCTTCAGCCACGAATTCCTCGCCATCAAACGTGATAGCACATACAAAATTGGCAACGTGTTTACCATTTTCATAACGGGTCTCAAAATCGTAGAAAATGTAACGATCGTTCGGCATCTCCGGCTTAACTGGTTGGATAAAACACTGATGTACACCATCGGTGACCAAACTCTCACCACAGTGCATACAACGATCTGCAGGGCATTTATGGGGTTTGGGTTTAGTACCGCTGACATGGTAACGTCTATTACATTTACCGCAATATTTAGTCACGTCGCACTGCGCGTATTGCATACCCCGAGGTGGTTTTTTATGCATCTCGAAACAATAGTCAGACTTACAGTAGCGCAGGCAGTCGCCGCAATGTTTTGGCTTTTTGGGGTGTTTATGACATTCCGGGTCATTACAGACATCGCAGATGTACCGACATCTGTGATCTCTCCTACAGGTGAATCCTCGGTGGCAGAACTCACACACGTATGGGGTGCCAATAAATGCACGTAGATTTTTAATCATAAAATAATGATTGTCATGCAGGTACAAAAATACTGTTTTAGGATGCGGATCGTCTGTGTTTGTATACTTCTCCAAAACACCCGTATCAGTCCGATAGAAGACAACTATTTTAACGCTCAGCATCTGTTCAAACCGTCCGATGTCATTAAACGCTATCTTGTATTGATCACCATAGCCAGCTGACTTCTGTATTGGAGATGCTACAGACTCAAGCTCTACGTGTGGTTTCTGTGGATTTAGGAAATGTGCCAGACAGATTGCAAAACAAAGATTGTTTGAAATGTTCGTGGGACAGAACAGATTAAGTCTGTTTTTGGTAATCACTTCATTGTGGGCAAGATCACGGATCTTTCGATAAACACCGCCGTGTTTACTTCTCGCTATCGACAGTCTTAAATTCAATCTCTCATCAAACTGTACGTCAGAGTTGCTCTGCATTATTTTTTCAAGGTCGTTTATAAATAGATCTACACTATAACCATTGCTACCCGTCAAAAGTGTACTAACATCTGATGTCAAACTCGAGCCCCTCAACGTGATGCTGATTAAACATCCGTCTCCACCTAACAGTTTGGAAAACTCCACAATTTCAGAAAGTGTGTCATGTAAAAACACTGTGTAGGCTGCTAAATCTGTCGAAGATATCTCTCGCAAATTTATAAGCCTGTGGACTTCCAGACCATTGAACCGTGCTCGGGGGAGTACCGTGTACCCACTAACATCACCACCTACTGTTACAAGTGATTCTATATCTCTATCTGTGAGACCCATATTGGGCGCTTCAGGGTTGAGTGTGCGATGTGTCTGTGTACCTGGGCCCTCGCCTGACTGGTGAAAAGACACAAGATGATCGAATGCAGAATTTGGTTCTGGACGAGGTTCTAACACCTCTCCTGCTTGTTGGGTATTTACAACATGTTCAAAATCATTATTTGGGTCAGGATCCTCATCGGACATTGATCTCACGATGTTTAATAATTCTACCAACGTATCAGTTGAAGACTCAGACCTATTCATATCCTCCACAGTCTGTATTAAATAGAGCAATGTTTCTGTGTTACTGCACTGTTCGAGGGGCACCACGCTACCATCGTTTCGTCTAAACCTAGCTACCGGACCCTGATCAAAACCATCTGGCTCCCGACAACGTTTAGACATTTTTAAATCAGATCTTTTTTTTATTTTATTTATTTAAATCACATGAAGCAACACCTTAAAAACTATGGATAATAAACCCTGTGTCCATACAGTAAAAAAAGATAGAATGAAAAACTGACAAATGTTGAAGAAAAAAAAAAACAAAACAAAAAAACATAGTATGCAAAATATATATATAAAATGTTGTCAACTCACCCAAGTTTCTTTTTAAGCATGAGAACCAGTTGCTTTAGCAATTCTGTAGTCAGGCATTGTTCTCTGGCTACTTTTTGAACAGTACCACTATGCAACCGTTGCGCTGCTATGCATTGTTTAAGCCAAATTCCCTGTTGTTGTTGTGTTGACTCATAAGCATCTAAACGTCTCTCAATGGCATTAAGGCGTTTGTCAAAACGTACCTCGAAGGCATTCAATGCGGTCTTGACAGAGTCCTGTATCAGTCTGGCTATGTGCTGATTGTCTATAAAGGGTTGTGGTTCCTGTTTGTAAGCCTCCTGATTTGAAGGCAGCTGTTCAGGGTCGGATTCCTCCACGACCACGACCCGTTCGCTGGTTGGAACAGACTGCGGTGTTTCTTTAGGGTCGTTTGTAAATACACAGCCGTCCCACGATTGTATCAGACCCTCACTCCAGCTCTGAACATCATTTATATCGGGAACTACGACCACCTCTGTTAAGAAGTAGAAAAGGGTGCAAACGAAAAAAAAGTTAGTACAAATGTGTTAATATTATAATGATAACAGTAATATTAATATTAACTATATTTTCTAAGACTAAAAATAAAATAAAAATCAGTCTGGTACTAATGTAACATTAAAAAACAATACTTATTGTCAAATTCTCTCTCTCTCTCTCTCTCTCTCTCTCTCTCTCTCTCTCTCTTTATATATATATATATATATAAACAAACAATCAAACAAGACCATGCTAATATGGAATGGCACACCAGCCTAAAATCATCATGTCTACACTTTTTTTTTTTACACACAGTTATCCAATGGTGTAATGTATGATAACAACAGTTCTAAACTAGCGTATTGGCACATTATACATCCACAAATACATTCGACCCTCTCACTATCACATTCAAATAAACAATATTTATCTTTCTGATTTAGTGTGTACAGAAAACAATCCATCAGCTTTTGTTCATTACTTACTTTTACCAGCTGATCGTCTTGGCTTTTTTGCGGCAGATGTCTGTGATACGTCTCTCGAAGACTCGTCAGCAGAAGCTTTTGCGTCCGCATGGGACACCACGGCTGCTTTACGTTTCAACTTATTTTTCGCTTTCTTATCCGGTTTATTCACACATTCAGACACACCGACATTGCTCACAACGTTTGATAAGCCATCTGTAAATACATGTGTTAAAGTTTTAAAACAAAATCAACAAATCATAGCACCATAACATTATTTGATAAAGCCAAATGACAATGCACTTACCCAGGGGAATAACTCCAACGTTGGCTGACTCGCTGCTTCGCGGTGGTCCGTGTACTAACGCCTTGATAGTCACGCGTTTCGGCCCTGGTAAAAAAAAAAAAAAACACCGAGAAGATAAGATATTTTTCACAAAGCCACGACACTGTTTAAACACTGGTGTAACAACATTTAACAATACCTGGCACAAGTGCTTCCGTGATCGCTCGTGAAGAGGCCACAGCTTTGTGCGCACCAGCAGCTGTGCTAGGTCTAGCCACGCCTCCTGGCGAAAACAAAACAAAACATCGTCCGTCACACACACGCGCACAAACACACACACACACACGCAACGTATGCAACATTTAAGCATAATTATACGTACCACTCGCTTGATTCAGGAAGTTAAGCTCATCTACTAGATCGAAGAGAGTCAAGCTGTCACGATCTGAAGCGGGCAGATAAAGCCTTAAGTAAGCAATAGAACAGCGACGCTCGTAAACAAAAATAATGTTTCTTAACAATGTTGCTAAATAATAAAAAACACTCACTGTTAGAACAGGATTCCATCTTCTTGCACTCACGATTCCAACAACACAATATGGCTTGGAAAATAGTTTGAGAATAAACAGCGGTGATGCTTGTCACGAGACACGACACACTAGTACGCTTCAGTGACTGTGCTCGCGTTCAACACACATTTATACACGCAGGTTTTGGCGAAGTGTGAAAACGGGCCGCCCCAGCAGACAGAATACACAACGACATAACATCTCGCGCAGGTAGACGGCCAATAAACCCGGAAGGCCAAGGGACAGACACCTTTCTTTTACACCTACAGGATGTCACCGCAGGAGGATGTCACATGGCGTCGCGCAGCCTAGACATACCGGAGCCTGTCGGCGACCCATCATAAATCAGAGACAGGGGAACCTCAGAACCATAAATCAAAGTCATAAAACACCTTTTTTGACACATGGTTTATGTTAATACTACTAACTAGCTTTCCTCAAAGCACTGACACAACATACTCACGGAAAGTAGATTGTTATCTGTTAATTTTACTATTAATTTAAAGATTCATCTCACAGAAAATAATAATTTCACATGTTCACATAATCTCTACCTGTCTGAACATTAAGGCTGTGAAAAGACTTTCTATTAACATAATCTGCCTCATGTTCTCCTAGAGAAGTGGAGATTGCAACATGTGTGCAGGCTATTGCTCCAATGACTCTATAGGGAATCCTATCATGAGATTAAAATAATGCTTAACATGTAGGCTACTGTATTGTGAAATTTGCTTTTTGAAAAAAAAAAAAAAACCGTGATGTCACCCTATCAATATATTTTACCGGCAATTTTATAAAAACCCTCTCTTATGGACATGGTCAATAAATGTCTGGGGAACACTATTAAACTATTAATGTACTCCTGCAGAGTGAGGACCACCTTGCGAATGGTTCGACAAACCGTGTTTTCCCCTAGATTCTGTGCATCACTGATCGTGCAAGTATGTAGGCTACCACTTGCAAAAAAACCGCAACGCAATAGCATTTATGGTACAGTAAGTGCATGAATTCGATGTGTTAAATTATTTATGTGCGGCTCAAGAAGTTCGCAAAGATAAGATATTCCTTCCGCAGAAAATCTGTATCTTTCATACACTATCAGGAAAGGCAAGGGGATTTTGTCCGGCTAAAAACTCTTTCTCTACGATGTGCTCGTCTAACAATTTGCGCTGAGATGTCCACAGGATTTGAAAGAAAATGTAAAGCCATTGCAACAAACACTGGGAATTAGTTACGTCACCTATATGTTTCTTTGCTCACAGCTGATTGGTCAAACTTCAGTCTGAGATCTCGAATCCAGAACTTAACCTGCCCCGGAGCAGGTTAGCCGTGCAGCGTAAGATACCATGGCAACGAACACCGATTAAAGCCGAGCTACTTTCATAGTACCTATAACCCAGGGTTGGCGGAAACTAAGCTGAAACATAGCTGGCTAGCCACCTAAACCGGCTTCATGGTATAGGCCCCAGGAACAGTCATAAACGAAAGGCTTAAATACAAAGGAACTGATGAGATAATTAACGAGACACACTTGAACAGAATACTCAAGTCAATCAGAAAACAGTGACAAACACAGCAAAACTGAACCAATTAAACTAAAGCTAACCTAGAAGCACAGACACGAACAGAAAAAGGAAATCAGAGCAAAAACAAACTCAAAACGGGACATTCACATCTTAACTTTGAAATATTATTTATATTATTAAATAATTATTATAAAATAGTAAAATATGACTATTAAAAACAAATATCGCCTCCGGAAGTCACATTTGGCCACTACTGGATATAATTACAGCACCATTTGTTTATATGAATAACTAGTAACAGTTTACATTAAGGTTTAATTTGTTAACATTAGTTAACTATACTTAACATGAACTAACAATGCGCTACTTCTACTGCATTTATTAGCTAATGTTAATCAGGGTTATTATCGTTAACTAAAATTAAAACTTTAAAATTCTGTCAACTGAAAGAAACTGTATATTCTCTCCCCTTACACTAAACCGACCCCTAAACCCATCACACACAACTTTCTGCATTTTTACATTATCAAAAACATCATTCTATATGATTTTTAAGCTGTTTTCATCATGAGGACCAAAAAAAAATAAAAAATCCACACAAGGTAAAAAAGTACTGATACCTTTGCCAAAACACCTCTCTCTCTCTATAACATTCTCTCACCCTCTCCCTCCCTCTCTCTCTCTCTCTCTCTCTCTCTCTCTCTCTCTCTCTCTCTCTCTCTCTCTCTCTCTCTCTCTCTCTCTCTCTCACACACACATACTGTATAATCATACTAATTCTGAGTGTGTGTATGTGTTTGTGTGAAAGAAAGCTGCTTCATCAGGCCAGTATTGATTCCTCAGTAGAAATCTATTTACATGTAATGAACAGCGAGACACATTCACCCAGGGAAATGAAGAAATGGATCTGAGATGATATGAATGTGAAAAATCAACTGGAAAGTACACCTTGCCAGAAACCCTTTCTTCGCCTCTGATGAAAACAGCCCTGACAATCTATATTTGTTGGCAGGGTGAGAAAATGTATTCCCAAAGTCATTCAGACACACGAGAAAATTAGTTTTGAAAAATTAATAGTCAATCCCCCGAGAATGTGTGATTGGTTTCCCTCCACTGTGATTGTATTCTGTCAGTGTCAACGCAGAAAACTGACACACTCATATTTGACTATTATTGACCTTTAAAAGATTACATTTAATGTATAAGCCGAGAGTGAAATCAGATTTAATTGTGAATTTGCTGTTCCTCTCTGAATAAATCAATGTTCAAAGCTTTAGCAAGGAACGTAGAAGGTTGAGCACCATTTCTTGACCTCCATCCTCAGCGTATAGAGGTGTTTGCCGGTTTCAAGCATATTATCAACTAGAGGCCGGTTTCAAGCCTATTATTAGGTAGTCACCATGTTTTCTGGGTGGTTTCGTTTTACTGGTCTGCCCCCGAATCTCTCTGTATGTTTTTTTTTTCCACCTGGTGACAAAAACATTGTGAAAATGGTGCATCTGATCACTTATTGAAGGAACAGCAGGGGTAAGCGGGGCTAGTTGTAACACACTTGTTTTAAGTACTTCCACACATGCTAGATAGAAACTTAGTGTATTTACTAGCTGCCATAACAACACTATATAGAGAAAGAAATGGTCCCAAAATTCAGAAATATTTGTAAGATATCACTGAACATTTATTTATCTATAGCAATAGTAAATGTCTTACCGAAGGTAATTTTTCATCTCTGTTTTTTTGTGTTTATTTAAAATCAGACAAATCTGCTTACACACATTTTCAAAACTTTACACACAAATCCAAGAATTGCACACACAAAATGCAAAATGCATCACATCTCTTGCAAATTAAGCACTGCATTCAAAATATCACAAACACATCTCAAAAGCAAACATTTGTCTAATGTTGCAAACACCTTTGCTATTATATTTTTGGAAATATCATATAGACACAGTTATTCAAAACCTAAAGCTCTTCTTTCATGAGCTCCTATGTACATTTCTGTACAAGATTGAAAGTAATTGGCAGAGAGATGTTGAAAAACTCACTGTAAACACAAAACCAAGATTGAAACCAAACCATTTTTTTTAACTGTAAGCATTTGTGGTTGTGAATACAATATTACAGTCCGAAAAACCTACAACTTGACCTTTGGCCTATTTATAGGCCTATTCTAAAGCCATGATTGGTTGGTGTTCAGTAAAGCAATGAGTGTTTGCTCATGTGAGGAGTGTGTGTGAGGCTCTGATGAATTACTGTGGCATTTTGATAGGTTGTGTTTGAAAAAGGAAATCAAGATACTGTGTTTCTGCCGCTCAGTGTTTCTGCCCCTATGTGTTTCTGCCTCTAAGTGTTTCTGCCGCTCAGTGTTTCTGCCGCTCAATGTTTCTGCCTCTCAGTGTTTCTGCCAATCAGTGTTTCTGCCCCTCAGTGTTTCTGCCACTCAGTGTTTCTGCCGCTCAGTGTTTCTGCCCCTCAGTGTTTCTGCCACTCAGTGTTTCTGCCCCTCAGTGTTTCTGCCGCTCAGTGTTTCTGAAGCTCAGTGTTTCTGCCGCTCAGTGTTTCTGCCACTCAGTGTTTCTGCCCCTCAGTGTTTCTGCCGCTCAGTGTTTCTGCCGCTCAGTGTTTCTGCCCCTCAGTGTTTCTGCCCCTCAGTGTTTCTGCCGCTCAGTGTTTCTGCCCCTCAGTGTTTCTGCCGCTCAATGTTTCTGCCTCTCAGTGTTTCTGCCAATTAGTGTTTCTGCCCCTCAGTGTTTCTGCCCCACAGTGTTTCTGCCACTCAGTGTTTCTGTCCCTCAGTGTTTCTGCCGCTCAGTGTTTCTGCCAATCAGTGTTTCTGCCGCTCAGTGTTTCTGCCAATCAGTGTTTCTGCCTCTCAGAGTTTCTGCAGCTCAGTGTTTCTGCCGCTCAGTGTTTCTGCCCCTCAGTGTTTCTGCCGCTCAATGTTTCTGCCTCTCAGTGTTTCTGCCCCACAGTGTTTCTGCCCCTCAGTGTTTTTGCCCCACAGTGTTTCTGCCAATCAGTGTTTCTGCCGCTCAGTGTTTCTGCCAATCAGTGTTTCTGCCTCTCAGAGTTTCTGCAGCTCAGTGTTTCTGCCGCTCAGTGTTTCTGCCCCTCAGTGTTTCTGCCGCTCAGTGTTTCTGCCCCTCAGTGTTTCTGCCACTCAGTGTTTCTGCCCCTCAGTGTTTCTGCCTCTCAGTGTTTCTGCCAATCAGTGTTTCTGCCCCTCAGTGTTTCTGCCACTCAGTGTTTCTGCCGCTCAGTGTTTCTGCCCCTCAGTGTTTCTGCCACTCAGTGTTTCTGCCCCTCAGTGTTTCTGCCGCTCAGTGTTTCTGCCGCTCAGTGTTTCTGCCGCTCAGTGTTTCTGCCACTCAGTGTTTCTGCCCCTCAGTGTTTCTGCCGCTCAGTGTTTCTGCCACTCAGTGTTTCTGCCCCTCAGTGTTTCTGCCCCTCAGTGTTTCTGCCGCTCAGTGTTTCTGCCCCTCAGTGTTTCTGCCGCTCAATGTTTCTGCCTCTCAGTGTTTCTGCCAATTAGTGTTTCTGCCCCTCAGTGTTTCTGCCCCACAGTGTTTCTGCCACTCAGTGTTTCTGTCCCTCAGTGTTTCTGCCGCTCAGTGTTTCTGCCAATCAGTGTTTCTGCCGCTCAGTGTTTCTGCCAATCAGTGTTTCTGCCTCTCAGAGTTTCTGCAGCTCAGTGTTTCTGCCGCTCAGTGTTTCTGCCCCTCAGTGTTTCTGCCGCTCAATGTTTCTGCCTCTCAGTGTTTCTGCCCCACAGTGTTTCTGCCCCTCAGTGTTTTTGCCCCACAGTGTTTCTGCCAATCAGTGTTTCTGCCGCTCAGTGTTTCTGCCAATCAGTGTTTCTGCCTCTCAGAGTTTCTGCAGCTCAGTGTTTCTGCCGCTCAGTGTTTCTGCCCCTCAGTGTTTCTGCCGCTCAGTGTTTCTGCCCCTCAGTGTTTCTGCCACTCAGTGTTTCTGCCGCTCAGTGTTTCTGCCACTCAGTGTGTGTGTGTGAGTGTTTCTGCCACTCAGTGTTTCTGCCGCTCAGTGTTTCTGCCGCTCAGTGTTTCTGCCGCTCAGTGTTTCTGCCGCTCAGTGTTTCTGCCAATCAGTGTTTCTGCCTCTCAGAGTTTCTGCAGCTCAGTGTTTCTGCCCCTCAGTGTTTCTGCCGCTCAGTGTTTCTGCCACTCAGTGTTTCAGCCCCTCAGTGTTTCTGCCGCTCAGTGTTTCTGCCGCTTAGTGTTTCTGCCGCTCAGTGTCTCTGCCCCTCAGTGTTTCTGCCCCACAGTGTTTCTGCCCCACAGTATTTCTGCCACTCGGTGTTTCTGTCCCTCAGTGTTTCTGCCGCTCAGTGTTTCTGCCGCTCAGTGTTTCTGCCCCTCAGTGTTTCTGCCCCACAGTGTTTCTGCCACTCAGTGTTTCTGCCGCTCAGTGTTTCTGCCGCTCAGTGTTTCTGCCGCTCAGTGTTTCTGCCTCTCAGAGTTTCTGCAGCTCAGTGTTTCTGCCGCTCAGTGTTTCTGCCGCTCAGTGTTTCTGCCAATCAGTGTTTCTGCCGCTCAGTGTTTCTGCCCCTCAGTGTTTCTGCCGCTCAATGTTTCTGCCTCTCAGTGTTTCTGCCAATTAGTGTTTCTGCCTCTCAGAGTTTCTGCAGCTCAGTGTTTCTGCCGCTCAGTGTTTCTGCCCCTCAGTGTTTCTGCCGCTCAATGTTTCTGCCTCTCAGTGTTTCTGCCAATTAGTGTTTCTGCCTCTCAGAGTTTCTGCAGCTCAGTGTTTCTGCCCCTCAGTGTTTCTGCCCCTCAGTGTTTCTGTCCCTCAGTGTTTCTGCCGCTCAGTGTTTCTGCCACTCAGTGTTTCTGCCACTCAGTGTTTCTGCCGCTCAGTGTTTCTGCCAATCAGTGTTTCTGCCTCTCAGAGTTTCTGCAGCTCAGTGTTTCTGCCGCTCAATGTTTCTGCCTCTCAGTGTTTCTGCCAATTAGTGTTTCTGCCCCTCAGTATTTCTGCCCAACAGTGTTTCTGCCCCTCAGTGTTTCTGCCCCTCAGTGTTTCTGCCGCTCAGTGTTTCTGCCCCTCAGTGTTTCTGCCGCTCAGTGTTTCTGCCAATCAGTGTTTCTGCCCCTCAGTGTTTCTGCCACTCAGTGTTTTTGCCCATCAGTGTTTCTGCCTCTCAGAGTTTCTGCAGCTCAGTGTTTCTGCCGCTCAATGTTTCTGCCTCTCAGTGTTTCTGCCAATTAGTGTTTCTGCCCCTCAGTGTTTCTGCCGCTCAGTGTTTCTGCCGCTCAGTGTTTCTGCCGCTCAGAGTTTCTGCCAATCAGTGTTTCTGCCCCTCAGTGCTTCTGCCACTCAGTGTTTTTGCCCATCAGTGTTTCTGTCGCTCAGTGTTTCTGCCACTCAGTGTGTGTTTCTGCCCCTCAGTGTTTCTGCCACTCAGTGTGTGTTTCTGCCGCTCAGTGTTTCTGCCCCTCAATGTTTCTGCCCCTCAGTGTTTCTGCCGCTCAGTGTTTCTGGCGCTCAGTGTTTCTGCCGCTCAGTGTTTCTGCCGCTCAGGGTTTTTCTGCCCCTCAGTATATCTGCCCTTCAATGTTTCTGCCGCTCAGTGTTTCTGTCCCGTGTTTCTGCCCCGTGTTTCAGCCCCTCAGTGTTTCAGCCCCTCAGTGTTTCTGCCACTCGGTGTTGCTGGCCAACAGTGTTTCTGCTGCTCAGTGTTTCTGCCCCTCAGTGTTTCTGCCGCTCAGTGTTTCTGCCGCTCAGTGTTTCTGCCGCTTTTTGTTTCTGCCGCTCAGTGTTTCTGCCCCTCAGTGTTTCTGCCCCACAGTGTTTCTGCCACTCAGTGTTTCTGCCCCTCAGTGTTTCTGCCGCTCAGTGTTTCTGCCGCTCAGTGTTTCTGCCAATCAGTGTTTCTGCCCCTCAGTGTTTCTGCCACTCAGTGTTTTTGCCCATCAGTGTTTCTGCCGCTCAGTGTTTCTGCTTCTCAGTGTTTCTGCCACTCACTGTTTCTGCCGCTCAGTGTTTCTTCAGCTCAGTGTTTCTGCCGCTCAGTGTTTTTGCCACTCAGTGTGTGTTTCTGCCGCTCAGTGTTTCTGCCGCTCAGTGTTTCTGCCACTCAGTGTGTGTTTCTGCCCCTCAGTGTTTCTGCCACTCAGTGTGTGTTTCTGCCGCTCAGTGTTTCTGCCCCTCAGTGATTCTGCCCCTCAGTGTTTCTGCCGCTCAGTGTTTCTGCCGCTTAGTGTTTCTGCCGCTTAGTGTTTTTCCCCTCAGTGTTTCTGCCACTCAGTGTTTCTGCCCCTCAGTGTTTCTGCCCCTCAGTGTTTCTGCTGCTCAGTGTTTCTGCCGCTCAGTGTTTCTGCCACTCAGTGTGTGTTTCTGCCACTCAGTGTGTGTTTCTGCCACTCAGTGTGTGTTTCTGCCGCTCAGTGTATCTGCCACTCAGTGTGTGTTTCTGCCACTCAGTGTGTGTTTCTGCCAATCAGTGTTTCTGCCACTCAGTGTTTCTGCCCCTCAGTGTTTCTGCCGCTCAGTGTTTCTGGCGCTCAGTGTTTCTGCCGCTCAGTGTTTCTGCCCCTCACTGTTTCTGCCGCTCAGTGTTTCTGCCGCTCAGTGTTTCTGGCACTCAGTGTTTGTGCCGCTCAGTGTTTGTGCCGCTCAGGGTTTTTCTGCCCCTCAGTATATCTGCCCTTCAATGTTTCTGCCGCTCATTGTTTCTGCCGCTCAGTGTTTCTGCCGCTCAGTGTTTCTGCCTCTCAGTGTTTCTGCCCCTCAGTGTTTCTGCCTCTCAGTGTTTCTGCCCCTCAGTGTTTCTGCCCCTCAGTGTTTCTGCCGCTCAGTGTTTCTGCCCCGTGTTTCTGCCCCTCAGTGTTTCTGCCACTCGGTATTGCTGGCCCACAGTGTTTCTGCTGCTCAGTGTTTCTGCCCCTCAGTGTTTCTGCCGCTCAGTGTTTCTGCCGCTCAGTGTTTCTGCCGCTTTGTTTTTCTGCCCCTCAGTGTTTCTGCCCCTCAGTGTCTCTGCCCCACAGTGTTTCTGCCACTCAGTGTTTCTGCCCCTCAGTGTTTCTACCACTCAGTTTTTCTGCCGCTCAGTGTTTTTGCCGCTCAGTGTTTCTGCCAATCAGTGTTTCTGCCCCTCAGTGTTTCTGCCACTCAGTGTTTTTGCCCATCAGTGTTTCTGCCGCTCAGTGTTTCTGCCGCTCAGTGTTTCTGCCACTCAGTGTTTCTGCCGCTCAGTGTTTCTGCAGCTCAGTGTTTCTGCCCCTCAGTGTTTCTGCCGCTCAGTGTTTCTGCCCCTCACTGTTTCTGCCGCTCAGTGTTTCTGCCCCTCACTGTTTCTGCCGCTCAGTGTTTCTGCCCCTCAGTGTTTCTGCCGCTCAGTGTTTCTGCCCCTCACTGTTTCTGCCGCTCAGTGTTTCTGCCCCTCAGTTTTTCTGCCGCTCAATGTTTCTGCCGCTCAGTGTTTCTGCTGCTCAGTGTTTCTGCCACTCAGTGTGTGTTTCTGCCGCTCAGTGTTTCTGCCGCTCAGTGTTTCTGCCACTCAGTGTGTGTTTCTGCCCCTCAGTGTTTCTGCCGCTCAGTGTTTCTGCCTCTCAGTGTTTCTGCCCCTCAGTGTTTCTGCCTCTCAGTGTTTCTTCCCCTCAGTGTTTCTGCCCCTCAGTGTTTCTGCCGCTCAGTGTTTCTGCCCCGTGTTTCTGCCCCTCAGTGTTTCTGCCACTCAGTGTTGCTGGCCCACAGTGTTTCTGCTGCTCAGTGTTTCTGCCCCTCAGTGTTTCTGCCGCTCAGTGTTTCTGCCGCTCAGTGTTTCTGCCGCTTTGTGTTTCTGCCCCTCAGTGTTTCTGTCCCTCAGTGTTTCTGCCCCACAGTGTTTCTGCCACTCAGTGTTTCTGCCCCTCAGTGTTTCTGCCACTCAGTTTTTCTGCCGCTCAGTGTTTCTGCCAATCAGTGTTTCTGCCCCTCAGTGTTTCTGCCACTCAGTGTTTTTGCCCATCAGTGTTTCTGCCCCTCAGTGTTTCTGCCGCTCAGTGTTTCTGCCCCACAGTGTTTCTGCCACTCAGTGTTTCTGCCCCTCAGTGTTTCTGCCGCTCAGTTTTTCTGCCGCTCAGTGTTTCTGCTGCTCAGTGTTTCTAACAATCAGTGTTTCTGCCCCTCAGTGTTTCTGCCACTCAGTGTTTTTGCCCATCAGTGTTTCTGCCGCTCAGTGTTTCTGCCGCTCAGTGTTTCTGCCACTCAGTGTTTCTGCCGCTCAGTGTTTCTGCAGCTCAGTGTTTCTGCCCCTCAGTGTTTCTGCCGCTCAGTGTTTCTGCCGCTCATTGTTTCTGCCCCTCACTGTTTCTGCCCCTCACTGTTTCTGCCGCTCAGTGTTTCTGCCCCTCAGTGTTTCTGCCGCTCAGTGTTTCTGCCCCTCACTGTTTCTGCCGCTCAGTGTTTCTGCCCCTCAGTGTTTCTGCCGCTCAATGTTTCTGCCGCTCAGTGTTTCTGCCGCTCAGTGTTTCTGCCACTCAGTGTGTGTTTCTGCCGCTCAGTGTTTCTGCCGCTCAGTGTTTCTGCCACTCAGTGTGTGTTTCTGCCCCTCAGTGTTTCTGCCGCTCAGTGTTTCTGCCGCTCAGTGTTTCTGCCTCTCAGTGTTTCTGCCCCTCAGTGTTTCTGCCCCTCAGTGTTTCTGCCACTCAGTCTTTCTGCCCCTCAGTGATTCTGCCGCTCAGTGTTTCTGCCGCTCAGTGTGTGTTTCTGCCTCTCAGTGTGTGTTTCTGCCACTCAGTGTGTGTTTCTGCCCCTCAGTGTTTCTGCCGCTCTGTGTTTCTGCCACTCAGTGTGTGTTTCTGCCGCTCAGTGTTTCTGCCGCTCAGTGTTTCTGCCACTCAGTGTGTGTTTCTGCCGTGTGTTTCTGCCGCTCAGTGTTTTTTCCCTCAGTGTTTCTGCCCCTCAGTGTTTCTGCCGCTCAGTGTTTCTGCCCCTCAGTGTTTCTGCCCCTCAGTGTTTCTGCCACTCAGTGTTTCTGGCGCTCAGTGTTTCTGCCGCTCTGTGTTTCTGGCGCTCAGGGTATTTCTGCCCCTCAGTATTTCTGCCCTTCAATGTTTCTGCCGCTCAGTGTTTCTGGCGCTCAGTGTTTCTGCCGCTCAGTGTTTCTGCTGCTCAGTGTTTCTGCCACTCAGTGTGTGTTTCTGCCGCTCAGTGTTTCTGCCGCTCAGTGTTTCTGCCACTCAGTGTGTGTTTCTGCCCCTCAGTGTTTCTGCCGCTCAGTGTTTCTGCCTCTCAATGTTTCTGCCGCTCAGTGTTTCTGGCGCTCAGTGTTTCTGCCGCTCAGTGTTTCCGCAGCTCAGTGTTTCTGCCCCTCAGTGTTTCTGCCGCTCATTGTTTCTGCCCCTCACTGTTTCTGCCGCTCAGTGTTTCTGCCTCTCACTGTTTCTGCCGCTCAGTGTTTCTGCCCCTCAGTGTTTCTGCCGCTCAGTGTTTCTGCCCCTCACTGTTTCTGCCGCTCAGTGTTTCTGCCGCTCAATGTTTCTGCCACTCAGTGTGTGTTTCTGCAGCTCAGTGTTTCTGCCGCTCAGTGTTTCTGCCCCTCAGTGTTTCTGCCACTCAGTTTTTCTGCCGCTCAGTGTTTCTGCCAATCAGTGTTTCTGCCCCTCAGTGTTTCTGCCACTCAGTGTTTTTGCCCATCAGTGTTTCTGCCCCTCAGTGTTTCTGCCGCTCAGTGTTTCTGCCCCACAGTGTTTCTGCCACTCAGTGTTTCTGCCCCTCAGTGTTTCTGCCGCTCAGTTTTTCTGCCGCTCAGTGTTTCTGCTGCTCAGTGTTTCTAACAATCAGTGTTTCTGCCCCTCAGTGTTTCTGCCACTCAGTGTTTTTGCCCATCAGTGTTTCTGCCGCTCAGTGTTTCTGCCGCTCAGTGTTTCTGCCACTCAGTGTTTCTGCCGCTCAGTGTTTCTGCAGCTCAGTGTTTCTGCCCCTCAGTGTTTCTGCCGCTCAGTGTTTCTGCCGCTCATTGTTTCTGCCCCTCACTGTTTCTGCCGCTCAGTGTTTCTGCCCCTCACTGTTTCTGCCGCTCAGTGTTTCTGCCCCTCAGTGTTTCTGCCGCTCAGTGTTTCTGCCCCTCACTGTTTCTGCCGCTCAGTGTTTCTGCCCCTCAGTGTTTCTGCCGCTCAATGTTTCTGCCGCTCAGTGTTTCTGCCGCTCAGTGTTTCTGCCACTCAGTGTGTGTTTCTGCCGCTCAGTGTTTCTGCCGCTCAGTGTTTCTGCCACTCAGTGTGTGTTTCTGCCCCTCAGTGTTTCTGCCGCTCAGTGTTTCTGCCGCTCAGTGTTTCTGCCTCTCAGTGTTTCTGCCCCTCAGTGTTTTTGCCCCTCAGTGTTTCTGCCACTCAGTCTTTCTGCCCCTCAGTGATTCTGCCGCTCAGTGTTTCTGCCGCTCAGTGTTTCTGCCTCTCAGTGTTTCTGCCACTCAGTGTGTGTTTCTGCCTCTCAGTGTGTGTTTCTGCCACTCAGTGTGTGTTTCTGCCCCTCAGTGTTTCTGCCGCTCTGTGTTTCTGCCACTCAGTGTGTGTTTCTGCCGCTCAGTGTTTCTGCCGCTCAGTGTTTCTGCCACTCAGTGTGTGTTTCTGCCGTGTGTTTCTGCCGCTCAGTGTTTTTTCCCTCAGTGTTTCTGCCCCTCAGTGTTTCTGCCGCTCAGTGTTTCTGCCCCTCAGTGTTTCTGCCCCTCAGTGTTTCTGCCGCTCAGTGTTTCTGGCGCTCAGTGTTTCTGCCGCTCTGTGTTTCTGGCGCTCAGGGTATTTCTGCCCCTCAGTATTTCTGCCCTTCAATGTTTCTGCCGCTCAGTGTTTCTGGCGCTCAGTGTTTCTGCCGCTCAGTGTTTCCGCAGCTCAGTGTTTCTGCCCCTCAGTGTTTCTGCCGCTCATTGTTTCTGCCCCTCACTGTTTCTGCCGCTCAGTGTTTCTGCCTCTCACTGTTTCTGCCGCTCAGTGTTTCTGCCCCTCAGTGTTTCTGCCGCTCAGTGTTTCTGCCCCTCACTGTTTCTGCCGCTCAGTGTTTCTGCCGCTCAATGTTTCTGCCACTCAGTGTGTGTTTCTGCAGCTCAGTGTTTCTGCCGCTCAGTGTTTCTGCCACTCAGTGTGTGTTTCTGCCCCTCAGTGTTTCTGCCGCTCAGTGTTTCTGCCGCTCATTGTTTCTGCCTCTCAGTGTTTCTGCCCCTCAGTGTTTTTGCCTCTCAGTGTTTCTGCCCCTCAGTGTTTCTGCCCCTCAGTGTTTCTGCCGCTCAGTGTTTCTGCCCCGTGTTTCTGCCCCTGAGTGTTTCTGCCACTCGGTGTTGCTGGCCCACAGTGTTTCTGCTGCTCAGTGTTTCTGCCCCTCAGTGTTTCTGCCGCTCAGTGTTTCTGCCGCTCAGTGTTTCTGCCGCTTTATGTTTCTGCCGCTTTATGTTTCTGCCCCTCAGTGTTTCTGCCCCTCAGTGTTTCTGCCCCACAGTGTTTCTGCCACTCAGTGTTTCTGCCCCTCAGTGTTTCTGCTGCTCAGTTTTTCTGCCACTCAGTGTTTCTGCCGCTCAGTGTTTCTGCCAATCAGTGTTTCTGCCCCTCAGTGTTTCTGCCACTCAGTGTTTTTGCCCATCAGTGTTTCTGCCGCTCAGTGTTTCTGCCGCTCAGTGTTTCTGCCACTCAGTGTTTCTACCGCTCAGTGTTTCTGCAGCTCAGTGTTTCTGCCCCTCAGTGTTTCTGCCGCTCAGTGTTTCTGCCGCTCATTGTTTCTGCCCCTCACTGTTTCTGCCGCTCAGTGTTTCTGCCCCTCACTGTTTCTGCCGCTCAGTGTTTCTGCCCCTCAGTGTTTCTGCCGCTCAGTGTTTCTGCCCCTCACTGTTTCTGCCGCTCAGTGTTTCTGCCCCTCAGTGTTTCTGCCGCTCAATGTTTCTGCCGCTCAGTGTTTCTGCCGCTCAGTGTTTCTGCCACTCAGTGTGTGTTTCTGCAGCTCAGTGTTTCTGCCGCTCAGTATTTCTGCCACTCAGTGTGTGTTTCTGCCCCTCAGTGTTTCTGCCGCTCAGTGTTTCTGCCGCTCAGTGTTTCTGCCGCTTAGTGTTTTTCCCCTCAGTGTTTCTGCCCCTCAGTGTTTTTGCCACTCAGTGTTTCTGCCCTTCACTGTTTCTGCCCCTCAGTGTTTCTGCTGCTCAGTGTTTCTGCCACTCAGTGTTTCTGCCGCTCAGTGTTTCTGCCGCTCCGTGTTTCTGCCACTCAGTGTGTGTTTCTGCCAATCAGTGTGTGTTTCTGCCGCTCAGTGTATCTGCCACTCAGTGTGTGTTTCTGCCACTCAGTGTGTGTTTCTGCCAATCAGTGTTTCTGCCACTCAGTGTTTCTGCCACTCAGTGTTTCTGCCGCTCCGTGTTTCTGCCGCTCAGTGTTTCTGCCACTCAGTGTGTGTTTCTGCCTCTGTGTTTCTGCCACTCAGTGTGGGTTTCTGCCACTAAGTGTGTGTTTCTGCCCCTCAGTGTGTGTTTCTGCCCCTCAGTGTTTCTGCCCCTCAGTGTTTCTGCCACTCAGTGTTTCTGCCGCTCAGTGTTTCTGCCAGTCAGTGTGTGTTTCTGCCGCTCAGTGTTTCTGCCGCTCAGTTTTTCTGCCGCTCAGTGTTTCTGCCGCTCAGTGTTTCTGCCACTCAGTGTGTGTTTCTGCTGCTCAGTGTTTCTGCCGCTCAGTGTTTCTGCCACTCAGTGTGTGTTTCTACCGCTCAGTGTTTCTGCCACTCAGTGTGTGTTTCTGCCGCTCAGTGTTTCTGCCCCTCAATGTTTCTGCCTCTCAGTGTTTCTGCCGCTTAGTCTTTTTCCCCTCAGTGTTTCTGCCGCGCAGTGTTTCTGCCGCTCAGTGTTTCTGCCGCTCCGGGTTTTTCTGCCCCTCAGTATATCTGCCCTTCAATGTTTCTGCCGCTCATTGTTTCTGCCGCTCAGTGTTTCTGCCTCTCAGTGTTTCTGCCCCTCAGTGTTTCTGCCTCTCAGTGTTTCTGCCCCTCAGTGTTTCTGCCCCTCAGTGTTTCTGCCGCTGAGTGTTTCTGCCCCGTGTTTCTGCCCTTCAGTGTTTCTGCCACTCGGTGTTGCTGGCCCACAGTGTTTCTGCTGCTCAGTGTTTCTGCTGCTCAGTGTTTCTGCCTATCAGTGTTTCTGCCACTCAGTGTTTCCGCCGCTCAGTGTTTCTGCTCCTCGGTGTTTCTGTCACTCAGTGTTTCTGCTGTTAGTGTTTCTGCCCCTCAGTGTTTCTGCCGCTCAGTGTTTCTGCCACTCAGTGTTTTTGCCACTCAGTGTTTCTGCCCCTTAGTGTTTCAGCCCCTCAGTGTTTCTGCCGCTCAGTGTTTCTGCCCTTCAGTGTTTCTGCCCCTTAGTGTTTCTGCTCCTCAGTGTTCTGTCGCTCACTGTTTATGCTGTTAGTGTTTCTGCCCCTCAGTGTTTCTGCCACTCAGTGTTTCTGCCGCTCCGTGTTTCTGCCGCTCAGTGTTTCTGCCACTCAGTGTGTGTTTCTGCCTCTCAGTATGTGTTTCTGCCACTCAGTGTGTGTTTCTGCCCCTCAGTGTTTCTGCCGCTCTGTGTTTCTGCCACTCAGTGTGTGTTTCTGCCGCTCAGTGTTTCTGCCGCTCAGTGTTTCTGCCACTCAGTGTGTGTTTCTGCCGTGTGTTTCTGCCGCTCAGTGTTTTTGCCCCTCAGTGTTTCTGCCGCTCAGTGTTTCTGCCGCTCAGTGTTTCTGCCGCTCAGTGTTTCTGAAGCTTAGTGTTTTTTCCCTCAGTGTTTCTGCCCCTCAGTGTTTCTGCCGCTCAGTGTTTCTGCCGCTCAGTGTTTCTGCCCCTCAGTGTTTCTGGCGCTCAGTGTTTCTGCCGCTCTGTGTTTCTGCCGCTCAGGGTATTTCTGCCCCTCAGTATTTCTGCCCTTCAATGTTTCTGCCGCTCAGTGTTTCTGGCGCTCAGTGTTTCTGCCGCTCTGTGTTTCTGCCGCTCAGGGTATTTTTGCCACTCAGTATTTCTGCCCTTCAATGTTTCTGCCGCTCAGTGTTTCTGCTGCTCAGTATTTCTGCTCCTCAGTGTTTCTGCCTCTCAGTGTTTCTGCCCCTCAGTGTTTCTGCCCCTCAGGGTTTTTCTGCCCCTCAGTATTTCTGCCCTTCAATGTTTCTGCCGCTCAGTGTTTCTGCCGCTCATTGTTTCTGCCGCTCAGTGTTTTTGCCCCTCAGTGTTTCTGCCTTTCAGTGTTTCTGCCCCTCAGTGTTTCTGCCCCTCAGTGTTTCTGCCGCTCAGTGTTTCTGCCCTGTGTTTCTGCCCCTCAGTGTTTCTGCCACTCTGTGTTTCTGGCCCACAGTGTTTCTGTTGCTCAGTGTTTCTGCCGCTCAGTGTTTCTGCTGTTAGTGTTTCTGCCCCTCAGTGTTTCTGCCGCTCAGTGTTTCTGCCGCTCAGTGTTTTTGCTGCTCAGTGTTTCTGCCTATCAGTGTTTCTGCTCCTCAGTGTTTCTGTCGCTCAGTGTTTCTGCCTCTCAGTGTTTCTGCCCCTCAGTGTTTCTGCCCCTCAGTGTTTCTGCCGCTCAGTATTCCTGCCCCGTGTTTCTGCCCCTCAGTGTTTCTGCCACTCTTTGTTTCTGGCCCACAGTGTTTCTGCTGCTCAGTGTTTCTGCCGCTCAGTGTTTCTGCTGTTACTGTTTCTGCCCCTTTGTGTTTCTGCCGCTCAGTGTTTCTGCCGCTCAGTGTTTTTGCTGCTCAGTGTTTCTGCCTATCAGTGTTTCTGCCGCTCAGTGTTTTTGCCGCTCAGTGTCTCTGCCCCTCAGTGTTTCAGCCCCTCAGTGTTTCTGCTGCTCAGTGTTTCTGCCCTTCAGTGTTTCTGCCGCTCAGTGTTTCTGCCGGTCAGTGTTTCTGCCGCTAGTGTTTCTGCCCCTCAGTGTTTCTGCTGCTCAGTGTTTCTGCCCCTCAGTGTTTCTGCCCCTCGTTGTTTCTGCCGCTCAGTGTTTCTGCCCTTCAGTTTTTCTGAGCAGAGCAGATCCGACTACATTATGCGTTGTGGTCGTATTTAGGTGCAGGTCCTCCATCTGGTCTGAAAACGGCCCTGATCCGGCTGACAACATCACGCATTGTGATCCTGTTTAGGCACCGGTCCACCATCTGATCTGGATACGGCCAAGATCCGGCTTACTACATCACACGTTGTGGTCGTGTTTAGGCACAGGTCCTCCTTCTGGTATGGATACGGCCCGGATCGGCTGACTACAACATGGGTTGTGGTCATGTTTAGGCACAGGTCCTCCATCTGGTCTGAAAACGTCCCGGATCCGGCTGACTACATCACGCGTTGTGGTCGTGTTTAGGTGCAGGTCCTCCATCTTATCTGGATACGGTCCGGATCCGGCTGACTTCATCATGCGTTGTGGTCGTGTCTAGGCGCAGGTCCACCATCTGATCTGGATACGGCTGACTACAGTAAACCTCAGAATAAACAGAAAGGCTAACATTAGCGTAGATGCCATTCTTCTTATGTTGTAATGAGTACATCAGGTGTTTTAGGAAGTGTTCCCGGGACTAAAGGAATAAAGGACTATAGGAATAAACTCTCTTTAGCAGGGGTGTCAAACTCAATTTTCTGGAGGGCCACAGCTCTGCAGAGTTTTGTTTCAACCCTAATTAAACACACTTAATCCAGCTAATAAAGTCCTTCAGGCTTATTTGAAAACTTAAGTTGTGTGTGTTGGAGCTGGGATGGAACTAGACTCTGTAGGGCTGTGGGCCCCCAGGAACTGAGTTTGACACATGTGCTCTATTGATTGCATTCGCTTCTGGATCCTGTTGTTATTTCACTGACTACACACTATTTCACTTACATCCTCAGCGTAAAGGTTAAGAGCTTAATCTATCACTGTTTTACATGTTCGTAGAGTTAGTTTGTGGAGTAAATATTTAGGCTATAATCTGTGTGTTTACAGTGTTAAAAATGGCGGTTGCTGATGTTTCGTGTGCGTTCTGTCAATCGGCGAACACTAACGTCACTGTAGTTCTACCAGAAAGACTCGGGAGATAAGATACTGTACAATAATGCATTTTATTAACAGCCCAGCAAGCCATATATGCAATAAAGTTCTTTGGCGTAGGCCCCGTCCATAACTCGCGATCCGAGGGTACGGATTCTGCATATCCTGCCTGAAGATGAAGGCAGGGGCGCAGCCGACCCCCCCTTGGGGTTTTGGAAGGGACCGACCTGGTGGTGGTGGAAAGGATGGAGTGAAGACCGTCTTGGTGGAGGTGGGGAGGATGGTGGAAAGTGAAAGCGTCAGCATCTGCGAACTCAGACGAGTGTAAGTAAGGATCTTTTATACTTCACGTATTAGAACGCGATTGGATAGATGAGAAGGTAATACATGACGTAACAATTGAGTCTTCCTGGCGGAACTTACGCTACGCTTTCATTTCTACCAGAAAGACTCGGGAGATAAGATACTGCACAATAATGCATTTTATTAACAGCCCAGCAAGCCATATATGCAATAAAGTTCTATGGCGTAGGCCCCGTCCATAACTCGCGATCCGAGGGTACGGATTCTGCATATGCTGCCTGAAGATGAAGGCAGGGGCGCAGCCGACCCCCAAGAATGGGTGGAAGAATAATTCCACTGGACGAAGCCCACCCCCAAAGAACATGAAAGAAAAGTATACCCACCAGCCGTATGTTATGTGGTTCCTAAAATAGAAGAAGAAAACAGTTAGCAAACAGCGTTAGACATGGATGTGTCAATTTCCATAGATAGTAGAGTTCCATCGATATCGTCGTAGGAACGGAACTCTACAATCTAAAAGTGGAGCATGCTTAACTTTATATGAAAATATACTTTTCTGCTGCTGAATTTACATGAGACATTTACGCATTTGCTGACGCTTAGGATTTATTTATTTAATTTAATTTATTTTATTATTATTATTATTATATATATTTTTTTTTCATATATATATTTTTTATATATATATCCACGAGGCCACGCTGAGCCACATAGACAAGGCCACGCTGAGCCACATAGACAAGGACACGCTGAGCCACATAAAAACGAAGCCACGCTGAGCCACATAGACAAGGCCACGCTGAGCCACAGAGACAGGGCCACGCTGAGCCACATAGACAAGGCCACGCTGAGCCACATAGACGAGGCCACGCTGAGCCACATAGACGAGGCCACGCTGAGCCACATAGACAAGGCCACGCTGAGCCACATAAAAACGCGGCCACGCTGAGCCACATAGACGAGGCCACGCTGAGCCACATAGATAGGGCCACGCTGAGCCACATAAAAACGAGGCCACGCTGAGCCACATAGACGAGGCCACGCTGAGCCACATAGACAAGGCCACGCTGAGCCACATAAAAACGAGGCCACGCTGAGCCACATAGACGAGGCCACGCTGAGCCACATAGACAAGGCCACGCTGAGCCACATAAAAACGAGGCCACGCTGAGCCACATAGACGAGGCCACGCTGAGCCACATAGACAAGGCCACGCTGAGCCACATAAAAACGAGGCTACGCTGAGCCACATAAAAACGAGGCTACGCTGAGCCACATAAAAACGAGGCCACGCTGAGCCACATAGACGAGGCCACGCTGAGCCACATAGACAAGGCCACGCTGAGCCACATAGACGAGGCCACGCTGGGCCACAGAGACGAGGCCACGCTGAGCCACAGAGACGAGGCCACGCTGAGCCACATAAAAACGAGGCCACGCAGAGCCACATAGACAAGGCCACGCAGGGCCACATAGAGACACGGTCATACTAGCCACGCATTGATGAGGTTCGCTGAGCCGCTAGGCTGCTAGTGTTGTGCATAGCGAAAAGCGCATAGAAAGCCACCAGGCTGCGCGAAGCCGAGCCCTTAAGGACCATGTAGCCAGCGATGGCGCAAGGCGAATTTATTCAAGCTGAAACTATCGCCCGATAGATAAGCATGACACCACCACCAGTAATTGCGTAGTAATTTACCTGAATCGCTACTGCATGGCTTGCTGAGTTTCAAGAATGATCTTTAGATCGGGTCTAATGTAAGACTCGAATGCAGAGGAAGACCATCTGCCCAGGATCTTGATAACAGCGGTGGAAACGCCACGTTCAGCTGCTGTAGTGGCGGCACCAATCCTGAATGAGTGGCCGGTATACTGGGAAGGGGATAGACTGCAGTTTTTGAGGACAGATACTAAATGAGACCTGAACCAAGCTTTGGAAAGAGGAGCTCCATTAGGTAGGGAAAATAGAGGGGAGTGATCTGAAGATTTAGGGCGGATTTTAAGAAATTTGAGCATAGATGAGAAGGGACAAAAATTATTGCTAATTTTAGAAATAGTGATTGAAATGCCAGAACCTAAAGAGTCATTTTTTGAGTATTTGAGAAAGAGTGTAAAGAAATTAGGTGAGAAGTGCAAGTCAGAAAAAGAGAGACCGCGGACGGGATCAAAATGTTTAGACGTTGAAGCGAATTCACCAGGGCGCATGAACCCGTAGAAAGCAGTTAGAAACACTGCTTCTAACAAAATGTTAGAGTATGCAGAAAAAAGCCCATTACGCACAGAAAGAATTAATCTTTGCAATAAAGGTAAAGTAAAAGGCAACCGTTTATCTGGAGAATTTGTAGATGATTTAGCTATGCCTTTGAGCAGTAATCGAACGGGAGAAGCTGTGAAGAGACTTGGAAAATCGGGATTAAAATATTTTGCATAAAATTGAATGCCAGCGAGCAATCTGCGGATGGAGGAAATTTTTAAATTGCGATTTTCGAAATTAAAAACGAGAAAAGAGCAAACAGTTGAAATCAAGATAGAGAATAGAGGAATCTGAAAGGAAAAACAAAACATTAGAAAAGAAGACCAAGCGGAAGTGTAAGCTTTCGAAGTAGAAGGAGCTAGTCCTTTAGACATATAATGTCTAGCTGATCTTTGCAAATCGACTAATTTAATGTTGTTGCTGATAGGGGAGGGCAAGGCGTTGGTTCCGTATTGGCCGAAGGGCAAAGCCGTCTGAACGTCTTGGACAATATTAGCTCTTATAGAGTTAGATATTGTTGCAGCGGCTGGAGAAACGAAACGCCTACCGAACGTTTGTGCTGGAGCTGCTGTGGAGAGGTTGAAATTTGAAGAAGCCGGCGGAGCAGAGACATCTTGGAAAGGCGACTGAATAGGAAGTAGAGGAGCTGGCAGGGTAGCTGAAGTCGAAGGCACGCTTGGAAGGTTGCTTAAACCAGAAGGAGAACACGGCTGTGGATTAACAGAAGAGTTTATGGCCGTATCTGCGCTGGAATGAAGGTTGGTAAAGGAATGTTCGAATTTAGTCATTTTGGACTGCAGGCTTATAACTGTTTGAGAGAGGCTTTGAACGGCGGAGAGGAGCTGAAAATTCGTATCAGTAGAATCGTTGGTCTGTGAAGAAGATGGTACGAGGGCAGGCTGTGATGCTCTTTTTGCAGGAATAGGTGAGGAGGATTTAGCAGTTCTTTTCCTTCCGGTTTGGCTAGTTTTAGCTGTCTATGTCGATGCTTTTGGAGTCAAGGAGATAGAAACAGGTGGATTACCCAGAGTGTGCTGGGCAAGGAGTAGTAGATCCTCTCTTGAATGGCCTTGGTTAATTGGTATACCGGCGTCTTCAAGAACTTTGCCTATGTTTTCGGAGGACCACTGCGCCCATGGGGAAGAACGGCACTGGATGCGCGAACTTCGCCGAGCGGAGATAGGAGATGGCAGGACGATTCCATCGTCAAAATCAGAATAATCACAGACAATGTGCGATTCTTGAGACATTTTTGGTTGGCTACTGAACGCGAGCAACAAAGTGAAAGCGTCAGCATCTGCGAACTCAGACGAGTGTAAGTAAGGATCTTTTATACTTCACGTATTAGAACGCGATTGGATAGATGAGAAGGTAATACATGACGTAACAATTGAGTCTTCCTGGCGGAACTTACGCTACGCTTTCATTTCCTATAGCGCTGGTTTAGACCGACTCTAAAGTAGGAGTAAATTATAGGAGTAAAAAAAAATCCACTAAAATCATTCCTAGTTCCTGCGGTGCCAAAATCCAGGAACTTCCGCCAATAGTTCTAGGAACTATGAAAAGGTTCCTCCGGTCCTTACTCACTTCTTCAGGGTGCATTAAGCTTCGTTTTCCCATTAGATCAGGATGGCTTCCCTATCTTTTCTGCCACTAATATATTAATATTGTTTTTTAATGCATTACTGTAGCTATGTAGATATTTTATATAGCATTATAGACATCTTTTTTAATAAGATTCCCCATGCCATTTCACTAAATTACGTTTAGGGACTTCACTTCAAATGATCTGACAATCCCAATCTGTGTCAAGAGCAAAAATGAGTCAAGACAGCTGATATGAAACAGACATCTATATTGTAATGTACATCGCATGTCACAACTCAAGATGTACTCATTCATTTTTTCTGCTCCATCTTAAATAACTGACTGCACATGGTTTCACTTCATTTGCGATGTCTGTGCAACGTGCATACATTTTAATTCAATTATTACTGCAAGGCAAGTTTAACAGCAATATGGAGCTGTCATTTTGAATTTTAATAAGCAAAGATTTTTCTACATAAATTTCAACCGACTGACCTCACAACACACAATTAACAAATTAGACTGTGACACTAATGTGACCGTAATAATAGTAAAAATGACTGAAATGCATGAATCTTTACTCAAACTAAGCCAGTTTTAATGATGCAGTGTGGCTCAATGGCTCTATTTTTATTTGGCAGAGATTGTGTTTCCGGTTCTTGAGATGTTAGTTGACCTTATGCGTGATAAACAGGGCTAATTATGTTTGGAGCGGTCTTTACCGTTCGTGGCCATGCAGCATTATAATAATGAGACGGCAGCGTGACTCAAATCCCCTTTAGTGAATCAGACTCTACAGAACGCTTGATGCTCAGGGCGAAAACATGCATGACTGTTTCTTTGTCTGCTGAAGGGAGTACGTGAGAATTTGCACTGCGAGAATGATGGCTTGCTGTATTTTATGTTGTGTTTTGGTTTGTGAAAAGCACATGTGGGGAGATTTGACTGTGTGTGTGGTCAAGATCGTTAGACGTGAGGTCATTAGCTTTAGCGTAGAGGAACGACGCTGTTCCTCTTCCATTCATGCCTGTCTGGTTGACTCTGTCTCCACTCAGAGATTTTCTGAGAAATCTAAAATTATCAACAGCATCCCAAATCTACTCCGCTGGCCTGTCACAATAGATATGAGTGATCACTGTTTTTATACTGTACAAACTGTATATTCTGTCCCCTTACTCCGACCCCTAAACCTACCCATCACACAAACACACACACACACACACACACACACACACACACACACACACACACACACACACACAGATAAAAAAAAAAGGTTGTTGATTGTGGCCTGTGGAATGTTGGTCCACTCCTCTTCAATGGCTGTGCGAAGTTGCTAGATATAGGCAGGACCTGGAATACGTTGTTGTATACGCCGATCCAGAGCATCCCAACCCCCCGTACCCCCAATACAGTAAAACTACACATTTTAGAGTGGCCTTTTATTGTGGCCAGCCTAAGCCACACCTGTGCAATAATCATACTGTCTAATCAGCATCTAGATATGCCACACCTGTGAGGTGGATGGATTATCTCGGCAAAGGAGAAGTGCTCACTAACACAGATTTAGACAGATTTGTGAACAATATTTGAGAGAAATAGGCCTTTTGTGTACATAGAAAAAGTCTTAGATCTTTGAGTTCAGCTTATGAAAAAAGGGGGCAAAAACGAAAGTGTTGCGTTTAAAATTTTGTTCAGTGTGTATATACACTCACCGGCCACTTTATTAGGTACACCTGTCCAACTGCTCGTTAACTGCTCGTTAACACTTAATTTCTAAGCAGCCAATCACATGGCGGCAACTCAGTGCATTTAGGCATGTAGACATGGTCAAGACAATCTCCTGCAGTTCAAACCGAGCATCAGTATGGGGAAGGAAGTTGATTTGAGTGACTTTGAACGTTGGTGCCAGAAGGGCTGGTCTGAGTATTTCAGAAACTGCTAATCTACTGGGATTTTCACGCACAACCATCTCTAGGGTTTACAGAGAATGGTCCGAAAAAGAAAAAACATCCAGTGAGCGGCAGTTCTGTGGGCGGAAATGCCTTGTTGATGCCAGAGGTCAGAGGAGAATGGCCAGAATGGTTCGAGCTGATAGAAGGGCAACAGTGACTGAAATAACCACTCGTTACAACCGAGGTATGCAGCAAAGCATTTGTGAAGCCACAACACGCACAACCTTGAGGCGGATGGGCTACAACAGCAGAAGACTCCACCGGGTACCACTCATCTCCACTACAAATAGGAAAAAGAGGCTACAATTTGCAAGAGCTCACCAAAATTGAACAGTTGAAGACTGGAAAAATGTTGCCTGGTCTGATGAGTCTCGATTTCTGTTGAGACATTCAGATGTTAGAGTCAGAATTTGGCGTAAACAGAATGAGAACATGGAACCATCATGCCTTGTTACCACTGTGCAGGCTGGTGGTGGTGGTGTAATGGTGTGGGGGATGTTTTCCTGGCACACTTTAGGCCTCTTAGTGCCAATTGGGCATCGTTTAAATGCCACGGCCTACCTGAGCATTGTTTCTGACCATGTCCATCCCTTTATGGCCACCATGTACCCATCCTCTGATGGCTACTTCCACCATGTCACAAAGCTCTAATCATTTCAAATTGGTTTCTTGAACATGACAATGAGTTCACTGTACTAAAATGGCCTCCACAGTCACCAGATCTCAACCCAATAGAGCATCTTTGGGATGTGGTGGAACGGGAGATTCGCATCATGGATGTGCAGCCGACAAATCTGCGGCAACTGTGTGATGCCATCATGTCAATATGGACCAAACTCCTTGAGGAATGCTTCCAGCACCTTGTTGAATCTATGCCACGAAGAATTGAGGCAGTTCTGAAGGCAAAAGGGGGTCCAACCCGTTACTAGCATGGGGTACCTAATAAAGTGGCCGGTGAGTGTATATTTGCCTATACATATACACACAGTATATGGGGTAGATTAAGGGAAAATTACAGTATATAAATAATTTGTAAAGTATTTCCCTCAAAGTATTTGCTGAATTATTTCCATATTCTATACTGATTAAAATAACAATATTATGTATACAGTATGCAATGTAGCCTATTATTATGTTCACGTTGCATTGCAAACCCCTTGTGTTGCTATTGAGTTGTATAAGGGTACGGTTTGGACAGGTTTGGAGGTATGGGTAGGTTTGATTATTTTTCCTCTCGAGTGAGCTGAATACAGGGCTGTCGCCTTCAATATTTAGCGACAGTGCTTTATTTGTTATGTTTTTTTTTATGATGCGTGTGGGTTTCACAAATTCACAAACATGTGCGCAGTCTGAAAGACACACACAACCCTCGCGCTCACAACACGCGCTACATCCCAACATCATCATTCCTCACAGTCAAACAAAAACACACGTGTTCAAACACACACACACACACACACACACACACACACACACTCAAGACAGTGTGGTCTGCAATAGCGCGCAGTGTCCATCTCGTGGCAGTGTTCAGCCGCGAGCCTCAAACACTGAAAAAAAACACACACGCGCGCGCTTTATCGCACTCGGCACCTTGGAGAGGGGGGAGAGAGTGCGCTCCCGCTGAAAGAATGGACTAAATCCTTCCTTTGATTTCGCATTTAAAAAAAAAAAAAAACCTGCAACCAGACAAGCAAGGACGAGGAGGAAAGTAGCCTAATAGAGCCTGAAAACCTTGTGAGCTGAAATGAGGTTGATTTAAAAAAAAAAAAAAGAATAATATATACCGGTATATGATTTTGCAAAAACGTCATATTTTATTGCATTCGATTACAGTGAATGAAAAGGAATCATTCAGCCAAAATCTTTTTCTTACCATCTTTTCTTGTCAATGTCATCTTTACAGTGGCTGGAAAGCTTTAAAAAAGCACAACCCTGCTACCAAAAACCAGCTTAAACCAGCCTAAGAGGGTTTGCTGGTCTTGGCTGGTTTAAACTGGTCTGGTCTCACTGGTGTTTAACTGGTTTAGCTGTGAGACCAGATGGACTAGAAGAAAAGACCTTTTAAAACCAGGCCAGCCTTGGAGAAAAGCAAACTAGCTTATGGAGATTTGAGATGTTTTTTATTTGTTTCTTTCAGCAGGAAAATCACCATAAAAGCAATGCATTCATCTTGCAACAGACTCAAACTCATTTTGTAACCCTTACAATAAGGTATCATAAGTTGTCAATGCCACTTTTATGTATATAGCTCTATTAAAACAACATATGTTGACCAATGTGCTTCACATCATCTCAGTAAAAAGACAGAATAATACAATAGTAATAATTAGTTAGTTAATGCATTAACATTAACGTAACTAAACAGTATGAAACTGTTAATTGTTAGTTCAGTGAGAACCAATAACATTTGGCGGCTGTGATGACAGATCTGGTGAATTTAAATATGAGATTTAAACTTTCAATCTTTTCCTCACACAAATCATCATGAGACTTCAAAAGACACATATGATTGTGTTTAAAAGAGCAACATTTTCCCTGATGTGCCATACGTGTGCTCACTCGTTTCTGCATGAGTTATTTTGAACGATTTCTACTATGATCTTTCAAAGGCAATAATTAGGCACTTGACAAATTGCTTGAGATGTGTTTTAATATGTCACACGTGACATCATGCATGTCTCAATCTCCCAGCTTATCATCAGGAGTTAAACGTGTCCTAATGAGTCCATTTCACAGTCCAGCCGTGAGTAAATTTTTTCCCATCAGTTTGATGCCAATGGCCCCTGTTTGGCCCAGTTCTCCATGATTTATGTTGACAAGTCAGATGTAAGGGTTGAAAAGACATCCATCTTCCCTGGAGAGTCCAGGAACAGCAGCACAAAGAGAGAGGTATGGCTCCACAGCCGAAGAAAACGCGCTCTCATTTCCATCCCAGTCTCAAAGAGTCAAAGATCTCATTCAATGCGACAAGATTCATCTTTGTTCCAGAGATTAAACTCTATTTGATGGATGCACTTTCTTTACCCATGTGAACGTGGATGGAGTCTCAAAACAAGTCCAGCCCTGGCAGATTTGATCATGAATTCTAGTCTGGCACTAAATTTAACACGTGTAACACTTTATTTTAATTTGCTGTAGTTACATTAATAATACAAGTAAAGTATATAGGCTATAAACTAACTCTAAAACAAACCCTAATTGTCACAGGGCTGGTTGTATAAACACACAAAGAAGAATATGATAAATGCAATAAGGTAATATTTAATAAATCCAACAGTAATTCGAACAGGAATAGAGTGAAACACAATTGACGACACTGGACACTGAACTGAAACAGAACTGAACATATGTGATTAATGAGTGCACATCTGAACATAATTAGTGTCCGTGACAAGTTAGATGAGTGACGAAGGCAAACGATGACATACATGAAGAGTCCAAATTACGTGATTGTGACACTAATCCACTAATGCAACGCTATCTCACGACCAAATCGTACACATTCGTACGAGTGATTAAAAGGTGGCTAATTCGTACTAATTCGTACGATTTGTCTAAACCCACGTGATTGGGAGGTTTAGGGGCGGGGTCAGGTGTAGGTCATTAGTACGAATTCATACGAATTGCCGTGAGATCGGGTTGATCCACCTTATTTTTAACGTCAGAACAGCGCGACCATTTATAAATGTAATGCGTCTGGCCTCCACTGATCTCATGAAATGCGTCTCTATATCACGCATTGTAATTTATCGTGCAATTTTTACGCGAAAACAAAACATTTTAAAAAAGATAATTGGGACTTTTTATCTCACAATTGCGTGTTATAAAGTTGCAATTGACCCTTTGCTAAGCCACGCCCGAAAACCGCCACTGGCCAATCGTGTCTTAGCAACCGTAACTAGGCGGGGGAGGTCTGGCAAGCTTTCCAGCGAGGGAAACATGCCGAAGCGTTGTGCGTATGGATTGTGCAAATCTGATACCCGGTATCTTAAAAGTTTGGACGGGGGGAGTGGAATTTTTTTCCTTCCCGAAAATCTAAAAGCCGAGAGGAGAAATGCCGGGCGTGGATCAAGCAGTGTGGAGACCCATTCACAACTACATGTCCACAGGATTAACAAAAACACCTATTGCTTGGAAGTTGGAAATAATGACGGTTCTTTGTTCATAATGCATATATTTTAACGTAAAATAAGACGATTAAAGACAAGATGGAGGCTCACTGACATACTTTAAAATATTTTTCGGCATTTTGTTAATCGACAGCCTACCACCCCTGACTGAGTAACGTTAACTTTAACCCAATCCGACCGCGGCTCTCCCGGTGTTGTTCCACAAGATTTATTTCCTGTTTGATTTATAATTATTAGATTATTTTCACATCACTTACCCTGCTGTGCACGAACATAGCTGTTCCTCAATTTGTGTGTTTCCCATTTGAATGGTCAGCATATGAGGCCTTGCGCTGGGACTATAGGCTTTAGCTTCAATTTTTATGAAATTATTCTCTAATCGGTTGCATATTATGTCGTGGATATATCCCTCGAATGCATACTGCAGTCCCTTTTGTCTTGCTCTCTCAGATATTTCACATGTTCGCCAAAAATGACTAATTATCTCATTGGGAATGTCTGACACCCGTGCATACACACTGTAATAGACGTGTCAGGCACGAAAGCTTGACAGGCGTAGCAACAGTAACTAGGGAGGGCGGGGCTTAGCGAAGGGTCAATTGCGAGATATAAACTCACAATTGCGAGTTATAAAGTCCAATTATAAGAGAAAAAACTGACTTCTTCCTAAGAATTGCGAGTTTATACTATCTCACATTTCTGACTTTATAACACGCAATTGTGAGATAAAGTCAGAATTACGAGATGTAAACTTTTTTTTTTTTTGTTCCGTGGTGGAAACAAGCTTCCATAGTAAACCCCTTGTGTAGGATTAGTAGTGTGTGGTTCATGCAGTGAAAACTGCATATCATGTGCAAGTAAAAACATCCACGCCCAGTTATTTTTAGCTGTAAAAAACAGCCCGTTATGCTGCTTTTATATTGTTGATTCATACAATATATTTGTTAAAACAGTTTAATGCACATGTAGTTCCAGTCAGTTTTTATCACGGTTCTATATTAATACGCTTCATCATTGAAGCGCGCACACACATACTGTTACTCGCACACCGAGATCGGAGATTGCGCTGAACACACACTGACATTGAGGAGCATACACACTTATTATCAACGCTGCCCCACGACATTTATTAATGAAATAGCTTCACTACTGAATCGCTACATTCAACTTTGTGCATTAAAAATGATAAATGCACAGCAGTGGATTAGCCCTTATTTAATATCATAATCATAGTGCAAATAGTTTACAATTTACAGAACTTCTCCAGTTATCTCCTTATAGTGGCTATAATAAATCAGAATTCTCCCACATTCACAGGAAATAGCTTACTTCTAAGTTGCGAAATAATTGTTGTTAATTAATACTTATTTGTGTAATTACACTGTAACAAGGACACCTTAAAATAAAGTGTAACCAAAAAATTATACATCTTTTAGGCAGTTCACAATAATATAATTGTGTTTTCAAATATACAGTATCATATTTGATTTATATCAGAAATGGCAGAATCAACACTTTCTATTGCAAATACCTACATTATATTATACATTAGAAATCTTATTTTGAATGCAAATGATTTTTTTTTATATTACTTGCATAACTTGATTAAGTGTAGATAACTTTAATAATTTTTTTTAGTTTTAGTTATGTTTCATGCATATAAAAAAAAATTGTGTTTGGCATATCACTTCTCAGGCCTCAGATATTTCTGTGCTCATGTTTTTTCGTAAGGGTTTTATGAAGCTCGTATCCCATCAGTCACCAGTCTCAGAAGCGCTCTGCTTTAATGCGACGCTCGATGCACTGGACAGCAGCTCTGTGAGGAACGTGTGGAAATGCTGCTCACGTCATGATAACATCTTTCTGTCATGTCACGTCGTAGGATTCTGTCTTACAAATGCATTTCCTAAAAGGCTGAGGGGAGAGAGATAACGCTTTAAGGTTGACTAACCACAGCCATATTTTCATGTAATAAATCTTTTTCAAAAATCTCTATATCAGAGGTGCTCCTGGAGACCCAAAGTTTATATCCAACTTGCTTTTCAACAAGATTTTCAAGTGATCCTGAAGAGCTTGATTAGCTGGGTCAGGAGTGTGGAAGCAGGGCTAAATATCACTGCTTAGAAGATCTGAAGGTTTCAAAGATCAAAATGCAAAAATTTCAGAAAAAATAAAGATGATTCTGAACTGAAACGAGTCGTCAGTAATGGGTCTCACTTCCTGCTGAGTAACTAATTTGCATAATGCCAGCCTCTGGTCCTGATTGGCTGAGCGGCGTCTCTTAGTTCCGCCCTCAAACACTGATTTCCATTACACGAGAGTAGATGTTAAAACTTCATGCTGATTTGTACTCGGCTTTCGCCAAGATAAGCAAAACTAAGATGTAGCTTTACAGTAAACTATGCTTCTCCATCCATTTACGCTTCTTTCCATATGGTGGTGTGACTCCCCTTCTGTCCGACGTTAATGGCTGCAGTGTACTTGGCGCGTCAGCACACGCGACGGCTGCAACTACAGGACCAGCACGACAACCGTCTGGATTGAGCCGAGTAGGGGACATCTCTAGGGTCTTCAAGTGGGCACCTTCCGTCCTCAGTGTTTCGTCGACTAGCCCACGACACCTCAAGAGGGCTCGACAGTGACTCTGGCGTCCCAGAGTCACCCCCCTCCGTCCCCCACTCAACTCAGCCCAGCTTACTGACCTCTACATCCCTCCTGCTGCTGAGACCTAACCACAATCTCACAATCTCTCCGCGACCCAACCATACGCGCCAACCCGTTTGACTAAGGCTGTCGAGCCCCACTGGTGCGTTAATATGCAGTTTCAGTGGCAACGGTTCCGTATGGCATACCACCTACCACAAAACACAATATCTGCCCAACCACCCGTCATTCACGCAATATACGCAGGATAGTATACAAATAAACCAACAGACTCTTCAAGTTTTCAAGAATTCTACGAAACTGTAGCGTGGCGGCCTGTACACAGCCAGCTAGAATCTTTCCGTCTCAACCACAGCCAGTTGCTGCTCCTTTCTGCTGCTTCAGATAAGTTCTTTACTGTGCGACGCAACTCTTGGCCGCTGAATCCGACGTCTCTGAGGAACCGGGTTGTAGAGTGTGCCACAAAACCTCGACAACCCACTTCCACTGGATAAACCTGGACTCTCCATCCTCGCTGTTCTGCTTCAGTGGCCAGATGAGCATACCGCAGTTTCTTCCTCTCACATGCCTCATCTACCTCAACCTCCCATGGCACTGTTAACTCTATCAGTTGAACAATGCGTGCTGATCCAGACCACAAAACAATATCTGGTCGTAGGTTAGTGGTGGCAATCTCAGGTGGACAAATAAGCCGTTGATCAAGATCAGCCAGCATCTTCCAGTCCCTAGCAGCTAGGGGTGGGAGAAAAAATCGATCCATCGATGCATCGCGATTCTCTCTCCAACGATTCTGGATTGATTCTGAGAATTCCAGAATCGATTCTGAGCTTATTTTTTAACCAGATGTGCGATGACGTTGAGTTTGCTTTAGAAACACCCGTACTCTGCTTGCTTCCAATTCCTCACACACATACACCACTCGAACCTTCTGTAAAATAAGCTTTCATAAAGTTCGGAAAGGTTGAAGCGAATTACAAGGACATTCACAGGCTTCATTGCACAGGATACGCTTACTTTGATGTTACACTTGAAGTGTGCTGTCTCGCCCGTCGGTATTTTCCTTACAAATGCTCTACGAAGTCATCATTTATGTGGTTTGGAATGGAGTGGACTTATATATTTAAAATATGAACCTCACTAACAGGCTGCTTTCAATTTCAAATGCTGACGCGCACTTTGTTTGTGAGACTGCTCGCGCATGCGGCTGTGCGACTCCGTGTAGTGGTTTAATGTACTTGTGCAAAATTAACGTAAACACAGCCAGTTATGTCTTAAGGGATTAAACGGACAGGACACACCGCATTACTTATTTTATTTCAAAAGAGATGCGTGCGTGAATACAGCTTAATAGATCTCCCGCAGTCTATGATGTCATAGTAAAAAACAAGAGTAAAGATGAAGAAAATTCACTCACAGTTCTTGAATGGAAAACGTTCAGATAATCTATAGGCTACTGAAAGCACTTTTTGTTTGTTGTTTGTTATAATTTTCTATGCTCCTCTTTATTATTTGTTATATTAGTTATATTAGTTTAAAATTCTTAACATACAACTGTTTTAATAAAAACAAATTAATTTGTAATTATTTTTTTAAAAAGTACTTAATTACTTATGTAAACTAATGAATTAATAAGGGGGGGGGGGGTAGATAAAGAATCGTTCTGGAATCGGATCGTGACTCCCAGAATCGGAATCGGATCGGATCGTGAGGTGACCAAAGATTCCCACCCCTACTAGCAGCTTCCAGTTGTCCTGGGGGAGAATTGGTGTTAACACCTTTTCTTGGTGGTTGCTCGCCTGGGCGGAGGAATATTGTCTTCTGCGTGTAATGTTTTGCTAGAACAGGCGGCAACTTAATGGTCATACTACGCTTGTATTCAAATGATAAAGCCAAACATCGCAGTACTTGGTCATGGCGCCAAGTAAACCGACCTTGGATAAGAGCCACCTAACATCCTGTCAAAATGTGCCTTAATGTAGCAGGTGATGAACACAAAGGACAAGAGGGATTCTCTCCTACCCAGAGGTTTAGGTTCTGCGGTGATGGGAGAACATCATATGTTGACCTAATAAGGAAGCTGATCCTACTCTCTTCCATTGACCAAAGGTCTTGCCAGCCCATCTTGCGTTGTTCCACACTCTCCCATCTAATCCACTCTCCCTGCTTGGCCTGGGAAATGGCCTTTATACACCTCATCCTCTCCTCCTGCTTTCGCACCTCGTTGACTACCAGCTTCCTCCTTTGAGCTGAGCCTGCTTTGTGCCATTTAGGAGGAGCTAAACTGAGCCCAAAACCCCCTCTTCCATGCTGTACCTGTCCCACGATATCCCCAATTTGAAGGGCAGCCTTTGCCTCTACTAGTGTTGTCAAAAAACTCGGTACTTCGGTACCAAGTCGGTACTAAAAAAAATGAACGGTTACGGTACCAGCTTTTCTAGGTACCGAGTACCGGGTTAATCCGGTTCTTGATGCGCGCTGTCTGAAAGGTGCAGAGTTGCGTCCTCTTCATAAAAACACTGAGACATGGCGACCGGCGGCGCTGCTAATGCGCTGGCTCTGAATCCACTTGTTGACAAGAAAGGAGGAAAGAGCCACATATGGAAATATGTTGAATTAGGCTAATGTCACGTTGCCATAAAGGGCCGTTCACACGTTCACATAGCACGTTTTTTGCGCGTGCAAATTTCAAATGTAGGCGCGCGGGAAGCGCGCTCATAATAGAAGCGACGTGTGAGCTTGTTTTTCCAGGCGCGTCACTGTTTATGGTTGCATAGCGGAGACACGCGAGAGCGAGCGCTTGTGGAGAGAAGGAGAAAGCGATGCTAACTGCGCTCTCCGTGATGACGAGCAAGTATCAGCAAAGAATTAATTGATTTCTAGCCCTTGCATTAGAAATCAGCTACAGGGTTCTCAAGTTTTGAAGACAGGCAAGAGTGACATTTTTGGCAGTTTTGGATTAAATAAAAGTAGGCTACAGTTTAGTCAAATAAAACATGTTTTATCTCCTGTATAGTTTGGTAACACTACAATAAAATACCATTCATTAACATTACTTAATGTGTTAACATCAACACATTGAGTGAACAATATATTTTTACAACATTAATTACAGTTTTTTTTATTCGCTTTGGTACTATTTTCACAAGTAAGGTGTACATTTTCAAAACTCTTAGTACAAAAATCCAAACTGATCACACTTGTAACGCAGCTAGTCATTCTTTCAAAACATGGCCTCATGCTTTCATTACAGTTATACATTTTTCAGTCCACATAATCATTGTTTCAAAAACAAGATTATTGTAATATGTAATGAGAACGTTTGGTTTAATCACAGAAACACAACAGTATGATCTTCTTTCAGTTTAGTACTTTTAACAATCAGTTCATTCAACAGCAAACAATGCAAGACACATGTTTCAAATCACCCTTGTTGCTGAAATAATTACAGTAATACAGGCTACAGTTGTCACATTAGAAAATACACATGCATTACCTAACTTATGTAATTGAATCCATAATGTTTGTAATAGTATCTGCAGTGAGTTATCAAAAGCTGTGATGAAGTATGATACAGCCATGAGGTTCTGTGCTAGAACAGAGTTTGCTGGCAATACAGTACTGTAAATGATTTCACTCTATACCATTTGACTGAATCTATATATACAGTAGTGGACCTATACAAATGAAGGTTGGGTTACAGTAATGTGGCAGTCTCTACCATGGTAATCTGTTTACAGTATCACATGGCATACATACTGTAATGTAAAATGCTGTATTTGATGCCATCTGTCTCCCTTCTACTGATGCATCTCTAATCAATCTAATGTTTTACAGTAATCGACCGTTTATCTCCCTTATACTCTATTCTGCTTTACAGTGTTTTCACAAATGGCAAATTTATCTGTATCTCTCTCACACACAGACACACACACATGCGTGTGCACACACTTTGAACATAGTGGTGGTTATCTATAAATCGAATAAGAATAAGAATGTAATGAATAAGAATTCATTAAATTTGGTTATCCATATCGGAAATTGCAAACAAGTTCTATAGAAATATAGAATCAATATCTACAGGTGAAACTCGAAAAATTTGAATATCGTGCAAAAGTTATAATTTTGATGATTATGGCTTACAGCTTATGAAAAACCCAAATTCAAAATCTCAGAAAATTAGATTACATGAAATCAATAAAAAAAGAATTTTACTGTACGTAAATACAGAACTGTCGGCCCTCTGAAAAGTATAATCATGCATGTGTAGCCTATTGTTACGTTTTGCGTGGAAGCAAAGGCAGAAGTCGGATCTAAATGCAGCAGTAGATTTTAATGATATACAGACTCGGGAAAACTCAGAACAGGCAAGACACTCGGAAATACATACATTCAGACATACATTTAATAACTGACCATGAACAAAAGAGCAGACAGGATTTAAATACACAGAGGGGATCAGGGAACAAGACACAGCTGGGGCAAATCAGAACAACGAGCGGGACCATACAACCTAACAAGACAGCACACCTGAAACAAGGGACCTAATAATGACATGACTGGAGAAAACAGAACACAATGAACAAGGCAGAGAAACGAGGTACAAACAGAATGAAAAAACCAAAGCCAGTGAACCACAAACCAGAAACATGACAAAAATAACCAACACTGTAACATTATCCCCCCCTTCCATAAGGCGCGACCTCGCGCCGAATAAACATCAAATAGGGGCGGGAGGGTGGGCGCCCTGGAGGCTGACGAGGGCGTGGCTTGCCCGGAACAGGAAGCCTCCAGGGCGGAGCAGGATGTGACGGCGGCCAGGGCGGAGCAGGATGTGACGGCGGCCAGGGCGGAGCAGGATGTGACGGCGGCCAGGGCGGAGCAGGATGTGACGGCGGCCAGGGCGGAGCAGGATGTGACGGCGGCCAGGGCGGAGCAGGATGAGGCGAAGGCCAAGGCGGAGCAGGATGAGGCGAAGGCCATGGCGGAGCAGGACGAGGCGAAGGCCAGGGTGGAGCATGGCGTGGCGAAGGCCAGGGTGGAGCATGATGAGATGGTGGCCAGGTCGGAGCAGACTCAGACGAGGATGAGGACCATGTCGACGTCGTCTCCATGGCCCTCACGGAGTACCTTCTGCCCCCCCCCAAAAAATACTTGGGGAAATCCTCGGGAGGAACCTCCAGGTGGTAAAGAGGCGGGGCCGGCAGGGCGAGGCGCAGAGGAGGGGCCGGCAGGGCGAGGCGCAGAGGAGGGGCCGGCAGGGCGAGGCGCAGAGGCGGGGCCGGCAGGGCGAGGAGTCCGGGAACGCCCCTCGGAGCCCGGCGAGGCAAACGAGACCTCCTTCGCCTCCTGCGACGACGCGTCACTGGGCTTGACTCACTTGACTCGGTAGACTTGGTAGACTCACTTGACTCGGTAGACTCGGTAGACTCACTTGACTCAGTAAACTCGGTAGACTCACTTGACTCAGAAGACTCGGTAGACTCACTTGACTCGGTAGACTCACTTGACTCGGTAGACTCACTTGACTCGGTAGACTCACTTGACTCGGTAGACTCACTTGACTCGGTAGACTCACTTGACTCGGTAGACTCACTTGACTCGGTAGACCCACTTGACTCGGTAGACTCACTTGACTCGGTAGACTCACTTGACTCGGTAGACTCACTTGACTCGGTAGACTCACTTGACTCGGTAGACTCACTTGACTCGGTAGACTCACTTGACTCGGTAGACTCACTTGACTCAGTAGACTCACTTGACTCAGAAGACTCGGTAGACTCACTTGACTCAGAAGACTCACTTGACTCGGTAGACTCACTTGACTCGGTAGACTCACTTGACTCGGTAGACTCACTTGACTCGGTAGACTCACTTGACTCGGTAGACTCACTTGACTCGGTAGACTCACTTGACTCAGAAGACTCGGTAAACTCACTTGACTCAGAAGACTCGGTAGACTCACTTGACTCAGAAGACTCACTTGACTCGGTAAACTCACTTGACTCGGAACTTGATTCACTTGACTCGGAACTTGATTCACTTGACCCGGCGGCACTTGACTCACTTGACTCGGCGGCGCTTGACTCACTTGACTCGGCGGCGCTTGACTCACTTGACTCGGCGGCACTTGACTCGGCGGCACTTGACTCACTTGACTCGGCGGCACTTGACTCGCTTGACTCGGGATCGTCGAGGCTGAAGTGCTGTGCGAGTTCGGCTGAGCGGACGAGAAGCGCGGGTTCGCGGAGCGCGGTCTCGGCAGGGCTGGGGTGAAGCGCGGGTTCGACATGGCGGGACCCTGGAATGACGGTCTTCCTGGCAGCACGTGCAGACCTCATAGGAGGATCAGCCACGCTGGAGATCTGTCCCGTACGGCCATAGACCGATCCGGAGGCTGGCTTGATTGCTGGCAAGACGTGGAGCGCGGTCTGAGGGGATACTGTGGGTTCGGCTGAGCAGACCTGAAGCGCGGGCTTGTGGAGCGTGGTCTCGGCAGAGCTGAAGTGAAGCGCGGGCGCGACCGGGGCGACCTGAAGCGCAGGCTCTCGCAGCTTCTCCTCCACGCCCACGGTAAACGAAGAGCCGCTCCACAACAGGGCCAAGTCGATATACCACTCTAAAGACCCGTGCGGACCAGGTTCGGGCATCAGAGACCGGAGTGGTTCCGACAATCCTCCGCGGAAGAAGATCTTCAGGCCGTGGGTGTTCATTTGCGCGAGATGTGCCAGCTCGAGGAATTCTGCGACATAAACCTCGATGGCGCGATTCTCCTGGCGAAGACGGAGGATCTGGACATCAGGACTCCAGGTAGGCATGGCTGCTAGATCCTAGTGGGTCAGTTATTCTGTTACGTTTTGCGTGGAAGCAAAGGCAGAAGTCGGATCTAAATGCAGCAGTAGATTTTAATGATATACAGACTCGGGAAAACTCAGAACAGGCAAGACACTCGGAAATACATACATTCAGACATACATTTAATAACTGACCATGAACAAAAGAGCAGACAGGATTTAAATACACAGAGGGGATCAGGGAACAAGACACAGCTGGGGCAAATCAGAACAACGAGCGGGACCATACAACCTAACAAGACAGCACACCTGAAACAAGGGACCTAATAATGACATGACTGGAGAAAACAGAACACAATGAACAAGGCAGAGAAACGAGGTACAAACAGAATGAAAAAACCAAAGCCAGTGAACCACAAACCAGAAACATGACAAAAATAACCAACACTGTAACACCTATATACTGTAGTTCCATATACTATAAATGTATTAGTTTCACCTTTTAATTTGAATTACTGAAATACATTAACTTTTGCACGATATTCTAATTTTTCGAGTTTCACTTGTATAGAAATCTATAGGTGTACCAAATGATTAATTGATTAACCATTAAGATCAGTTGGATTAAATAATAGACAAATGTATTAAACTGAACAAAAAGAGATGCAAATCAAAAGTTTGATGGTAAGAGCTTTATGAAAGGCAGTTACTGTGAATGAAACATTTATGTAGATGAAACACTTATTTTGTGTTGTGAAAAGGATACTTTGTGATTTTGTGAATTGTACTAACACAATTGAAAACATGATGAAATGTTTGAAAAAAGTGCACTTTTGATGATCTGTTGTGATATTAGCACTAAGAGTTTTGAAAATGTACACCTTACTTGTGAAAATAGTACCAAAGCAAATAAAAAAAACTGTAATGTTTGTGAAAGTTATTTAATACAAACACTTGATTGTTCATGTTTGTTCACTTCATTCATTGTGCATTAAATAATGTTAACAGATAAAACTTTTGATTTAAAAAATGTATTAGTATATTTTTAAATGAACCCCAAGGAGAATAATTGCTACAGTATATAACTGGTTTATTGTTAGGTCATTTTATCTAATGTTATCTAACAAATAGAATCTTATTGTAAAGTGTTTTTAATACTACAGTTTCCATCTTTGTAACTGTGATATACACTTTAATATATGTAAATTTTATCTAAATTAAGCTTTGGTACCGAAATTGGTACCGAGAACCGTGGATTTTCACTGGTATTGGTACCGAATACTGAAATTTTGGTACCGTGACAACACTAGCCTCTACTACAGATTTCTTTGCTGACCACTTTCTACTAGTTTTTAACACAGGGGCTGCCTCCCTTACACATTTGTCGCGTGACTCTACTAAGGTCATTTCCAGTCTGACCTTGGCACACTTAAACTCCTCGGTTAAAGCAGAGACTGGCAGCTGCAATATTCCTTTACTATAAAGTCCCACTCTGCTGAGGCAGCGTGGAACTCCCAACCATTTCCTAATGTATGAACTTATCAACGCTTCCAGCTTGTCCACTGTTGTCAAAGAAACGTCGTACACGGTCAGTGGCCACAGCAACCTCGGCAGTAGACCAAACTGAAAGCACCAGAGTTTTAATTTGCCAGGTAGAGCACAGCTGTTTATGCTCTTCAACCCTTCCACTGCTTGTCGTCTAACTTCTCCCACCCGAACTGTGTCCTTTAGATCCCCATCGTACCATCTCCCAAGACTCTTCACTGGCTTCTCAGAAACTGTTGGCATTGCCTCACCATTAATAAAGAATGTTTTATCTACTACCTTTCCTTTAACTATCGAGATGCTCCTTGATTTAGAGGGCTTAAATTGCATTCGTGCCCATTCAATATTATCTGTTAACTTCCCCAATAACCGATTAGTGCAGGCTACTGTTGTAGTCATGGTTGTCATGTCATCCATGTATGCTCTGATTGGTGGTAGTCGCATCCCAGAAGCCAAGCGCTCTCCTCCTACTACCCATCTTGATGCCCTAATGAATACTTCCATTGCCATGGTAAAAGCCAGTGGAGAAATGGTGCATCCTGCCATTATTCCAACCTCTAGGCATTGCCATGCAGTGCTGAATTTTGGAGTTGAGAAACTGAATTGCAAATCTCCAAAATAGGCTTTCACTAACTTTGTTATTGACATTGGTACTCTGAAAAAATCAAATGCTGCCCAAAGAAGCTCATGTGGCACTGGACCATATGCATTAGCCAAATCCAGGAATGTCACATGGAGCTCCTTCCTCTCCTTTTTAGCTGACTGAATTCGTTGCCAGATAACATTGATGTGTTCTAAGCATCCTGAGAACCCTGGAATGCCCGCTTTTTGAACTGAGGTGTCAATGAAGCCATTCTTTAACAGGTAGGTGGACAATCTCTGGGCAATAATGCTGAAGAAAATCTTACCCTCAACGTTTAATAGTGAAATAGGACGAAACTGACTGATGCTTGTAGCATCTGGTAGTGTATCTGAGACTGGAAGAGTTTGGTTCGTGTTGTTCGTGTCGAGAAGACGCTGTTTTCTGCTGACAAAGCAAATCCACTTTGATGAGATAGATACGGTAAAACCCACGGCATCGCTACTGTTCATATGACTGTGATCAAGAGCTGAGATTCAGATATGATAATGAGCATTTGCTTTCTGACCAATCAGAGCAGAGCGTCTCTCAGAGAGGCGGGGCTTAGAGAGACTGAATCCTCGATCGAAGCGTTTCAGACACTGAGAGAAAAAAGCTGATGCTGCAGTGGAGATTATGAGGACATTACAGTGTTTTTGACCTTGGATGAATTTTTAACCCCTTTTGAGATTTCAAAACAAAATTAGAAACCTTAAAATAGCATTATGGGCCACTTTTAAGGAGCCAAGGTTAACCTAAAAGCTTTCAAATATTTCGATAATTCACAATATTTAAGGGATAGTTCACACACACACACACACAAAAAAAATATTGGCTGAAAAATATTATAGCTCTCAAATCTCATTTGCATTCACGCATATTCATATGGCATATCAAGAATCACATATTTGGTTACATTTGATAGCTCTATAGCAGAGAGGAAGCTTTCCAGTAAATTAAGTTGAATATAGCACACATTAACCAATTTTATTATTTCATTGTGCTCTTTTTTATTTTGGAGCTCATCAGCATCGGTCCCCAACTGTCTCAGTATGGAAAAGAACAACAATATTATACTCCAAAACATCTATTTTTGTGTCCTAAAGAAGAAAATCATGTTGATGATTTGTTGCTGTGAATCTGTGTTGCATTGTAGACGTTACTCATGTTTTCAGCTTTTATATCCATGATGTGTCACATCAGAAAGAGCCATCCCAAAAAAACAGGATCTTCCTTGAAGACGCCCCTTAAAAACACACACACAAACAGAAAATGGCCAAACAGTGTGATTTTTAAAAACCTAAAAAACCCTGACTCCCTCATCTTGACATGTATGTCTCTATGGCCCTATAGAAATGAAAGAGCTTCATTGTAAAGTAAATGTGCAGTAATGTGTTCTATCCATCTTGCTGACAGCCGGAGCCCACATAGATTTCCTTCTGTGAAATGAGAATGTACTGTATCCTTCTCAACCAAACACAAGACTACAGTGGTGAACTCACATCCAAACAGCAGTTTTACCCTTTCTGTTATTTTCAACCAAGCCTTCATCCTTTCATGCATTTTTTTCTTAATACAACATTTTGAGACTCGCTGGAAAAACGTCTTCAAAAAAACGCGTTCTGTTCCCTGCAATCTTCCCTAAGATGTCAATAAGAAATAACAAACGAGCACTGAAACCTGGATTGGGAAAACGACATCCATTGAAATAGAAAATGTGCAGATATAGTATACACTATTTATTTCAAAAATGTTTTACATCTATGACATAAACTATTTCAAGACCTCTGCACCCATTTTGGGAGTTTTTGTAGCATGCAAACTTTAATATATCCGGAGGAGTTCCTGCCTCATCATCATCATCATTAGGTCCAGTAGTCAACATATGTATTTGTAGTTTTATTACGTAAGGTATGTTTTCAACAACACATCAATGCATTCAGTGTACAGTGAAGACTTTTTAATAAAGTTGTGATTAGGATTTAATGTTATTTTTTTTGTGTATTCTGTCTATATTTGTATAGGTTTTGAATTTAATGTGTAGTTTTAAATTTAGTGTTAATTTTGAATTTTTGTGTGCTGTATGTATATATTTTATGTATTTGTACTCTATGTACATTTTTGTGTAGGTTTTGAATGTGTACTGTTTGTTTATTATATGTGTGTTGTATGTACACTTGTGTATTTTGAATTTATGTACACACTTATGCATATTTACATTAAATGCTAGACTCCCCAATATATAGGTTGTAATTTAAAAATATATTTGTTGAAACATATGCATTGTTTTATACAAATAAATAATCTGTATTTGAAAACAATGTGTATTTTATTAATTGAAATGAGGTCATAAATAAAAATAAATATTTAACTCAACTGTTGGGTTATTTTAACCCAACTGGAGACTAACTCAAAAATAACCCACAGTTGGGAAGGTGCTATACCACCCCATAGTTGGGTTACTCGTTGGGTTATTTTTAACCCAACATTTTTTAGTGAGTAGATACTAACTAACTTTACTCATTAAGGTGATTAAGAAGCCCACAGCTAAAAAGTCGGCATGAGACAGAGGTCACGCTAGTCTTTTCTTTCCTATTGTGCCGTATATCCGTGTGAAACGCTTCAGGAATAAGAACAGATGTGGGCGGGGCTTGATTTTGTCCGTGGGGAATTGATTAGATGCTTGGATGGTTGTGGTTTACTATTGGCTGATCTTATGTGAGATAAGAGAAGATAAGAGATCAGAGAAGTTATTCTGATTCAAGATTACTAGGAACATGAATTTAACACAATAATGATAATTTATAATAAACACTGCAATATTCCATTAAAAACAAAAATTTCATGGTGACTTTAAATTTAATCTAGGAGAACTGGAAGAAGGACAGCTATCTTTGCTGTAAAAACAGCAGGGATGACGGTAACACGTTTGGTTTTTGATCAGTTTCTCAGAAAATGTTTTTCCCAGTGTCTCAGAAAAAGCTTTGAAATTTCCGGTACGTGTGTCACGTCACGTGTTTGTTTTGTTCTGTTTTAGTTCTAGTTCTTGTACCTGTTTTCCTTTCCCGCCACTAGTTAGTTTCCTTGGTTACTGATTAGTTCATCGCCTGTTCTTAGTTCGGTTAATGATCTCACTCTTTATTTAAGCCCTTGGTTTTTCTAATTTTCTTTTAGTTTTCTTTCTTCATGTTATAGTGGTTGTGAGTGTTTTTCCAAGATTGTCTCCAGCATGTGAAGCGAGAACATCAAAAATACAACTGCAAACATTAAAATGTCCAATAACAAAAGTTCAGTAGTGATCTGTGGAGGAAACTCTGGAAATTAAGAAATTAGAGAGCTTGCAAAAGAGAAAAAAAGAGTTGAAGCAACAATGCCGCTAGCAACTCATGGGTTTGATTCTCAGGGAAAGTGTGAACTCATGTTCACTCATGAACTCATGTGTACTCATAACATGTGTACCTTTAAATGCAATACAATTTGCTTTGGGATAAAAGTGTCTGCCAAATGCATGAATGTAAATACAAACACTGTGATGATCCATGTTTGTTTCTGGACTGCTTACATCATCATGTAAACTAGCACAGTAATTCTGGCTGTCAAACGCAGGCCGGTTCACGACACCAGCACCACTTTCAGAGGAACACGGTGAGTTACAGCATCTCCAGCTCTTCGCCTGACGAACCCATTCAAGGAGAAGCCGGGAAAGGTCATGGCTAATAACAGACACTCTCATAGTTAATTGCTCTCAGATTTGCACAACAGGCATGCTGATAAGACCAACTAAATGCCTGATTATACAGACAATTTTGTGACTGAAATCACTAAATATCTGCAGAAATGAAACTTCATAATTAAGGCACTGAGCACGTTTAGTTGATAGGTAATGTCTGATGAGATTTAACAAATAAAACGTGTGATCTGTAGAAGAAAGTGCAAAATTGACTTTTCCTAAACTCAACAAATAGAAGACATAGAAAGGCTTAATCAAAATTGGCAACAATTCTTTGAAACTTGAAATGATGCACTCAGTGCAGTTTGGTTTGAGTCGTGTAAAAGGGTTGACATTTAATAAACTAATCCAAGATGTCCTCTCACTGCCCTTTTAGGGGTCTATAATAACTGGAGCCATAGCTTTCCTTTTCATAATAATGTCAGTTGTTCGGCTGACGTAGGAAATATCCATCCATTTGTCTTCCATCACTGATCATCATCAGACTATTCCAGCATACCAGTTAAATTGTATCAATATTTAGATTTAGTTTACATGTGCGTCCTCATATTATACATCGCCTACTATGCACTGTAATATGAACAATAAGTTACAACAACATGTTTTTACGTTGCTTTAACTCACCAAAATAAGTTAAGCAATTTTCAACTGTTTTCTGTCAGTTAAACAAGATTCAACTCATTTTTAAGTCAGTTTAATGTAATTTAAGTTGAAATGACTTAAACATCCAAGTTGATTGTACTTAAAAATTTAAGGCAGCAACTTTTTTGACAGTGTACTACACTGCCAAGTTTTTTTCCGACATAGATTTTCTACTATAAAGGTAAGAATGAAACAGTCTCTTCTTCACTCTAATTGACGTGTTTTCCATCACCATTTGACATTTCTCCCCATCAAACACTGAGACATTTGTTTCTACAACACGCAGCAATGTTTTCTTTCCAAAGTACACGTTCGGCACCGCAATGCGGGTTAACAGCGCAAAAGCTGTAAACCTGCACCCGGAGAATAACCCCACTTATAAATTACAAGTGTGAAATGTTCCTTTTCCTGAGGTTAAAAGTGGGGTTGAGAAAAACAATAGTCTTGCGAAGCCAGACCTTCAGACTCTGGACTCCATAACAGCTTTCATTGGCCAAGGACATGTCTGACTGACATGCAAAGCAACCAATCATGGTCGTTTTGTTCAGCATCATGTTTATGGGCATGGAAATGTAAAGTGGCTGTGCCTATACGATAACAGACCAGTGTGTAAAACTCTTAGATGCATTATAAAGAGTCTATGCTGCAAACTTCACATACTTTTGAAAATCCAGCGATAATTGATTCTGATAAGAGCTCATTTTCACAGATATAAACACAACGACTTTCTTTATCCATGAGGGGGTTTGGCATCTCGGCGGGTTTGTTTCCAGGCGGACCGTTAAAGAGCGCGACACACACATCTCCCAGAAATCCCAAGGGGGTAATCCATCGACCGGAAGTTGAAGCCGGCCGGGTGCCGCCATGTTGTAGCAGAACTTCACTTGCGGTAGCATTTCCATTGACTCCCATACATTTTGGCGTCACTTTGACAGCGAATAACTTTACATCTGAGGCATTTAAAGACTCCATTTGTCCATTATTTATTTCTAAAGAAACACGACAATGTATAAAGGGCTCCATTACCTTCTATGTTACATTATGGCCCCGTAGAAACAGATTTTGTAAAAATAGGCTAACGATTGGGTCATAACCACTCGACTCTCTGTCGCGCAGTACAGAAATGACCGTACAGACAGGAGGAGAAGCTCGCAGGCAATCAGGACGTCCCGTCAAGGGAGAAGCCCATAGATAATGAGTCCATAAAAGCAACGGAATACTTACTCCTGCTCACTCACGCCAAAGAACTCTTTGCTCAAGTTCCCCGTCTCTGCAAGATTAACGTTGGCAATTTTCACGCACAGCTACTAGAAGATTAACGTCTGTCAGACAGGTTGCTCACGTCATCAAGCTTAGTTTGAGTCGGTTTGAGTCTGCGCGTCAGGAACGGAAGTGCTCAAAAATCGCTAAAAATGGGCTTCAACTGTCTCAACTGAGTTCCAATGAGATGGCTCTGTCCACTTCTTATACTGTCTATGAGAAATCCTGTGGAATTCAGATGACGATTTTGAAAATCGTGAAGTGTTCCAGTTAATAACCCGGGGTTAAGCACAGTGTGAATATCCCTCATGTGAGAGGTTATTTTAAATGAAAGATGGCTTCCATTCCTGCAGTCGCTATACTGAGCGTTGTTGTTTTTTTTTTCAGTTTGTAAAAAGGGATCTGCCTCTTATATAATATAGATAGCGATAGTCATTAGATGAGATGACATTAAATCTAAGTAGTAGTTGGTCTCTATATTTATTTATCTATATTTATTGGGTAATGCAGAGTATGATGATACTAATTCTCATCAACTAAATGCATTGTTTGGTGAAAATCTGTCTCAGTAAAGCATCTACACGCATCTTTATCTTTCTTAACCAAAAACTGATTTATTCTTGTTTCCAAAAAGACAACAGAAACTATTAAAGACACGGTAGAAAATCTACAGGTGCTTCTCATTTCTTATGTGTGCATCCTCATTTCCATTTACCTTTCCTCGCGTCTTAGCTCCACCCCCCGGATGTGCGGGAAGGATACACCTGTGTGTCCTGACTGTCCTCGCTCATGACTCTCCTCGGTCCTCGCCTCCTCGCGGTGCAGTTAGAGTAATGAGATGTCCTTCAAGATGGCTGAATTTGATCGGTTGTTGGGACACGGGGCTGCAGGACGGAGGAGCGAGGAAACGAGGAATCAGCAGTTTGAGTATTGAGGAGCACCCCATGTTCTTCCACAGCTTCCATAGTTTTTTTTTACTATTATTAAATAGCTTGGTTAAAACCAGACCATTCTCAGTTGTAACTGACTTATGGTCTGGCAAAGCGTCATAGACAAATCATTTCCAGAGGGGCGTCACCAACGGACCAACGGATAGACCTAAAACCAATCAGAGCGATGAAGGAGATGACGTATGCAGAGCGGCGGAGAATCTCCGAGTGCTGTTCTTTGCTCGATTTTTAACAAAAAGGTAACATTCAAATCGCTTAAAACAGACGCGATAGCTGATTTGAACGAGTGATGTTCGATGGCGGCATCCATCTTTGTAATGTAGGGTACAAAATCTGCTTCAAAATCCCAGCGCTGTCGTCATCGTGTAAAGCCCGCCCCAACGTTTCTGATTGGTGCCGCGATTTCGACGGATTGGAAATGGGCTTGAATGAGCTCTTTGCCAGACTAACTTTCAGAGCAAATTTAAATTTGCCGGAAGTTGTCTGGGTTTTCCCAGGCTAATTATTAAACATAAAATATGCTCAAATACCTATAACATTATGGCTTATACATTGCCTTTTGGAATGCATTATAAATTAATCTTATCAAGACGTTGGTGTTTCAATGCTTTTTAGCGCATAATGGTTTGTAAAAGTCAGAACAAAGGTTCAAAAATGATTTTTTTTTTTTTTTACTTTTTGCAATTTTGAGTTTTATTGCAACACTTATTCCGCAATCATGGTATAATATACATCAAATTGTAACCACTGGCCTGTAACGCGCTAATATATTAGACTATAAAGTGGAAAAACAGGAAGTGATGCTGTAATAATTTGGCAATGTTTTTCTAATTAAAAATAAAACAACGTAGATGTAATAGAGTACCTTTTTGTTGGACAAAACTCAGAAATATGGTCTGTGGTGAACACAAGCTGAACATATTGTTTAGCTCTGCTTTTAATTCAATCCAGCCAGATATCCTTCTTAGGAAATTAACTCAGTTAAAAGTAAATCCTTTTTTAATCAGATGGTGTCACTCCTTCTTGTCAAACAGGCCACAGCAGGTGAAGTTTAAAGGGTAAGTTCACCCAAAAATGAAAATGATGTCATTAATGACTCACCCTCATGTCGTCCCAAGCCCGTAAGACCTCCGTTCATCTTCGGAACACAGTTTAAGATATTTTAGATTTAGTCCGAGAGTTTTCTGTCCCTCCATTAAAAATGCATGTACGGTATACTGCCCTTGTCCAGAAAGGAAATAAAGACATCATCAAAGTAGTCCATGTGACATCAGTGGGTTAGTTAGCAGCGTCTTACGTCAGCAGCGTCACTGAACGCGGATTGACAACAGAACCGGAAGACAATACAATGCTGAAAAAAGTCGTAGTTTTTGTTATTTTTGGACCAAAAATGTATTTTCGATGCTTCAAAACATTCTAACTAACCCACTGATGTCACATGGACTACTTTGATGGCGCACACATGTTACAAATGTCTGTGCCAGTACTCATCAGAGCCTCTATTTTTTTGCGCAAAATATTATGTTAATCTTTTGAAGAGCAACAATAGAGTCCATTCTTCGGTATGGTATCACCAACTGGTTTGGAAATTTGACAGTCAAATCAAAAACTCAGATTTTTAATCTGGTCAAGACGGCAGGTAAAATTATGGGTAGGCTACACCGGCTGTTAGATTTTGGATATAGCTAGTTCAATGCGCACTGACCGCCACAGTGTTCTTGTTAGAGAACTCAGAGTCATGGATAGATGATAGCCTTTTAATGATTCCTTTGGCATCAACATAGATAGACATGTGCAAGGTTTTTCTAAAACAATGAAGGAAAATAACAATCAACATAAATCACGTAAGTGTTACATTGTAAATGAGAAACTTGGCATAAAATATTATTGCACAAAATATTCCTTATACAAGTTATAACGATCGCTATTCAAACTTCAAAGGATTGACGGCATATAATAGGCTACAGCGTCCAATTCACGTGCGGCAAAACAGTCACTTTAATATAGGCGAATAAACTTAGAAACACTATCTACAACAAATACACTTGCAATATAACATTAATATTCAAATAACACTGGACTTACTTGTCTGTTACTCGTACAATGTCCTTATAATGCAAGCAATCCCGCGAACTTTCCAGTCAGAACGGCTGATGCAACTCTATAGCGCTACGCTTATTCTCAGACTACTAAATCAGCGTAGGCTCCGCCACTGCGCTGGTTGCACACTATTCAATGACGTACAGCGCTGATTCTGTGCATCTCCGTTATTATGCTAAACATGGAGAATTCAGAACACCGGCACCCCTTAACCCGCATGAGCTTTTTGACCAAGCAACAATCAGGCAGGCTAAAGTCATTATATCTGACAACTCTCATGTGTTGTTTTCAGAGTTTACTGAACTCAGGAAAGAGGTACAGGGTTCCTCTGTGCAAATAGCCTACAATAGGTATAAGCGCTCATTTGTTCCTCTTTCAATTAAGCTCATAAATGATCAGCGATGAACGTGTGACCATGAATTTATTAATGTACTGTATATCTGTAATTGAATGTTATGTAGGGACATGATATGATACTACTTTTGTACAAGCAGACTTTAGAAAATGGTGAATTGCAATTTGCACAGCTCTTTGAGTAGCACAGCTCTTTGAGTAGCCTTAATGTACTTTTTGTCTTTTAACTGTTTTTAACCCTGTATATACTGTATATCTGTGATTGAATATTATATATGGATATGATATGATATTACTTTTGCACAAGCAGATTTTAGAACATGGTGATTTGCTATTTGCACAGCTCTTTGTGTAGACTTAATGTTTTATGTATTTTTGTCTTTTAAGTGTTTTAACCCTGTACCTCTGTACTGTCTTGTTGTAATCTGTTTGTAGCAATCTCTTTAAATCCAAAACTAATTTACTTTGACCTTATTTTCATGTTTTATTATACTACATAAAATACACAACTCCATTGTGATTTTCTTTAAACTCCCCATGTAGTCAATAATTGTATCCCTTAAAACTCATCTTTGATCACCAAAATGACAAATTCCTTGAAAAAACTTTCTTCATGCCTTAAAATATCTTGAATGTAACTCGACACCCTTGCCTAATTTAGTATGCGTGGTTCTATGAATATGCAAATGAGCCCCGCCTCCACTCACTCACTCACTCAGCTCAGAGATCCACTGGTTGACGATCACACGTTGATCTGATTGGTTACAAGGTAGTTTGTGACGTCAGAAACACCAGTGATTTCAAATCGTGTTTTTGAGACTGTCTTTGGTTCACTGCTAGCCTGACTTCGTCATACTCATTTTCTAGTCAGAATGTGAGTCTGGTACTGCTCCATAGGGCTTTGATTATGAGGCGTGTCTTAACCGAACCAGGAAAAACAACAACTCTGCACTCAATTGGATAGACCTACAACCAATCAGAGCAACGCAGTAAGTCAACTACTTTGCATAGCACAGTTGTCAACTACAGAACTCAAATGCACGCACGCTGGAAGAAGTAAAATAACGAGTGTTGCTTTTATACTTGGTCCTCCATAAGTGCGACCAAAGGAGAAACCACAACGACCACAGGGTTTCATTGCGTCCCATCTTCTTAGCGACCATTGGAGCCAGCTGATAAGTTACACTTTTGCCGAATCCTGTAGGAAGGACGGCAAAAATATCTTTCCGATCGATAAATGCCTTGATTGCAGTTTTCTGTTCGTCTATTAAAATGAATGGGATTTATTTTACAACAGGCGCGATAGCGGAATCTATATATCTCAATTCTCCAGCTGCAGTCATCGCGCTCTTTGATAACGTGATGATTACGTCCCTGCAGATCATCTGTCCATCATCGTATAAAGCCCGCCCTGGCAATTTGATTGGCCCGAACATTTTTTGACTGATCATAATTACTCCTCAATGGGCTATATGCACGCATAACTTCCGCGTTTGACGCAAGGATGCTCTTGCGTTTCCGGTTGGGGAGATTTAAAGCGGAGGAAAACCGAGGAAAACGGGATTATGGCAGAGTCTTCCAAATTTACTGTCCTCTCGTCTTTGAAACGAAACTTGAATACGTTTAGATGTAATTTTATATATAGTTATGTTTATTTAATATAATAAACAAAGAAGCATAAACAAAATGAGGAGTGTCTGTTTTGTCTGTTTTTGTGACTAACGTTTCTTTAGTATAGAAATAGAGTATAAAAACCAATATAAATTCTCGGTATAGCATTGGACTCTACGATCGGCGGAAGTAATCCAGCATCCTTAGACCTTCACCGGAAATACCCCCGTGCATAGAGCCCATGCACTACTTGCACAACTACTTCCGCGCTTTACTTATTACATATCGGGAGTTTCCGGTTAGAGTGTTCATCGCACGTCCATACATGAGAATGCAGATTATCACTACGTTTTATGGATGCCAATTGATTAAAACAATGAATAATGATCTCTGTATTAATTATCTTGAGTCTGCTGAAATGTTCCTATAAATATATTTTCTTTCCAACTGTTACATTCTGAACAATAAATATATATTTATTCACTAACCTGCAGCAGTCCTATGTCTTCTCATTAAAAGTATTTTTCTCTTAGCCTACTTATATTCTATACCTGTGGAGTTCACATTTTTTTATGAATTTGACTAATAAAAAGTATTTCTTGTGTGCATTGGTGCTTTATTCCTGTCTTTTTAAAATAGTTGAATGAATGAATACTCGCGAGGTGCCTACGATCAGAACCATAGATCAGAACCGCACGCAGCGTAGAGGAGAATGACAGTCAACTTCTTTGAATATTAATTAAGCAATTTGGGCATGAACATGTAAATAGTAAAACGATTGACATTGAAAAATGACACTGAATGATTACAATATTTAATCCAAATAAATAAATGTTCGTAGTTCGTACTGATGTTATTCATCTGTTCTCACACATTTCAGCGTCGCGGTCACTAGTTTAGACGAACACTGACACCCTGTGGTGAAATAATGGCGTTTTTTTAACAGCCGCAGCTTTCTCAGATTGGCTTGGATTGGATTAAACTTAATGTTCCGATGAGTTTTGAAAATTCTGCACACAGTAAACATCAGATCATCCCTTCTTCTGTCAATAAAAAAGTCAAAAATATAAAATATTATTATAGACACTTTTTTTAGTTGGCGTTTGTTCAACTCATTGACCACAGTACATTGAAAGTAAACATAACCGGAAATAAGTGATATGTATTGTTTCCAAACGGAAGTGCGGCACGAAGTTCAGTGCAAGTGGTCCATGGATTGAGTCCAGACCGAACTTCCCGACCAAAAAATGTTATGGGCAGGGTTCGGGCTGGCATCCAGGCTAGTTCACTGCAGTTTTAAGCAAAAAATACTCAGCAATGCTGTCGACTTATGAATTCAAACCTGGTTTGTCTTAAAGCATATTAAAAACACCACATATGCATATAAACAACATTAAAAGCTGGATTTTCACCACAGGGCGACTTTAAAAGGTTTAACTTCTCTTGAAAAACTCGGTTGCTGTCTAGTGGCTATATGGGACTACAGAGGTCGCTCTTTCAGGCCTCATGTTTATAATCAAACTTTTCTAACTCAAACTTTCAGGGAAAATGTTTTAAATAAAGACCGTAAGAGTTGTAAGAAGCTTAATGGTGGTAATGTTGTTTGACGTCATGTGACCGTGAGGTAGTTTATTTATAGCCTATTTAGTTTTTGACTTCTGCTCATTGTATTTAGGCTTCAAAATTCATTAAAGTTGTGTTCATTTGTGAAGATTACAATGATTAACAAGAGGTGTAATCACATCTTATCATTAATTATCATTTAATCATAAACTTTTGCTTGCCACTTAGCTGAATTTCTAGAAAAATCCAAAAGCCAGTGTAAAACATATTTTGGTGTTACTTCCAATATTATGAAGCTGCAGACTCGGAGCCTGCATCTACAGTCCCCCACTGAGAGTCCCGCATTCTCAGACCCCTCTATTTTCGAACACAGCGCCTCCTGCTGTTCGAAAGATCGTATAACACCCGCACACAGAGTACAGCGCACGCTTATCCAAATGCAAAACAATAGGATGCAATATTACGGTCTCCAAATAAATGATACAATAAATATTTCCGTTCCCTGCTTAATGCATGTGCCAAAAAAACTCATTGCGAATTTGCGATGGAAGGGATACAATTACAGATTGAACTATCTTCTGAAAAATAGTATGTGATATTATATTGCTACAATGTTTTTTATATATATTTTTTTATTCAAATTCCAATTTTTCTTTCAGTTCAACCTATAATGGTCTAATTAACATTACCATGCTAACATTACAAAATCTGTTTTTTGATATTTTGAATGCGAAGCAAAACAAATCAGAATAGACAAAACACCAATAATAAACAATTCTGTACTTTATTTAATGATCACCTAAACATAATCTTGCTGTAAAGAAAAAAGGAAGAAAAAACTGTGTTCGTGACTTTACTTTTCGTCTTCAATTGCATTTAAAAAAAAAACAAATTTATAAGTCGCTTTGCATAATCATAAAATGATATAGCCTACAATAGGCCCGATAGCACATGTCTTATGATGTTTCAAAAAGAAAGAAAAAAGAAAAAGAAAAAAGATGTTTGCAAATGTTACCTTCATGTTGCACTGCTCTGTTGAAGTGTCCCTTGAGATGTTTTTGAACTTTGGACAACTTTGTGGGTTTGAAATATATGGGGGCACAAAATGGGCAGTGAAAATCACTGCAGCATTTATGACATATCTACAAAAAGTCCAAGGTTAAAGGCTAACGTTAGCTATCAAAATATTTTCTCGGGGGAAGAGGGCGAAAAACATACATTAACGGCTCAAATCTTGTTACAAACTATCTTTACAAATATTAAATGGCTTATCATATGTTGTATCGATGAGCTAAATTAGTTTTATTAAAAAATAAATCAAACGAGTAGGCTACTACGATTCGCTAAATAAAATTGAAGATAGCCTACTCACGTTTTGGCTTAAGTTCTTCACATGTTCTTCACATGTTTATCCGATACAATTTGATAGGAGGCGCTGTCTCGAAAAGCGAGGGGTCTGAGAATGCGGGACTCTGGATGCAGGGGGACTGTAGATGCAGGTCTCCGAAGCTGCGCCCCAATGTGCATACTATCCATCCTAAATAGTATGTGACATTAGTAATTTTCAATACTATTTAGGGCGTAGTATGCACATTGGGACGCAGCTCGAGTCTGCAGCTTCATACTACTCGTTACTTCACCACCTTGCCCGTAGAATACCTCTTCAGTTTAGGGATAGCACCACCTAGTGGTCAAAACCTGTTTCATGCTCATTCATTTGTAGGGAGTTTAAATAATGTTGTTAAATTCATGCATTAATTGGGAAAACTCGACATTTCCTGTTGCGTCACTCGCTTTCGCGTGCGTGATATTGCGGGCGGAGCTACGTCACCACACGAGTCTCACATCTCTCGCTGCTGGTCAGTCGCATCAATAAGCGCTGCGTCATAAAAACAGAGTCCCAGGTATGTTTTATATTCGGATTTGTCATGTGTAAAAATATATAAGCCGAATTGAGTGTTAGCATTAGTGTGCTATTATGCTCGCACGTGCTGAATTAGCTGTGTAACTGCGCCATTTTAGGTCGGTGTTTTTCTCTTTCTATATTTCAATTATACAAAAATATTTAAAATGATGGTTACTTAAGTTTATAGTTTCTCTGTATTTATGTGAATTGATGAGAAATGAGAACAGAGACAGTGATTAATATTTTATTTCTTTAATGTATGTTTTATTTTGAGTTTTATTCCACTATATGTTCACGATCACTTTGTAAAATTTATATTCAGTCTCACATGTCTCGCTGCTGACTTCTGAGCAACGTTGATGCGTTGATGTATACGCCAGCTTTTGGTCGTGTTTGCCCCAGTTTTGTCTGTGACAGGCCCAGTAAAGTGATATCTTGCTCTCAGTGATTCCATCCACACAAACGCACACATTTGTAATCAGGCCTAAAACATACATATAGCAACGCAACATCAAAGACAATAATGTAAATGGAAAGAAGATTATAAATGATTGAAGGCACCCCAAATATAGAAGTACTTTTGGTAACACTTTACAATAAGGATCATTATTTAACATCAGTTAATGTATTAACTAACATGAACTAACAAAGAGCAATACATTTGTTACAGTATTTATTAATCTTTGTTCATTTTAATTAATAAAAATACAGCTGTTCATTGTTTGCTCATGTTAGTTCACAGTGCATTAACTAATGTTAACAAATTCAACCCTTGAATTAAATAACATATAAGTAAATATTAAAATTAATATGAACTAAGATTAATATGTTTCTGACTTTCCTGTAACTCAAACTGTAGAGCGTTAGCGCTTGCAACGCCAAGGTCATGGGTTCGATTCCCAGGTAAAGCAAGAACTGATAAGAATGTAAATGTGTACCAAGTTGCTTTGGATAAAAGCGTCTGCTGGATGCATAAATGTAATAAAGGCTGAAGTAGTATTGTTCATGTTTACTAAGTTAACTAATGAACCTTATTGTGAAGTGTTAACATAATTTCATTATAAAACATATTTTATTCTGCTTACTTATATTGCATACCGTCTAGCAATCATACGAGTATAGACAACCCTTTGGCTACGGACAGTGTGGACTCCAGCAAGGATTGCACAGGCCACTCAGAGTCACACACACATCTCTGGCCGTTAAGAGAGAAACAGCACAACAGTGCCAGCTGGGCCGAACGAAAGCAACAGGCTAGTTCCTCGGCGAGAAGCGAGACAGAAGCTTGGCTTGTGACCTTGTCCCGGCGTGATGTGGGGCTGTCAGATTTCCAGAGCTGTCGGGCTGAGGTGTGTGATCCTCAGCTGGAACCGGGCTTGGGTTTCATGAACGCTTCAGGGCTCCAGGGCTCAGGGGTGGAGCTGTCATGAGGAAGGAACTCAGTCCTTGATTTGGTGTTAGACTTTGCCTGAAAGGATATTAGAGAATAATTCTGTCAGTCATCATGACCATGCACATATTATCAGATGAGAACTTTTTCTTTTTGAAACGTTTTTATTGGTTATTTAGGTAACAGTTCACAATAATGTCCCATGTGTACATTAGTAATTGCATTAGCTAACATGGAATACTAATGAGCAAGAAGATCTTCAGACTGCTCTGACTTCCTTTTTTAACTGATCGGAGATTAGATTTTCGTTTAAATTGCTTTTTAATCCAAGCCATGGCCCAGGCTTGATAACATATCATGATTCAGGTCCACTTCTGTTTCACAGGCCCTCCAACACCTCTACTGTATATCTTTATACTCATTGACTTCACACATTCATTATTGCAAAGTGATTATTGTATAGCTAAAATATTGTGCTATCTCATTGCAACATGAGAAGTGCCTGCCGAATACACTTTTATTATTCAGTAGAATTCATTATTCGTTTTGAAGCTGTTTGTGCCCTTCCAAAAAAAAAAAAGGTATTTGGCTTCAAGCACATCCCTAGTAAAAAGGGTCTATTATTTCATCATGTTGCACCTTATAATTTGGCATGTCATATTGCAGACAGTGGTTCTCTTGCACATTTTATGTGTCTCTTATTTCAGTGTTGTGAAATGGCTGCCCATATTCAGCTATTTCCAGTCAAGCAAGTACAGCTCAGTCTGCAGCATCACAAAGAAGATCGACTGAAATCAGTGTAACGGTTTGTGATTTGACCATGGAGTTTTGTTGACAGATATTGCTTCGGTCCATCTGGAATACAGTTGTGTTTACAAGACACTGTACAAAAAACAACAACAACAACAACAACAAAAAAAGGATAAAAGTTTGACAGGATAATATCAAATCTTGGATAGACGCTACCTTGGATAGTTTTGTTTCGGACACAACCAGAACTATAAAATGACTTATTTTTATATGAGTTATATCTGTAAAATAATCAATAGCCATGACATTTGGATGGGCAGAATATCTGATCAAAATATCTTTTTATATCTTACTTGAAAGAGATATAAACAACAGTTAAATAATAATAAAATATGTTTATTATTTTTCTATGCATACAAAAAAAAAAAGAAAACAAAGACATTTGGGACAGAGTTAGTCAAAGTAAAAGTTATGTAGCCTCAACAAAACACTGGTCTAGTGAAGTTCTCTTGAGGCCGTGTGCCAGAAATACTTAAGCACTTAATCTATTAGTGTCTTAATACTGCATCCATAATTAACACTTTCTGTGCAATCAAACATGAACTTAAGCTTTACAGTGTGTGTTCTACTCCATTGTAGTCAATTAATTACCCTGCTATGACAAAAAAATAATTAAACATAGTGAAGACAAACCTAGCTGGACTGTTCATGCATAAATGGACAGAAAAGGACATTAGATTACAAACAAATTGTAATTAAAAAAAAAAATAAGATACAATAATTTCACAGAAGTGTCATCCATAACCGGTTGCACAAAAACACCAAATAAACTAGTCCAAAATGTGTAAAGACAGTCCAAAACAGGACAAAAAAGAAAAAATAAGTCAGAAAACATCATGCAATAAAATAAAAAAACAAAAAAACAGGCAAGTGGTGAAATGACAGAAGTACCATAAATGTGTTTCATATGACTCTTAAAAACCCAGTTTGCTCTGATTGGTCAGCCCATCAGTCTGTTATTGATTGGTCAACTGCTTAAAGTGCCAGCAGGCAGTAGATGGGCATTATGCAGATGTGTAAACAGATGTAATGTGTATTTCTGTCTGTTTAGTTTCTTGGTGTAATGATACTGACGTGGAAGCAGACAAAGACAATGGTGAAGAGAACCCAAGTGCAGTTTATTTACAGAGTCCAAAGGTCCAAAAACCAGAGGTGGAAAGTAACGAATTACATTTACTCGCGTTACGTTATTGAGTAGGTTTTTTTTTTGTGTAGGCTACTTCTACTTTTTAAGTAGTTTTTAAAATCTGTACTTTTACTTTTACTTAAGTACGTTTTGTTTAAAGTATTTTACTTCGCTCCATTTGAAATCATATCCGTTACTGAGTAAAAAATAATAATACAAGGGAGAAAAAAAATCACACTCCGGAAACTACTGCATTGGTTGAAGGGCGGGAGAACAAACGCGCAAGAAAGGTGACGCAGACACAGCTGAAGCTGAAAATGAAGCGCCCTCGAATTCTTGAAGCGGATTATGGCCAGTATGAAAATACTTTGTAGAAAAAAAAAAGCGTGGTTGTCGGGTTGTCCTCGAGGATAGATATCCAATTTGCAAAAAATGTGGACGCAAAGTGGCTGCAAAAGGAGGATACATAGGACACCATCCCTCCTGCAGATAAAGGTTAAAAGGTATGTCCCGATTATAATTTAAGGCCGAATGATTTATGTGATGCAGAGAGAATCCCAGAATCCAGTCATAAAAATGGAATTTACATAACGCAGATATCACGTAAAACACGCAAAATAATGGATGGATCAATACATGGAAAGTAGAACTGTGCACTAAATCCAATCGTGACATGGTCTGTGAATATTTAAGCACAAAAAAACTGCTGTGCCGCTTTGTCTACTACATACTCAAGTACGCGTGACGTTCATGGTGTTTTCAGCGTCTCACAAACAATTTGAGGACATGAATACATGAACATTTCTAGAGCTGCTCTGTGTCAGGATTCCATCCACGTCACGATCGCCATCACCGCCCACTCATTCCCAATCACCCAGTCGGACACTCCCCCGTTCACAATCACCTGATTACTGATCACCGTCACCTGTGTCCCATCACCCACATGCACTATAAAGCACTCACCTTCACTGCAGTCACTTGACTGGTCTCGTCGTTACATGACTCACAGACTCTCCTTCCACTCACCTGCTACTTACCAGATTCCCGATCCTTCCGTCTCATCCATCCTCAATGTGACTGCTTCTAAACCACCTGCAAGAGAGAAAAGGACATTACCATTTCAGCTAAGCCTGTTCTATGTTTCCATATCATTTGATCCTCACTCTGCACAAATAAATGACAATAACTTACCATCCAGTCTGTTTCCTCTGTGAACCCTGACAGAAGACCAGACCAGTAAAATGATGCAGAATCAGCCGGAGCCTGTGGAGGATCTTCCTCTCAGTCAACCACCAGCAGATGCAGCGATCAATACACCACCATCACTTCCGCAATCACCTGCTGCTTCGTTCAGCGACCTTCTCTGGAGAGGCGGAGAACTGCAGTGGGTTTCTGTTGCAAGTATCGCTATACATCACTATGAATGAGCATCAGTTCCGCACTGACGAAGCCCGTGTGGCGTTTCTGATTTCCTTGCTGTCCGGTCCAGTGCTTCGATGGGCAAGGTCATTGTGGGATTCTAATTCACCTGTGATTAAGTCTTTTAATTCCTTCAAACAGCACTTCAGAGAGGTATTTGAGCAAGCTGTGTCCGAGCTGTCTATTCATGACCAGCTATTCAATCTTCGTCAAGGTAATTCATCTGTAAGTTCATATGCCCTGCAGTTTCGCACTCTCTCGCGCTTCCTGCGGCTGGAATGAGAGTGCTTTGATCTCTGCCTTCCGTCATGGCTTAAACTCGAGGATGCGCCATCATCTGGTTGTATATGATGACAGCACGGGGCTGGAAAACTTGATCCAACTAACACTTCGGATTTCTCAGCGTCTCACTGCCTGCACCCTGAGCGAACCCACTGTAAGTTCTCCGCCTCCGACTCCATCTGTCACTCTTCCAGCACCCATACCAATGGAAGTGGATACTACACATATATCCGCAGTGGAGAGACAGCGTCGAGTACAACATTCTCTTTGTCTCTACTGCGCCTCCGACAAGCACCTCATCAGTTCATGCCCAGTGCATCCACCGCGTCAAGCGGTAAGTGCCATCCAGTTTGCTTCGAGGGTAAAACGTTTGATTCATACCAGTGTGCATATTCTGACCCCTTCTGTCTGTCTCCCAGCGCAAGCCCTTGTTGACTCTGGTTCCGCGGGGAACTTCATCTCCAGCCTCTGTCTTCAAAAACTGAACATCCGTCAACGGCGCTTATCACAAGACCTGCTCATCCATTCCATTCAAGGCAAGCCATTAGGAAGAGGTCATATTTGCCACTTCACACCCACTCTCATCCTTCGGATCGGATGCTTACACTCGGAGGAAATCTCTTTTATGGTGCTGGAGGAGTCCACCGCAGATATCATCCTGGGACGACCGTGGCTTATCCAACATCAGCTAGTACTCCACTGGGCAACCGGAGAGGTACTCCAGTGGGGTGAGAACTGTCATCATTCCTGTCTCGGTTCCGTTCAGAAAAGCCCTTCCTCTCTTCAGTCCACGCCAGTAACGGTCGAATCAAGAATTCCAGTCTGCTCTACATCCGTAGAAAGCCCCGAGGTCCAGAGCCAGGTCGAGATCCCAGTGGAGTACCGGGCGTTCCAGGATGTCTTCAGCAAGCAACTGGCAACCAAGTTACCACCGCACCGGCCATGGGACTGCGCAATCGACTTGCTACCCGGAGCTACCCTTCGCAAAGGTCGTATCTACCCTCTGTCCATCCCGGAACAGAAGGCCATGGAGGAGTATGTGGAAGAAGCACTCAACCAACACTTTATTTGACCATCGACCTCCCCTGCCGCTTCGAGTTTCTTCTTCATGGCCAAGAAGGACGGAGGCTTGCGGCCGTGCATTGACTATCGTCACCTCAATTCCCAAACCATCAAATTCAGTTATCCCCTTCCTCTGGTCCCTGGCGCTCTGGAACAGCTCCGTGGAGCTCGCATTTTCTCAAAGTTAGACCTAAGAAGTGCATACAACCTGATCCGCATTCGGCGAGGTGACGAGTGGAAGACCGCCTTTGTGACCCCTACAGGCCACTATGAATATCAAGTTATGCCCTTTGGATTGGCCAATGCTCCTGCCGTCTTTCAGGGATACATGAATGAAGTCCTCCATGAGTTCCTCAATCGCTTTGTGGTGGTCTATATTGATGACATCCTCATATACTCTTCATCCCTGGCGGAACATCATCAGCATGTCATTCAAGTTCTGGAAAAGTTAAGAGAACATCAGTTGTACTTAAAGTTGGAGAAATGCGAGTTCCACACCTCCACCGTCCACTTGCTGGGGTACGTGATCTCCCCACGCGGGGTAGAAATGGACCAGAGGAAGGTGGAATCCATCCAAGACTGGCCACAACCCAACTCCATAAAGGAACTCCAGCGTTTCCTTGGTTTCGCAAACTTCTATCGAAGATTCATCCGTAACTACAGTCTGATCAGTGCTCCTCTCACCTCTGCGCTCAAAGGCCGGCCCAAGTCTCTGTCCTTGTCCTCTGATGCTGTCCAGGCCTTCCAGCGGCTGAAGGAGACCTTCATTACTGCTCCCATTCTCAGCCATCCCAATCCGGACCTCCCGTTTGTGGTTGAGGTGGACGCATGTTCCACAGGAGTGGGAGCAGTATTATCTCAGCGGCAGGGTGAGCCATCCAAACTCCTTCCATGCGCCTTCTTCTCGAGGAAGCTGTCCCCGGCGGAGCGGAATTATGACATCGGTAACCGGGAACTGTTGGCCATCAAGCTGGCCCTCGAGGAGTGGAGGCACTGGCTGAAGGGAGCGAATCATCAATTCACTGTCATCACTGATCACCGAAATTTGGAGTACCTCCGCGAAGCTAAGAGACTGAATCCCCGTCAGGCCCGCTGGGCTCTGTTTTTCACTCGCTTCAACTTCACTGTGTCCTATCGTCCAGGCAGCAAGAATTGTAAGGCAGATGCCTTGTCTCGACTCCATCATCCCTCCTTGGAAGATGTTCGTCCGGAACCTATTCTCCCTCCAGCCGTAATCCTCAGTCCCATCGTCTGGGAAATTGACCAGGAGATCAACCAGGAAATGACTCACCAACCTGCTCCGCCGGGAGGTCCAGAAGGGTGTATCTTCGTGCCACCTCATCTTCGGACTCCCCTTCTGGACTCAGCTCACTCAGTTCCGGGCTCTGGACATCCGGGTAGCAAGCGTACCCTCTCGCTCCTCAGTCAACGGTACTGGTGGCCTTCCATCGCCAGAGATGTCTCCAGGTTTGTCCGCGGGTGCTCAGTCTGTGCCATTAGCAACACACCGAGAAGACTTCCAGAAGGTAAACTGGTGCCGTTGCCGATTCCCAGACGACCCTGGTCCAACCAAACTAGTCTCCTAGGTTAATATACGGTAGTTTTACGCACCCGTTTCTGTTCAGTTGATTGCTCTCCTTGTATTTAAGCCCCTTCATTGTCAGGTATTGTTAATGTTAAGTGGGGTTATTTCCAGAGCTCCCTGTGATTCTCCTACATGTTCCTAGTGGAATTTACTATTAAAGTTTTCCTTTGTGATCGTGCGCTTAAAACACAAATGAAGCATAACTTTGCAGACTGTTTACATGCACAAACAGCCATATTATACACGAAAGGAAAGGTAAAATAATAATAAAAAAGTTGCGATGCACCGATATTTAATTTTTGCCGATACCGATAATCGGTAATTCTTAATATTTGAAAGCTGATGACCGATATATTGGCCGATAAATCTAAATCCGAGTTTTTATATCATTTTTCAGAGCCTGATTACAAAAACAAAAGTCTCACCATTAAAATCCACGTCCCAAACACACAATTATAATGATGTTCTCATAATTGTATGTAGCCGATATGACAGACTTGTGTTGCACTTATTTTCCTTTTTTGAAGTGATTCCAATCATATTTCAAGCAATTCAAAACCATTATGTTGAACAGTCGCATCTGAAGCGTCTCAGCTGAAGGAAATAATGCATTATTTCTGCTTTAATATATCAGCCACATTTTTTTTATTGGGCCGATAACGATAACATAAAAAATGAACATATATCAGCCGATACCGATATGGTGGCAGATATATCGTGCATCCCTACAAGGAAGGCATATTATGGGCAAATGAACAGATCTTGTAGTACAAACAGTGTTTGTAGTTTTAAGAAGATTGTTAAAATTTTACTATCTTTACTAAGATATTAGTGGATTAAGGAGGTGGACAATAAAACGACTTATATAAATATATCTAGATGACAGAGACGTTATGGACTCTCCTCGCGATAGCCTTACCACACAAAACTTTTTTTTATTGATAAAACGATTTATTTTATACTACATTCATGCCTACTCGGTGATTCTCTGACCGCCACAGATGGGGATAATCTCACGACTAGTGGTTTGAATTACGCCGCTGTTTCCCTCTTCACCCAAACCCTTCCTCTGTCACCCCTCATCTTAGTGTGCCCTCTTTTGGGGCTTCTTAGCATCAGTGTGTGTCTGGGTAATTATGCTCAAGCCGGGACGAAAAGCGCATGGCACTACACATTAGCATAATGATTTACGAGGGAGGTCACGCAAGGCAAAGCGGAGCGGAAATTAGCTGCTTCAGGCAACTGGCAGCAACATCATTATGTTATGCAAAAGACACTTGACGCTAATGCCTAAATAAATATGCTGCGTTTAGACTTCCACACGCAGTATTTTCACTGGGATAAATGCAAATATAAAAATTATTTAAAAAGTCCTCCTTCAGAATGGACTTTGCATGCACTGTGTAGGATAGCATTTCTAAAGAGCGGGAAACCTTTTTCCCGCCATTGATAAGCTGAGAAATTGAGCCAACGGGAGTTCTTTTATCGTTTTCTGCAATCTCTTTATCTAAGATGCTGCTGTCTGGTTGCAAATAGATAATTCTGAACCGAGAACTGATTTCAGCTTGAAACAACAGAATATCTTCAGCAGAGGACGCTGAACACCAAATATTGGAAAGTCTGTAGCATAATAGAAGTACTGAAACTCCACAAATAACATCATCTAAGCTGACATTTAAATTTAAAATCAAGTACCATTAGCATTGAGTCCTTGCAAAAGGCTCAGCTTGTCTGAGCTATTTCGGGCCTCCTCATTCAAAATAGCCATGTGATACTCTCGCTGATTGCATTACTATGTAGATTGATGCAATTGCCAACTTTGCCAATTGCTGATTTATTCCCGAGTGTGTTTGTTTCATATGCTGTGAGATACTTATTGAGATGGCCTGTGTTGTGTCATTTCTTTCTGTTTCTCCATATTCTAGCGATATTTCTGACGATAAAGCAGTCATCATGTTCCAGACTGCTTTGTCACTCATGCACATTTCTTGTGTTGTCAGTACATGAGTCTCAGTGTTTATGTTAGTCTTGTCCTCAAAATATTTCAGTTTTCTGTCGGTTCAGTTTCTATCATGTTCACGCTAATCTATTGCATTATTCCCATAAAGGCATTTCAATGGCCCTTTCTCTGTTGTTTTCAAGAGTGTGTTAATATACCATACCAATCTTACTATAGATATTGATATTTGGGACGTATAGACTGTGCCACCTTCTGCCCATTTCGGATGGCCTTTCTCGGGGTTAAACATCAAGTGCTTAATTAAAATAGTGCCTAGTTTGCAGATCAGTATGATGAACCTCTAAAACAAAACAAAAATTTGTCGATTATGCAAACTATGTTCTGTGATTGTCTGTAAAACACATTTACCAAATAAATCGCGGCTTTGCCTCAGTGTCGGCTGTGATTGGATAACTGGAGTAACCAGTGGACCAATGGCATCGCAGCGTCTCTAATGTTGGTTTTCGTGTTTCTGAAACGCCGGAGTTGAAGTGTGTGATCAGAATGATTGGGTTTAATTCCCTCCAGAAGTGCCTCACACACACGAGTGTGTTCCCAAACACCAGCATCCGAACACCAGAGAACACGACAGCGTTTACAGTGTTTCGTCTGACGCTCTGAGACACACTCGTTTATGATGGAGGGAAAAAGAGCCCGATGGCAGAAACGTACATTTTTATTACTGATATTTTGCACCAATTTCCCAGGAAGTGACAATTTTGTTCTCTTGAACACATGCACAAAATTGGAATATGGCATAAAACATTTGCATTTACAACTTTGGATGGAAACACACCTAATGTAACTGGTTTGAATTTAATTGGCATTCTGGTTGACTACCATCCGTATGTTGACGCTCACAGCTACTCAAATGACTTTGCCTTCACTGGTGTATATAACGTTGCACGACATGCTTCATTTGGCATGTATAGCTTCTGTCTCATATTCTATACCATCACTGCTGTCCTATGTTCATATTAACTAGCCCTCTGTGAATTCCTAGAGCTCTTGAAGAACCATTAGTATAATTGAAATGCTAACATATCCCCAACATTGCCTTAAGCAATGCGAGAACTCAAACATTAGATGAACTCTTTTAAAAATCGATAAATGTGTTTGTGTTCTTGCTGAAAAACACTAATGAAGTAAACAATTACTTATATTAGTGAAAATGGGAAGTGCAAATAGAAAGTCCCACTTGACTAACATTAAGAGTCGAACAAGACTGTTTTCTGGTTTGAAGATTTTAATATGTCATACATGGTTAAACTCATGTTTGGGGCATAAGATCACAAAGTAATTGCTTTGTAAATTTCATTGCCATGTGATGGTTCATTAAGACAATCACTTAGCAATTCATAATGCAAACATTTCTAAAACCCCAAACCCAACTGATAGATAGATAGATAGATAGAGAGAGATAGATATATATATATATATATATATATATATATATAGAGAGAGAGAGAGAGAGAGAGAGAGAGAGAGAGAGAGAGGTTTAAGGGGAAGTATTTATTCGTATTTTAAGATGGAGAGATTGGGAATTAAATCCCTTGGAAAATTACAGTCCTCAGAAATTTTTTTTTGTTTGCATGTCCCCTTAAAGTGCATACCCACATTCAAAATGTTTTCATAGCCGCAGGATTACTGGGACACTTTGATGTTTAATATAAATGGTTTGGTTAAAGTACCTCATGCAAAATAGAAGAAATCTAGTTCAAGTCTCTTTCCCCTTCTTCTCCACCATTTGGTCACTGGATTCCTAAGTCTACATCAAGATTAATTTAGGAAACCGTTTACACACATATATGTTAACATTTGATTGCACTTGCTTTAAATACACTCTTAGGGCCTGCTCACATCAAGAACGATAACTATAAAGATAACTATAACAATAACTATGTCAGTGTTGACACCAACAGACGGTAGTGTTCTGTTTATTATAAGCACACAGCTCTCTTCTGCAGCTTTAAATGCTCAAGCTCTTTTGCGTGGATTCTGATTGGCCACCAATGTTTTTATCATTTATCCGCTGAATTTTTTTTTTTTTCTGATTGTTTCTCTGTTTTGATTCTCATCACTCTTGGGAAAAAAAAAGGTTCAGTGGGGTTCTACACAGAACCCTAGGATTCTTGACTTAGTTTTAAAGAAAAGGTTCTATGTAGGAAGAAATGTCTTAAATGATTGTAAAATACTTTCATGTTTAACAGGTTATTATTATTATTTTCTAGTGATAAAGTATGTTTACGTTTAAATTCATGAAATGTAATTGAAATTAAACATTAATCCATACGTCCATAAAATGATCAAATTGTCACGGGTGACTGCAGGTAAACCGATGAAGAATACTGTTCCAACACAAAGTTTTAATGATAATTCAAATAACAGGCAACACACAACCCAAAGGTTACCGAACACTGAATGAAGGAAAGGTACAACTTAAATAGGAACTCAAAGGTAATTAATGACACACAGCTGATTCAAATGAACTCATAATGACAGAAACCATGACAACCAAGGAGTGGCGGGAAAATTAACAATGGGAGCGTACGTTTACACGACATCGATGTGCTAAAAACAGAAACATTTTTTTCTTTGTAAGATGACAACATTATCAAAACGATCCCCGGTTACAAGGATCTGCGAACACAACTAATAATGCTGTATTATGCATGCCAGGCAAGTATTTGGCAATGCACTTGTAAAGAAAGACTCCACGCCAGCGCACATACGGATTCTTTTACTACAGTGTACTCGAGCCGCACATGCCTATAGACAAAAATTGCATAATTTATAATGTTTTTGTCCGTTTTTCATTCTAAGGATGTTAATCTTGATAATACTACTACTTTGTCTTCTGGGTAAATGTAATCTTCACAAAGCCAGACACATTCACTGTAATCCCAATTTTAGAATGTTCTCCTCTGATGTAAAGTCCCGTTTTACTTCCTTTAAGTAAATGTCAAAACCTTAGAACACAAAGGCTTCAAAAACATGCATCATCCTCGGGTCTGTTGTAAGGAACTTTTCATTTTTCGTGATGATAAAATGCTATATTGTGTTGATTTGTACTATTCTTATAACCACTTGCCATGATGTCCATATGCATAAAAAGTCTTCCGTTTTTAGTTGAAAACTGTGTTGTGTAAACGGCCCCTAAAAGTCCATGTTAAAGGGGTCATATAATGCCATTTTTGTACAAGCTAATATGATTCTTTAGGGTCTAAATTAAAAGTTTGTAATATACTTTAATTAAAAATTCTCATTAGTATTGTAAGAAAACAGTTATTTTACCTGGTCAAAAACAGCTCTGTTTTCAGCACGCCGTTTCAGTGCATATCCCTTTAAATGATCATGAGCTGTGCTCACTCCGCCCCTCTGTTCTCTGTTACGTTTGTAACACAATAACCATAACGCGTTGTTCATTATAGACGTGGGATTATGAATTATATTGAGAACGTCGTACATAGAAAACATGCCGTAATGTACCCTGAGTGTAAACCTTAGACTCATTCATCGTGAAGCGTGCAAGCGATTTGCGAAGATATAAATATTAATATAAAGGTTAATAAAACGTTACACTCACTTCAGTTGTTCTAGAGGTTCAGCAGGAACACGAATAGCTGGTACCGATCCTTTATTCAGGAAGCTTCTTAGCAAAACCAGCTTTATACTGACCCTCGTTTATAAAGCAGTCTGCTGAGAAATGATTCGCGCAAACATGAGAGCATTGACGTTGCTCGTGGGGAATATTCCCTTCGAAAACAAAACTCAGTCTTCAGCGGTTCGGATTTGGGAACATTAAAATGACTGCTGTGTTCGTTATTGCACCCAAGAACAGAACACCACAATCGCTTAGACGCCATTCTGCTCATAAACAGTGCTCCAGCATATCAACAATGACCGCGCCGGTCTGCGCAGACTATATTTGACAGCTGGCTCACGAGCGAGGGCGGTTCTGTGTAGAAACCCGGCTGTCAATCAACAATCGCGGGAGGGGCGTCCGACCGTTTGACGTCACACGGTCGAACGGCTCGATTTGAGGCAGGGGAAAACATATAAGGAGATTAAAACAAAAACACTGGATGGATTTTTATCATTATATAATGGTTGTGTACAGGCACTGCCAACACACAATTCAGTACAATCAACTTGAAAAAGTGCATGTACTATTATATGACCCCTTTAACTAAACAAACTGAACCTAATGGTGACCAATGATGGAAACCCCTAAAAGGTTCTCGGCGTTCGTAGATCAACTGGTAGAGACTGTTTTTCAAAGATGGCTTCTGCCTGTATACGCGAAGTTGACTGTATGTATAAAATATCTTCTTATTAAACTGTCTGGACACTGACAAAGTTCTCAATGCTTCGGTTTGAAGGTAGGGACCCTCATTATGCTACCGTGCTAGTGTGGGGCTATTTTGAGCCTTGTTAGTGGTATTAACAAGCTTTTTTTATTTGTCATTACTCCATGCCCAATATACTAGCGTTATACTAGCTTTATAGGCTAAACTGTTTTTAGAGATAAAACTATTTACATTCGATAATCATGAAAACAAATCTCAGATAACGGTTGACTAGGTAACAATGTGTAATTAGACCAAAGGTTCATTTTGCGCCGGAGTTCTCCTTTAATGGTGATCAGCAACCAAATATTGATAATGTAGTTACTGCCTTTTGCCTTGGCATGACTTCTCACTTTTTGCTGACAATACAAAGGCAGAGTACAGTAACTTTAAAATAGTGGTCAAAAGTCAAGTTTGAGCTCAAAATTTTATGTAGATAATTTTCATTAATTAAACATCTAATTGCCAGATTTTCAGTGTCCTACCTATAATTAATTTGGTGGGACAACTAAAAATCTTTAAAGTCATTTTTCTCAGTTCCACACTCTAGCGAGTTAAGGTCTTTTGCCTTTGTAGGGCAGAACTGTCCAAATTTGGTGAGCTCTTGTAAATTGTAGCCTCTTTTTCCTATTTTTAGTGGAGATGAGTGGTACCCGATGGGGTCTTCTGCTGTTGTAGCCCATCCGCCTCAAGGTTGTGCGTGTTGTGGCTTCACAAATGCTTTGCTGCATACCTCGGTTGTAACGAGTGGTTATTTCAGTCAAAGTTGCTCTTCTATCAGCTTGAATCAGTCGGCCCATTCTCCTCTGACCTCTAGCATCAACAAGGCATTTTCGCCCACAGGACTGCCGCATACTGGATGTTTTTCCCTTTTCACACCATTCTTTGTAAACCCTAGAAATGGTTGTGCGTGAAAATCCCAGTAACTGAGCAGATTGTGAAATACTCAGACCAGCCCGTCTGGCACCAACAACCATGCCACGCTCAAAATTGCTTAACTCACCTTTCGTTCCCATTCTGACATTCAGTTTGGAGTTCAGGAGATTGTCTTGACCAGGACCACACCCCTAAATGCATTGAAGCAACTGCCATGTGATTGGTTGATTAGATAATTGCATTAATGAGAAATTGAACAGGTGTTCCTAATAATCCTTTAGGTGAGTGTATATATGTATATATGTAACCTTTTCTTCTAAAAATGTAGAATTAGAACGATTATTAATTACTATATTAATTATTAGTATTTGATTTAAAATACATTTAGCTTATTTTCCTCTCATGAACAATTGTGGCGCTCACTTATTAAAATTTTTCTTATTTTATGTATTTTCTAATTTACTGTATTATTTGTGGTATTGTGATGATGGTCTGGCTGCACACCAGTTCCACACATGGGATTAATAACGTGTCTGTCATTCGGTCAGTCAGCATGAGTTTCCATCGCTTTCAGTTCTTTACAACTTAAACCCATGTAGAGGAATGTTATTTTGTTGAGGAGATCCTCTGCTGTGCTAGTAACATAATGGAGCACAATTATCTGAGGAAGAAAAGCACAGTGGCACTGACAAATGTAGCTTTTCCCATGCATGAAACATTATGCTCCTCCATCAGGGGCTAAATAACCCCTTGTTTATCTGCCTGAGAAAAAGAATAGATTTCCAGGAAACTCTCGTGGTATATGGCACATGGTATATGTTCCATGAAATCTGGGCTGAAGAGCTCCTGACATATTTTGTGAATTTCAATTAGTTGTGGTTGTTGTGAAGGCAGGCATTTGTACCTTGGTTGGCAGCGCTCAAATAGTCGCTAAAGATCTGTTTAAAGAGACCCCGAAGCATTTTAATCAAGTACGATCCACAAAGAACAAAGGCTATATAGTAGTTAGATAATTCAATATGAACTTGTCCACAAATATTTTTAAATCATAGCCACTGTAATGTACCATTTATCAACCCTGCTTTTGTTTGTACTACACCTTTTAAATTGAAAGGGATGGAACAGAAAGCGATGGAAACTCATGCTGACTGACCGAATGACAGACACGTTATTGATCCCATGTATGGAACTGGGGTGCAGCCAGACCATCATCACAATACCAGAACTAATACAGTAAATTAGAAAATACATAAAGCCTATATGAGACAATATGTAATAACTAAGTGACAGCCGCTTTAAAATCAAATACTGAAGTATATTCAAATGAATACATAATCTCTGTAGTCAGTCATTGACTACTCAAAACACAATGGGTCTCATTCATGACACATTCGTAAATATACGAGTAAATATGCGAGTGATATGCGCGTAAAGAGACCTTCCCGAAAACTCTTCTCCTGATTCACAAATACTTCGTAAACGTCAGATGTGATAGTGAAATGTGTGTGTGTGTGTTAATGAATTCCAATCAGTCGTAAATGGGATGCGCGTGCACGTTCATTCTCAATAACCATAAATCTGACTGACAACTATATATGGGCATCATATTATGACATGAATGCGAATAAAAAAAATTCTCAGATGCAGAAATTTAAGTTTTATTATCAGAAGTTCATTCAAAACGCCACATTTTATTTTCAAGCGTACATAGTGGCGTATCGGGTCCTAAAAAAAAGGAAGCTTGGCAGCATAATACAGATGTAGTTAATGGAGTTTCATCTGTTAATCGAACATTCCCAGAAGTGAGAAGAAAATGGTTCGACATTAAGCTTGAGAGCAAAAAACGAATTAGTTCACTTCGGAAAAATAGTATTCAAACTGGAGAAGGACCACCATCGCAGATGCTATTACTGGCTCTCATAATAAGAAAAACCGTATGTAATTACTATATATAATATTTTTTCAAAATGCTGTGCAAATAAGTACCCGATTAAGGTGAATTAAAATGCAGCCTTATTAATGAGCAAAATGTTCGGGTGTTAATCGCACTATTTACGCGTGGCTGGGAGCAGGTGTAGATTTCTTGTGTACCAACTAACATTTGGAAAATACGAACATTTCAATGAATCCGAAAATTTACGCCAGAACCACTTTACACACGATTTACACAAAAATTCGTTCTGCTCGTGTTTCATGAATGAGACCCACTGGGTCAAGAAACATTCGTAAATATACGAGTAAATATGAGAGTGATTTGCACGTACAGAGACCTTCCCGAAAACTCATCTCCTGATTCACAAATACTTCGTAAACGTCAGATGTGATAGTGAAATGTGTGTGTGTGTGTTAATGAATTCCAATCAATCGTAAATGGGATGCGCGTGCATGCTCATTCTCAATTACCATAAATCCCGCCCATATATCCGACTGACAACTATATATGGGCATCATATTATGAAACCAAACGAAGGATTTCAACGTCTTCTCAAAAGCGAATGAAAAAGAAAGATTTCTCAGATGCAGAAATCAACGTTTTATTATCAGAAGTTCATTCAAAACACCACATTTTATTTTCAAGCATAGGTTACATGTATCAGGTCCTAAAAAAAAGCAAGCTTGGCAGCATATTACAGATGCAGTTAATGGAGTTTCATCTGTTAATCAAACAGTCCCAGAATTAAAAGAAAAACCGTATGTGTGGCGGGGGAGGCGTGGTTCAGCGAGGTCTGCGACGAGAGAGAGAGTGGAGAGACGAGCGGCGGTAAGTAGGTCAAGTGTAAAATGACTGACACCTGTGTCTCGTTCCAGTAATCGGCGTGGGGAGACCGTTGGAGAGACTGTTCCTGGACTCCATCCATCAAAGCCTGATACAGTCCGGGGCATTGGATACGGGCCGCATGGTTAAGGTGAGGTGTGTGCACGGGGATATAGTGGAGTACCCCTTAAAAGCCATCACTATTAAATTCAGGGGACAAAATCATTGTGTGGAGGTCGCAGTTAGCCCGCACCTCCGGCATCCGTTAATTTTGGGAACGAATTGGCCAGCTTTTAAACAATTGTTGGGATGTTTAACAACGGATGCCTCTGGGAAGAAAAGGCGGGGAAGGGGGGCGAGCGCTCAGGTTGGAGAGACTGTTCCTGGACCCAGCGGACCTGTTTCAGAGGAACCGAGCGGCTTGGCGAGGTTAAACCTCTCCAGCCGCGATGACTTTCCCCTGGAACAGTCCCAAGATGAGACGCTCAAACATGCGTTTGAACAGGTCCGTTCCATCGATGGGCAGATCCTCCAGCCTGACCGCGCGCTCTCCTATCCTTATTTTGCCATTATTAAAGACAGGTTGTATCGGGTGACCCAAGACACTCAGACAAAAGAAGATATAACCCAATTGTTAGTACCACGGGGCCGTCGGGAAATGCTTTTCCAGACGGCACATTGTAATCCGATGGCGGGGCATCTAGGGATGACAGCGACACGAAATCGTTTAATGACCCGATTCTTCTGGCCGGGCATTCACGAGAACGTACGCAGGTGGTGCGCGTCGTGTCGGGAATGTCGGTTGGTAAATCCACCGGCCGCCCCAAAAGCGCCATTGCGCCCCCTACCTCTTGTGCAGGTCCCCTTCGAGAGAATTGGTATGGACCTCATCAGGCCATTAGAACGATCGGCACGGGGACATCGCTTTGCGTTAGTTATAGTAGACTACGCAACGCGATATCCCGAAGCAGTGGCGCTACGCACTATATCAGCTAAGAGTGTGGCAGACGCCCTGTTTCTTTAATCTCCCGCGTGGGAATCCCGAAAGAGATTCTCACGGATCAAGGCACCGCGTTTATGTCACGCACGTTAAGCGAATTATTGGGCATTAAATCGGTGCGTACCAGTGTCTATCACCCACAAACGGACGGACTGGTCGAACGATTTAATCGCACGTTGAAAACAATGATTCGTAAATTCGTACAAGAGGACGCGAAAAATTGGGACAGGTGGCTGGAACCCCTCTTATTCGCCGTGCAAGGGGTCCCGCAAGCCCCCACGGGGTTTTCCCCCTTCGAGCTTCTTTTTGGACGTCAGCCCCGTGGGGTGTTAGACGTCCTAAAGGAAACTTGGGAGGACGGACGCTCAGATAGCAAAAATGAAATTCAGTATGTCATGGACCTGAGAGCAAAACTCCATACACTGGGGCGGCTCTCTATGGAGAATTTGCTTCAGGCTCAGGACAGGCAAAGCCGGCTGTATAACAGGGGAACTAAGCTTCGAGAGTTTACACCGGGAGATAAAGTGCTCATTTTGCTGCCAACCTCCAGCTCCAAATTGTTAGCGAAGTGGCAAGGACCCTTTGAGGTCACACAGCGGATAGGGGATCTCAATTATGAGGTAATACGAACAGACAGGGGTGATTCACAGCAAATCTACCATCTCAACCTCCTAAAAAAATGGAGTGAGGAGGAGTCAGTGCTGCTTGCGACGGCAGTGAGTGGAGAGGAGTATCTCGGGCCAGAGGCGGTCATCAAAGGGAAATCTCTCGCCCTGGCCCCGGGGGGGGGGGGATCACCTCTCGCCCTCGCAGCTCACTGACATCACAAGGTTGCAAAGAGAGTTTGCCGATGTGTTTTCACCCCTGCCTGGTCGTACTAATCTGATCCAGCACCATATTGAGACAGAGCCGGGCGTGGTAGTTCGCGGCCGGCCATACAGATTGCCTGAACACAAGAAAAAAGTGGTTCAGACGGAATTAGAGGCAATGCTGGAGATGGGAGTAATTGAGGAGTCCCACAGTGACTGGGCAAGCCCGATAGTTTTAGTTCCTAAAACGGACGGCTCGGTACGGTTTTGTGTGGACTATCGCAGGGTGAATGCAGTGTCGAAATTCGACGCTTATCCAATGCCGCGGATTGACGAGCTGCTTGATCGGTTAGGCACGGCTCGCTTTTATTCGACGCTGGACTTAACGAAAGGATATTGGCAGATCCCCTTGTCTCCCATGTCCAAAGAAAAAACAGCCTTCACCACGCCGTTTGGATTACACCAATTTGTAACGCTTCCTTTCGGGTTGTTCGGGGCTCCGACCACGTTTCAGAGTCTCATGGACAGAATTCCACGACCCCATGCTCCATATGCCGCTGCATACTTGGATGATATCATCGTCTACAGTAATGACTGGCAGCGGCATGTGGAGCATTTAAGGGCCGTCCTCGGGGTGCTGAGACAGGCGGGGCTAACGGCCAACCCGAAGAAGTGTGCAGTTGGGCGGGTGGAGGTAAGGTATCTGGGCTTCCAGTTGGGTCATGGGCAGGTGCGTCCCCAAATTGACAAAACAGCAGCAATTGCAACCTGTCCTAGACCTAAGACCAAAAAGGAGGTGAGGCAGTTCCTGGGGCTGGCGGGATATTACAGAAGGTTTATTCCTGACTATTCGGACCTCACCAGCCCGCTGACTGACCTCACTAAAAAGGAGGTACCAGATACGGTCCAGTGGACGGAGCAGTGCCAACAGGCTTTTACCCAGGTTAAGGCTGCTCTGTGTGGTGGCCCGCTCCTGCACTCTCCTAATTTCTCTCTCCCTTTTCTGTTGCAGACTGACGCATCGGACAGGGGGCTGGGCGCTGTCCTGTCCCAGGAGGTGGAGGGGGAGGACCGCCCGGTGCTGTACATTAGTCGTAAGCTCTCGAAGAGAGAGACTAAGTACAGCACCATAGAGAAGGAGTGTTTGGCCATCAGATGGGCGGTCCTCACCCTGCGCTATTACCTCCTGGGGCGGGAGTTCACCCTCTGTTCGGACCACGCGCCCCTGCAGTGGCTCCACCGCATGAAGGACACCAACGCGCGGATCACCCGTTGGTATCTAGCTTTACAGCCTTTTAAGTTCAAGGTGATCCACAGGTCGGGGGCGCAGATGGCTGTGGCAGACTTCCTCTCTAGGAATGGGGGGGGGGCTGCAGGCCGGATTGCTCCCCGACCTGAGTCGGGCGGTGGGGGTATGTGGCGGGGGAGGCGTGGTTCAGCGAGGTCTGCGACGAGAGAGAGAGTGGAGAGACGAGCGGCGGTAAGTAGGTCAAGTGTAAAATGACTGACACCTGTGTCTCATTCCAGTAATTGGCGTGGGGAGACCGTATAAAGCAGACTGAAACCAGCGATCGAGGAGAGAGGAGGGCTGACGGCTCGTGGGAAGTGGAAAGAGGACTTGGTGAAAGACGAACCTGATGAAGTATTTTGAAAATGTGAATGAGATTTATGTTCGACGTGCGCATGTGGCGCCAGAGCTTTGAGTTGTTAAATAAAATACCCACGAGTCTCAGCCAACTAACCCCGGTCTCCTTCCTTCACACACCTTCACACGTAAGGAAGCTTGCGCTTTGGGAAAGATTCATTTTTTCGAGATACTGAAGGCAAAAATTATCCTTAATTTTTTATTCATTGTCAACGCAGAGCAGCAGCTACCAGACCTAGAGCAGGCTGTCTAGCGTGCTCATAGGCTGCCCTGCGGGAACTGCAGCAGCCTACCAGTGAGCCCGACGTGACGTCACGTCCAATGAAGGGCGCTCGTGCCCTCACAGCGTCTTAGCCGGCCAGAATGGGCGTGGCTTGGAGTATATAAGCGGGGCTCGGAGGCTGATTCTCTGGTTTTCATCGACTGAAGCGAAGTCGCTCGTGGCGCGAGCACGGCAGGTTACGCAGTACTCGTTCCCTCTTCTAGAGAGAACCGAGGTTACGTTAGGTAACCGATACGTTCTCTTACGAGAGGTTCTCTCGTATTGCGTAAGTTAGCTTACGCTACGGGAACCCCTTGTCAACGCCGTGCGCGCCAAGCATCCACAAATGAGTCCCAGTGTTTCCGGGGAGCCCACATAAGTGGGAAAATAAAGGTGGCCAGCAGATCGCGGGCCAGCACTTGTACATAAGCACTAATAGGGAATACAGAGCGGCGCTGCCGGCCTGTATAGGCATACAGCACATACCATAGTGCGGCTCAACCAGAAGAGCAGAGATATGTGAGAGTAGCCTGCGCACGATATAACTGGACAGAACATACATCTCACTTACACAGATTGAAGTTTTGCCTGCAGAGCGGGAACTTCTAGGTTATAAAACCTGACGAAGGTGAACAGCGAGGCCCAGCCCGCCGCCACACATATGTTGTGAATAGAAATCCCGCTGAACCATGCCCACGACGAGGCCATGCCTCTGGTGGAATGAGCCCTGACGCCCAGAGGGTATTGCAGACCTTTTGACGCATAAGCGGCCACAATAGCGTCCACAATCCATCTGGACAGGCTTTGTTTCGAGGCGGCGAGACCCTTGGTGCGCCCACCAAACGAAACGAAAAGCTGCTCCGAGCGATTGAAAAGGGCGGAGCGCGCAGTGTAAATCCTCAGCGCCCTGACTGGGCAGAGGAGATTAACATCACTCTCGCTATCGGATGAGGGCAGAGCCGATAGAGAAATGACCTGTGCTCTGAAAGGAGTGCCAATCACTTTAGGAACATAGCCGTGTCTGGGTTTGAGGATGACTTTTGAGTCATTTGGCCCAAACTCAAGACACACAGCGCTGATGGACAGCGCGTGTAAATCTCCCACACGTTTAACTGATGACAGAGCGGTCAGAAAAACGTTTTTGAGCGACAGGTACTTCAATTCCACGGAATCTAGTCGTTCAAAGGGAAAAGCTTTCAGGGCCTCGAGGACCAAAGAAAGATCCCACATAGGAACCGAAGGGGGGCGCGGAGGGTTCATCCTTCTAGCTCCTCTGAGGAAGCGGATGACCAGCTAGTTTTTTCCCAGCGACCGGCCGCGGGTCGACTCAGCGAACCCAGCGACGGCCGCCACGTAAACTTTGAGCGTGGATGGGGACCTTCCCTTATCCAACAGGTCCTTTAGGAAACTGAGCAGTCGCGATACCCCACATGTCCGTGGGTCCAGATTTTTGTCGGTGCACCATTCAGAAAACACAGACCATTTAGACGCGTAAAGCTTCCTAGTAGAGGGAGCTCTAGACTGCGTGATCGTGTTCATCACTCCTTCGGGCAGGGTAACGGGTACCCATTGATCAACCATACGTGCAGAGACCAGCGCTCTGGATGGGGATGCCAGATCAAACCGCGAGCTTGAGAGTGGAGATCTGTTCTCACCGGAATCGGCCACGGGGCTGTACGTGACAGCCGTGTCAGCTCCGGGAACCAAGTCTGATTCTCCCAACATGGGGCTATGAGGAGCACCGAGTGGCGCGTTTCCCTGATCCTCTTGATTACCTGTGGTAACAGAGAAATCGGATGGAAGGCATACAGCGGGTGGCTGGGCTAGATTTGGGCCAGCGCGTCCTCGCTCTTTGAAAAAAACATCCGGCAGTGAGCGTTGTCTTTTGACGCAAATAGGTCGACTTCCGCTTTGCCGAATAGACACCATAATATCTGGACTGTTTGGGGATGCAGATACTATTCCCCTGGGGGGACGTTGTCCCTGGATAGTTTGTCTGGGCCGTCGTTCAAGTGGCCTGGCACATGCGCAGCTCTCAGCGAGCGCAGGTGACGCTGAGACCATATGAGGAGGCGTTCTGTGAAATTGCAGAGATTTCTGGATCTGACGGTTCACATAGGATACCACTGACATGTTGTCTGATCGGACTAGAACATGGTGGTCCTGTATGAACGGGAGGAAGCGCTTCAGCGCGTTCTCGACCGCCATCATTTCCAGACAGTTTATGTGAAGGAGCCTCTCCTGGTCTGACCACAGGCCAAAGACCGGTCTGCCCTCGAAGAGAGCGCCCCAACCTGAGTTGGACGCATCTGTCGAGATGGCCTTTCGATATGAGACAGCTCCCATCATCACTCCCCTCTGATACCAGTCGGCCGCTAACCAGGGCTGCAGAGCCGTTATACAGGTCTGAGTCTCGCGGCCGGAGGCCCAAGCTCGGCAAGACGCTCGAGCGTTCAGCCAGTGTTGAAGCGGGCGCATGCGCAGTAAGCCCAGCTGAAGCACTGCTGCAGCTGAGGCCATACAGCCCAGCATCCTCTGGAATGTTTTCAGAGGGACGCTGGTGCCCTTCTGGAAAGACGCGGCTAGATGTCGAACACGGCGCGCGCGCTGTGTCGATAAACGAGCCGTCATGGCCACAGAGTCCAGTTCTATTCCTAGAAAGGAAATCGACTGACTGGGCAGTAATGAGCTCTTGGTCCAGTTGACCGTGAGACCCAATGTTTCCAGGTGACTGAGGAGCATAGTTTTGTGAGATAGCAGTTCTATCTCTGACTGCGCCAAGATCAGCCAGTCGTCCTGATAGTTCATAATTCGCAAACCCTGATTTCTCAAGGGGTGAGAGCCGCGTCCATGCACTTCGTAAAAGTACGGGGTGCTAGAGACAGGCCGAACGGCAGGACGGTGTATTGATAAACCTGACCGTCGAAGGCGAATCTCAAGAATGGCCTGTGACGCGAGGATTTTCCTGGTTGTAAGCATTTTGAACGGTCTTTTCATAAGCACTTTGTTCAAATGTCTCAGATCTAAGATAGGTCTGAGGGCTCCGTCCTTCTTGGGTACGAGAAAATAACGGCTGTAAAAGCCTGACTCGGTCAGAGAAGGCGGTACCAGCTCTATAGCCCCTTTGCACAGCAGCTTCGCTATTTCTGCGCGGAGTAGATGTGCTACATCCGCGTTCACAGTTGTTATGGTCCGCGCTTGACAGTGCGGGGGACGGCGAGTGAACTGTAGTGAATAGCCATGCCGTATAGTGCTCAGCACCCATTCTGAAACCCCATGGAATAGCTTCCCATGCTTTTATATGTGCAGCTAGGGGGGCGAATGGACTCCGGGATCTGATCGCTCTTGGTGCTTGAAAGCAGCAGCTCGCTGACAGCCGTAACAGGCTGAGACGTGTGTGGCATCCCGATTACCGTGAATGGGGAGCGCGCTTTTACCACTTTGTGATGCGTGACCTGGGCTTTGGGCAACGTGTCTATTAGTAAGTGTGAGCATGTTTGTGCGGGCACGAGACTTACATATGAGTTTGACGCCCTGATCTCCTTTGATGGGGAGCGTTTTATGATCGCCCTGTGTTTTATATACAACACTCGAGCAGCTTTTGACTGCTTTATGAGAGTGGGCTATGTGAGTGACACGGGAAGTGTTGTGCTTGTGTGTAGGGGTGAACACTGGGGCGTGGGCACTTTCTCTACACTTAAAACACCGTCGGCGTGAGCCGGATAACCAGAAAATATGCTCTTTTTTAGATTTGAAAAAACGGCGTTTGTGCGCAGGCGAGAAGGTTGTATTACCGGCTCGTTGGCTGCTAAATGAACCACTGCAGTAGCCTGTGAGAAGGGGACTGACAGGGAGATGAACTTTGACAGCGGTCCGGCCGCAGCGGGACTCAACCGTCTCTTTCTTTCTCTTACAGCTGCTAGGAGGGTTTCGCGTGCTCGGGTTTCAGCGCGATCTTCGGCTGAGGCCCTCTGGGGGGCGGCGGTTGTTGACGGCTGTCCAAGCGGGACCTAGGGCAGCCGCCCTGACGTCGCTGCGAAGGCTGGCTAGGCTGTGTGGGACGCTGAGTGGGGGCTCGTGCAGGCGGCTGGTCACGTGAGCGGCCTGTAGAGGATCTCGACCGTCGAGGCAGAAAGAGGTTAATGGCCTGCGTGGTCTTTTGCACCTCAGAGAAACGGTTGACGGTCCCGCCGACCGCTGGGCCGCTGGGTCAAGTCTGTTAGGTGCGGGCTCCTTCGGCGGCAACTACTCGAGCCCGAGTCGATTGACAGCCTGGGAAAGGAGGCGCATGAGCTCGGCATCCCCCCAGGCGTGGGTCCGGCCCGATTCTTCTTTGCAAACTCTCTGCAAATTCTCTTCAAATTCGTGCAAATCCGCCCTACCGTACTATTCTTACTGTAGTTACTAAAATCGCTACAGAAATAGAAAGCTGAAACCGGCAAAGTCAGTGTATTCTCCACCCTTTGGCTTCAAATCCCTGAGCCCTGGAACCAACTTTGGGTTCTGCATTGCCTCTGCCTTCAAGCGGATGTTTGCACGTGGAATACCATCCCTGTGGAAGCTGTGGATTACCTTGGCTTGTGTCGCTGTCTTTCACCGGTACTCGCCTGGATATCGGCTAGCCGCTAACACATCAGCATCATGTTGTGGTCCGACGCCTCGATGCAACATCTCCGAGCTCTCAATGGCAGGGGCCGAGCTCCCCTGCAGCAACTGGATCTTCCGTACCGACCTCGATATATCCATAGGGGATCAAGGCGCCGGTTTGTTGTGACTAAATCCGGTGACCACAGCTCCATTCCATCCCTCTGGTCGGCATCGCGTCCCGCTGCGAAATTGACACGTCACCGTTTGCGTCATCAGAGTACCGCCACTCCTAGCATAGATAATGCTGGGTGTAAACGGTGCACTGTAAAACCTGGAGTGGATCGCAGGGTTCTCCGCCCTATAAATAAACTGGATTTCAGAGCTCAAATGACATTTGAACTGCTGAATGTGCAGTCCCTGTCAAACAAATCTGGATTTATATACGACTATATCCTGGATAAGGGGATAGACATTCTCTGTCTTACAGAGACATGGCAGCAGCCTGGAATATACTCATCCCTAAATGAGGCCTGCCCACCCGGGTACAAATATCTCGATAAGGCTCATACAACTGGCCGTGGTGGGGGCCTAGCTGTTTTACATCGCAGCAACATTGAATTATCCCTCGTGTCTGTACCCAGTACTGGCTCATTTGAAAGCCTGGTTTTCAGTTGCAAAAAAGCTTTTTCAGCAAAAATAGCCCTTGTCTATCGCCCTCCCAAACCACAACCAACTTTCATCTCTGACATTCATGATTTTCTAATCTCCCTCTGCACAGCGCACTCAAATATTCTGGTTATTGGTGATTTCAACATACACCCTGGACTCCCATATAACTGTAAACTGGCCTCAAATTTCAAGCAAACCCTGTATTGTCTTAACCTTCAACAGTTTGTGGATGCCCCCACACACAATAGGGGGCATACACTCGACCTTGTCATTACAGACTCCCTCTCAGTTTCAGGCCTTCAGGTGTATGACGTGGGTGTCTCCTATCACCTGGCGGTTACATTTGAAGTCCCACTATAAGTTCCTCCCACCAAACCAAAACGCCATATGACCTTCAGGAACATCAAGAACTTGGACGCCACCTCCCTCAGTCAATATCTCCAGCATCTCTCCCCCTTCCTAACTCATCAGCTGACGATTTAATGGACTACTACAACACCAGCCTCACCTCTATTCTGGATTGTATTGCTCCATTAAAAACCCGGACAGTCACGTTTACCCGCTCTGCCCCCTGGTTTACAAACGATCTGAGAGGGATGAAGAGGTCTGGTCGTGTCCTGGAGCGTGCCTGTAAAACATCTGACCTGACGGTGAATAAGTTGGCCTACCGGGAACATCGTAGGGCTTATGCCAAAGCACTCTCCAGGGCTAGATCAGAACATTACTCAACACTTATAAACAACGACCCAGGTAACTCCAAAAAACTGTTCTCCACAATAAATCACATCATCAAACCACAGATCTCCCCATTCTATAGTCCAACCGATATAAATTGCAACAGGTTTCTTGATTTTTTCACATCAAAAATAGACAATATTCGCTCCTCATTTCCACTTCTAAATAGCACCTCACTAGACCTGCCCGCAACACCGATTCCTCAAACCCTATCAAAACTGTCGTCCACAACGCAGCAGGAGGTCGAAAACATTATTCGTAAATCCAAAATATCCACTTGCCGCCTTGATCTCTTCCCATCTCCTCTGCTTAAAACTCACACTAACTCTATCAGTTCCCTCATAACTAAAATAATAAACATGTCCGTAGAGACGGGCTATGTTCCCACCTCCCTCAAAATTGCTCTCATCAAACCCCTCCTCAAAAAACCCACCCTGGACCCCACACTTCTGTCGAATTACAGACCAATTTCAAATCTCCCATTCATCTCCAAACTTCTGGAAAAAGTTTCCACCCAGCTCTATAATCATCTCAAATCCAACAGGTGTGATGAACGGGTCGGATACAATTGCAAGTAAAAGTTGTTTATTCCAGTAGGTCAGATAAATCACAGAAACACAGGTTGGGGACAAACACTCAGATGTAACTGTGACATAGGGACATCGATGGGCAACCCGGAGACTCGTGGTGATGAAATCGATGTGCTCAGGAACCAGGAAACAATAAACAATCCAGACTGGGAATAACAACGAAGATCCACGAAGACTGGAACACACGAGGAGAAGCAGAGAGCCACACAGGAACAGGACACGACACCGGGGAATCCACAACGATCTGACAACATGAGATGGGAATTACTGAACATATAAACCATAGAAAGTTTTTGGCTCCAGGATGAAGGATTCTTGGCTACCATACATCGTAACATTCTCTCCAAATCCTGGTTGGCTCGCTCAGATTGACCATTGCTCTGGGGATGATAACCCGAAGACAGACTGACCGTAGCTCCCAATAACCTACAAAACTCTCGCCAAAATTTTGACACAAATTGAGAACCCCTGTCAGACACCACGTCCTTCGGGAGGCCATGTAACCGAAAGACGTGATCAATGACCGTGACCGCTGTCTCCTTGGCTGAAGGTAATTTGGGCAAGGGAATGAAATGTGCCGCCTTCGAGAACCGGTCCACTACGGTCAAAACAACTGTCATGCCCTTAGAGGGTGGGAGGGCGGTAATAAAATCTAGTGCGATGTGGGACCAGGGTCTCGAAGGGACAGACAGCGGTCGGAGCAACCCATCAGGAGAACGGTTAGACATCTTGCTCGTGGCGCAAACCGAGCAAGCCAAAACAAAATCGTGAACATCACGAGCCATTAACGGCCACCAGAATTGTTGCTTTATCAAACCGTTGGTACGATTTACTCCTGGATGACAAGCCACGTTGGAGCAACGACCCCATCGAATTACGTCGGACCGTAACCCCTCTGGGACAAACAAACGACCCAATGGGCCCTTCTAATGTTACCCCTTCTAAGGCTGTCTTGACCTTCGATTCGACCTCCCATGTGAGTGTGGAGATAACTACTTTCTCCGGTAAAATGCACTCGGGAGTAACCGGGCGTGCGGATGGATCAAAAATACAAGATAAAGCATCGGGTTTGATGTTCTTGGAACCCGGGCGGTACGAGAGAACAAAATCAACTATCCGAAAAAAAGCGCCCATCAAACCTGCCTGGAGTTGAGTCTTTTAGCAGTTCTAATATATTCAAGGTTCTTATGATCGGTCCAAACGATAAAGGGTACCCCTGAACCCTCTAGCCAATGTCGCCACTCCTCCAATGCCAGTTTGACCGCCAACAACTCTCTGTTACCAATGTCATAATTACGTTCGGCAGGAGACAAGCGATGGGAAAAAACGCGCAGGGATGCATCTTGTCGTCTGAGGACGCGCGCTGGGAAAGAACTGCTCCTACCCCCACCTCTGACGCGTCGACCTCCATCACGAACTGACGTGTGGAATCAGGGGTGACAAGAATGGGGGCCGAAATAAACCGACTCTTGAGGTTGACGAATACAGCTTCCGCCGTATGGGACCACCTGAACGCAGTTCTGGGGGAGGTCAAGGCAGTCAGAGGCACGGCTAGTTGGCTAAAATTGCAAATAAATCGCCTATAGAAATTGGCGAACCCCAGAAACCCCTGTATGGCCTTACGGGAATCTGGACTTGGCCAATCCATCACCGCCTTAACCTTGTCAGGATCCATGCGCATTCCGTCAGAGGAGATGATGTACCCTAGGAAGGAAACAGACTGTGCATGAAAATCGCATTTCTCTGCCTTGACAAAAAGCCCGTTCTCTAACAACCTCTGAAGCACTCGCCTGACATGTTGAACGTGTTCCTGGAGAGATGAAGAAAAAATCGAACGGGCGGTGTGGGCGGCACAGTGGGAGCACGTAGATGTTGAAGCTGTTGGGTGAGCTCGGACACCTGTGCCACGAGTGCTTGAACCGCACGACCTGTGTTCACGATCTCTTCTCCTTGTTGATCCATTCTTGTCGCGCTGTGTGAGACGAATTCGCTCAAACTGGCCGAGCTTGCTGCATGCATGTTTGGTCAGATCGTTCTGTGATGAACGGGTCGGATACAATTGCAAGTAAAAGTTGTTTATTCCAGTAGGTCAGATAAATCACAGAAACACAGGTTGGGGACAAACACTCAGATGTAACTGTGACACAGGGACGTCGATGGGCATCCCGGAGACTCGTGGTGATGAAATCGATGTGCTCAGGCACCAGGAAACAATAAACAATCCAGACTGGATTCTTTCCTCTATCTCTAGGTCCCAAGATGGCACGAATGTTTGGTGAGCGACACTATGCCTTGCCACCCTGGTCCCCCTCTCCTATCGCCAGTGGGCAGCAGCGTGTGGTTCAAGGACGCCATGCCTTCTCACGCACGCCCTGCCCGACCGTGGAGCCAGGTAAGTGTTGTACCGCACACTCAGGCCCCACTTCGGGATGCTATGCCTCCCGAGTTGGATCCTTGTGCCCCACTTCGCTGCTCCACTGCGGGTACATCTGTGGTCCTTCTGGTCCCACTTCTACGGTCTCTGGGGGCCTGGCTAATGCTTCCCAGCCCATCTCGCTGGCTCATTCAGACCATCAGACTCGGCAATGCAATTCAATTCACCCGGCGCCCCTCAACTACCTCGATGACTTGCTCATTCTGGCCCAGTCACGAGAGCAGTTGTGCGAACACAGGGACATGGCGCTCAGACACCTCAGCCAGCTGGGGCTTCGGGTCAACTTGGAAAAGAGCAAACTCTCCCCCGTGAAGAGGATCTCTTTTCTCGGTACGGAGTTGAACTCGGTCAACCTAACAGCACGCCTCACAGACGAACGTGTTCGCTCAGTGTTAAACTGCTTGAACTGTTGTGTCATCCTCTGCATGTGTACTAATCTTGTTTAAACTATGTACTATGAATATTGTCGGTTCATATGCCAAATAACTTGTGATTTGCTAAATTAATAAGCTTAAATGTAAGCTAACTAAAAGACTGAAAAGTAAGTTGAAAGTTCCCAGAAAGCAATAGCCGTCATTTCACCGTCTAGATTAACTATAGACCCGATATAGTCCGGCTATGAGTAACACACTTCTAGCCAAAATAACCTTGAATTTGGTTACATTTGGTTGAGTTTTGCCAAAATAACTTGCGAGATGTATATTACATCATGTAAGCAAAGTAAACAGTGATTACAAAGTGTATGGTTTCATGTTGTAGATGTCTATTCAATTTTCACTGACAGCCCAAATTTGCCCTTGTTTTAGCCTAGACTTCAGGGCTGTGTTTGGACGGCTATTAGACGTCTTTTAAACACAAAATTGCTTGCTGGGTTCTATCCTTGGAGAAAAAAAATCTATACACAATACAAGATAACACTATACTTCTGTCCGATATACTTCAGCAGAACAAAACTACTTGTCTTTGGTTGAAGTGGTGGTGGTAATGATCTTGTTCTATTTCTCCATCACTCTCAACATCTCAAGAACTGTTGTTCAGAGAAAAAGAGCTATTTCTGGCCGGTACATCGACTGAGGGTAAAATGCATTTTATTCTCCACAGAAATAATGGTCCAACAATACTAGTAGGTTACTTACAACTGTTGTTGCAGCCTTTCCATCTTTGAAAAGGAATTTGTTTGCTATAAATAAACATTTTGATTGTTTATCCTGTGGATTGGTCATTTTGTTGCATAGAAACTTTCTGTTATGCCAGGGAATAGATCTTCTAGTGGAAGGATGGCACTTACTGAATTTAAAAATGCTTAAAATAATGTTTGAATGAACATTTGTATCCTTAATATTTTCATTTGTAGCAACTGTTTTATAAAAGAAAATCAGATCAAACAGATCTGTGTATTAAAACAGTTGCCACGGCAAATGACGCTTCTAATGGCTGCTTCAGTGATTTGATGACTTAACCAATCAGCGATTGACTTTGTTTTATTTAGAAAGCGAGACTTATTCCACCCTATTGTGCAGCCTTATACTGTTCCATGTATTATGTTTTTTGAGGCCACATCGTTCCCCATGTGAAAGACCATGTCATGCGGGAGATATATTGATGTGTGCATGCATTGTGGAAGCCCACAGTGCAGAGCGAATATTATTTGAAAAGAATTTTGGCTTTAATATTTGTATTGGGTGGTTACCATTAAGCAATAAGGAACTTGATGCATGCTATTTGTATTGTGAATATAGTCATGGCTGGAGGGGTTGCAGGCACGGCCTCTCAGACCTTATTGATTTTTTTTTACGGACACAATCAACCAATTCTCAAACTTATTGAAGTTGTACCATTAAAACCACCTATAAAACATTTGCAACCACTTCTGCAATGACACACCAACACGGGAAAAGCGAGTTGGTAAGTACACTTGGTCTCAGTCAGTTGGCAAGGTGAAGGTGAGTATGCAGGTAAGCAGGGGTTAAATTGGGATTTATTATGTGGGGGTGCTCTCCCTAGGGGGGTCCGGGGGCATGCCCCCCCGTTAATTTTTTTTTTTTAAATAAACCATTAAATACCACTTTCTGGAGAGTTTTGTGCAAAGAAATGGAGAAATTGAGTATTACATGATATGTGAAAAATTGCAAGGTTAAGAGCATTTACTTTGCAACAGGTATTAGGACATTTAGCATTTATATTACTGTTAATCAGTCATCACTTGATTACACGTTGTATTACCTTGTTATGATATAGTGACCCATACAATGTGCCAAACATAATGTGCCACATGGAGAGACAGTGCAGCATTATGACAGTAGCAACAGCTGAGAAGATTTGGGTCTGTGGTGACCAGGTCCACCTCATACAAACTTCCTTCTCCCATTCTCTCTCTTTACTACGACAACACACACACACACACATAAAAAGGCTTGATTTCTGGCTCCAGTGGTTGCCTCATTACACAACCCACGTAAAGTTGATAATTCCGCGAATAACTGCAATTGCAAATACAAATATGCTGACGGAATAAATTGCTAGTTTATTTTAAGTAGCCAGCTAACGTTAAATTAGCAGTTCTCTTGGCAGTTTGCTGATAATCCGGTATCTGAAGTAAAATGCTCAAAACATCTCCTGAGAAAAATCACATGGTCAACCTAGTCCTGGTTATTTAATTTTGATTTAGTCTTATTTTCCTTACCTTGTCATTTAAGGCCAGGGCACTTTTTTGACATTTATGGAACATCCACATCCCGCGCAACCACGGTCTCCCAGGAACATTCATTATTGCTGTGTACATTTATCCGTGTCAGATGCGCATGCGCGAGCGATGCGCGAGCGGTGCGCGATCATGGTCGACTGACAACGAGATTAAGCAGCTGAACAAAAATACGGCTGTGTTCCGATTGTTCTCATCTCAGCTCCGCCGAGACAAAATAGACATGCCATTTCAAAAATCTTTCATTTATTGTCAGAAATATGTTTTCAAAAGCATCACTTTCATCAAATTGTATGTGACATAATTTCCAGTAGGCAACTGACTGCAAACGAACAGGCTTATGTGCCGGGGCTGAGCCCCGGAGAGCCCCGGCCCAATTTAACCACTGCAGGTAAGTATTAAAACTGACTTCATATCTCCATATCTTTTTAAAAAAACAGGGAACATAAACTTCAATCCATACTTTAAGCTTGAAACTTCCATAAACAGAATTGTAAGCAAGTATATCCAAGCCATACACACAGGTAACTTTCACATCCAACTCAGAACATCCCAAAAGCAAGTTAACAGGCTATTCAGATAATCACAGGTCATAAAAGAGTCTCTAATCTGGCCAATCGTGGATAAACAATAGAGTAACACACAGATCAATTCTTTCCACAGAAGCATCACTTATCTTGAACATAGTGAGCAGATCATGGATAAACTGGTAAGTAGACACGGGTAAGTACAGTTCTACCAAAAAGACTCTGGAGGATTCTTGTATGAAATTGATTTTATTTTATAAATTAATTTACAGACAATAAAAATAAAAGTAAACCATCAACGAGCTCCGTCTCACAGTTCTTTGGCGTAGGCCCAGTCCTCCGTCCATGTTTGGAAGTTAAGTGGTAGGTCCTGCCTTAAGATAGAGGCGGGTGCGGAGCCTACCCCCGAACAAGTGGACGGGAGCCATCCTGGTGGTGGGGAGGATGGAGGGGAACTTCGTTACGACACCTACAGGCAACAAAATAGGAGGGTAAGATCAGTCTTTTTATATTTGATATCAAGCTGTGATTGGCTGCGCGAAATTATGAATTAATGACGTGGCAGTGGAGTCTTTCTGATAGAACTTACACTTACGCTTTCATTTCCTTTGAAGCAGCGCAAATGGTGAATCTTTCTTCTTCTTCTGTTGTTTAAATTGGAGTTGACAAATGGTGAATCCTATAGTGATACAACAATGCCAGCCGCTGACTGAGAGCAAGTGTGGGGTCCAAACCAGGTGCTGATGAGCTGCAGGTGAACATGATTAGGATGATTAGCTGTGTCTGAAGTCGCCCCATTTACCCTCATTCACTATTCCCTACATTACTCCACTAATATAGTTCCCCAGGGAGTAAATGAAAACGAGTGAATGAATTTGGACACTGAGTGCTTCAGAAGTGATGCCGCTTTTGAATAGTTTGTTCTTGCTGTTTAATAATCATTTGAAACTTAGTAAATTAGCATCTCCAGTAGTAATGAAACGATTTATCTTGAACTCTGTCATGAAAACTATGTATAAACCTTAATTACACAATTCAAAACTCAAATAAAAAGGAATTTATACATGTATTACGCTGTAGCCACATAGGACCAGTGGTTTGGGAAATTGGAAATTTATTAGGCACACGATCCTCACAGAGCATTATGGGTATTCTCTAGCCGATGAGCGGACATCAGTTGTACACTCGTTATTGCGGTGCATTGTGTAATTGAATGAGTGCACTCGTTAACGTCCACTATAGTTTCGTACACCACTACAAATAGTTGTTACCTCAAATAGTGCCCTATCCAGGGGTTCAGGTGATATTATATTCACCCAATACATCCTTGCAACAACACAGTAACATGCTAAAAAGTACATATAAAAGTATTAATTTAGCTTTTAAAAAAGTTCTTTCCCTCATGTTATACTTTACTATTTCAGTATCTCTATGTCAGCGTGTGGCTTATTATCTCCAAGTTGAGGCATTAGCATTGTCGGAGTCACCAATGATTGTGTCAAAGTCAAGGAGAACAAGCTCAGTCACAGAACCTGACTGAAAGGAAGGGAAATCTCCCACTGTACAAGGCACTGAAGTGTCAATAGATTTTTTTTGGTCCCTTTGATTGTAGATAATTACCTCAGTGATTTGAGTGTGGGCAGCAGGGGCCGGCTGAAGGGCCATTACCACCCGCTGCCTTTCACCGTTCCCTAGGAGAGAACAAAGAAACCATGACCACAGTCAACCCAACCCCAGTGTAAGGATGAGTGATGTGAAATCATTTTCCCTCATCACCTGCCGGGAGGTCTAAGATGATGGGCAATGGGAGCCTGATTGGACCTTCAATAACATTATGCTGGTCAACAGAATCATGTCCATGCCTGGTCTCAGACTCAGCTCATAAATAACGATATGCACCTGTCAAAGATTATGGGCCCTATCATACACCCGCCAGGTGCGACGCAAGTGTGTTTTGCTAGTTTCAGACTGATGCAGTTGTCATTTTCACGTCCTGTGCCACGTTGTTTAAATAGCAAATGCATTTGAGCCCATCTGTGCACCCATGGGCTGCTGGTCTGAAAACCACGTGTGTGTTCAGGGTCATTGATGGGCCGTTGCTATTTTGAGCAACTGAAATAGACTGAGCCATTGACCAACAAAACCTAGTCTAAAGTCAATGGCGCAGTATTTTATTTTATTTTTTTATTTAAAGAGCGCGTTAGTAACGTGGGCTATAGATGGGTCCACAACATGCTACATTTTGTCCCAGTAGATTGTCTTCTTGCGCTTTAATGTCGCGCACGAGCAGATCCGTTTCCTTGCTAGAAAAGCGTTCAGTTTTTCTGCTTGCAAATTGGTGTGAGCGCAACTGGCTTTTAAAGGGAATGTGAGATGAGACTCTGTTTGTTTTTGTGCACATTACGCCCAAAAGAAACCCATTACTCATTAAGAGAATATGGACAACCATTTTAGACCATGCGGCAGGAGCGTCAACCATTTTTTCCCCATCGTTAAACTAGCAAAAGTGGATTTGGACACGCACTAAGTGCACTTGCGCCGTGCGCTTTAGACCATGTGCTTAGATCGTTAAAATAGGGCCCTATATGTCCGAGCTGTGTTTAGGTATAAGGTATTAAACCAATGACCCCCTTGCTCTGCAAATTTTGTATGTTTTGTATCTAGAGATGCTCTGGATCGGCGTATACGACAGCGTGTTCCAGGTCCTGCCAATAACCAGCAACTTCGCACAGCCATTGAAGAGGAGTGGACCAACATTCCACAGGCCACAATCAACAACCTTCCCCCAGACCTCCCCACTACAATAAGACTGCACATTTTATAGTGGACTTTTATTGTGGCCAGCCTAAGGCACACCTGTGCAATAATCATACTATCTAATCAGCATCTTGATATGCCACACCTGTGAGGTGGATGGATTATCTCGGCAAAGGAGAAGTGCTCACTAACACATATTTAGACAGATTTGTGAACAATATTTGACAGAAATAGGCCTTTTGTGTACATAGAAAAAGTCTAAGATCTTTGAGTTCAGCTCATGAAAAATGGGGAAAAAAACAAAAGTGTTGCGTTTATAATTTTGTTTAGTGTAGTTCTCCAACAGGTTTTCCCTTACATAATATAACATCATCAGTCTTTTGTGTTTCAGAAACATACAAGACATACTTGCGGTAAAGAACCTTTAAAAGACAACAAGTAGCATTCACTCTTTAGCATTTAGTGCCTTTTATGGTATACAGAGTCCAAAGTCTAAAGAATTCAGTCACAATACCTCTCAGAATCAAGGATTGACTGTGGTGAGACTGTAAGAAGGACTACTCATTGGAAATAATACTGAAATATTACTTGAAATATTTAGACCTTTACTGATCAATGATATTATGATCTATAAAAATAGATGTCAATAGATAAAAAAAAAAATAATCACAATTATAGTATTATTTGAGCAGTGTATCAAGTAATCAATCACAATCAATTACAACCTGTCATTAGCAGAGGTAGTAATGAAGTTCATTTACTCCATTACATTTACTTGAGGAATTTTTGGGGAAATTTGTACTTTTAAGAGTAGATTTAAATGTGGGTACTTTTACTCAAATACATTTCTAGTGAAAAAATACTTAATTACGCTGGGCGATGTTCCTCTCATTACTTTAATGCAATACATGTTAAAAAATGCATAGTTTATTCAAAGTGTACTTATCTGACAGTTACCAATTTGTAGCAGTAAATGAAGAGGTGTCATATCGATCGCGAGTTTAGTATGGCGTACCACAAGGCTCAGTACTAGGACCGTTGCTGTTCACGCTACTACCCTTGGGAGATATCATTAGTAAGCATGGCGTTTGTTTTCGCTGTTACGCTGATTATACTCTGCTCTATATTTCTTCACGGCCAGACGAAACTTGCAAATTCACGAAATTAACGTTTTTTACATTTTTTTTATCGGGAGTAATTTTTCCATTTTTTCTTGTAAACATGGTCATAACAGGCAGAAGATCAGGACAGGCAGCAAACACCAATGGGAATAATACAGGCAAACAAACAGGTTTCTTTCCCGATTGCAGCAACTTCCATTTTTATTACTGATATTTTGGACCAATTTCCCAGGAAGTGATGATTTTTTCTCTTGAACACATATGATGGAAATAATGCAGTGTTATGCGATATTTTGCGCACAAGGTAAATTTGTTTTAGATGGAAATATAGCTATTGAGGATATATGTCTGGATAGCTTACATCTGAAAGCTTTTTGCTACAACAATTGGGCAACATAGCCCATGGATCATTCAAAAACGCATCCCTCTGGGCAAACACCCATTACAAAAAATTCTGAAATCCAGAACCGAAAAGGGAAAGTGACTGTGCCTGTAATAAAACAAATTATTTCAGAAACACATTGGCAGGTCATGTTCTGTTTCTAAGGACTTGAACTGGCCGTTTATATGACACCATTTTCAACTAAAAACGGAAAACATTTTATGTGTTTTTGCCATTCATTTACATGAGAACGGCGTTTTGGGGTCCTGAAAACTGAAACATTTGAAAATGGGTTCAAAAGTGCAAGTTTTTGAAATTTGAAATGAAATTTTATCGTCTCATGCACATGTGTATTATGTGTTCAATCTACAGGCACAGTGTTTCTTTACAAAGTGTCATCGCCAACTACTGGCCTGGCAGCAGAATACAACGTTTTTAGTCGTTTTTACGAATCCGTGTGAATAAATTCTAGTTGAAAAAGTTGAAGTACTAAAATCATTAACTGGAAATGAATAACTAAAACTGAAAAAAATTAAGCGTAAGTAGCAAACAAAAGCACATAATAAAATGATAAAACATTTTACTAAAATTAACATGAAAACTAAAAATATAAAATAAAAGCTACATCAAAATGCTACACGCCTCATTCGTGCAGAATAGCAGAGCGACTTGTTTTATGCTTCAACTGATGGAGGTCTAGCTTTAAATTAGAAATAACAAAGTAAAATGAACTGTGTTAACTTTGTACTGTGGCCTTTTTCAAATGCATTTTGTTCCATAGATATATTTTTTTTTCACTGATGGAAGTTCTATGTGCACAGCATGAAGACATGAATTAATCAAATTTATTGTCGAACTCTATATCTCTATAATTAATTGATTACTTTATTAGACTATATGTTATCCAGTAGATGTGCAATTGAATGGAAAAGACTGACCAGCACATTATTCCACAGAAGAAAGTAAGTTATATGGGTTTGCAATGAAATGAGGGTGTGTGGATGAATAATTTTAATTTTAATTTTTTTTTTTTTTTTTTTTACATTTTTAGGTTAATTAATCCTTTAATAATTCCCAGTCCTCTTTCAGCTACAGTGGTTATAAGAAGCATGACATTTCTGATAAACTAGTTTCTCGTGCAAGATTAAATGTCATTTGTGTTTGTTAGCCTCATGTGACATCTCGCTGTGTGTGCATTGGATAGATGATGTAAGATCTAAAGAGCCATTTGTCCCGCACACAGTCTTCGTTTTCCTCCCCCACTCTTTTAGACATGCTAAGTTGCTCTGCCTCCAGGCAGCCTGTGTCTGGTAGCACTTAATATCCTCTCAGCAAAGAGCCCGATCTCAGCCCAGTTTCACTGAGGTTGACACAAGCTCTTGAATGGCTCTTGTAGCACATGGAATTTGAAAATTCATTGGAAGATTATTGGGGGAAAACAAAAAAGGCAGCTGCTTTTGGCAGGCACGAATTCAATGTCATCCATAGCTCAGTCTCTCGGCCACAGTAGACCAATGAGAGAAGAGCGCTCTCAAGCTGAAAACACAACAATGAGAGGCTTTAGATTGACAGGCCTGATTACAATCAGAGGGTGGAGGGAAAAGGCCCATCTTTGTTTGCAGTCTACATCTGCAGAGCCCAGATAATTTGTAACCAGTATGGAGTACAATTATGCCGTATATATTCACTAGGTCAGGATCGTACACACTAACTCATTTTGTGCCGGTAAAGCATCTTTACCAGAAAAAGGCAGCATGCTATGCTGGGATCTCAACCAGATACTGGCGATGGATTATTTAAGTTTCATATTATCATATGTGTACTATTCATCGTTGGAGACGCTTCTGCGAGCGAATTAAACCAAATCAGACTTTGACTCAAACATATGTGTTTGAAGGCATTTATAGACTAACTGTCACTCACATGTAAACCAGGCATTTCTATCAGATCTATATCCAGTTACAAAATAGAATATGAATGACGACAGTGTAAATGCAATCAGCTCAAAACATAACCCTGAAATATTATGTGTAAAAAAAATGCATGCTAACATTATGTGTAAATTGGCCACAAATCCGGAATTACAGATTTATTTTTGTAAGTTTTACGTCACTTTTACAATAAATTGAAAGATAGAAAATAGCCTGAGTAAATGCAATCAGCTTAAAAATAAAATAATTAAAAAAAAATGTAAACAAAATGCATGCTAATATTATGTGTAAAGTAGCGGCATTACAGAATTATTTTTCTTTTGCCCCAATTTTTACGTAACTTTCACAAGAAATTGAGTATAAAGCCCACACGTCTAAAGAGTAAAATATGTCCTCACCTTTAATCACAAGTGTAGTCTGTCATCTCTTGTGTAGTCTTCACATAATATCCTGAGACGTGACATTTGACTTTAAGTCCCAAACAAAAATAGCATTCCATGATGATTAACCTGGCAGCTCAAAACAGAAGCAGAGCGCAGTCTGACCTACAGAACATTATTATGACATATCTAAAATAAAGTGTTTGTGTAGATTGTTGACAGTACAGTAGTGGACTCTCAACACTTAACTTAAATAAACCACGCATTTTGGGGTGAGGTTGGGTCTTGTGAAGCACAGATACTAAACAGTCAGAAGGGAATTCACTGAGCAGTTGCACCACTTTAGCACATCTATTTATCAACCACACACAATACTGCGTTACCACGATCTGTTAGCACTGAGATTGTGCCATGCTTTCAATAACACCGTGTCCTAAAAAGAGGTATAAGATTACAAGTGATTTGTCTGTCCACACCAGAACAAACGACACGACTATAAACCACAACAGATCAATCAAATATCACAGCCAATCAGAAGAGCTTATGGGCGGAGTCTCTCCGCAAGCGCACTGCGCTCACAACCAAATCAATCAAAAATCACAGCCAATCAGAAGAGCGTGTGGGCAGAGTCTCTCTGCAAGCGCACTGAACTCGCAAAGAAATGTATAAGTACATAATCAAATTCGTAAATATTACACCTTTGTAAAATTATTAAAAATACAAACTGAGTGGACTGAAACTATCTTCTTCACAGAATAAACTTGTTTGTTCACAGTTTGAACATTCTTATGTCCTTTAATTTATTTTCAATATCTGAGGTGAATTATTCATTGTCGCTTTGAGTAGGGCTATAAAGATCACACAAAATGATATTTAAAGCAACACTATGGAACATTTCAACCTTCATAATATATTTCCTAGACCCTTGTGATGGTACATCGACTTACAATAGGTTAAATGACACGTCTGCTATAGCCTGACGTGGTCTGTATCGCTTTTACTCGCACTATGTAACTTCGGGTTTCGGGTAGTAGCCCGGGCACAAAAAGAACTACAAAACTCGACTGCTTTACAGCATACGTCACTTCCCCCACCACTTCCTCAAATTGTCTATGGCAGACATCCCAAGTCTATAGCGTCTGCCTGATGCCCGCAAATTAGTTCAAATCTGCCGGAATCTAGAGTGCGAATGCAAGACAGAACATACTGCGCGCATAACATACATAGCACGAGCACGGCAGAGAGGGAGAGAGCGAGAGACCTTGCGAGTGTGCCTCACGAAAGCTAGTCAACCCGCCACTCCCCCGTCAACAATCCAGTCACCAAGATATACCTCCCTGAAATGACTTCTTGCAGGTTGGGATGTCTGCCATTGTTGATTCCAAAGCCGGTGCTGGATAAACAGCGAGTGTGCGCGTGCGACAGTAGGCTGCGGTAGGATAAATTATTTACGACAGCGGTAATGGACAATTCCGCTTCCAACCTGTAGGGCGACCGCAGAGGAAAAGTTCCTTGGTGTTGCTTTAAACATATTAGACACTTTAAACATTAAATAAAGTAGCCTGGGAAAACCCAGACAACTTCTGGCAAATTTAGATTTGCTCTGAAAGTTAGTCTGGCAAAGAGCTCATTCAAGCCCATTTCTAATCCGTCGAAATCGAGGCACCAATCAGAAACGTTGGGGCGGGCTTTACACGATGACGACAGCGCTGGGATTTTGAAGCAGATTTTGTAGCGTACATTAAAAAAAAGATGGATGCCGCCGTCGAACATCACTCGTTCGAATCAGCTATCGCGTCTGCGATTTGAACGTTTCCTTTTTGTTAAAAACCGAGCAAACAACAACACTCGGAGATGTTTCTCCACCGCTCTGCACACGTCATCTCCTTCATCGCTCTGATTGGGTTTAGGTCTATCCGCGACGTCCGTTGGTGACGCCCCTCTGGAAATGATTTGTCTATGACGCTTTGCCAGACCATAACTCACTTACAACTGAGAATGGTCTGGTTTAAACCAGGCTATAAATAAAGCACATAATACCTGAGATTATCATCATTATACTTTGTATTAGAGCCAGACGATATGACTAAAATATGATCTCGAAATAGTTTTTACATGTTGATCAATATCGATATTTATCATGACATACAATTTGATAATGCAGACAGCTTAAATTTACAGTAAAAAATCTTATATTTCATTAACTGAAAGACTATTAATATAACAGTTCATAACAATTAGTGTCAAATACATATACTTTATAACATATGAACCACATTTCCTGTATCCTTGTTACACCACTAGCATAGTGCATTATTTCTTTGTGTAAATTTAGCCATTCTGCTTTGAGTCCAGTAGCATCTGTTAAAAAATGTATAGTTTATCAATTGGAATTTTAACGAACAGTATTATGCCATTTCGAAATGACCTGCTTCCACATTTCTTCCTTGATCATAATCCATAGGTCTCTTTCCGAAGCCACTTTAAGCCCACTTAAATCAGGTGCATTGCCGTCTCTATATAGTAGTCATACTGTATATGGCATCTCTCTATATATAGGCATGGTCTCTCTCTAATAAAGACATAAACAAAACATTACTTGTGGAAATTAAAATGTAGTGAAGCACAGTATCTAGTCTTTGGAGTTTGGATTACAGCTTGTTGGTTAACAAGGGTTTGGCTGCAGTATTGCAGGGTAACAGTATTTTAAATCTGATCCTGTTTTGGAACTCATCGAGACTTGGTCAGAGAAATAACACAATGCATTTCCATTTAGCAGACACATACCAAGCGACTTAAAAATTAGGAATACAACGAGCGATTCATCATAAATATGATATCATAGCGGTCTGTTTTCAGGTGTGCTTTAGTTTATAGTTTCCTGGTCGATGACGTCACCCGCCTATGACGTCTCGTCACACCATTGGACTGATTATACACGTGCTTCACGACGCGATCACGCAGGGGCGTTCCCACAGCGTCTCGACGCAGCTCTACCTACTACTGCAACTACTACTATTTTCTCTCTATAGCAACTAAAACTTTTTTTGAATAAACTATTCTTTAAATAATGAATTATTCACATTGATTTTTATCTCTATATAGACATTTTCTTTTTGAAGTGGAAATAAATGAGCGTTGACATGTTAAATAAGAATGAATGCACTGGAAGATGTTTTACTACAAACAATCCTGCTTTATCTAAAAATAAACAGCATGGGTTCCCAGGATGATTGTAAACTTTTTTTTGTGTGTGTGGAAAAGAGGGATGCCCAATTTTTTGCTCTTTTTTTTCCCTTTCCTATTTCTTTTTCAAAAAACCTTCAAAGCCGAAGTTGTTCAAAGGGCCGGGGGTTTGGGAGGAGGACCAGACAGGGCTGTTTTTAATTCATCCTTCTTAATTAACAGTCTGGGCAGCAGCTCCCAAACACTGAGGCTTGACTCACTGTTTTCTCTTATTTTCCCTAAACAGAGCAAGGGTTCAGCATGAGAACGAGTGCTGGGAAGAGAGGGTGTTTAACACACTTCCTGATGCATCTCTGCCACCTTTATCCAGTTCCTCTTTTCAACATTTTGCTAGAAGAATCCAAACATACTGTAGTTGTTTCGATTTAAAGGGTTGCTTAACGTTTTTTTTTTTTTTAAGAGAGAATATCAAGTGTTTATGATGTTTTATGGTGTATTCAAATTTGTAGCTCAGTTCTCTTAATTGGTTCTTTTGGTCTGGACCCAAAAAGAAAGTAATGCATTTCACTTTTATTGGCAATTAAAATATTATTATTATTAATTTTTTTTTATCTTTAGGTGTGGTGTTACAGTTTTTCTCAATTGTTTACACACATTTTCTGGTACTTGAGACACAATGACCACAACATGTAAGTCATTCACCAACCCCCTGAACCAATTCTGCTAAACTACAAGCACAATTCCTGCTTTACACTCAAATTGCAGTTCTAAAACACACTTTTTTCAAAACACTACACACAATTCTCTGCTTTTGGCACAATTTTCATGCAGAAAATATCTTGTTTTCACAAGGAACACACTGCCATTCAAATATGCATACTAACTCAGCACAAGGGCAAAAACCTTTCACACAGTTTTCCAATTAGCAATCAGAGCTTTAGCATAAAAGACCATAACTGTATACAGTAAATGTTTCTGTTGTTTTGTATGTAGACCACTGTATGTGCAACTTTGTGTTGGTTGAAATGTACACTGTGTACATTGTTTTTGTGCGAAAAATAAAATACACTCACCTAAAGGATTATTAGGAATACTGGTTGAACTGAATGTCAGAATGGGAAAGAAAGGTGATTTACTGTAAGCAATTTTGAGCGTGCCATGGTTGTTGGTGCCAGACGGGCCGGTCTGAGTATTTCACAATCTGCTCAGTTACTGGGATTTTCACGCACAACCATTTCTAGGGTTTACAAAGAATGGTGTGAAAAGGGAAAAACATCCAGTATGCGGCAGTCCTGTGGGCGAAAATGCCTTGTTGATGCTAGAGGTCAGAGGAGAATGGGCCGATTGATTCAAGCTGATAGAAGAGCAACTTTGAAATAACCACTCGTTACAACCGAGGTATGCAGCAAAGCATTTGTGAAGCCACAACACGCACAACCTTGAGGCGGATGGGCTACAACAGCAGAAGACCCCACCGGGTACCACTCATCTCCACTACAAATAGGAAAAAGAGGCTACAATTTGCAAGAGCTCACCAAAATTGGACAGTTGAAGACTGGAAAAATGTTGCCTGGTCTGATGAGTCTCGATTTCTGTTGAGACATTCAGATGGTAGAGTCAGAATTTGGCGTAAACAGAATGAGAACATGGATCCATCATGCCTTGTTACCACTGTGCAGGCTGGTGGGGGTGGTGTAATGGTGTGGGGGATGTTTTCTTGGCACACTTTAGGCCCCTTAGTGCCAATTGGGCATCGTTTAAATGCCACGGCCTACCTGAGCATTGTTTCTGACCATGTCCATCCCTTTATGGTCACCATGTACCCATCCTCTGATGGCTACTTCCAGCAGGATAATGCACCATGTCACAAAGCTCGAATCATTTCAAATTGGTTTCTTAAACATGACAATGAGTTCACTGTACAAAAATGGCCCCCACAGTCACCAGATCTCCACCCAATAGAGCATCTTTGGGATGTGGTGGAACGGGAGCTTTGTGCCCTGGATGCGCATCCCACAAATCTCCATCAACTGCAAGATGCTATCCTATCAATATGGGCCAAAATTTCTAAAGAATGCTTTCAGCACCTTGTTGAATCAATGCCACGTAGAATTAAGGCAGTTCTGAAGGCGAAAGGGGGTCAAACACAGGATTAGTATGGTGTTCCTAATAATCCTTTAGGTGAGTGTATATTTGTTACCGTGTATTTGTGTGTTCTGAGTATAAAAACAATATTCTCAAATATTTTACAACACACTTATGTATGTACTGTCTGTAGTAAGTGTAACACTGAACAAAAAAAAGGCCTAAGTCATTATGATGAATGGAGAAGAAGTGTTTTCCATTCATCATAGTGTTTTACATTGAGCACATCAGTGTTCAACTGGTTCTTATAAATGTCTATTCATATGATGGTTTGTGTGTGTCATTTGAAAACAAAATACCATTTTGAGAAGAAATAACATTGTTTTGAATGTAAAGTTTCATTTTGCAGGAGAATTGAGGGTTTTTGCCCTTTGTGTGGGTGTTTTTTGATTTGTGTGTAGAGTTCTGAGAATATGAGGCATTCTTTCAGAAAATGTGTGTAAACAATCAAGAAAAACTGTAAAAATGAGCTTGTATCATTTTTCTTTTTGAGTCCAGACCAAAAGAACAAAACTCCAACCTTATGCAGCTTTGAAGTGACTGTTATGAAAGTGTACCAAGAACCATACTAACAATTACAGTTTTTTTTCAACTGCTTACACATTTTTAAAACTTTGCATTTTTTTCAAAACTGCACACACAAAATGCAAAATGCATCACATCTCTTGCAAAATGAAGCACTGCATTCAAAATATCACAAGCACATCTCAAAAGCAAACATTTTACTTACGTTGCAAACACCTTTGCCATAATATTATATTTTTGGATATGACATATATACAGAGTTATTGAAAACCTAAAGTTCTTCTTTCATGAGCTCCTATGTACATTTCTGTTCAAGATTGAAAGTAACTGGCAGAGAGATTTTGAAAAACTCACTGTAAACACAAAAGGAAGATTGAAACCAAACTATTTTTATTTTTTACTGTAAGCATTTGTGGTTGTGAATCCAGTATTACACAATACGAAAAACCTATAACTTGACATTTGGCCTATTTATAAAGCCTATTCTAAAGCCATGATTGGTTGTTGTTCGGTAAAGCAATGAGTGTTTGCACATGTGAGGAGTGTGTGTGAGGAACTGATGAATTACTGTGGCATTTTGATAGGTTGTGTTTGAAAAAGGATATCAAGAGACTCCCTGTTATATTTTTGTGTGTTACATAGCGAATTGTGTGTTGTGATTTGCAAAAAGTGTTTTATGAAATTGAAAACTGAGTCAAAGGTAGTGAATGGTTTTGCAGATTTGTTACGTGTTTCTTGTGTTTGAGGGTCAGGTGTCAGAAATTGTGTGACAAGTAAGGATTTTGTGTGTAAGCAGTTGAAAAAAAAACTGTAACCATTTTTTTCAGCTTCCCCTTTTCCCAGATGTACCATTTAGTTTATTTCCGTTCTTGACACTGTGGCAATAGTGTGTCTAGCTGCTAGTTTAATTGTGCCGTCAGACTGTAATTAGAATAAACGCAGTGCACCGTCTTCTGATGAGAGACGGTTCTGACAGGCATGACTTCACTGGTTCCCGTCGCACATGTCCCATGCTGTGGATACATCAGTCTTCTTCATCAGCTGAGCTTTCACCTGAGATCAGTGCTCAACATCTCAACATCTCACTGATTGGCAGCACTAATTACAGCGAGCCGCCAGCTCTCCATGTTCTCACCAAACCCTGTGCTCTGACCTGACATGCCTTTCCCGTTCAGAGCCTGACTGATGTGTTTAAACATTGATCCGGGCGCTATCTGGAGAGCAGTCTATACTGAAGGTGTAATAGGGACTGTGACCACACATTTGTGGTGATTACTTTCTGGCAAGGATTGCAAAAGTGATTTCATGCAGAATTTTTATTATGTCCATTTATTTGCTTTTTTAGGATATTATCTTTCATGTAGTGTGTAATAGATCTTTTTGTGAATGTAAAAGGTCTGCAAAGTTTCAAACTGTAAAGTTCTTTTCTCCTAAAAGAAAGAATAAATTCTGAACTGCCTGAAATGAGTCGTCAGCAATTTCAGTCTCACTTCCATAAATTTGCATAATGCCCACATCTGGTCTTGATTGGCTGAGCAGCGTCTCTTAGCTCCGCCCTCAAACACTGTAGTGTATCTGAGACTGGAAGAGTTTGGTTCGTGTTGTTCGTGTCGAGAAGACGCTGTTTTCTGCTGACAAAGCAAATCCACTTTGATAAGATTGATACGGTAAAATCCTCGCCATCGTTACTGTTCGTATCACTGTGTATCAAGAGCTGAGATTGAGATATGATAATGTTTTCTGATCAATCAGAGCAGAGCAGCGTTCAGAGAGGCGGGGCTTAGAGAGACTGAATCCTCGATAGAAGCGTTTCAGACACTGAGAGAAAAGAGCTGATGTTACAATGGACAGAAAAGAGGTGTGTTTTCATTAATAAAAACAATAATGTTCTAGGTTCATGTCAAATTCTATCAACAGCATTTGTGGCAAAATATGGATTATTAAAGAAAACAATTTTGACTCACCTGCACAACAACAAGGTTTATAGCAGCTGTGCCTATGATGGAAAAATGTACATCATATTTCACTGTCTGTGAGATGGAGTGGAATGCAAACAACCAAATATACAAAATATTCACTTTTTCCATGTTTCTAATCAGTGATTCTAATTGCAATGTCTTGCAACATTCTGCTCTTTCTTTGTGTCTTCACATTATGCAATAAACTTTAAATAGCAGTGTTTAATCACTTGGGGAAGATACAATTAAAGGCAAATAATATCATTTTGTAATATACCTAGCATCATTAGTTTCTTACAGCTCTCTAGAAACTGCAAACCTTTATCTTTTACTTTCCACTTTCATTTATTCCCTTTCAGTAAGCCAGTGGTGTCCATCAGTCAGCATTCCCTGCTGGTTTAGTTGATGACAGCAGAAAGCTTCACTAGCAATTTTTCATACTTATAGATTTTTAGTTCAGTGTCCACATCAGCAGCAAAATTTGCCGTTAATTTCATCGTCAAATGAACTAATTCTAAGTGACTGTGCAATTGCAGCTGAAATTGATGCAGGAAAAAAATTGAATTATTGCAATATGATTTTTCAAGGCAACAGCATACAACCACAGCTATCATTGTCTTTGTAGTCTGTAACATGAGAATACAATTCTTAAGACATAATATAACTATTATATTATATAATTAATATAAGGCTTTCAGTGGAGTAATGCCTTAATTGTACTTGTATGTAAAGAGAGAGACCAACAGTCAAATATACATATTATATACAAATAAATAAATTCAATGGTGTGATTGACTAATCAGAAAGTATTCCAGAGTATTATGGAAATCGACATTAATGATTTATTTGATAAATTGAGAAAAAATTATATCCTTAATTCATTTGGATTCTTTTCCTGTTTGTATTCAAATGTTGTGCTTCCAGTCTCCTTCGGCAAGAGAATATAAGATGAATGTGAAAGTTGCATTTTTTTTCTCTGACTATGAGCTCCTTATATATTAGGTGACTAATGTAGCATGTCCAAGGCTCTCAGTGTGTGTGCAGCACTAGAACGGGATAGTAGGAGGCAAATGGAGATGCCATCACTCAATCTCACAAGTGATTAGACAGCCAGAGACTGTGCTTTGCTCTCAGCTGATTTCTCTCACCCTTAGGGAGAATGTTATAGTGTTTTGTCTTATTATCAGAAGTGGAAGAGGAAATGATCACCCCAAAATGAACTCATTTGTGTTGTATTTTCACTTTAAAGTGTGTTCATATGCCCCCCAAAAAATCAATCAAGCAATCAATCAATCAAGCAATCAATCAATCAAGCACTCAAACAATCAAGCACTCAAACAATCAATCAAACAATCAATCAATTGGGGCCTGTTGTCATTTAGTCTTTTATTACTGCAGATTTGATCCTAGCCAGTAAAGTTAGCAAGCCTTTGAGATCTGATTGTATGTCATGTGTGTCTGAACTTCATAGGTACAAAGAACAGAGAATCTGTAATCCCAGACAGCAACATGGATCCAGCCCACATCTGGTACGTGTTGAATCCACATGTATCAGATGTGGTCCGGATCTGGGCCGACACTATGTTGCTGTCTGGGAATGGAAATTGTTGAGTTTCAATCAATTCAGATACCATTCATCTGTCACATTTGAGACTGTCATTAATAAGTTAAGTTTATGAACATGCAAATTATTTGTTTATAATTGCAGTATCTGCAGAGCTGCAGTATCATGCTCAACCAGACCTTTGTGAATTAGAAAGTTATTCATTACAAAGCAGTTTATGTTTCAGTAAGATTAAGGAGATCCTAATTGTAGTTTTTTTAATGTTGTAAATCTAATTTAGAGAGCAGAACTTCTTGCAAGATGTGTTATTTATGATATGGGTGTCTCCATAAACTCCATGGTGGTTTTATGCGACTTTGAAATGTAATTTTTCTTATGGCCTACTTCAGAGCAGTATTAATTACTGTATATTTTAATCCGTTTTTTTCTTGTCATGTGTAATTTGAGGGAAAGATTTTGAGTGTAATAAGGTAGCCAGTGCACAACGGAGAACTGGTCTAGTGGGATTAGCCTTTTGCCAAGCATATATTCTGATGCGCTTGCAAACACGGTCTGGTCTTTAAAGGTGTACTTTTTTAGGTATTTTATTATCTAAAATCAATATTTTTATTCATAAATATGTCCTCAATGGTGTACAAATACCTCTGCCAATTATCGGACTTATCCTTGTAAACGAAGAATTTATCATCTTTATATACATGGGACGGGTAGGTCCACGGAGGCTTCCATGCAGTTCCGCCATCTTGAAAAACTATAATAGCAGAGAGGGACAAAAGTACTAGGCCAACGCGTTTCCACAACGCGTTTTCGTTCAGAGCCAGCGTCACGTAACTGAAAGCAGCAGAAACGGAGGAGCAGCAGTGAGAGGCGCTTGTCACTCCCACGGCAAGTTTAAAAGGCTGCATAGCACTGTTATTTTTGATAGCGAACCATACAAATAGAACGTAAAAGGAAACATGAGATTACAAAAAACAAGAGTTAATGTCGGGATAGCTTTTTCTAGGTGGAAAGAGCTAATGCAGGAGAAAGATTTCAAAAGAGACGCTGAAGTCCTGCTTTCTTCTCGACAGGTAAGTCAATGGTACAGTCTTAATTACAAGCTTTTTTCATTGCTTGGTTGTACTTTATTATATAGACAGTAGAACATTTATAGTTAAAAGTTAAACAGGCTCTTTGATTAATAGCAGAAGGCGCTAAAAATAAAGGTTTGTAAGCTTACTTTTTGTAAGCTAGAAATTCCATAAGAATATATTTTAATAGAGCATATGATTTCCTTTTCACCCGAAGGAAAACTCAACGAAGTGAAACGCATTTGAAAAAGCGAGGCGCTGGAGAGCAAAATTTGTTTGAATGCAAAAAAAACAATTTCAGCGCTAGATGGGAGAAATTCCTACACAATGTCCCTTTAAAGTAAGGCAAGGCTTTGCAGTTGACATTATTGCTAATAGTACATACATCATTCTGCTTTACCTTGTTAGTTGTGCCAGTTCGCCAGTGCACAGGTGTACACGGAGGAGCCGAGGGAGTATTGAGCCAAGGTGGAGTGGATGGGCCTGATGCCAGAGGTGGAGCAGAGGGAGTATTGAGCCAAGGTTGGAGGCGATGGGTCGGAAGGCCAAGATGGAGCCGGAGGGGCGAGGGAGCCTGGCAGGGTTTGAGGGATGACAGACCACGGTGGAGCCGAGGGAGCATTGAGCCAAGGTGGAGGCGATGGGTCGGAAGGCCAAGTTGGAGCCGAGGGAGTTTTGAGCCAAGATATGAAGGCGATGGGTCGGAAGGCCAAGTGGAGCTGAGGGATCCACTTTCCAAGGCAGAGCTGGCGACTGGTAGCCCAAGGGGTATCCGAGCAGCATGGCGGAACCATTGGATGACCCGCGGGATGAAGAGGGACAAGAGGAATAGGCTGTCTTTGGCAATGGAGGAGGGAGAGGGAAGCTGGGCCATTCACGATGAAGGAGACTTTGGAAAACAAAGACTCTGGAAAACAAAGACTTGGAGCTAAGTTTGATCAGCAACAACTTGGACAACCTGGGCAACTTGAATGACTTGGAACTGGGCAGAGCCAATGGAGACGAAAACGACTTGGGTCGACTTAACTACTATTAGGACCTTTTTGATCTTACAGATACATAACTCACTTTGAAATGCATAACTTACAAAGGTCTGATTGAAAATGAGACTGCAGCTCAATAAACAAATAATTAGCTTGTTCATTAACTTAACCATGTAAAGACAGTCTCATATGCGACATATGAATGGTATGGTAAATGGTAAAATGGACTGCATTTATATAGCGCTTTCACAGACCCAATGGCCACTAAAGCACTTTACATATTGCGGTGTCAGCCATGCAAGGCACCATCCAGCTCTTCGGGAGCAGCTGGGGTTAGGTGCTTTGCTCATGGACACCTCGACACTTGGTCAGGTGGAACCAGGGATTGAACCACCAACCTTCCGGTTTGTAGACAATCTACATGAACCACTGAGCCACTGCCGCTGTCCCGTGTGAATGTAACTAAATAAAAGATGGAGCTTTAGACATGAAAGTCATGATCAACAATTTTGTCTGGAGTAAGAAAAAAAACCCTAGTGGGCAGTCCAACTAAAACCAGCTCAAGTTGCTGGTCCAAGCTAACATACCAATTAAATTGTCAACTAATGTTGAGCTAACCAGCTGAGCTGGTGGACCATCTTTTAAACAGATACCAAACCCCTCCGAATCTACTCGTGCACTAGTCCATTGCACACTCCCCCCTAAATCTCACTCCTATCTGGGTCACGCAGCACTAATGTTACTGGTCGGACTCGCACCTGCCCCGAGGCCAGGGGAGTGAGGTTTACACCACTTTACTAACTGGCCTCCATTACACTGGCTTGGACCAGCTAGATACCAGACCATGTTCTACAACAAACCAACAAACTAAAGCTGGTTTTAGCTGGATTATCTACCAGGATTGAGCTACTGTTATTTCAAATGTACCTTGCTGTACAAGTCAATTTATTTGGTTTGCATTGGCAAATCTAATAAATAGTTAGATTTTAAAGCTTTTAATTTACCTTTTAACCTTTTAATTTCAAATTAATTTACTGTAAGCTACACACTTACACATACCCAATTACACGTTCTGTGTTATTTAGGACTAGTGTTGGTTTTTACCACTGAACCAGAATCCTATGCAAGCAGAATCTGACCCAGGGAACCAGCCAAAAAAAAAAAAAAAAAAAAAAAAAACGGTAACACTTTACAATAGGATTAATTAGTTAACATTAGTTAACTACCTTAGTTAACATGAACTAAGAATGACCAATACTTCTTCAGCATTTATTCATTTTAGTTAATATTAATTTCAACATTTACTAATACTACGTTATTAAAATCAAAGGTTGCATTTGTTAACACTGTGAACTAACATGAACAAACAATGAACAGCTGCATTTGTATTAATTAACATTAACAAAGATGAATAAATACTGTAACAAATGTATTGCTCACTGTTAGTTCATGTTAGTAAATACATTAACTAATGTTAACTAATGAACCTTATTGTAAAGTGTTACTCAAACAAACACATCCCATACTAGTGAGTTGCAGTGCAGAGCAAGACACTGAAGTGATAACTCATGTTGTCCTAATCCTGCACTTTTTTTTTTTACACTGAAACTGTCAAATCTGTGTAGCTGATTTCACTTTTACGCTACACTATTATTATTGTGTGCTTCTTATGCTAGCCTAACGGGACTGCAGGCTTACATCATGGAGGCTGGTCTCTCTGTTCTCGCCAGTTGCTCAAATAAAATCTAGGCCAACACATATTTATATTGCTTGTTTAAAAATGAGCCATATTCTTCCTCTGTTCAAGTATGACAAATAGTTCCACAAATAGTTCCACAAATACTACTCTTCTCATGTTGAATTTTTGGATTCATCCTCCCCAAGTGCTTAGGTTATCTAACTTTAAATAATTACAAAAGGTTGTGACTGTTCTGATTGGCTGTCATTGCATGAGCTACTGTCATAATGCGAGTTAATTGTCTGTAAAAACAGAACAACACATGAGCAACAAAGCAGAAATCTGATCCTCTCAAAATATGCTTGAGCGCTCCCTGGAATATCAATTTTCCGAAGTGCTTTACTCTTCCTCAATATGTATGAAATTGAGTCATTTAAAAAAATAAAAAAATAAAAAATAAATAATAAATAAAAAAACACAGCAAGGAACTGGGCCTCCTTCAGGTTAACACACCATCTATATTCATACACACTCTTTTAAAATGACAATGACGAATTTATAATAAATGATGAATGGATACATGAAACCAACGAATATTTAAAAGAAAAAAGATCATCTGCAATAACTAAGACAACAAATGAAACAGTATTGGTCAATTCAACATCAACAGAGGCCGTACAAAATAAAGAGATTATTTCATCCGAGCTTTGACAGCATTGACTGTGAAAAGCCATGAAATAGATTTGTCAAAAAATGACAGAAACAAAGAAACTATCAGAAACAAAATGAAAGACCAATTCAAAATACTAATTAATACAACAAACATGCCAAAAAAATAATAATAATACAAAAAAAAAAATCAATGTTTCATGTCTCATGACACACCACAGATGCTATTATTGATGTTAAATTCTCATCTGTTTTTTCCTCATTTGTCCTCTGTAGTGCCATCATAATTCTACAGGCCAATTCATTAGTAGAACTAACAGAGAAAAGGACAGGTTAGATGTTCAGCACCTGTCAGTTTTACACATTTCAAATAAATATATTTTACTAGGCATGTGTGTGTAACATCAAGATACAGTTGAAATGATTTGAATAAATGCCTTAGCTAACAATGCATATCATGGCCTACCATGTGCAAAACACTGATAAGAGCATAAACCCAGTGTGTGTGTGTGTGTGTTTGGAAACATTTATTTATCTAAACAACATTTAGGACTGATCGGCAATGGCAAGTATCGCAGCTTAAAAAATGTATTTCACAAAGGCTAAATGTCAGTATAGAACATATGTCACAGATATGTGGCATACACCTACATTAAGGCTTAACATTTTGGTTTAGAGCAGTAGAAATAATAATATTAATAATAATAATCCTTTTTTTTTTAAGTGCCAGTTGAATTTTGGCTCTTAGTTATCAGGCTTCCAGGCTTGGCTCTGAAGTAATGCTTTATTGAAACAGATTTACGATTCTAGTTTACGCTGTGCCTGAAGTAAAGCACGTCTGCCATTGGTTCAGGCCTGACGACTCCAGGGAGAAACTCCTCCTAATGTCTCGTCCTGATCAACCCCCCACCAGACTACATTTAACATGCCAATTGGATCCACAAGCAAAAGCTATTATATCACAGCGGTGGTGAATGTGGGCCACCCGGAATGTCACAATATGGAAATCTACAATGTAACCCTTAGGCTGAATCATATTGATATCAGTTAAATGTCAAATAATTGAGGAACAGACTTCCAATAAAATAACATTTGTGATTGCTTTCTGAATTGAAAGGTTTGTATGGAATATACAATGTGGATACAACAGGGATATGGAATTCCTTACCCATAAACATCCGAAGCATTGATGGCTTCTCAATTTTTAAAAACAAGCTTAAGTACTGGCTACTACCAGAACAAATCTGCAACCTTTAATGACTGTGTTGTAAATGATCTGTTTTATATACTGATCTTGTAAACCTTACATCCCTGGATATATGTATTGTGATGCTTTATGTGGTTTATGTACTATTGTATGCTATTTTATTTGTTTACCTGCCCAGGGACAGCAGATGTAGCTAACTCTGGTGCAATTACTTTTAATTGTGCATTGTCCCTGTACAAATAAACAATGCAATGAAATGAAATGAAATGAATATTTGAGATAATTTATGACTGTGAGCATGCATTTAACAATTGAATTTTATCATCAGATTTTGGTATATAAATAATTTGTTGATGCATTTGACAATCAGAACTAGATTAATAACGCATCTCCATTGGGACTATTAAGGGGTTAATAGGAAATGAATTATCATTTCTGGACAGAATCCATTAATCCACGAACAGGTCAGAGGAAACCATTATAATCAAGCTTCTTGTCTCCTACGTAATCGCTCATACTGTGAAATCTGAGCACACTTAAAAACTAGAAATTGCTTGTTTATATATCATTTTTAATGATCAAAGCTTTAATGTTTGTGCACTCAAACACTTTATTCTGCTCCTTTTTAAAATGTATTTAGAAATGTCATAACTAGAGAAAATGATACATTTTTATTTTTTAAATTAAACTAACTTAACCATAAAATTAAATTTCGACAAGCACCAAATAATTATTTGACACAAGACATAAAGCACACATTATAATCTATAATACTTTATTTTTTTTTAAATCAGATAACATATGGCAATCATGCTTTTATATAACACCATCTAAAGACATTTATTATATATATATTTTTCTTTACATAGAATATTTTACATTAGGCCCAAACAGTTAGAAATATACAAAACAATATTTTGTTCGACTAGACATATTATCTATTCTCTTATAATCTTCCATCATTGTTATTCATTTGTTATTACTATTCTTTTTTACATTTCATAAAGATATGTGCTTTAGTTTCTGAGATCGATGCATTATTGCAGTAAACAGCAAATAATATAAGGTTCTTCAACAAGACAAAAACCTCAAAACGGACATCCACAGGTACTTTTACACGGTACAGTTTTACAACATTGTTTCAGAGAGAAATCTGATGAATGGTAAATTTATACAATTTCACAAAAAAAAAAACTCTTATTGATTGCACATTTTCATCAGACGTCTTGCAGAGAATAAATCGACTAATTAATCCAGATCTCTGTCACATGTAGCTGCCGTAGAAGCAAACTAACAGTGTTCATTTTCAGATACCTTTGTGGCTTGTGAACTTAAAGCTTTGTGCTTTTCACCAGTGGCATTTCAAAATAAAACAGTGGAAATAAAACACTCACTTCTCTCTGTCTGTCTCTCTCTCTCTCACACACACACACACACACACACACACGCACACACACACACACACACACACACACACACACACACATATATGCCTTTTATATTATTTCATGTAAATGATTTATTGCCCAACTAGTCTGTAGATTTAAAAAGAACATAATTTTCCTTTACATTTTCCTCATTCGAACGACGGCTTTGTCTGTTTTTGACACATAGTGCTGGTTTTCAACGATGTCTGAAAAAAAATGACCCTAGAAACCATGGCAACAGACTATAGCTTCTGCTCAGGACTGATTATTCGCTGAAGGCTGCTCACAGCAATAATCGTTTTCGATCCAGGAGAGCAAATTTTGGTCACTTTCGCCATTTTTCCTGAGGAGTGGCACGCAAATGTGGTGAGCAGGATTAACAGTGGTTTGGCGGGGTACGTCTGCCCCAAAAACGATTTTTCGGACCCTGTGCAGTGATACGGCGCGACGCAAAACAGTTTTTCAGATCTGTCAGTAGCATAAACATGAATTTGGTCCTTCTTACTCTTACATAGAAAACATGTACTAAAATGATTCTAAAAAACACATACAAAGTTATTTTTTGTCTTAGAAAAAAAATGAAAACAAAATAGTAACAGTCTTTTTTGACGTCAATTTGCCCCCGCGGCTGGTAATGCATGACGGCCCGGGGCGTTTGTAAACCCAAATCCATACTGGTCTTGTGCTTGTCAGGGTTTTCGGGAGAAAAGGGCTGTATTTGAAACTGTAGAGTCTTGAAAAGTGTATTCTGGCTATTTAACCTTGACGTTCAAGGTTCAGTCTCGGCCCGTTGCACACTCCCATATTCTTACTCTCTGCTTTTATATAGCTATATAGATATAGTATATATATATATATATTTATTTTTTTCAGATACAATCAGATACAATTCGATTCTAACCTACAACTGCATTTTAATACATTAATTACATGTAATATCAAATTAACACTGTGCTGTTGGAATTACATTGGGACGCCAAATCTTGAATTATCATTTAAATCCTGTGCTTACACTGTGACCCTTTGTTTTTTATAGAAAGACTAATATCTTGCATATGAAATACAGATTAACCATAGAACATTGCTGGATAGATTTTTTAGACCATACGTATATATATATATATATATGTACCAAAAGAAGTCAAACTGTAATCAGGTTGGTGTTCCCTCGGAGGTAGGTGAATATACTTTAGACATGGAAGTCCTTGGTTGTGATCGACTCTTTAATTCTCTCTCTGAACGCTGACCTTTGATAATTGGGGTGAAGCGGGAGGACGGTGGTTAGATGTAGGCCTCGTCGTTGGCTGGGATGGGGTTTTCCGGTTGTTGTTCGGGTCCGTTCTCTTGAGTCCGAACCACCGATGTGGGCTGGATCATTATCCGAAGGCGCTGCAAACGGGAAGGAAAGTCGTCAGCTGCCATTTCAGGAAAGACAAACTACACTCCAAAACCCTTCGTGGGATTGATGGACATTGAGAGTATATAGACAAGTAGCCTATGTTATTTTTTTATCCATTTATTTCTTATTTAATTTATCCAGTTATAATGAAAAATGTAAATGCTGTTTAAACTTGTGTAACAATTTTTGATAAATAAAATTACAACTACACTAAAAACAGCTGGGTTGTTTGAACCCATGGTTGGGGCAAATAAGGACAAACCCAACCATTGGTTTACATTTACATTTAATAATTTAGCAGACGCTTTTATCCAAAGCTACTTATGAGGAGAGCAATAGAAACAGTTGATCTAACAATAGGACAACAATATGCAAGTGCATACTTCCCAGTTTAGTCTAACGAAGTTATTTATTTAAATAGATATAGAATAAGTAAAGAGAAAATAAAGTGTTAGTATTAGTGGATAAAGTGTTGCCAAATTCATTTTTCAATAAAAATGTTTAAACCAACGGTTGGGTTTGTCCATATTTGACCCAAACTTGGGTTGGATTTTTTAGATTGTACAGCAAAGAACGTACAAATGCAAGAGTGAAAGCAGAAATCATGACCTTGATTGGTACAATTAGGATGTAATTGAAGCCAAATCTAAAATAGTGTGTCAGGATTATCACAAGCTACGGCCACAGCGAACTGAGATTGGTGCTCTGTGTTCCTAATTACCAGTCTTAGAAACCCGAGGTACTGGAAAACACCTTCAGCAAAATCTCTCATTTCTACAATCAGTCCAAGTCGTTGATTGCATGCTCAAATGGCAAGAAGTGAAGACTAATTGATGCAATTAGAATGAATCCAATAGCCACGAAATAGAAACAGTGCATGCTTCGCCCCATGCTGGAACATCTGCATTAATAATGCATGCAATCTGAATCATTTACCCCACTGTCGTCAGTGGAGATACTTTCATGTTCCCTGACACTCGCACCTGTGGCTGCGAGGACATGCAAACGGTAGCGATACCTCTTTATATGAGCCCTTCAGGGTGAGGAACATGTAGCCCATGTATCCCGGGATAAGAACCATGGATGACAGAGCCATGCACCAGCCCACGCCTTGCCCCCACTTCGGGAACACGTAATTGTTGAGTTTGAGCGGGACCATCTGAACGGCGCTGAAGATGAACACACCCTACGACAGAAGGAACAAACAGTCAGTCTGAAATTTCATCTCGAAAATGCTTCCGGTGCACAAAGACTCGCTGAATCAACTTACCCCCACAATCAAAGGAGTGAACACGACCCAGCACAACTTCCACCAAATGCAGGGCTGGTAGCCAATCATCTCCTCAATATTGCCGTAGAATTTATTGACACCTGCAACAGGCACAACATACGAATTAAGAGGTGAGTTATACGGTCACAATTGGGGTGTCGACGAATATTCGATCTGTAAATATTAGGGGTGTAACGATTCCCTCATGTCACGATTCGATACATAATCACGATACTGAACTCACGATACGATATTATTGCGATACTCCAAGACACATGGTAAAAGGTTAACAAAACAAATAACTGTTTATTTGTTTATTTATTATTCTGTTGATTAAAATGCTATATTTTGTGTTAAATTGTGTGTGTAAATGAATAGTGTTGGACTTGGTGCTGAAACCCAAAGCACAGGACAATAGAGACACCAGAATAACAATTTTCATGATTCTGAAGATGAAAATACTGAATTATTTTAGACGAATATGCTTTCACTGTCACTGACAATATATATTTAAAATAATGTAGGACACTTTTACTGGTAACATCAGAAATCTGCCATTATCAGGACACACAAATATATTGCATTAATATACAATATATTCAACATTATATATAGTAGTTTAATGTAGTACTGACACTAAAACTCTGAAAACTTGAATTTTCTCGCACAGTAATTGTTATTTTGGGTGAACTATACACAATACATATTGACAATATCCACAATATATATTGTTGTATTTTTGTATTGCGATATATTGTGACACGATAGCCATTATTATTCAAAAAATAAAAGTACTATTCAAATTTTACTACATTGCTTTGCTTGTCGTAAATCCATGATAAATCCCAAGCACTAAAACTCGCAGTTATAACTAAATGCACTGGGTGGCGCTGTGGAGCGTGTTTAAAATAAAACCTTGAGCTATGATGTAAGCTCGTTGTGTATATTGGCTAATCGGAAACTTGTTCAGAAATGGCGACAAAAACTTGATGAATACATCTTGAACATGAACATCTTTCTAGTTAAACGTCATTTAAATAAACGAATATTTGAATATTCGATTTGTATGAGCTTATATATTCGAATACAATATTTGTGACAAATGCCCATTCCTAGTTACAATGCATGAGTTTGTGGAGGATTACTGGAGGTCTGCGCCTCGCTTCATAAATGCAAATAGAGAATGGTGCTGTAGTTTGCATAATCAAGCCTGCCACGCACAACAATTAAGATTCTACAGGTTCATATTCATTCAAATCAACTGACTGTGGAAATGAGTCTGGCACCGAGATTAGCATGAATTATATTATCTGTGATAATAATTAGCATGCGTTGTGTGTTATGTCTGGATGTGAAGAATAAAAAGCAAATGAATTAATAATTACACAAACCTATAAGCAAAGCGTTCCTTGATTTCAATGATAAACAGATGAACATATTTCAGATGTATTCACTTTCTAAATGACGTCGTTTTCAAAAAATATTTTAAAATGCATGGTCACTTCAGATGATGCTTGAAACATCAACTTCTCAACGATGTAATATCGGCTTGGAAAAAGGAAATGCAGTGATTTATTCGAATTTTTTGGCGTATTTACCATAGAACCAGGATATGGAGACGCATTCAAAGAATACCAGGAACAGCAAACACATTCCACTGGCAGAATAGTAGTCGAACAGTTTGAACACGTAGAGACCACCCTGTCAAGAGAAGAATCGCCTTGGTTAGCAAGCCATGCGGATCAGATGGGTTTAGAAAAGCACTCTCTCGTCTCGATGGGTGTGTTTGTGGGTTTCAAAGGCGCTTGATACATGGTAACAGCAATGAGAATTAGCAGAACAAGCTTTCTCTTCTCTGCTTTGTTGAGTCACTGGCCTGAAATGTATGCAGTATGAGGATTGAGCATTAATGCATATCCAACGGAGCAACTTAGTGAGTTTCTGTATTACCACATGCACTTGTGTTCTTTATTAAGTCTACAGGAAATGATGATAATAACCCATTTTACTTCTCTAAGTTAAGCTGCCTGTTCAAGAAGAAGAAACCCAATAGAAATGGACTTGATCATTGCAAGTTAAAGTTCATTGTGGATTCATATACATTTATGCTGACTTTAAAAGACAAACCCAAAAAGTCTCATTCCATTACTTTCCTGTACATCATCTAATCTTACCCTAAAGTTGCATCTAGATACACGTAAATCAGGGACTTTAACACAACTGTTTTTATTTACTTTATTATCTATTAAATAGTAATAATTGATTACCTTTTTCTACAGTGTCCAAGTCTTCACTAGCTTTTATATAACAGTTTGAGGTTATATAGTGGTTGAACACTTCAGATTCATCACATATCCCAGCAAAAAAACACTCAAATGCTTCTGTCCTATTAATGCAGCTTCAAGAGCTCTTATCCTGCCCTGTTTATGTATTTTTACCATATATCCCGTTACACGGTTCAGAATAACACCAGCCTCCAGCTCTCGATGTGAAACGGGTGTAAAGATGAGATGTGTGCATTAACCTGTGTGATGTTTGACAGGCCGATCAGATACGACACCAGGCAGACGGCAGCGATGAAGATCTCTCGTCTTCCTCGTAACACACGGGGAAACTCGTCCACGAGAGCCGTGATGAAGCCCTCCACCGTACAGAACTACACACAACACAAGAACACAAGATTAAAACATTGACTACGACCTGAACATGTGCTTGAGATGGTCATCTCTAAATAGACTGGTTTTATTCAAGTCAGAATCCAGAACATCATGCGTCACATTAAAGGGACAGTTCGCCCAAAAAATGAATATTCTGTCATTAATAACGCTCCCTCATGTCCGTTCCAAGACGTTTGTTCATCTTTGAAACACAAATGGAGATCTTTTTTAAATGAAATCTGAGAGATTTATGTCCCTCCATTGACAGTCTACGCAACTACCACTTCAGGTGAGGTAGTAAATTAATGCATCCTTAAAATAATCCATGTGACTCCAGTGTTTTAACCTCAATTTTATGAGTTGTCTGCACAAAAAAAAAAAAAAACAATAACCATAATTTACCACTTTACATCTACATTTATACATTTGGCAGACGCTTTTATCCAAAGCGGCTTACATTGCATTTCAAGGTACACATTTACATTCTTATCAGTTCTTTGTTTACACAATATTAATCTTCAACGAGAATTCACACAATAACGTCTCCTCTCACGTCAACACAACATGCATGCATCACGGTGCTCTCGTGCTTGCACGTTTGTGATTAATATTTTGTAAATAAAGTGGTCAATTATGTTTTTTGCACAAACAATAAAATCGAGGTTCAACCAATGGAGTCACAATGATGCATTTACTACCTTTCTGGGGTTTGAAAGTGGTAGTTGCGTAGACTGTCAATAAAGGGACAATAATCTCTCAGATATCATCAAAAAGATCTTTTTTTGTGCAGTGAACTATCCCTTTAGGACATTAGGTTACAACAGCTGTGATTTTAAGGGTTAGAGAAGTGAACATTTATACTAAAAGTATGGTATATTTACAGTATCACAGTTCATTAAGAGATATAATTTGACTTGTAAAATAAATGAAGTACCTCCCTTTCTCTAGCTTAGTTTTTATTTTAAAAAGAATGGGAATGAAAGGCTACTTCAAAGAGACGTAGAACGACTAGGCCATATACGCATGCCTGTAAACACATGTACGGTAGTGTGCAAGTGTGAAGCGTGTTCTTTACCTGACTGTCAATGCCAAGCATGAGCAACATGGAGAAGAAGAGAATAGCCCAGAGTGGTGAGATGGGTAACTGTGTGACGGCCTCCGGATAGGCCAGGAACGCCAGACCCGGCCCTGGAGAACACAACACGCTTAATGCCGTTTCCATCCGTGCGATGGCCTACAGCTGTGACATACATGTGTGTTCCCTTTTGCGTTCGCTTTCACTGTGTTCTGTTCCTGTGTGCCTGTGTTCCCTTTGCTAGTGTGTCTTCATGGTTTTTGATTGTGTTTCTGGTTGCATTATTTATCCCTGTGTATTTAAAGCCTCTGCTCATTCAGTTTCTTTGTCTGGTATTGTCTATGTTATGTTTGAATGATTATTGTTCCTGTTATCTCCTGCATGTTCCCGGTTTGATATATAATTAAAGACTTTATTCGTGATATTCCTTTGTCATGCACTTATTAAAGCCACTCAAGCCATGAGAAAAGTAATATAACGTTCAAAAAATAAATCTCTAATGTTGGTCAGTTTTATGCACAGCACTTTGCATAGTATTATAGGAGATGCTTAACCGCTAGAAAAATATTGATCGTAACTGTAAACCTCAAACTGGATATTAAAAATAGCTGTTTTATTTACAATGCATTTTATGAGGTTTGTAATATTTGCAACTCTGTTACTAAAAACCCTGATATGTCTTACGCTTGGTATTTTCATATTTTTGTTTCATGCAATATTTTTTATTCAATAAATGATCAAAATGTATATACAAAAAAAATATTTGTTTCTGATTATTATTTTGTTTTACAATAATTTTGGTAGCAGGGTTTATGGTTGATCTTGCAAAATGCATAATTTAGTTTGTTTATGTGTCTTCATGTCATGCTGCAGAAATTAAGGGTCTAAATGTTATTTATTTATTTGTTTATAAAGGGAATAAATAATATAACAGACTGACAGCTGAACATTATTTTTTTTTTTTGCTTATTTCAATTAGTTAATAATTAAAAACACATTTTACAGCAGTGAACTGAACAATGCAGCAGATCATATCGGTTTCAGCACGTTGTATGATTTTGATTTTGGTTATTAGATGCAGTCGTGAAGATTGAGGCCATATTCATGATTTTTTTTTTTACTAGTGACTGTGCTAGGTTCATTTATAATAGTTCGTGACTTTAATGCAAAAGAAATAAATCAAAAATCATGCACATATTCATGGAAAGTGCCATTGTTTTGTACAGTACTGCTCTCATGGAATGCAAGACTGCTTATAATTGCTCATTGACTAATAAAGGACACCAGATGCCAAAAGAAGAAGGTCTTTATCCAGTGATCAAGCTGAAACCCATCATAATTACCTGACGCAGCCACGTCTGCTATGGGCCGCTGTGTGATGTGAGCCATGAAACCTACGATCGAGAAAATGACGAATCCAGCGAACATACTGGTGAAGGAATTGATGCAGCAGACGATGATAGAATCTCTGAAAAACAGACCAAAGCATGGAAAGCAACGGTTTAGTTATGTATCCTACACTCTCAAAAATAAAGGTTCTTTATTGGCATTGATGGTTCCATGAAGAACCCATTGCAAAAAATAAATAAATGCATACCAAGTGGAGTTATTTTAAGAACTGATCACTGAAAGGTTCTTTGTGGAACCGAAAAGGGTTCTTCTATGGCATCACTGCGAAAACCCTTTATTTTTAAGAGAAGATTATCTATCTATCACACTGAGGAAGCATTTTGTGTAGGCAAAAACTGTTTCAGAAATGCTTGGCTGTTTTGAGATCCAAAACACAGAAAAAAAAGAAGAAAAAAAGACTTGTCAAGCTCGTGTCTGTACAGATCAAATTAGAGTTGCCATTTTGAATGCCCCTTAATAAATCTTACAATTGCTGCATACTTGTAAACATTGTTGTTGAACGGGTTGTAGCTCCCGAGGGCGATGAGAGAGCCCAAACCCAGGCCGTACGAGAAGAATATCTGAGTGGCAGCGTCCAGCCACACCTAAGAGGAGACATCAGCAGATTATACGCCTGTGAGGACATGTCTATTACGCTACTATAATTACACAGCGCTCTACCTCGGATTCTTTCAGCTTGCTGAACTCGGGCGTGATGTAGAACAAAATGCCCTCTTTCGCTCCAGGCAGCGTCACTCCACGGATGAACAGGATAAATAGCATGAAATACGGGTATGTCGCTGAGAAATACACCACCTGAAACACACATTAACAGCCTTGAGGAAAACGCACGTCTGCTTTGAGATTGTGCGATAACGGAAATCTAAAGAAAGAGCATTACGAGAGCTGCGTAAAGCATGACGTTATTTGCATAGATTGCGATCTCAAAGCTTTGATTGAAGGCCTACATTTAAATTTCAGTCTTTTCGATTTGTTTTTCAAACTCTGAATCAACATGCACCAATGCTATATTTTTCTAAATGTCATAATCACGTTAACTAACAATGCATTGCTTCATTGGGCTCATTGTTTCTGCCTTAGATTCTTACATTGTTTAAATTAGTCCATTTTTCGCTAGCTGTGATTTGTATATGTACATTTCTGATATGCACAGTTTCCTCTGATAACAGATCACTCTAAATTGTAATGTGGACTCATGCATTTTGTCTCAGTACAAATAAATGTGAATTGAAAAATGTGAATTAATTTTTTTAATTTTTTGTCTGTGCAAGGGCTCTCTTACCTTTCCAGTCCAGCCTACGCCCTTCCAGATACAAAAATAGACCAGGACCCAGGCGATGGCCAGTGTTATTGCTAGTGGCAGTCTTATCTCTCCCGGCTTCTCCAAACCATCAGTCATCTGATGCATGTTCCGTCTGAGAGAGAATAAACATTATTAGAGAATGCAGATGAATATAATGCATATCTATCAACCCACGTAACCCACAAACAGAGCAAGTCTAATTGCTGATGCACAACATTCAACTAGGGTTGTTTGCCAAAAATAGCACAATAGCCGCATTTTTGAGAAACAACACTGCTTCTTTTACACGGCCGAGGACAAAAGGAAAGTGTTTGCATGTTGCTTGAATACCAAAACGTTTTTTTGTGTGTTTTTTAAAGCCCTTACTCCCAGAACTCCACGACGGCGCTCGTCATGTTGATGGTGTTCGCCTGGCTGTAGTTTGAGAAACATTTGTCTGTATTCCAAGGGTTATCACAAGATTTCCAGGGGAGCTCCTGAAACAGGACATTTCAAACAGGACAAGTCAGTTCTAGTCTAGTCAAAGTCATGAGCTATTATGATGCCAGACCGCATGTACTTACTGTGGTGAATGAGTTATACAGATAGTAAATTGCCCATGCAATTATGACTATGTAGTAAATGTTAAGCCAGAACGACAGGACTGCTGCTGCCAGGCCAACACCTACAGAAACATATGCGCTATTATAACTCCATATTTCAGATCTTCTTTTTTTTTTTTTTTTTTTTTTTGACAAGGACACAGTGCGACTGAAACACAGCATCATTTACACGCATCTAAGCAGGGTTTTTAGTAGTTAATCATGTTGGTTACCTTTGAACATAGGGGCCAGTTTCCACACTCCAAGACCCCCGATGGAGGTGTACTGACCGAGAGACGTTTCCAGAAGAAACAACGGGACCCCAGCAAATATGAGGGTCAAAAAGTAGGGAATCAAGAACGCCCCTATACAGACAGAAGAGTAATATAATGAGACACATTCAAAATATGCATCCGTTTATAAAATCCACTGTTTAGGGGATTGCGCTTCCAATGATCGCGCATATCCAGCGCAAATGTTATTGAGTGATTTTCGAAATCAGATTTTTTATTTTTTTACTCCGTTTGTTTCGAGGGGGGAATAAATGGTAAAAACAACCAGGATTTTTTTCTTTACCTCCTCCGTTTTTTCCGCATAGATAAGGAAATCTCCAGACATTGCCAAGTCCAATGGCATAGCCAACACATGACAGAAGAAAGTCAAATTTCCCCTGCCACGTTTCTCTGTCAGGAATGTCATTTTTCTTCTGAACTTTGACCACCAGAGTTTTTGGTTTATCATTGGCGGTGGACGCTTCGTTGACCTCTGTTAGCACGTGTCCATCGGAGGCTTTGGTGCCGTTCGTGGCCATGTCTCTGGGTTTGGTCCTGGCGGTCGGACGGAAGAGTTCAGCACCGGTCCACGTAGACAGCAGCTTCGCGGTTCGATTAACCAACGATTAGAGTCAAAAAACGCCAATGAAGCTTGACACTGACCTGGGAACCATTGAGAGAAAGTGGCATTTAGATATACACATTATTGTGTTCGTCACATGCATTTTATCGATACAACAATATTAAGATAAAAAAACAAAACAAAAACATTGAATAAAATAAGATGAAATAGCAAACTAAATAAAATACAATTTGGTGCATGTGAGTTTAGCGCGCGCGGCGTAAAAGCGCGTCTGTACATTTGTTTAGTTTTACATAACTGAAATAATTGATGATGTGCATTTCTGTTATCTAAAACTTCTCTGTGGTGGTTTGCAAAATAGTTAGGCTAGAGGGCAAATTATTTGCATGTATTTCTGAATTCAAATTATTCAAACGGTGGATTTGAAATCATCTTCTCACGAATACAAACGACAGATCACACGTTATGTCAAACCGTTCGAATAATCTCGTCAAATTCTAATTTAGAATGTTCGAAGTTCCAAGCGCGCGATCGTTTGCAAAAGCCCAGAGTTGCACGCGCACAGACCGGCGGTGAGCTCGCGCAGAAACACGGGCTCAAAAAGTCGCGCAAAACTGTCAAGTTGCTTTTTTTATCGGGATACATGAGCGTGAGACTAAAATATTGATTTAAAAAAACGCAAAACAAAAACTAAAATGCATCCGACAAACATCGCGTTTTACAAGTATAAAAGTCAGGCAGACGTGTGTTAAAACAGTGCGTTTTAGATGTTCAACTTTCAAATAACTCAGATTTTCACAAAACTATGAAAACAAACGCATTAAAATGACTAGTTTTATAGCAGGTAAATGTGATCTACTTACACCGGAACAGTTTTCCTGCCAGTTTGGTTGCGGCGGCGCGTATCCGTGGGTTCCTCTCAAATTCCAACTCGTGGAATTTTACTTGTCCAAACCAGTGCAAAATGTTTCCATAAAGTCAAGTGAGGCAAACAGCTATCCTGAGGGGAAAGGTGAGTGAGGGTCTGGTGGTCTGGTGCTGTCCAGTTGTGTGGTGCTGAAGGACAGGGGAAAGAGCCAGAGACAGGAGCAGCTCCTCTACCGTGAGCGTCCAGAGATGTTACATGAAGCACACACCGTCACTCTCAATGTCAGCTCAAAGTCGACCCTCCCCGAACACAACATCCCCACCACTGAAATCCCAGACACTGCATGGCCACCTTCTCTCCTCAGCGCTCTTTATATGCTTATATGTTTTTTTCTTTCTTTCTTTTTTTTTTTTGACCAACTTGCATTGCTCTGTGTATGTGAGAGATCGTGTGTTTTATCAATTGACGGACACTGCCCATTCACTGTAATTATGATTTAATTGTGCAATAATGTAAGTCTTCTCGGAAGTTGCATGCGTATGCGTTGCTCTAATAAACATGTGAATGCATTTGGCGCAGACAAAATTATTATTATTTTTTTTTTTTTACTTAAATACAAGAAGAAATGTTAAAATGTTAAAGCGCAACCTCTTGTCAAAACAAATTTGCTAGACAAGAGCAACTTTGACTACTTTTTATAGTCGTCACAAATAATTATAGCCAGGCTGATTATTTTTCAGCATGGATGAAAATCCATGACGCATGTAGTTCTGTCAGTTCCAAAATCTTCCAACAAGCCTCGTTAATAGATAATAAACTTCATACATGTTCTGTTCTGAATTATTGTTTTAATATGGTGTAAAATATATCTAAGCAAAATTAGCAAAAAAAAAAAAGAAAAAGAAAAAAAAAGCAGATTAGCATTGCATGCATTGGTATCAGCCATTAAAAAACCTGCTACAAAAATGACGGTGTCCGTGTTACATGTGATTTTAATTAAGTGCAATAGCAACAATACGTATTTACAAGCATGTGAATTACTCAGTACTTACTTGTAATGTAATTACTCTGCAAAACAAACATCAATGTGATCAAAGGGTGATCAAACAGTTTTTTTTTTTTTTTTTTTTTTTTTTTTTTTTTTTGTTGCCTGACCTGAAATACTTCTCTTTGTATAAAGAGAAAACAGGATAGAGCTAAAACAATGCACCACAGAAAACAAATTCTGGGTTGAAAAAGGCCTGAACTAATTTACTCTCTGAAAAAAACAGCAGTTTCCAAAGTGTCAGATTGGGATGACGATGCCAGTCATTCTCTGGATTCTGGTAAACCGTGATAAGGAAGTCAGTCAATAAGGGGAGTCTGGGGGTGGGAGATAAATTGAAAACTGGTCTTATAATCTTCTTAGCTGACTGCCTCCCGAAATAAAATACCCTTGCGGGGAAATCTAAAGGAACACTGTGCTCAGAAGTTAACTCCTATACAACCATAATTTAGTAGTCTGTAATTAGATGTTAAAGCATTCACAGAGCAAGAAGTCTTCAGACAGGATGAGAAACACTGATCAAGGATGACAATGGAAAGGTAGAAGCAGGTCTTTAGGACCGTCATCTCCAACAGGACCGTTGATCACGTCGAACATCTTTGATGCTTCATAGAGTTGGTCATCATATCAGAAGGGTATAAAGAACATTTGGCTGGAGCTTTTGACTTTTTAGTCTGTAAAAAATGACCATGAACACACAGTGAAAAGTGCATAGTGTTAATACTTTTTCCTATCCCAATCAAATTGGCAGAGACGACTAACACGTGTATTTATGTATTTTATCCACAGTGACTTACAGTCAGGGAAAACAGTTTGCTAGAATGTTTGATCCCCGATCTATAAGCATTAAGCCTAGAGGAATGGTTGATTCTGCAAAGGTGTAGAGGATGATAACTATGAGGGAGATTTTGGGGGACAGGTCCTCAAGTGGAAAAAAAGGGCATCCTTCTCATAATTATTAATTAAAAATAAACTTATGTACTGTTGAACATTTTTTAATTACATGAATTAAAGGTGCTAAATGTAGAATTCAGAAAGCCTTGTTATTAGCGATCCCGGTGGCCATTAGGTGAACTGCAGCAGCAGATTAATACTCGTGCTCGTAATAACTCAATGTGACTCAATGCCCTGAAATAATCACGTTCTTTTCGTTCTTCGCTCAGAAGTAAAAAGAAGTTGGAAATAACTTTGCAGCCATATACTGTTAACGAACGAACTGCTAAAAGCGACGGTTAGATGAATATGTAAATATGTGCTCTTTCCTCTCAATAACTAACTAAGTGAGAAAACAGCAGTTCAGAAAGCATCTGATCGTGATGTGGATGTTTGCACAAGCTCTGCGATTCACCGGCATCATGTCCACAGGAGAGTTCATTAAAATAAAAGTACACCGTTATGCTTGATTATAATGTATATATGAGACTCTATATACAGTATATATGGCTCTGTGAGACTACAGTTTGAATGAATCCTTTTTTTTTTTTCTTTTTTTTTGCATGACACATTGACATTACAGTCCAGAATGGCTCTTTCTTTTCCAGGCAAAAACATCCCGAATCCTTCACATAAAAAATGTATAGACAACCTAGGAAGTCAGGGAAGGTTTCATTTTTAAAGTTGTGTTACAAGCTGTCAGTGTTGGGTGTAACGCTTTAAAAGCAATGTGATTATGCAAACAGATTTGAATTCTTTTTTCAAGTAATGAGTAAAGTAATGGAAAATATCGGAGTTACTTTTTCCAAAAAGTGGCACGAGTGATTTTGTTTTCCTATTTATTGACAGCTTTCCTGTCCTCATGTTGAGAGAAAAAATGATAAAAAATGCAAACTCTGAAAATTACACAAACATGCAATAATTAAAAATGTTAAATAGCACAAATACACTTTATGTATTTAATCTCACTTTATTAACTATTGTCTTTGCTGCTGACCTTCGATGATCCAATTCAACCAAACTAATGAGCAAAAATGACTTTAAATAAACCACACTTGTGTTTCTTTTTTATTTAACCTGCTGAAGTACGAGTGTTAAACTTTCTTCTCCTGCGTCTTATTCTTCTGCGATCCGAACGGTTTGTTTGAGCTGTTTTGAGTCTTATTCCTTTCACTTTTGGTGTGAAAGGGCTTTTTTTGTTATTAAAAACAGAGAAGCAAGCCCAGCCCAGGTGAGAAAAAGCAACGCAAACGTAAATGAACACATTACTTTTCATAAACAGTTACTAAGTAACACTAGTAGCTTTTTTAGAGAGTAATGCAATATTGTAATGGATTTATTTTTAAAGTAACTTTCCCCAACACTACAAGCTGTTCAAACATCTGCATAAATAAATAATAAAAATCCATCTTACAATTGCATAAATAATTTCACGAGATTAAAGTATTAAATATAACACAATTTGAATATAGAAATTTGGAAAATTATTACTATTAGGCTAAATATGGCCAACTAATTAACAATATCTCGGTACTTGATAAATGATCAGAATTATGCTTACATTTCCCTCATATCATAAGGGCCAATTCAAAAGGGAGGAAAACTATTGTAAAGCTAATTTATGGCTAACATTAAACACGCAACTGTTCACCAATTACTTCTAGCAGCATGACTTCATATCCACGGCCACGCTATCTTGTTCCACTTCAGTAAAGCATCAGCGCAGTTGCACAAACCGGTGCTGTCGTTTGAGAGGCATCAAAGATCAAACTTCTGCGTTTCATTCTCAACAGTATCGTAGTGGAGGGATGAGAAGCCTGAGCTGATGGCAGATGGCGAGCCAATGAGGGGTGAACTAACCTACTAATGATACAAAATGAAATTTTGCATTTAGAACCCATCTGGTTTATTCTCCCTCTGGGGAAAGAGAGCTCATACGCAGCCACACATTTGTGGACCTGTAGTGAGAATCAGAGTGTCTGGTGATTGTTGGTGGCACACATGATTACTCAACTGTGCAATGAATCTCATAACAGCAAAGGGTGGCAGTAATCTCCACCTTCTGGACCGGCTATATATCCCTCTGCATACTAGGGAAAGGCTTTCTACTGTATACAGTTTGGGTCCCAAATTATATACCCCTGTAATTATGTCATCTTTTATCGAACACCTGATCGTTAATGAGCGAGTTAGTTGCAAAATTGTTGAGATGTTGAATGTGAAGCTTAAAGCTCTAAAAAGACAAAACCCCCAAAACCAGACTGGAAAAATATGTCAAATATTGTCAAGCGGAGTGTTGTTTCGTGACATTATTTATGTTTATATCCTCTATTAATTTGGTTTTAATGCTAATCAACAACGTGTGCTGTGCTTGATCTTGCTGTTTTATTATGTGCTGTTTGCACCATTGATATGGGATATGTGTGTACAGCACTTTGATGAACACTTGCTGTTTTTAAAAAGCGCTTTATAAATAAACTTTGACTTGACTTGATCTGAGATTCTCAGTAAGAAAAGACTGATTCCTTCAACGTGCTCTTGTTTCCGTGTTCTTATAAAACACATGTACAACAAGGTGTACAGTAGTGGCCAAAAGTGAAGTACGGCTTCTTAATTTATTCAAATATTATTAAAGATATGTTTAAGGTTTTGTAAGCATATTGCGTAGTTGTCCTTGTGATAATGCAATGAAACATGCCAAATTGTGCAGACATAATTTTTGGAAATTATGAACACACATGGAAACAAGAGAGAACCAATGCAATATTAATAACTATTATAATATTTTTGACTTGAATAAAACCATTCCTAATATCAAAATAATACTTGATTTAATGAATTTGCCAGCAAGAGAAGTCTGTAATCAGCAGAATTAAGATGGTTTAGGCCAACTGATAAAAAGCATCAGGAATTAACTATCGAGGGAACAATGATTCATTGCATTTGTCCTGTTCTCATCCAGTCATACACGATATATGTTTGGGAAGTTTGCGAGGGGAGACAACATTACTTCTTTCATCCATTGAGGCGTAGAAAGCAAGGCTTGAGATGTCACATCTCCTTATGTGTGACCCCGGGCCCCAGCATGTGTGCGGTGTTCATTGGTAGGGCAGTCAGGTAGGCTTGCATGAGTCCTGCAGAAGAGGCTCAGCGCTGGGTTTCCGCTCGGCCTGAAAGACTGGGACAGACTGGCGTGTCTGTTGCTGGGTGATCAACAAGGTGGTCTGGGGCCAGTTCAATAGAGAGAGAGAGAGAGAGAAAACTGGGAATGGGCACAAAACAAACAGATATCTCTTCCCACAATGCAGGAATAGGAATGGGAATATGAATGCGATGGTGAACTTGTTTTAAAGATGTTTTTCTTTTGACTTTGGGATGTTATCTCCACTACAAAAGTGGCATGCGGTGTGATTTCTTCTTTTAATAATATCAGTGTTACTTTTAAAAGTAATGCATTGCAATATTGTGCTACTCTCCAAAAAAGTAACTAATTGTGTTGCAATTTATGGAAAGTAATGCATTACGTTACTTTTTTCACTTGGGCTGGGCTTGCTTGTTTGCTTTTAATAACTAAAAAATAAATACTAATTACTAAAAAATACTGCTATTTTTGGCAAACGTAAAGGCCCTTTTACACCAAAAGTGAAATGACTAAGACTGAAAACAGCTCAAACAATCCTTTCAGCTGTGCGGCCGTTCTGGGGTGTTTCCCGTATTTTAAAACATTATAGTCCTTCACGTCTATTGCGATCTCAAAATTCCGGCCAGTTGATAATACCTAGAATATCAAAATCGACTGCTGGCGGTAGATCCTTTTCCTGTTTAGCACCAAAACTTTGGAATAGTCTTCCTACCATTGTCCGGGAAGCAGACACACTCTGTCAGTTCAAAGCTAGACCAAAAACAAAAAATCCAGATGTACTCGTTACATCATAAGAAGAATGGCATCTACGCTAACTTTAGTGTCTTTGTTTATCCCGAGGTTTTCCTGCAGCCTGCCGGATCCAGGCCGTATCCAGATCTGACGCAGGAGATTCGCCTGGACCCGATGACAATGCAGTGCTGAAGTATCAACTATCCTCTTCCTATGGAGGATCCCTTTCCCACTCTACAGATAAAGCGTTGTTGAAAATCCGGTTCACGTACCTCGAAGTGATAAAATAAAATTCTCTATCAAATTTATAGGCAAGACAAGTAGTTTGTTTAGGCATGGTTTGTTGGGAAATTACAAACCTGCGCGCACATATTCAAACGAATTTAACTATAGAATAAATTTTGAATGCGCATGTGAACGCCATCAGGTCACAGGTTTGCGTTTAAAGTCTGTTTAGAGAAAACGCCGTCGTCTTAGTGGCCCCTAATGTAATAACAAATGATAATTTTGCGGGAAGTGAATCAATCAAAACCAACTTTAGCTGGAAATGACATTATTCAAAAATCGCTATAAAGCCAAAACAATCTCTGTTACCGTAAATTGTATGTTTATCTCTGTAAAGCTGCTTTGAAACAATCTCCATTGTTAAAAGCGCTATATAAATGAAGATGACTTGACTTGACTTAAACAAAGGGCGCCAATGTGAGTGTGCACACCGACGCGAAAAACGCCTCGGGTTCGCTTTTTTGGTTTGACGCACCGCGTCAAAAACTATCCGACCAATGAGATTGGCGCTTTTGCTCACGTGTCTGGAGCTTCTGAAGTTACAGTAAAACACAACTTGGGGGCGCTCAAACACAAAACGGTCTTGCCGAGCACACATACGTAACGGCGAAGAAGATATACGCCAAGTAGCGTCTACACTGCCGGGAAGAAATAAGACGAGAAAGATGTAAGGCAAGATGAATGTAGAGCTGCTGGTCTCGTTGGTGTCGGAACATAAAGAACTATATGACAAACGCGACTACAAAATAGGACTGTTTCTGTTTTACATTAAGCGCCATCTAATGTCAGGGACTTAATTTGCATGTTTACTCGGCTCATCGTCAGCGAAAATCGCTTGGGTGTGAACACAAAAAGCGCTTTTAAAAACGCTGGCGAATAACGCGTGTGTACGAGCCTTAACGCCGTAACTCGCTGCTTCACTACTACTGTATAGTACGATGCATCGTTGAAGAAATCATCTAGCTAGTCACGACTGTTTCCCGAAACCATATTGTCGCAAATTGGTCGTTCAACCACGTTGGTTAATGAAGTCACGCAGGTGTTGGAGTAATAATACTTTAAATGAATCTGTTTGAGATCGAATTAATGCGAGATTCAATCCTATACTCGTTCTTACACACTAGAGCTCGTTCACACATGCGCACTCTTCAAACACGACGTTTTAAATTTCGTGACAAACTAAAAGACGTAAATGACATTTGTATGTGTTCTAAATAAAAGACACAGGTTGCACTGAATGTCAGCTTGCTTATTTTGCTCAAGATCAGGATTTATTGAGTCCACATGTCATGCAAACTGGAAACTCTGCTTCTAACCACAGATCGAGATCTAGATCTGTCGCTCCAAACACAAGAACTTTGCGATGCTGTTTGCGAATGTTCGTTGGAAGGATGGTTTCGGGAAACACACCCCTGGATCGCAGAAGAATAAGACGCAGGAGAAGAAAGTGCAACACTCTAACTTCAGGAGGTTACACAAATAAGAAACACAAATATGGTTTATTTAAAGTCATTTTTGCTCATTAGTTTGGTTGAATTAGATCATCGAAGGTCAGCAACAAAGACATTGGTTAATAAAGTGAGATTAAATACATAAAGTATATTTGTATTATTTCACATTTAATTATTGGAGGTTTGCGTAATATTCTGAGCAAATGCCTGCTCACATATGAAACGTATAGAATTTATAACATTCACATTTAAAAGTAATGTGTTACTTTATGTTACTTGAAGAAAGTAATCTGATTACTTAACTTGCATTACTTGTAATGTGTTAACCCCAACACTGATGGTTACGCCGATAGGAGTGGAAAGCTCTGCTCGTGATCCACTGACGACGCGCAAATTAAAGAACGGATCATTTCCAAAATGACCAAGGCATCTACCAAGATTAACACAAGTTAGCATCTGGTTTAAGACATGCTTTTGGTGGGCTGTAAATAATGGCGCAAACACCAGTAAATTGACTAGCGCAAACCTTAGTAAATCACCTTGCATGATTCATTTAAATACTCTCATCCCATAAATTTTGTGTCTGGAAGGGAAACTCCTACAAATGCATAGCCAGACAGCAACATAGTGTCGGCCCAGATCCGAGCCACATGTGGATTCCACGCGTACCAGATGTGGGCCGACACTATGTTGTTGTCTGGGTTTGCAATAAGGTCAGTCCCAAAAATAACTGTACCCACGTGTTTTCAGCGCTAATCTTTCACTGCATGTCTTTAGTAAATCCTGACAGTATCCGAAACCATTAAGAATTAAGGAAAATAGTTAGCCTATAAACATTACAAACTGTGCCATTATTACCCCTTTTCCACCAGAATGGTTCGTGTTCTGGAACCAGAGCCTGTTCTGTTCTGGGTTCGGTCTGGCCTTTGTCCAGGACAAGATTGTCCACACCAGAATTTTAAACCACTGCTACACCGATGAAACCCAGCTGTACATGGTGTTCTTGCTATCTCATGGAATCTGCACGATCTGGATGAAAAAACAGTCTCAATCTATCAAGGATGGCTTCTCGGAAATTCTGAGCAAAAATTCTGATTAAAAAAATTCTGAAATTCCACCAACATTGCGTTCATAACGCCATCCAGGGGTGCGTTTCCCGAAAGCATCGTTAGCTAACTATTGTTGCAAGTTCTGTCGTTATCAGCAGTTCAACGAGTCGGTGTTTCCCGAAACCATCGTTCTAACGAACATTCGCAGACAGCATTGTGTGTTTGACAGATCTAGATCTCGATCTGTGGTTAGAAGCAGAGTTTCCAGTTTGCATGACATGTGGAATCTTGAACAAAATAAGCAAGCTGACAATCAGTGCAATCTATATCTTTTATTTAAAATACATACAAATGTCATTTACGTCTTTTAGTTTGTCAAGATTTTTGTAAAAGCACCGTTTTTAAAGAGAGTGCGCATGTGTGAACGGGCTCTAGTGTGTAAGAACGAGTCTATGATTGAATCTGGAAATAAAGCAAAATAACTGAGAAAAATGAGAAATATTCCTCAGATGCATGTCTGTAATTTATAGTAAAACATCTCGCATTAATTTGATCTCAAACAGATTCATTAAAAGTATTATTACTCCAACACCTGCGTGACATCATTAAAGTCCCTGTAAAGGCAATTCTAAAAAAAAATTCTAAACCCATTATAAATGTTAGAAATGTATTGCTAAAACATATTACAAAGACTGTGAACTGTGAAATACTGAATTGTGGAGTTAGACCGTTAAACAGTTTTTCACCATTGCTATTTTCCGGATTTTTTGGGCGGGGCTAAAACAGGGCTCGATGACGCACTGGAGCCCTTGAGCTCCTGGACACGCCCCTACTTGATGATGCACTGAGGCCACTGAGGCTGGCCCCTCCCCTAACAATAGAGCGCATTCGCATCAGTTCACTGCTCAATCGCGAGTTACTGTCAGTATTATTAGTTACTACAGCCTACAGTTTTCTAGCTAGCTATGCCTTCGACACGGAAATGCGTAGGCTACTACCTGGATCCGATCATGTACAAAACAGATCGGTGTCTTTATTTAAATTTCCTGAAAACGATCACATCAAGAAGAGGTGGATTAATTTTGTGAAGAGCCAACCTTGATGGAGAGCTGAGGATCACCGCCGGTCTCTTCGGTTTTGTTGACGGGGGGGGGGGGGGGGGGGGGTGGGGGATTAGTAGTATTGACGTGCGGGCCGGGCGACACCGTGTGGTGCCTGTGTGTGTGTATACGTGCTTGCGTGCAGGCAGGTGAGCCTGCGAAATGATTCTGGATCAGAGAGAGAAGCGGTAGGATGTGTGTTTGGACGACCGACTGAAAACTCTGAAATTATCGTACATTATGGAATTTTTTTTATTATTGATCGTACATCGTACAGAGGTCAAAATTATCGTACAAATACGATAATTATCGTACATCTGGCAACGCTGCTTTCGGCAGCTTTCCCGCGAGTGGGCGTGGTTTCAGCACAGGCAGCGGACACGCCCCCAGCGTTTGAGAGCAGAGAATACTGCTCATTTTTTCAAGATTTTGATAGCTTATTTTATGTACTTGCTGGCTTTTTTTATCATTCAAATTTGTCTGGGTGGCTAATAACACATTTTTCTGTTGTGTGACAACCTCAGAACACATACTTAATTTTGACTTTACAGGGACTTTAACCAACGTGGTTGAATTTGCGACAATATTTTTCGGACTAGCTAGATGATTTCTTCATCAGCGATGCATCATAGTAGTGAAGCAGCGAGTTACAGCGTTATGCGGGAAACACACCCCTGATTGGTAATTGTCTCATTTCTTATGGATTTCGGTTCATTTTTTTCTGAGCTGATTAATTTAAACCTTCTTACCCTACAGCACCCATGGATTATTTCATTGCATCCTGCTGTATTTATCATATAAAGTGTCTTATTAATTTAATTCTCAAATCTCATGCCACAAAGGGAGGTTAATCCAAGGATGTTTGGTATCTTTGTCCTGCTTTTGTATGTGATTTGTAAATTACCACCTTCTTGGGTGAGGCCAAAGGCAATGACAATTCTTTTTTCTTATTTTTTAAAAAAAATAATTTAGTTCATGTTTTTTGTCAATCAGTCTGCCATGCTCCAATAACAAGCTGTTTTTCCCAGAATGCACGTTTGATTGGTCGACACAGAGCTTCCCTTGAGTGAGTCTTGTCTGGTTGCTCTGTTTGGAGTAATGGAGGTGGGCAGAAATAAATTCAGCAGTCAAGGCGAATATCAGGAGTTAATGACTTTTCCAGATCCTCCCCGCATCCCCTGCCCTCACAGCGTGATAGAGGGAAACAGACACAGCAGGCGGGGACAACGCTGCTCTTTCCTGCTAGTTTTTAAAGAATTTATTATTATATTATATTATATTATATTATATTATATTATATTATATTATATTATATTATATTAATTATATTATAGTTCTTAAATTTGTTTTTAATCCAAAGCATTATGTCTTATAATGGCTAAACTTTAGGTGTTCACATTTAATGAAAAAATAAAAATAAAATAAAATAATAATAATAATAAAAACAATTAATAAAATAAAACAAGACAAAACAATAATAATAAAAAAATGGAAAAAAATACATAAATAAAATAAATAATAATAATAATACAATTATAATAAAAAATAAAAAACAACAATAAATAAAATAAAACAACAATAAAAAATAAAATAAAATAATAATCTAAAATAAAATAATAAAATAAAATACACACAAGAGTAGACACACTACATTTGAAATATTTGTGGATGGGTTGCTAGGAAACAGACTCCACTTCAGTGTTGTGATATCTATGGCCTCCTGTGGATGGACTCCACTGCAGCTGCTCAAATAGGTTCATTACGTTTTTTAGAATCCCACTAAATGCCTAGATTAGAGCTCAGAGGTTAATACACATTCAGATAAGCCTTTGAAATACTTGCTCTTTCTTCAGTAGTGCATTGACATATGTACGTTTTTGTCTTTCTTCAATTTGCAGTTAATCGTCTTGAAGAAATGCATTAATTTCCTTTTGTAATACCGATGTAATGACCACAAGAGATCTGTCGATCTTTAAATATCATCCTTTTGTGCCAGTTTGGAAATATTCTGTGTAAGACTGCTTTTGTTGTCTTGACAAAGCCAATGCACTGATATTGTATTTAAGCTTATTCTGGGAACAAAATTACTTAAATTTCTCCTCCAGCTTTCAAGCTAATTTTTACAGTAATATTAACATTTGACAATATTTGCAATGCAAAAGTAGATCTGAGTTGAAACCTTTAGTCAGTTCAGAAGTTGTCCAGATCTACAGCTCAGATCCCTTGGCTAGGTGTCCACATAATCTTTTGTGCAACCATTTTAGGTCACTGCTTCTGTGAGGAAGCTTCTTTTTTTACACCACCCATTGACCATCAGCATTATCATCAGCTCCGGCAAGTGACTGAGCGCTCAGGCAAAGACAAGCAGCCAGAGGCGTCTGACTGGCAGATCTCCAGAGAACAGCACAGTCTTTAGGCTCTCTTTAACCTATACAGAACCTGGGAGGTTTACTTGGGACTTGGTTCCCTTGAATAACCGAGTAAAAGGAGATTGTCACTAGCTGTTCCCATCCAAAGCTGAGAGTTTAAATTACAAAATTGGAATATTGCATGAAAGATTTGCGAATAAAGCACCGCTTCCATCCCATGTGTTTAAGAGAACACAATTGTCACTTCCTGAGAAATTGGCTCAAAATATCAGTAATAAAAATGGAAGTTTCTGCAATGTGGCTCTTTCTCCCTCCATCATAAATGAGTGTGTCTCAGAGCGTCAGACAAAACACAACAAACGCTGTCGTGTTCTCTGGTGTTCTGATGCTGGTGTTCGGGAACACACTCGTGTGTGTGAGACGCTTCTGGAGGGAATTAAACCCAATCATTCTGATCACACACTTCGACTCCGGCGTTTCAGAAACACCAAACCAACATTAGAGACGCTGCGACGTCATTGGTCCACTGGTTACTCCAATTATCAAGTCAAATCAAGTCACCTTCATTTATAGCGCTTTTTACAATACAGATTGTTTCAAACGAGCTTTACAGAGATAATAGGAATTAATGCAACAAAGTTTGTTTTGGCTGGACCGCAGCTCTAGAAGAAAGTCATTGTCCAGCTTAAGTACGTTTTTGATTGATCATTTCCATTGTAAAAATCATTAGTTATTAAAGGGATACTTCACCTCTGGAAAGATGAATGTGTATTTAAAATGGGTCATTTATGTAGAAGAAATGTGAAATTATTTTTGAATTTGGAGCTTTCTAGACTAAGAAAAGCCAGAAAATGTATTTTTGGCTTATGTGGCTGAAAGACAACAACTCCCAGAATGCACTTGCTTCGCTGCCCTAGGAGGCCACGCCTACTGGTAACAGAGCGCAGTAATTAAACAACAAGTCTAGGCTAGTGAGTCTCCGTGACGAGTCTGCCCGAAAATGTGTTTCGAGATCGCCCAAAATGTCCGGGATTCGGCTTTTGCGTTCTACAGTCGCCATTCATTATGTTTACTGAGGCGAGCAGGACGAGGCTAGGGCTGCGGGAGAACGGCGTGATTACCGATGAGCGACGCCTGTGAGACGCACCGGTCTCGTATCTCTCACGAAGGAGTGGGAATTTTCTTAGCAATGTTAAAACGCACATCAACCGATCACTTGTTTAGCGTTCATGTAAACACTACATTCAGATTCACCAATCGGAATGAATTCAGTTAGATTGAAACAAAAGGTGTGCATGTAAACAATGAATGGCGACTGCAGAAAGCAAAAGCTGAATCCCGGACATCGACAAGACATCGACGGCCGGACATGTCCGGGAAAAAGAGGATGGTAACCCCTACTACTCAGCTTTCTCCACAGAACAAGAGCCTGCTAGCTTAGCTTCCAAAAAAAGATGGCTGACACTATGTGTACATTCTGTGAGTGAGATCCCACCCTCTCTGGGCGGGTTGAGAACATGTGGGACAGCCCCTACTACTGACTGTAGTCTTTAGCCTCTGGCCAAAAAATCCTCCGATGACGCAAAATTACGATTTTTGCGTCATCTGAGGATTTTTTCCAGACTAAAAATACATAAATCTCTCGTCTCAGGGGGATATGAGGGTGGAAAGCATGGTAATTCGAAAATACTACAGGTTTTCTACTAATACAAAGCTTAATGCAAAATCCTAAACTATCCCTTTAACTTAGGGGCAATTTCAATTGAAAACAGAAACATTTTAATGCATTCTGGCAGTTCATTTACATGACAATGGCGTTTTGGTGGTCTGAGAACGCAAACTTTGATGTATAGGTTTCAAAGTGCAAGTTTTGGAAAATTAATTTTGAAAGCGAAACCGTTATCATCTCTGTGTAAACTTCAAGAACGTGAATCTGTGAAAACGGTGACGGCATGCACATGCACATTACGTGTTAAGTCTATAGGCCTGCGCATTTATACAGCGTTTTTAGTCGTTTTCCGCAGATCCGTGTGAACAGGAATTATTCTGATAATGTTTTCATCTGTACAGTGGAAACAACGTTTGTTGTGAAAAACCCCCCCAAATGTGTTCGTGTCGATGAGGCCTTCACAGGGGAAAGTCTAGTTGACACGGTCTCAGCTGAAACTTCAGGGCTGTGTTGTGGTCGTGTCTCGCGTAGATGCAATTCTTTGTATGATGTAACAAGTACATCAGATGTTATGGGAAGTGTTCCCAGTTCTGGCTGACCTAATTTGAGGTTTTTGTTGCGCATTGAAGGATTTTATTTGGTAAATGCATTTCCATCATAGTTAATAAGATTTGGCCGTTGTTTTTAAAAACTCTTTTCAATGCCGCTTCATTCCGACAGATGCTTACGCGAGCTTCGAGGTTCAGATGTCCTTAATGAACACGGAAAATCCAGTATTATGTGCAGTTGTTTACCGGCCCCCACAGTTCAATAATTTATTTTTGAGTGAATTTGCAGACTTTCTGGGGAATGTAGTAACAACATATGACTGAATTTTACTGCTTGGTGATTTTAACATTCATATTTGCTGTCCTAGTAAGCTGCTAACCAAAGATTTTTGCAATCTATTGGATTCTCTCAATTTTTCTTAATATGTACAATGTCCTACGCATGTTCATGGTCACATCCTGGACTTGGTCTTTGCTCATGGATTTTCTATCATGGACACAAGAGACAATGGGTTTTCTAATCACAAATCTGTGACTTTTTACAACTGCCCTATCTCGTCGATCAAATACGAAATCTGCTCAGGCACGTTGGATTCGTTATTTCTCTTCCACAGCCAGCGAGTACTTTTGCACTGCCTATAATGCAGCTAATAAACTACTAGCTACGAAACGGATCTCTGAAAGCCCGGACGCTGACGCATATTTAAGTTTTTTTTTAGTAATACCTGCTTGGACATTGTTAATAACATTGCTCCTTTAAAACTTAAACGCTCTATCAAAAAATCCTCACCTTGGTTCAACGACTCTATCCACTCACTTCGACGAAATTGTAGACGAGCAGAACGCAAATGGCTCAAGGACCGACTGCAGGTGTCGTTTGATATTTTAAGAGAATCTCTACATGTTTTCCAGAAAGCTGTTAGGTCTGCCAAATCAAAGTATCTGGCAGAAATTGTCTCCAAAAATCACCATAGACCAAGAGTTTTATTTTCCACTATCGACTCTGTTTTAAACCCTGTGGCTGATGCTTTCCCTGATGTGTCTGATTTTTTATGTGAAAACTTTTCATCTTTTTTTGTCACAAAGACATAAGGTTAAGACCACAAACAACGTTAGAAACCACAAACGTCTCGGTTACTGATGTAACCCTCGTTAGGGAACGGAGACGTTCCGTCGGATGACGACGAATGGAGGTTTCGCTTAGAAAGCCAATCGACTTCGAGTACTACAAAACGAGCCAATGGCAAAGAAATGCCATGGGTCTGCGGAATTTGCATAGCGTAACTCCGCCTCACCTCGTGGGTATTTAAGGAGAACGCTGGCAGCAAATAGGCATGTTTCTTCGCTGAGGAACCAAGACTGAGCTCAGGCGATCCCCGCGGTACGGCGGAAAGTGGCAGGAAGACGGAACCACCGTCTCCGTTCCCTACTCAGGGAACGAGGGTTACATCCGTAACCGAGACGTTCCCTTTCGTTGTCACTCCGAGTTCCGTCGGATGACGACGAATGGGGATACCAGTCTAATCACCACCTTCTCAGCTGTCTTCCAGTGCCCTGCGTAAATCTGAGATCCCTGTTGTGAGACTAGCACGGATGAAGGACTCCTATTTAGCACAGGAATACCAAGGTACACTGGGGAGCATATCCCAGATTTTAGGGGAATATGCAATTACTGCCAACCCAGAGGGGGGGACTTAAGAATGGGGATGCATATGGGGAATCACTGGGGTGTCCAGCCGCAGGTGGAATATATCAACCCCAGGGGTGGCAAGGTGGCTTGCCGAGGGAAAGACACATGCTCAAAGAGGCTTACAGTGGAAATACACATGTGGGGGTTACTCAGAGGAGGAACCATGCACACGGAGGCACCTAGCCGACGCACAGGCAATAGACACTGGCGCCAGCGTCAACAGTGCTGGAAGAACTCAGGGCTTCAGAGAGGAAGGCTCACCTGAGGAAATATCACACGTATCCAGTCCGTGGAGTGGAATGGCGAGCAAGCGAAGACACCTGAACGGCTCCTATGTTAGCTTGAAAAAGACAGTACATGGGAGGAGACTGGCTCCACTCGGAGATTATAGAATCTCGCGAATGTGTTAGGTGTCGCCCAGCCTGCAGCTCTGCAGATGTTTGTTAGCGAGGCGCCATGCGCTAAAGCCCAAGAGGACGCCACACTCCGGGTGGAGTGGGCGGTCACACCAAGGGGGCACGGTCGACCTTGCTGCTGGTATGCCACAGCAATGGCGTCCACTATCCAGTGAGACAACCTTTGCTTGGAGAGAGCCTTTCCCTTCAGGTTCCCACCATAACAGACAAAGAGCTGGTCTGAGGTCCTGAAACACTGCGTTCTGTCTACATAGATGCGAAGAGCACGTACTGGACAGAGCAGTGCCAAGGCTGGGTCTGCCTCCTCTGGGGGCAGCGCTTGCAGAATCACCACCTGGTCCCGGAAGGGAGTGGTAGGAACCTTGGGCACATATCCAGGCCGGGGTCTCAGGATCACGTGAGAGTAAGCCGGCACGAATTCCAGGCACGCTTCGTCAACGGAGAATGCGTGCAGGTCCCCTACCCCCTTGATGGAGGCCAATGCAATCAGAAGCGCTGTCTTCATTGACAGGAAGTTAAGCTCGACCGACTGCAAAGGCTCAAAGGGAGCACTACGCAGGGCAGTTAAGACCACTGCGAGGTCCCAAGAGGGTACGAGAGTCCTCGCTCCTCTCAGGAACCTGATGATCAGGTCGTGCTTCCCCACAGACTTACCTTCTATTGGGTCATGATGTGCGGCAATGGCGGCGACATAGACCTTGAGGGTGGAGGGAGACAGCCTTCGCTCCAACCTTTCTTGAAGAAAGGAAAGCACGATACTGATCGAACATCTCTGGGGGTCTTCTCGGTGAGAAGAGCACCAGTTGACGAAGAGGTTCCACTTCAACGCATAGACGTGTCTCGTGGACGACGCTTTAGCGGAAGTGATGGTAGCCACCACCGCTGGTGGTAGGGTACTCAAACCTGCCTCGTCCCGTCCAGGAGCCACACAGGAGGTTCCAAAGATCGGGACGAGGGTGCCATAGGTTGCCCCGTCCCTGAGAGAGGAGGTTCTTCCTCAGGGGAATCGGCCAAGGAGGTGCTGTCGCGAGGAGTATGAGTTCGGAGAACCAGGTCCGGGTGGGCCAGTACGGTGCGACCAGAATGACCTGCTCCTCGTCCTCCCTGACCTTGCGCAAAGTCTGCGCAAGAAGGCTCACTGGGGGAAACGCATATTTGCGGCCCCGCGGCCAGCTGTGCGCCAGTGCATCCGTGCCGAGCGTGCCCTCGGTCAGGGAAGAATAATACAGGGCGCAATGGGTCGAGTCGTGAGAGGCAAACAGATCTATCTGTGCGTCCCCGAACTGGTCCCAAATCAGCTGAACCGACTGGGGATGGAGTCGCTAATCTCCCGAGAGGGGCTGAAGCCGTGAGAGCTCGTCGGCTGCACAGTTCAGGGCTCCGGGGATATAGATGGCACGAAGCGACCTCAGATGCTTCTCAGATGACTCCATAAGAGGAGGTGGCGGGCGAGTTGCGACATATGGCGGGAGCGCAGACCACCTTGACGGTTGATGTACGCTACAGTCGCGGTATTGTCTGAACGGACTAGTACATGCTGGCCCCTGAGCACGGCTCGGAAGCGGCGCAGGGCAAGCTGTGCAGCCAGCAACTCGAGGCAATTGACGTGCCATAGGCGGTGGGGTCCTGTCCAGGAGCCCGCAGCAGCACATCCATTGCACATGGCACCCCAGCCCGTGGTAGAGGCATCTTTTGTTACAACAATATGCCGGGAAGCTCGTTCCAGGGGCACTCCAGCCCGTAGAAAACTGAGGTTCGACCACGGAGTGAAGGTCTGACGGCAGGTCGGAGTAACTGGTACTCGGAGAGTGCCGTGTTGCCATGCCCACCTCGGGACTCGGTCGCGAAGCCAAAGCTGAAGCGATCTCATATGAAGCAATCCGAGCGGTGTTGCCACGGCTGCAGACGCCATATGCCCCAGGAGCCTCTGAAAAAGTTTCAGTGGAACTGCACTCTTGCCCTCGAACTGTCTCAGGCAAGTCAGCAGTGACTGCGCGTGCTCGCTCGTAAGCTGCGTGGACATGGCGACCGAGTCGATCTCCATACCGAGAAAAGAGATCCTCTGCACGGGGCAAAGTTTGCTCTTCTCCCAGTTGACCCGAAGGCCCAGACAGGCTACATGGCGGAGCACCAAGTCCCTGTGTTCGCAAAGCTGATCTCGAGAGTGAGCTAGGATTAGCCAATCGTCGAGATAATTCAGAATGCGAACCCCGCGTTCCCGGAGGGGAACAAGGGCTGCTTTGACGACCTTCGTGAAGACGCGAGGAGACAGGGCTAGCCCGAATGGGAGAACTGCGTACTGATATGCCTGCCCCTCGAAAGCAAACCGCAGGAACGGTCTGTGTCGAGGGAGGATGGAGATATGAAAGTAGGCGTCCTTCAGGTCGATCGCTGCAAACCAATCCTGGTGCTGCACACATTCGAAAACACATTTGACGGTGAGCATCTTGAACGGCAGCCTGTGAAGGGAGCGGTTCAGAACGCGCAGGTCCAGGATTGGCTGTAACCCACCGGTTTTCTTCGGGACAATGAAGTACGGGCTGTAGAAGCCGGTCCTCATTTCGACTGGAGGCACAGTCTCGATCGCACCCTTCGCCAGCAGGGTAGCAACCTCCGCTCTCATGATAGGGGCATTGCCACCGACCATAGTGGAGCGGACTCCCCTGAAGCGGGGAGGAGACCGCGCGAACGGTATGGCAGCGAGGCGGTATGGCTGACCCAGACGTGGACGGCATAGCGGCCCGGTGTGGGGGTACAGTCATAGACTGCGTCCTGACAGAGGAGACATGGGAAGGACGAACGTTCCACGGGGGTCTGCTCTGCCAGGGGTCTGGCGACAGAGGAGGATGAGAGCGGCACGGTCCGGGGACGGCGCACACTGTCATCCGGCTCTGGGACAGAGGAGGACGAGGGGTGCATGGCCCGGGGGCGGCGCACCGTGTCGTCCGAGAGTGCTCAGGGATGAATGTATCACTTCTTTCTTTAACCACATAAGGGTGCTGCCCACCCGAGGGTGAGCAGCGGGGAGTGGAGAACAAAAGATTATCCCCTGGCCCTCCACCGGGGGAAGGAGTGGTCCTGCTACCATCTCCTGAGAAGTGATCATCATCCCTGGGCAGCCCGTCTCAGGAGCGCCGCTTGGCCTGGCGTTTAGCGGGGGGCGGGGCTGGAGAGGGCTGTGGCGCCTTTTTACGGCTTCCTCCGCGACCGGGCCCGGGTGGAGGCTGCTGCTTGGGCCAGGCGGGAGGGGCGGGAGCCGTAGGAGGGCGCCTTCGGCGGCGAACAGACTGAGTATTCTGCCCGGTCGGCTGGGTGGAGGCAGCAGCGGGCCGTCGGGGCAGAATATGCTTGATAGCCTCAGCCTGTTTCTGAGCAGTCGAGAACTGTTGGGCAAAATCCTCGACTGCCCCGCCGAAAAGGCCGTCTTGTGATATGGGGGTGTCGAGCAGCCGAGACCGCTCGGCATCCCGCATATCAGCAAGGTTCAGCCAGAGGTGTCTCTCCTGGACCACGGCTGTGGACATCACAAAACCCAGGGAGCATGCGGTCAACTTCGTCGCTCGGAGAGCAAGGTCGATGGCGGCGCGCAGCTCATTGAAGAGCCCTGGGTCTGTCCTGCCCTCGTGCATGTCCCTGAGCATCTGGGCCTGGTAGACCTGCAGAATGGCCATGGCATGCAAAGAGGTGGCCGCCTGTCCCGCCGCTCTGTAAGACTTCGCCACTAACGTAGACGAATACCTACAGGCTTTGGATGGGTGCTTAGGCTCACCACGAGAAGAAGCGCTCTGAGGACACAGTTGCATCGCAACAGAGCGTTCAACCGGGGGGAGCCCAGTGTACCCACGGGCAGCCGCCTCATTGAGGGGAGGAAAGGCGGATGAAATCAGCGAGCGGTCACGGGAAGACATGGGGGTCTTCCAGGACTTCGAGATCTCATCATGCACGTCCGGGAAGAAAGGTATTGGGGTTTGACGCGGACGGGGGTCCGCGGCCTTACCCAAGTACCAATCATCCAACCGCGAGCGCTCGGGACAGGGTGGAGGGTCCACTCTAACCCGATGCTCGCGGCGGCCCGGGAAAGCATGGCCGTCATCTCTGGATCAGACTCTGGCACAACCGTATTCACACCGGAAGGTGGCAGCTGTGATGAGTCTTCACTTCCAGAAGATTCAGACCCACCTTGTGATGCTGCAATAGACATCGCGTCCTCCTCTGGAGCGCAAAGGAAAAACGCGGGACACCCGAAGATGATCCCGCGGAAATCCCCTGAGCACTCGCGGGTTGCAACACTGCAGAGGGTGCGGCTGGGCACGGACTGATAGTCGGCGCTTTGTTCCAAACCGTCACCCTCAGATCACCCTGGCCACCAGCCGAAGTACTAGCTCTATTTCTAGAGTCAGTATATCGGGGTGTGGATGAGGGGACTCTCACTCTTGCGAGATCACTGAGTCTCGATCGATGGTCATGTTCCCGCTGAGAGAACATGAGTCATCCACGAGCGCTGCTCTAGCGTGATCAATGCCCAAACACACTTTGCCAGAAGTGCACGGGCGAGGCATCTTTAAATCTTTAAAAAGACGTGCCGCGTGCAAGCTCTTTTGTGAGAGAAAAGAAACTCTGACTGTGTTGAAGCGCCCGGGGAGAAACACACTCGCTGTCAAACCACAGACAGATAAGCAGGAAGTGCGCGCTTACCGGAGATCGCCGTCACACCAACACCAGAGAATCTCGCTCGTCTTGAAGAAATGGAAGCTTTAGCGTTAAGTTCTGCCGGAAGACTCAATTGCTACGTCACTTATTACCTTCTCATCTATCCAATCGTGTCTAATACTTGCGGTATAAAAGACCAGTACTTACACATGTCTGAGTTCGCAGATGCTGACGCTTTCATTCACCTCCATCCTCCCCACCACCACCAGGATGGTCCCTTCCCCTCCATCCTCCCCACCACCACCAGGATGGTCCCTTCCTATACTTCACAGGGGGTCGGTTGCGCCCCTGCCTTCGTCTTCAGGCAGGAAATGCAGAGTCCGGACCCTCGGATTGCGAGCTATGGACGGGGCCTACGCCAAATAACTTTATTGCTTGCTGGGCTATCAATAAATGTATTTATTGTTACAGTATTTATTCTCCCGAGTCTTTCTGGTAGAACTGACAGTACAGGAATGGCTTGTGGAACAGAGGATCAACTTGGCTCCGAAGCGAAAACATGCCTATTTGCTGCCAGCGTTCTCCTTAAATACCCATGAGGTGAGGCGGAGTTACGCTATGCAAATTCCGCAGACCCATGGCATTTCTTTGCCATTGGCTCGTTTTGTAGTACTCGAAGTCGGAACTCGGAGTGACAACGAAAGGGAACGTCTCGGTTACGTATGTAACCCTCGTTCCCTGAAGGAGGGAACGGAGTCGTAGTCGACGTGTCGACTGATTGGGATCACGCTTAGAGAGACCGTCATCTTCGAGTACTATTAAAACGAGCCAATGAAATTGGCGTGCGTGAAATGCATTACACACTCCGCCCCGCGCCGCGGGTATAAATACGGAAGTGGATGCACGCACTAGATGTTTTTCGCTGAGGAGCCGAGCGTAACTCGGAGTCAGCGGTGGTCCAGCAATAGTGGCTACGGGACTACGTCTCCGTTCACTCCTTCAGGGAATGAGGGTTACATACGTAACCGTGACGTTCCCTTTTAGTCGTTCACGTTCGACGTAGTCGACGTGTCGACTGATTGGGATCCCAATAAAAGCGCCATCTAGTGCTGCCACCTTCCAGCGCCTAGACAAAAGCCTCCAGATCCCCCCGCAATAGGCGGGGAAAGGACAGGGCTTAGGCCAGGGAAGTCACTGCTGTTCCTAAAGGACCACTGGGAAAGCGTTCCTTGAACATGGAAGGAAGGGACGCTGCGGAAGCCACATCCTGCCCGAAGGGAGGTAACATGTGGAGAATACACATATGAACTGGGTGGATGACCGGGCAGTACAACATATGGAATGTCACTGGGGTGGCTCCAGCCTAACAGGGGGGAGACTCAACCGAACAGTGACGGCAGAGCAGGCTCTGCCAAGGGAAGACACGGGCTCGCCGCAGGGAGCCGTACCATGGAAGAATACACATATGGGATCGCCGTAGGGATCACAGCATATGGACCCAGCCTAACACAGGTTCCACCAGTGCATACGAGTGATAGGCCTAGCTTCAGACATTCCGCCATGTCCGTTGCCGAAGGGTATGGAGGAACTCAACAGGGTTCGGCTAAAAAGGGGAACTCAACTGGAGCAAGAATTACGCACATATCCAGTCCATAGGAGGGGAATGGCGCAGCAAGCCGACACAACGAACCGGGCTTACAGTGAACTAGCTTCAAGTGAAGGGAGCCCACGGGAAGCAGAGGTTCGACTAAGGTGTCGCCCAGCCCTCAACTCTAGAATATCTGTCAGCGAAGCACTCTGTGTCAACGCCTAAGCGGGAGCACACACTCATTAAAGAGGAGCTCACCACCTAAGTGGACATGAGCATCTCAGGACTTTCACCAAGATGAAGGTATTTGCGCCAACCTCGCTTGGAAACAGCCTTCCCTCTCTGCTGATTTCCTTAACAGATAAGAGCTGAACTGCGGTCCTATGGCTTGCGTTCTGTGCACGTAACCCCGCAATGAAGCGGACGGACAGAGAAAGCCAGGGCTGGGTCTGCCACCTCCAGGCAGCGCTTGTAGGCTCACCACCTGGTCCTTTTAAGGGAGAGGTAGGAACCTTGAGCACATATCCAGGCCGGAGTCTCAGCTAGTGAGAGTTAGCCGGCCCGAATTCCAGGCACAATTCGTTGACCGAAAGCGAGCAAGTCCCTACCCTCTGGAAGAGACCATACGAGCAGGAGAACTGTAAAAAACAGAATTTTTAACTCACTGCCTGCAGTGGCTCAGGGGCGGTCTCTGATTGCAATAGCACCAGAGACAGGCCCAAGAGGATAAAGAGGGGTGCAGGGATGACCCTTGCTCCCTCAGGAACCTGATGATCAGGACGTGCTTCCCATACTTCTGCATATGATGTTTGTATCATATTGAGGGTGAAGGAACAGCCTACTCCAACCCAACTAGCAGGAAAGAGAGCACTGAAATGACCGAACGCTCTCAGGATCTCCTCACGGAGAGAAGACTCATTCAACGAATAGGTTCCACTTCTAACTAGCGAAGCACAACTGCCTTATCTTAAGGGGGTGCTTGCAGAAGTGATGGTCACTACCACATATCCTTGTGATAGCGACCTGTCCAGTTCTTTGAACGCGGGTGCCATCATGCCCCGTCCCTGAATGTATTCAGGGGAAGTCAGGAAGGCTGTCGAGGGAACTAGATCTGGTTGGGCCAAAAAAAGGGGCAACTATCAAGACCTGGTCCACTCCTGACTTAGCACAGTAGGTGCAAGCGACATGCACACACAAGACAGGACCACTGCCCAACACTAGATGTGATAATTCACAGAGCTTCAGGAGCATTTCTGCTCAACACCTGAGTGTGATGAACATCACTGAAATTGAATAATGAATCGCATAGCCGCTTTCTTAGAAGGCTCACTGGGGAACGCATTTCTGCTGGGCCCCGGGGTCAGCTGAAAGCCAGTGTCTATCCAAGGGATGCCCGCTCAGACAGAAACACAACTGGCAGAGGGACGAGTCCGGAAGGGCAACAGATGCAACTGTGCGGCCCCGAAGTGGTCCCTGCCCAGCTGGACCGCCAGGGGATTGGAGTCTCCACTCTCCCTGGCCATAGCTGTCGAGAGGCTCGTTGGCGGCACGATTGAGCAGGCTGGAAGAATTTTATAGTGGAATGAAGCGACCTCAGAAGCTCCTGACTCCAAGGAGGAGGTGACGGGCGAGTTGTGACATGCGAGGGAAGCTTAGCGCAACGGTCGCGATGTTGTCCTTTCAGACCAGTACCAGCTCGCTGAGCAGCGGTGGCTCAAAGCGAGGTGAACTGCCAACTCGAGGTAACGAATACCAATGCAGTCGGAGGTCGCCCAGGCCTCCGTTAAAGCATGACCTTTGTACATGGCCCCTCAGTCGGTGTTAGTGGACCTGAAGGTCTGAACACGGGCTGAGAGTTTGGCGGCAAGCCGGGGTGATCTTTTATCACACAGGGTGTGCCGCTCTGCCACGTTCACCTCGGGACTCGATCATAAAACTAGTGCTGAAGCGGTCTTCATATGGAGGAAGCCAAGCGGCTGCGTCTGCTATATGCCCCAGGAGCCTCTGAAATTTTCAGTGGAACCCTTTCTCACTTCTAGCACTAGCCTAACACACTCTTCTTGAAGAGACGTGTTGGACCGAGTCCTTCTCCTGAACTGAAACAGAGATACTCAGCCCGAGGGCGAGATTACTCTCTTCCAGTTGACCTGAAGACCCAACTGGCTATGGAGCACTCGAAGGGAAGGACTTGTACTGATACTTCCTACCCTCGACGCCAGAACACAGAATGGTCTGTGGAGCGAAAGGATAGAGATCTGAAGTACTGTCCTTCAGGTCGAATGCTGCAGGCCAACCTTGGGGACGGAGCATTTGAAAATTCATCTCTGTGTAGTAATTGAATGGAGGCTTTCGAAAAAGGGCCCGGTTCAATTGACACAGATCCAAGATGGCCATAACCCACCACCTATCTAGGGTACAATGAAGTACGGGTCTATAGAAACCGGCCTTCATATCGGCTGGAGGAGAGGCAACATCGCGTCCTTCGCCAGTAGGACTGCGACGTGCGCACACAGGAGAGGAGCAGCGCTCAACACGTAGGTGTGATAAATATCACTAATCTTAGGAGCATCTCAGCTCAACACCTAGGTATGATGAAAATCACTGAGCCAGGGCGAAGCCAAGCGAAATGAATCGCAAGCCGAGTCTGCTGGAAGTTTCGGGGCCAGCTGGAGCGGTAGGAAGCATCTTCAGGCATACACACACCGTGCCAGGGGCCAGGGAATCACAGACGTACCCGAGGTGGGGGAGCGAGGTGGAGGACAGGGACCCGGCTCGGAAGGCCCGGAGGCGGCCCGAAGCAGGGTCTTAGTGTGGTGTATAACACTTACCTGTCTCCACGAGACGGCCAGGGATGCGTGAGAAGGCGGATGACCGGGTCCTCGAACCGCACCCAGCTGCCGTGCTGGCGAACAAGAAGGGGCTGAGGGGTGCAAGGCTTACAGGGTCGCACACCGCCAGACTCGCCCTCTTGGAACCCAGGAACAGAGGAATTCGCTCTTTCTTTGGAGAGTGGGTACCGCTTGCTCCGCTTCTTTTGGGAGCAGTGGAGAAACAGACACACGCACAAACAAAGACTCCACCCGGCCCTCACCCGGGGGGAGGGAGTGGATTGTTGACGAACTCCCAGAGCATCCTCCTCCATCCCTGAGCGGCCCGCTCCGGAATGCTTTCGCTGTGGCTTGCCACCTGGCTTGGCAGCGCCTGGAGCGGGCTGGGCGTTCCTGCTACGGCCGCCTCCATGCTGAGGCCTGGCTGGAGGCTGCTGCAGAGGCCCAGTGAGAGCGGCGGCAGGGGAACACCCTCGGCGACGAGCAGGCGGAGGAACTGCCACCGGCGGCGGGGTGGAGGCAGCAGCGGGCCACTGGGGCAGGATGTGCCAGATGGCCTCCGTCTGCACTTGGGCGGCAGAGAACTGTTGGACATAGTTCTCCGCCGTGTCGCCGACCAGCCCAACCTGGGAAATTGGGGAGAACTGAACAGGAACCGAACCTTGTCCTCATCCGCCATATCAACCAGGCTGAGCCAACGATGGCGCTCTTGGACCACTAAGGTGGACACCGCCAGACCGATCGCGCATGCCACGACACTCGTGCCCGGAGGGCGAGGTCAAATGCAGTGCGATGCTCACCTATGAGCACAGGGTCTTGGCTACCCTCGTGCATGTCCATGGGTGCCCTGGCCTGACAGACCTGTAGCAGCGCCATGGCATGCAAGAGGAGGCGGCTTGCCCACAGGCTCTGTAAGTTCTGCCAGTCGGAACGGACGAGAACCCACAGGCCTTAGGGGGGAGACGAGGATCCCCCCAAAAGGTAGCGGCCGCCGGACACAGGTGCACCTATGTCGCGACAGACCGCTCCACTGGAGGGATAACCTCGCAACCCTTCACCGCTCCTCCATCAAGGGTAGTGAGGGGGAAAAGCTATTCAGGCAGTTTCTGGCAGAGAAAGGTGCCATCCACAACCTGGTAAGCTCTCCATGCACTTCGGGAAAGAAAGGCACTGGGGCGGCGAGCTGAGAACCAGCGCAGCCCGCCCCAAGATACCAATCCTCCAACCAAGACTGGACGGGACACGGTGGAGGGTTCCACTCGAGCCCGGCAGCCTCGGTGGCCCGTTTCAGCATAGCTGACCTTTCTGGATCTGGCTCGGGCAATGTTAAACTCCCAGAGGGAGAAAACACAGCCGAGTCGTCATCTCCAGAGGTCAGCTCACCCTCCAGTGCTGCCATCGACATCTTATCCTCTGGGGGAACCCCAATTGAAACGGCTGATCTATCCATTACAGAGGGACCAGCACGTTCAACAGGAATTCCATCGGCTACAGTGTGATGGAGGAGTGAGGAGCCCACAGGGAATGGTTACCGGGCGAGATCTCCATCACTATCCTCCGTTCACCCATCCCACACGGTACCCGGGGTGGGGCATGGTAATGGGGACTCGCGCTTCGCGGACGAAGTCGAGTCTCGTTCTCAACACCGCGACAGTCATATTCCCGCAATGGGAACATGTACCGCCCACAAAAGCTGCTTCAGCGTGGTGGAACCCCAAACATGTGATGCAACAATTGTGACCGTCAGAGAGGAAAAGGGAACGATCGCATCCAGAAACACACAGGTGGAATGACATCTTTTAAAAAAAAATTTTTTATTTTTTTTTGTGAAAGAGACGCAAACGCACCCGTGTTGCTCTTTCAGGAAATAGGACCCGTCACCAGTGCCAGAGCACACAGGGGAATGACCGCGGCAACACTGAACAGTGAACTGAAACAGTGAAGCACTCACTTTTCTGCCCTCTAACCAGCCGTCAACACACACAAACCTTTAGAAATTTGTAGCTGTAAACAGCAGCTGAGAGATCAAAGCTTGCGATCACCGCTGCACTCGCGCTGTAGAACCACCAGCACTGGGAGAGTTTTCCAGAAGAACACCGACACACTCGCTCGTTGTAAACAACAGCACTCTTCAGAGATATCAAAGACGATCGGCTCCGAAGTGAAAGACATCTAGTGCGTGCATCCACTTCCGTATTTATACCCGCGGCGCGGGGCGGAGTGTGTAATGCATTTCACACACGCCAATTTCATTGGCTCGTTTTAATAGTACTCGAAGATGACGGTCTCTCTAACTGTGATCGCAATCAGTCGACACGTCGACTACGTCGAACGTGAACGACTGAAAGGGAACTCTTGTTCTCCCAGAAGTGCCTGGGTGCTCACCTACCTGAAGCATGTTCGATCCAATTTCTCTAGTTACTTGCAGAGATATTGTTGAACATCTAAAACCTCTTGTCCAAATGATATTATTCCGTCACACTTTTTTAAGCAAATTATTGATATCATAGGGCCTGATTTTTTATTTTTTATTAACATTTGTTTGAACACTGGTACGGTCCCGGACTGCCTAAACCTAAAGCATGCTTCAGTCACTCCCCTATTGAAAAAATCTGATCGTGTTACATCTGTTTTAAGTCATTTCAGATGATTTTCTAATCTTCCATTTATTTAAAAAATCTTAGAAAAGGTTGTTCTCAATCAACTACATTCCTTTCTGAGTACAAATTCATTATGTGATACTTTCCAGTCAGGATTTAGGAAACTACACAGCACCGAATTCGCTTTACTGAAATTCACTAAATGACATTATGCTGGCTACAGATAATGGGAGTGCTGTTGCCCTGGTTCTTTTAGATCTTAGCTCTGCTTTTGATATGGTTGACCATTCAATTCTTATCTCTCGACTGAAGAATTTAGGCATTCACGGCACCGTTTTAAATAGGTTTCAATCTTTTTTAACTAAGAGAACATTCTCTGTATGCATTGGAAATTGCACTTCCTCAGCAGCACATCTTTCCTGTGGGGTACCACAGGGATCTATTCTAGCTCCGATATTATTCTCTTTATATCTGTTAGCATTGGGTTCTATCTTTTATAAACACGGAGTGTCATTTCATTTATACGCCGACGATACCCAATTGTATTTTCCATTTAAACAAAGTAAATCAAGCTCTTTAGGAGTCCTGCTTGCATGTTTCCAGGAAGTGAAGCTATGGCTGGCACTAAATGTTTAGCACTAAATGAGAACAAAACTGAAGTAATATTGTTTGGACCAAGTGATCGTCATGACTCCGGTACTCTAGAGCTTGATGAGTTAAATCCTCATGTTACTTCATCTGCAAAAAATCTAGGTTTCCTGTTTGACTCAGGCCTTAAGTTTGATCAACAAATTAATTCCGTCGTTAAATCCTGCTTTTTTCATTTAAGGCGTCTTGCAACAGTCATATCTTTTCTCTCTCCGAAGAATTTTGAAATAGTCATTCATGCTTTTATCAACTTCCCGACGTGACTATTGTAATTCACTTTATCTTGGAGCTAACCAATTATCCATCGGGCGCCTTCAACTAGAACAAAATGCTGCTGCCAGACTGTTGACTGGTAGTCGAAAGTTTGATCACATTACTCCGATTTTAACTTCTCTAAATTGGATACCAATCAAACAGAGAATTGAGTTAAAAAAATTTTAGTCTTTGCTTTTAAATCATTACACGGCCTAGCACCTGGGTACTTATCTGACTTAATACACTACCACAATCCACCCAGGTCACTTAGGTCTAGTAACCTTGGATTGCTCTCTGTGCATAGATCGAGACTGAAACATCGAGGTGACCGAGCTTTTGCAGTAGCAGGCCCCAAATTATGGAATAGTCTACCACTATCAATCAGAACAGTTTCGTCATTTGCTACTTTCAAATTAAAGCTTAAAAAACACTTTCTAAATGTTGATCCTTAATGCACTTTATTAACCTTCAATTGTATTATATTTAATGTATTATTTATTATATTGCTTGTAATTGTATCGATTAATTTTATTATATTGTATTATCCTTTTACTGATTAATCTGTCCTGTTTAGCACTTTGGTCAACCATGGGTTGTTTTTAAATGTGCTCTACAAATAAATAATGAATGAAAAAAAAATGAATGAGTAAATGCGCATGTCTTCTTATTGGATAAAAAAATTATCTGCCTCAATTGATGTAATAAAAATAAAATTTTCTCCATTCTGTCACCTGATGGAGTTTTGGTTCCTTGCCACTGTTGCCTTGGCTTTTGGCTTGCTTAGTTGGGGACATTTAACATTTAATATTCAATAATATTATTGATCTGCCTTACTTAAGGTGGACATTGACGCAATTTCTTTTAGAAACAAACTTTGTTATATTGTTTTCATGTTATCACTGTGAAGCGCTTTGATACAATCTGTATTGTAAAAAGCGCTATATAAATAAAGGTGACTTGACTTGACTTGACTTGATGTTTTTTATGTGCATTTTGGCATCCCAAAATTCCCCTAAAAATAAGTGGATGGAAACATAGCTAGTGATATATTTTCAAATATTGTGTAATAAACATGGGTGTCTGGGTGCCAAAAGAAGAGGTTATATGTTAGGAAAATGCACATTTGTAATAAAATGTTCAATGTAGTCTGATTGAGGTAATTCCACAGTTGGTTAAATTTCCATATTAAACAATAATTGCATTTGCGTTGTAAACAGTAAGGAATTCCACAGGGTTCAGTGCTGGGACCACTTTTATTTACAGAATATGTAGATTTTATTATATTTGATATATAATGTCCTAACTTTGCTCTGCATGTTCAATGTAAGTTCATCAAGCTTGTTCTGATAGTGTCACGACACAGAAGGGAACAGACGGTGGTAAATAGAGTTTATTTACAGAGCGTGAGCAAAACAGAACACGATAGGTGAAGGATGGTATGCTGACACGTAGAACTTAGCTGACTATAACACAACTGAAGATGAGGTTGAGGAATAGATACACAGGGAGACATAAAAGATCCGAAGACAGCTGACTTCGAAGACAATGACGAGGATGAAGACGATGATCAGGTACAGGATAGCTGGGTAAACGCTGGTGAGAGCATGAAGAGTCTGTGTAGTGTGTGACGAGACCAGACAGTGAACTGAAGGGAGTGCAGGCTTGATATAGTGAGGCTGACGAGGGTGAACAGGTGAAGGTGATTAGAATTTCGGTGATGATGAACGAGTGGATGGTGTGAGTAACTCCGTGACAGATAGCAGGAATGTTAAAAAAAATGTCGTACTCTAGGAAACTTAAATTTTACATTTCAAATAGATAAAATAAATAAAAATATATTTCACTGAAGACAATTTTCCATCAAACACAACACTGTATGCTTATAGTGCAAATTGAGGATAGCATACTGATTTATTTGCTAAACTAAGACTGCACACATTATTTTCAGTTATTTTGGCATATTCTTTGGCAATCATTTAACATTATAATTTAAATAAATTATAATGCACATGGCATCTAAGTACTTAGAATGTAAAAGATTTCATATATTTGTATTTGTAAGATTTAATGTGTGAATGTTTCAGTTTAAACAAGAACTAAAACAAGAAAAACAACAACACAAATACACTGCTAATGGACGCCTTGAGTTATGGCTTGTAGGACATGCATTAAAACTAAGATAAATCTCACTGGTTCTTACAGTCATAAATTCTTACACAAAAGAGCATCCTTTCCCTTATATGTCCCTTGTGTCGTCTTGTTGAAGGGTCTGTCCTCATAAGACCCTTTCCACTCATAAATTGCCCTGGGGCTTTTACACTGGGCTCGTTTGCTGCGGTCCGAGCCCGAGCGCGTTTGTTCCCGGCGCCCCCCACAGCGTTGGTCTGGTTTAACACTCAACTTGATTCTATCGAACCCTGGTGCGTTTGCGTGCATATTACGTCATTGCAAACGTGCACGGTGCATGATAGAAAACAGAACGCGGGTCAATATTGTGTTTTTTATTAATTCGCTGCTATTATGCGCAGTTGAGTGAACAATACAGGTTTACTGTGCGTGTGTCACATAAGGTGGCCTTCTGCTGCTTGAAAACGGACTCTTTTGAGGAGAAAGTGGATTTCCAAATTTGTTGCCCTGATTCCACGCGCAATGCACGAATACACTGCAGGCTCACTCTCGCTCATATCCAATGTAAATCATCAACACTATCATCCCTTACAAGTGTTTTGTTTAACTGAATACATCACAATAAGCTAAAACGCATGCGCAGGTCACTTTTACTTCCTGAACAAGTGACGAGCAACGAGTTCGTGCTCCTTTCACATTCACGCAAACCTCGGCACGGTTCGGGAGCAACCGAACTCAGACCACCTCCACCAGGTAGTCTCGGGTTCGGTACCCCAGTGCACACCTGGGTCCGCATGACAGCGTTCACATTAGAGATTTTTCATGGGAACCGTGCCCCGTTCCGAACTAAACTGCCAGTGTGAAAGCCAGAGGACAACGTGTTGCGGAAACAATACCTTTATAGCCATTTGAAAGTTGTACATAAAAAAAACAAAACATTTTAGCCTTCACCACAAGTTATCATCTAGAACTGTACAGGTACGTCCTCAACACTGATCTGCCCATTGCCAAATAACTATTGCTTCAGTTTCAATCTCTAATATTCTGTTCATTTCCATGTCATTCTGTTATGTGCAGCGTCATGGGCAGGTGTTGGTGTTTTCAGTTGTTTCCACTTGGTCTGATTAATTGGCGATGTAATGATCCAACCCGACCCTGCTTCACAGATCAACGCCACAGAGAGTGATCCAAATGAACCAAAGACATGCATGAGGAGAATGTGCTACAGTTAATCTGTAATACAGTTAGTTTGTAGAGTGTTAGCATGCATAATGCATGTTTCAAATAGCCTACGTATACTTAAATATGCTGCATTTGACAAGTTGTTTTAATGGAAATACTGTGGGTTCCAGAGATATTACCTGGAATTAAATGTGTAGAGGTCACTAAATGAATGTAGCTAAATTTAATGACATTGATTGACGTTTTATTACAAATCATGCTGTGTTGTAGAGAACCTATTATATTTTTCAAGATTTTAAGATTAAAATTGATCAGTGTCATGTCACAAGGACATACTTAACAGAATACAGACATATGCAGTACTGCAATTAAGCTCTTTTTTCAAGCACAGGTGTCGGCAATCTGTTCTTCACTTTCCTCCACTCATCCTGCTTTCAGCCCATTCATCGCTATGGAAACGGACTGGATGGATTGCTCGACTGCTCAGTGATTGGTATGACGCCACAAATGACAGTGCAAGATCATGACTTGCTACATTCAGCATTTAAGGGACTAGCAAGTTTACAAAGGGAGGGAAAGAAAAAAACATCTACAGATTGTGTTTTATTGTTCTAACCAAATCATTTGTTAACTATAATCAACAACAGATTTTTGGAGACTTTTAGTGCAACAAAGTTTTACTTTAAACCCTTTAAACCCAAAGTTTTACATAACCCTTCAAAATTAGAGAACACTTAAAATTACAACAATTGACTGCCTTGATTTCTGCCAGGTCAATTACAGGTCTTTTTCGTTGATTGATAAGCTGTGGCAGAGGCAATTGAAGATCCCAGTGTAACAATCAATCCTTGCAGGAACTAGCGCGACCAGCTGCACTAATTAGTATGGTTGTAGAACACAGAAAAACGCTATCATCACCATCCTTCAGCTGTCACAATGCACAGTATAGCCATGTACATTTTGCTGTCACTGGTGACACTATCTCAAGATCGATAGATTTTAATTGCTTTTTGCCACTTTTTCTAATAGCCATGGGAAAGAAACTCTCGAATGAGTAATATAAGAGATACCCATGAAATGCAACCCAGAGGATGCAGATAAGGTCACTCTGGGTGTAAAGGATTAAAGAATATACAAATACATTAATGCAAAGACATTTGAATTAATGCATTCATGCATGAAGTTTGATAATGATTAAAAAAAGGGAATGTCAAACTCAAGTAAAATATAAAAACTTTAATTTGATTGTTTAGAATATAAATGCTTATCTATGTATAAACAAAACACGGTGTGTTTAATGGTCCGTGGACGCGTCAAGTGTGGTGTGCTGTATGCTGTGTGCTTGTCACATTCAGCTTTCAGTTCTACTGCTGGCTAGCTCATGCGAAAATGGAGCCGAGTGCGTAAGTCTCCCCTGTCAGTACATCAGTACATAGCCTCTCCACAGACAAGCCCTATGTAGTGCCTCCGCGTGGCGACACACGTCAATTGAGCACCTGGTGGGCTCAGGCTGAACTACAGGGGACTCGGAGGTGGTCTGCCTCCAGACATGCGGCATACCAGGCCTACCGGCGTGTGGATAAGCCCTGATGTCCATGAACAGACCCCCAGCTATGGGTCAAATGGTCTCACAGCCATCAGACAATGGCTCACCGCCAGGCCCACCGGTGCGTGGATAAGCCCTGATGCCATGAACAGACCCCAGCTATGGGTCAAATAGCTTTACAGCCATCAGACAATGGCTCCACTGCCTTGTGGACATCTCCGGGAGGATTAAAGGCTAAGGAGTAAACCCGACAGAAATCTGGAGTGAAGCCCCTAAGGCGGTAATAATGACTACTTGTCACCTTTCCGGCAACTCCTGCAGCCAAGCCAGGTGCCAAATGTCATGCTTCGCACTCCTTTGGACCCCACTAGCGAGGCCGAGAGGGGGATTCTGACGAATGGGCAGTCCAGGATCTCCATACACCATAGCCCAGGCTTGCAGCGACAAAAGCAACACAGGAGGCAGCAGTTACGAGTGATAAGTTCAGAGTGAATTGGCGTACACTCAGATGCTATGGGTTTTCTCCAATAGTGGGAGAGATAATCGAAATCCTACTGGTCAGCTACCACCCGCCTCAAGCTGGGCAGCCCCCAGCCAGTAAGGTGCTGACCCGCCACAGTCTGCCTGCTTCATTGGGTGCTTGGAGCTAAGGGAATAGACCGACAAGCAGACTGAAAACTTCGCACCAGGCAAAGAAAGAAAAAAGCATAAACCACCAATCTTGCGACTAGCAACCTGGAATGTCAGGACTAGGTTGATGACTCCATAAAAAAAGCAATCATCAATCGTGAGCTCTTGAGGCTGGACATTGACATCGCTGCACTACGGGAGACCAGACTCCCTTCAAATGGCAGTATCAGGGAACAGGAGTACACTTTTCAAGACTGCATGGCGTTGGATTTGCAGTCAGAAACTCTCTGCTATCGTCAGTTGAACCGCCAGGAAAAGGTACAGCCCGTATCTTCTCCCTTCACCTCTCAACCTCCATAGGCCCAGTGAACATCCTGAGTGTCTATGCTCCTACACTCAGCTCTCCAGCTGAGGCCTAGGAAGAATTTTACGAGGAACTCGTGACCATCATTAAAGGAATTTATTTCCCCCACCGAACAACTGTACATGCTTGGGGATTTCAACGCCCGGGCGGGAACTGACTGTGACTCCTGGCCCTGCAGTATTGGTCATTTTGGCGTTGGCAGAATGAATATAAACGGAGAGAGACTGCTTGAGCTATGCTCCTACCATGACCTCTGCATAACCAATACATTGGTTACCAAGCCCAACCACAGGGTATCCTGGTGACACCCAAGATCCCATCACTGGCATCAGCTGGACCTCATTATCACCAGAAGAGCCTCACTGAACTGTGTTCTCATTACACGCAGCTATCACAGCGTTGACTGTGACACCGACCATTCAGGGCTGTTAAAGCAGATATAAACTAGAAGTAAATTCAGGTGAAAGCCAGGACAGCAGTCACTCGGTGAGAACGTCAAGAGCGCGTAAGTTGTTTTTTCTTAATTTCCAGTTCTCCTGTTGCTCTGTTTACCATTTGTCAAGTAAGTAGGGCTATTTTCGATTCTTTGCTTCTTTGTAATTTTTATCTTCACTAAATGTCTTTATTTTAATTAGTCGCGTTCCTATTTTGAATATCTGCCGTCTTAAGGGTTGGAGTCTGTTTGTTATTGTAGCACTTAATTATTGCTGTTCATAACAGCTAGTTTCGATTTGGGCCATTCTCGGGATACTTGCTTTCGCTGTGCTAATTGCAAGGACTACCACAGCTGTCCTCACTCAGACGATTGATAGCATTATTTCCATGTAGTGTGCGAGCTGTCGCGGAAGCGTCAGCGGAAGCATTCAGCTCTCGTGTTCAGCCTCCTCGTGTGAAGACCGACTCGGGTAAAGACCTGCGACTCTACCTGCGTGACTCCACCGAGCAAGGACACCTGCAAGGCACTTAAAGTATCTTCTTCACCCTTTCCTTTCCTACCTTTATCTTATTTCCCATTATCATTATGTGCTTTCAATACATTCCTGTTGTCTCTCGACAACGCTCTCTCACCACGCACAGAAGGCAGCGCAATACTGCTTATCTGCGCCCTTTTCTCTCATCCTCACACTCACCTCTCACTCTTTCTATGGGTCTATGGAATTGTCAATCAGCAGTCAATAAAGCTGACTTCATTCCAGCCTTTGCATCTCATTCTACTCTTAATATCTTGGGCTTGACTGAGACATGGATCCGTCCAGAAGACTCAGCAACCCCTGCTGCTCTCTCTAACAACTTCTCTTTCTCTCACACACCTCGCCAGTCCGGGAGGGGTGGGGGCACTGGTCTTCTCATTTCTAACAATTGGAAATATTCACCTCTCTCTTCTCTATGCAATAACAACTCATTTGAATATCATGCTATTACACTTACAACTCCCATGAAGATCCATATTGTAGTTATTTATCGCCCCCCAGGTCAACTAGGAAGCTTTGTAGAAGAGCTGGATGTGTTGCTGTCCTCTTTCCCTCAGGATGGCATCCCACTTGTAGTCTTTGGCGATTTCAACATTCACCTAGCGAAGCCGTATGCAACAGACTTCATCTCTCTCCTAGCCTCTTTCGATCTCAAACGGCTCATCACCACCGGTACTCACAAGTCAGGCAACCAACTGGACCTGGTTTACACACGCAACTGTATCACAGACAACATTTTGGTGAAACCTCTCCAAGTTTCAGATCATTTCCTCATTACTTTCAATCTACAACTCACTACCCATGCTCCACCAACCTCCCCACCATTTACTTTCAGACGAAACCTGCGCTCACTTTCTCCATCCCATCTTTCCTCTGCTGTGTCATCTTCTCTTCCCTCACCCTCACATTTCTCATCTCTGGATGTGAATACTGCAACGGATACTTTATGCTCCATCCTAACCTCTTCTTCAGACAATATCTGCCCTCTCTCCTCTAGGCCAGCACGCACCACTCCCTCTAACCCCTGGTTATCTGAGGTTCTTCGTGAACACCGGACCAAGCTCAGGGCAGCGGAGAGGAAATGGCGCAAATCAAAAGACACATCTGACCTCAGTAGGTATCAATCTCTGCTCTCTGCCTTCTCTGTTGACGTTCACGCCGCAAAATCTTCATATTTCCACAACAAGATCAACAGCGCCTCTAACACACGTTCACTGTTCAAGACATTCAATTCTCTCCTCTGTCCACCTCCACCATCACCCACCTCCTCTTTAACTGCTGATGATTTTACTAACTTCTTCACTAACAAAACTACCACTATCAGCAGTCAGTTCTCAGCACAGGAACCCAGACTAACCTCTCCCACAGCCAATAACCTTCTCTCCTCCTTCACTCCACTAACCGAGGAAGAAGTATCTAAACTTCTCCTCTCCAGTCATCCTACCACCTGCCCTCTAGACCCCATCCCCTCACACCTTCTACAAGCCATCTCTCCCACACTTCTACCAGCTCTCACACACATTATCAACTCATCCCTCCAAACTGGCATTTTCCCTACAGCATTTAAGCAGGCTCGGGTAACCCCTCTGCTTAAAAAATCAACATTAAACACATCACTTCTAGAGAACTACAGACCTGTCTCTCTCCTACCATTCATTGCAAAAACACTTGAACGAGTTGCTTTTAACCAAGTATCATCCTTCCTGTCTCTTAACAACCAGCTGGATGTCAACCAATCTGGCTTCAAGAAAGGACATTCAACTGAGACTGCATTGCTGTCAGTCACGGAAGCCCTGCGGATCGCAAAAGCTGCTTCCAAATCATCAGTTCTCATTCTACTGGACCTGTCTGCTGCCTTCGACACTGTGAATCATCAGATCCTCTTGTCCGCCCTCTCATCACTGGGCATCACTGGAACCTCCCTCAACTGGTTTGAGTCCTATCTCACAGGTAGGTCTTTCAAGGTCACATGGAGAGGTGAGGTATCCAAAGCACATCAACTGACCACAGGCGTTCCTCAGGGTTCAGTTCTCGGACCGCTCCTCTTCTCCATTTACACCACATCACTGGGACCCATCATACAGGCACATGGTTTCTCTTACCATTGCTATGCTGATGACACCCAGCTCTACCTCTCATTTCAACCAGACGATCCCACAGTAGCTGTACGGATCTCAAGCTGTCTGGCGGACATCTCGGCATGGATGAAGGAACATCACCTGCAGCTCAACCTGGCAAAGACTGAGCTTCTCGTCCTCCCTGCCAATCCGTCTCTACAGCACGACCTCACTATCCAGGTAGATTCATCCTCAATCACCCCATCAAGGTCGGTCAGAAATCTTGGAGTAATCTTTGATGATCAGCTGACCTTCACAGACCACATTACAAAGACAGCTCGATCATGCAGGTTTGCTATGCACAACATCAGGAAGATCAGGCCTTTCCTAACTGAGCATGCAACACAACTTCTCGTCCAGGCCCTGGTCATTCTAGGCTTGATTACTGCAATGCTCTTCTGGCTGGACTTCCATCATGTGCAACTAAACCTCTACAAATGATCCAGAATGCTGCAGCTCGTCTGGTCTTCAACGAACCCAAAACGGCCCACGTCACTCCTCTGCTCATCTCTCTGCACTGGCTACCACTCGCTGCTCGCATCAAGTTCAAGGCTTTGACGCTTGCTTACAGATTGACCACAGGTTCAGCTCCCTCCTACTTCCACTCACTACTACAAGTCTACATCCCTACCAGAAGCCTACGATCGGTCAATGAGCGACGGCTCGTGGTACCATCACAGCGGGGCACAAAATCACTCTCCAGAACATTCTCATTCACGGTTCCATGCTGGTGGAATGATCTCCCCACCCTCATCCGGAATGCAGAATCCCTGACAACATTCAAAAGACAACTGAAAACTCATCTCTTCCGGGAGCACTTAACTTAAAAAAAAAATCAAAAAAAAAAAAAAAAAAAAAAAAATCCTTTCCTCTAAATCCTCGCTTGCCTGCCTTATGCTACTCCGAGCTATGTCTGAACTTTGTATTTTGAGCACTTCTTGCGTTGCTTTTGCCTCTTCACGATGACTCGCTTGGTTTAGTCCTCAGTTGTAAGTCGCTTTGGATAAAAGCGTCTGCTAAATGACTAAATGTAAATGTAAATGTCACTTGTTTGCAGCAATGTGCGCCTTCAACCGAAACGGATCCACCAATTGAAGCAGAAAGGACACCCATGCATCAATACAGCAAGGATAACAATCCCAGATCTGTGTGGGTGATTCGCTGTCTCCATCACAGAGGCCCTCAGAAACGAAGAAGAAGAAAGATGGAATCATATCCGTGACGCCATCTTTAGAAAGAGAGGCAGAACCCCGATTGGTTTGAAGCAGGAATCCTGGAACTTGAGCCAGTCATCACAGCCAAGAGAGCAGCTCTGATCAGCTACATAAGGGAGCCACCAGAGAAGACGCTCGCGGCTCTCAGGAAAGCCAGAAATGATGCCCAACATATTGCTTGACGCTGCGCCAACGACTACTGGTTGAATCTTTGCCAGTCCATCCAACTCTCAGCTGACTGTGGTAACATCCGTATGACGGCATGAAGAAGCCCTTCGGCCCAAGCGTTACCAAGGTCACACCCATAAAGTCCTCCCCGGGAGACATTATAACAGATCGGGGCAAACAGATGGAGATATGGGTGGAACATTACCAGGACCTCTATGGAAGAGAAAGCATCATCACCACCTCATCAGTTGAGAACACCAACCTCCTGCCTGTCATGGATGAACTGGATGCTCCCCCTTCTATGGAAGAACTTTGTAAGGCCATCGACTCTCTAGCCTGCAACAAAGCACCAGGCAGCGATGGTATTCCTCCAGAGGTCATCAAGGCTGGGAAGAAGACCGTTCTTCTTCACCATTTGCATGAGCTCCTGTTACAGTGCTGGGAAGAAGGAGCAGTCCCCAAGGACATGCATGACGCCACCATCATCACTCTCTATAAAAACAAAGGAGGACGTGGTGACTAACAACTACCGTGGAAAATCCCTTCTCAGCATAGTCAGGAAAGTCTTTTCCCGGGTAGTACTAAACAGGTTACAGTCACTAGCAGAACGCGTATATCCTGAAGCTCAGTGTGGCTTCAGAGCAGGGAGTTGACATGATCTTCTCACTGAGGCAGCTACAAGAGAAATGTCATGAGCAGAGGTGACCATTGTTCATCGCCTTTATCGACTTGACTAAGCATTCGATCTAGTCAGCCGGAAAGGCCTCTTCACCCTATTGCAAAGAATAGGATGCCTCCACAAGCCCCTGAGGATCATCATTTCTTTTCATGATGATATGCAAGGCATTGTCCAGTACGATGGCTCTTCCTCGGACCCATTCCCTATCAGAGGTGGAGTGAAGCAGGGCTGCATACTCGCTCCAACGCTCTTCGGCATCTTCTTTTCCTTGCTGGAAACCGATGGAAACTTGTTCAACACTGCACGCCTCCGAGCAAAAACCAAGGTGTGGAAGGTTCTGACACGGGAGATGCACACTCTGAGGAAACTCTACAACAACTCATGTTTGCATTACTCTCCCAGAAACGCCTGCACTGGCCAGGCCATGTCAGTCGCATGCAGGATGGTCGTATACCCAAAGATCTACTCTACAGCGAGCTTGCTATGGGCTCCAGACCTGCAGGAAGGTCTGTTCTTCGTTACAAAGACGATTGTAAACAAGACTTGAAGGCAGGCAACGTCAATCCAGCAGTCTGGGAAGCAGACGACTGTCATTAATGTCATCAGGCGTGGGTGGAGGAGTAATAACTTCTTCAAAATAATCTATTCGCGATCTCTGAGATGCCTCTGTGATGAACATGGCACTTGATGATTGCTTTACCCTTTTTTGTTCCCTGTCATTTTGCTTTATTTGAGGATTTATTCATCGCAGGTTTCCTCAAACGTCATACTCTGGGGTTCCCTTGCGCATTCATGCACATGCGCACTCCTCAAAAATAGCATTGATTGTTGACACGCTAAAATATATAGACTGAAACGTATCCATATTCAAATTGAATTAGTGATCTAGAATGCACTGCAAGTTAGCTTACATATTTTGCCCAAGAGCATGATCTATTTAAGTCCACATGCCATTTAACATGCTTCTAACTACAGGTCGAGAGCTGTAGTTCCAACCAAGTAAATGTCCAATTCTGTTTGTTGGAACTATGGTTGACCGAATTGTTGAACTATGTTAGCAATGACAGGACTTGTGATCATAGTTGGCTAATGATGCTTTTGGGAACATTCATGCATGAAAACCTACTCTAGTAGAGCCCTAAAACAAAATCAAAATCAATAATATGCCCTCTAAAAATGACCTATTTAACAACAGAGAAATAAAATAAATTTTGATAGAAATGTGTCCACTGACATACGCCATGTTCAATCAAACCGATGCGACTGCTAAACAGAAAGAACATGAGTCAGATGCCCTAAAAACAAGCATGCTACAGCACACATCCTCTGGTTCTGATACCCAGGGTGATGATGACAGCTCCAGTAATGAAATGACCCCGGCTCCCCCACTCCAGGGCAGTGAAAGAGGACAGCCTCGAAGGGCTTTTCAGGGGAATCAGTGAAGTCAACTCTCCATGTGACCCACAAAGAACCAGCATCATCCAGAGAACTCTAGCGTGTCCAGTACAAGACAGCACTGGACGAGGAACACATAAAGATGCGTACATGGGTAAATTAGTGCACTGAGCTGAACAGAGAGAGAGAGAGAGAGAGAGAGAGAGAGAGAGAGAGAGAGAGAAAATGTCTTCTCGATAATGTTGCGTGTTTGTCGAGGTGGGGGGGCACTACATTGATTATTGAGACAGATTTGATTTGACGTTGCTGTCAGGTTTCTGATCTCAGTGTAATTCAGGATGTCATCTGCAGATAAATGAGAGAGCTAGCTGAGATATAACAGAGGCAGAGCAGCTGCCATCGACGCCATAGATCCATCCCATGATGCCCGAGGACATCCAGCCACTGAGGGCCTAGACAATAATATCTTTCTGAAAGGACATTTATTTTGTCTCAGTGTATGTGATTGGAGAACTCCTCCAGTGATAGCAGCAAACCCAACAGTAAATGCCCTTGATACACGTTACATGTACTTACCGTAGTAATAATACAAAATTATGCATAATTACATGCAACTAACCCTCAACCAAACCCTAATTCTACCCTAACCCTATAGTAAATACATGTAGATAATTAATATTACTCAGTACTTAAATGTATAATTACACTGTTACAATGACACCTTAAAGTTTAACCAAACTTGAATATGACTAATTAATTATATATTCCAATGAACACTTCCACTGAGGCAATAGTTCTTTGATAGGGTCATTGGAACAAGTTGTGAATCATTCAAAATTTATTTTAGAATTCATTTTAAATTCAGTTTGAATTGAGTTGGTAAACAGGATTAAGAATTGTAATTCACATTTAATGAATAAGAATTAAAATCTAATGAAATTCAAACAAATTCAAAGCTGAAGCCATACATGTTTTTATGTGGAATTGTACACAATATTATACAGTACACACTACATATGGAATATTTTCAGATGATGTTAATAATAATCATTGGGTCATGCAGGAAGAACACTTAATTTCCAGGAGTCCTCAACATTTTTTCTCAATTTCTGATTTTATAAAGCAGTTGACATTTATCAAATCTGGGTAACACTTTATTTTAAGGTGATGTATTACATGTTATATGTACTTACTACAGTAAATTATACAAGTTATTAACCTTAAAGCAAACCCTAACCTTAACCCTATAATAAATAATACAGTTAATTGATTTTACCCTGTACTTATTTAGTTTTGTTGTCTGTGTGAATTGTTAAATGCAATTAATTGACCAAAATATACCAAATGGTACAGCTGTTCCAAGGTACAATAATTACAATAGTAATTAAATCTGTAACAGATGTATTTTTTAATAATTCTGCCCCATGCTCTGGATCATTCAAAAGTTTTTCTGCATCATTAAAACACATTATGTCACTGAATATTAATCTATTATGCAAAATTACACTTAGTGTTTTTAAGCCAAATAATAATGAAAAAACACTCAATTGATCTGTTGCATGTTGTCCCCTGATATCAAAATATGCCTTTAGGGATTTGATTCGCTTTGGAGGCGATGTCATGATTAATTGTGTCTGGTTTACACAATTGACTGAGGTTCACACAACTTCATTTATTATGCAAAATGCAAGTTCTGTAAAAAAAAATCTCTCCAAACTCCCTAAACAGAGCCATTTTCCACTCTAGTTATCAACGGGTGATTGATGACAATAATTAATCCTTTCAGTGGAAAAGGCTCATTTGCGGCAGTGTACCGCACAACAGCATGATGCATTTACTGAGCCGACTTCATAATTCCTCCATAATTCACTCCTTCCTCGATGCTCACATCGCCATTTCTCTTTGTTAACATCTAAATATCAGGACAGTCACTTGATAAAGCTATTTAAGCAATGCTACATTGGCAAAAGAGGAAGAAGGAGGAGGCAGAGGAATGAAGAAGGGGAGGACATAGAGAGCTGGAAGTGCTGGCGGCCGCAGTCATCACATGTCTCCATCAGGGAAAGGTTAACATGATGGGTTGTGACAATCTCTCCTGGCAGGCTTGCAAATAGCTCCCTTATAACCAGGAAATTAAATAGGACAAAAAGATAGATTCAGAGTGCTGGGATTTTAACAGAGGAATCCACCTGGGTCTTTTTTATGGCGATGATAATGAACTTTATGCTCATACTAGGTAAATGTTTCAGGATGCTCAATACACAATAAATACTGATGTGCACAGAGTGAAGGATTTTTGTTAATGTCATTAGTGGCGCTTGCTCAGGGAAGCATCTGTTCAGACTTATATTCTATAATACAACGTCTTATAGCAGACATTTCTACAATGTGCATTTGACTTACAGCACAGAAACAAACATATCTATAACATAAACTATTCCCAAATGGCATTTAATGGGAGTTGAAAAGAACAGTGATAATAAAATCTTTCTACAAGTAAACTAGCTTGACGAATAAATGCATTGATAGACTAAGATAAAAACAGTAAGAATGACAGAATGCATTATAATGCAGGTAGTAGAGTAGTGGTTAAGTGTCTGCAATGGTAATGCATTGCTTGTGGGGTGAATGCCCAGTAGATCTGACATTCTCTATCACCACTGAGCCTTTGAGCAAGGCATTTAACTTGAGGTGAGGCCAAGGGACTTGTAAAGCAGGATCAGCTAGATCATTTTGCAAGTCAAATCATTTATGCCCTTTACAAAGCAATGGTTTAATAAAAAGTGAAAGACTTTTTCAGGCATCATAGTCATGATCTTAACATGAAGGCTGCTCCAAAAAATAGGCAGCAACATGATGATGCTTTTTAACATTTCCAGTTTATACAAAATCTGGGGATGCATTGCATGTTTCCTTTGTGGATAAGGCAATCCCAGAATGCATGGCAAAGATCACAGGAGGGGAAAGCAATTTTGAAGCAAGTGATCAAATCAATGTTTTGGTTCAAATATTGTGTACTGTATGTGTTATGCCAGCCCGTTCTCATCCTTTGGCGTCATACATGTGACACTTTGTACATTTCGTTGAAATCTTACGCACATGGCATCCTTTAGCATCAATATGAGACGCAGAACCCAAGGCGTCATACAGGTGATGCTCGTCTAAATCCGACGCACATGGCATCGTTTAGCGTGAATATGAGACGCAGATCCCAAGGCGTCATAACCGTACCATACCCCAGGCCTAAACCTACCCATAACAGTGCGTGTTATATTGACACTAAAGGATGCCATGTGCGTAAGACGCCAAAGGATGAGAATGCGTTGGTTATGTTTACCGCTAACATGAAAATAACATCTAACATCGAACTCTGTTTGAATCAAATGAAAGTTCATCCTTTTGTTTGACACACAAATTATTGCTGTCTATTTAGAATAATCCAAATCAGTCACTTATGAAGTTTCATTTGGGTTATGATGCTACACATATTATACAATGCAAAAAAAAAAAGATTTTCCTCAGTATATCTTGTTTTCAAGGACAAATATTTAAACATTCCTAAAAAAAGATACATATACTTGAAAATCAAAATTACATAGGAAATTAAGTCTTGTTTTCTGAAGAAAAAAAATCATCCAAAGGAAGTGTGTAATGTCCCAAATGCAGTTTATTGAAATATTAAACAAATACAGAGTAAACAAAATCAAATAATGACTTGACTATGGCCTTGACTTGACTTGACTTGACTTGCCTTGCCTTGCCTTGCCTTGCCCGTGACCGTGACCGTGACCGTGACCGTGACCGTGACGTTGCCTTGCCTTGCCTTGCCTTGCCTTGCCTTGCCTTGACTTGACGTGACCGTGACCGTGATCGTGACGTTGCCTTGCCTTGCCTTGCCTTGCCTTGACTGTTGCCTTGCCTTTACTATGACTGTGACTATGACCTTGCCTTATCTTGCCTTTCCTTGTCTTGTCTTGACTATGGCCTTGCTTTGCCTTGACTTGACTTAAATTGACTTGACTTGAATTGACTTGACTATGGCCTTGCTTTGCCTTGACTTGACTCGAATTGACTTAACTATGGCCTTGCCTTGCCTTGTCTTGACTTGACTATGGCCTTGCTTTGCCTTGACTTGACTAGAATTGACTCAACTATGGCCTTGCCTTGCCTTGTCTTGACTTGACTATGGCCTTGCTTTGCCTTGACTTGACTTGACTATGACCTTGACTTGACTTGACTTGACTTGACTTGACCTTGCCTTGCCCTGTGGCCTTGCCTTGCCTTGACTTGACTCGAATTGACTTAACTATGGCCTTGCCTTGCCTTGTCTTGACTTGACTATGGCCTTGCTTTGCCTTGACTTGACTCGAATTGACTTAACTATGGCCTTGCCTTGCCTTGTCTTGACTTGACTATGGCCTTGCTTTGCCTTGACTTGACTAGAATTGACTCAACTATGGCCTTGCCTTGCCTTGTCTTGACTTGACTATGGCCTTGCTTTGCCTTGACTTGACTTGACTATGACCTTGACTTGACTTGACTTGACTTGACTTGACTTGACTTGACCTTGCCTTGCCCTGTGGCCTTGCCTTGCCTTGACTATGACCTTGACTTGACTAGAGCCTTGACTTGACTTGACTTGACTATGGCCTTGCCTTGACTTGACTTGACTAGGGCCTTGACTTAACTTGACTTGACTAGGGCCTTGACTTGACTTGACTGGTTTTGACATGACATGGCATGACTTGACCAGACTAAACAAAAAGACAAACACAAAGCTAGACAAGAGACAACGGAAATATGAAGGCTATAGATACACACAAAGACTAATGACTAACAAGATACACCTGTGAGCAGAGGTGAGTAGTAACGAAGTACATTTAAAACCATATTTCTTAAGAAGGTGTTTGTGTCTTAATTGGTGACACTAGATGCATATTGTATTATATCTCTTGTTTTTTTTTATTAATGTATTTACTTTTGTACTGTACTTGTAGCGCTTTGGGTACAAGAAAAGCACAATATAAATAAAATGTATTATTATTATTATTATTTACTTTGTTACATTTAGTTGAGTATTTGTTTCAGAAAATTTCAACTTTTAAGAGTAGATTTAAATGTGGGTACTTTTACTTTAACTCGAGTACATTTCCAATGAAAAAACTGTACTTTCATTTCGTTACGCTGGGCGGCGTTCCTCCAGTTACTTTATTTTAATGTAATACATTTTAAGAAATGCGTGGTCTTTTTTTTTGGGGGGGGGGGGCGGGGGGGCATGAGCGATGCCTCATTCATAAATGAATCACTCCTTTGAGTCGATTCTGTTCAAAGACTTTATTGCAAAGATATCTAATTATGAGAATAATAATTATTTTAATTACATGTATATATAAATAATAACATGCTATTGTATCGTTTAATGTTTGTCTTTTACTTGAGTACAGTTTTTAGATATAAAATTGTGTGCCCCATTGGAAAATATGGCAAATATTTGTTCATGTTTTAAGCACTCATTTCATTTTTTTTTATTAATTTTTCAGTAAACAAGACTTAACATCTAAAGTCATTTTGCTTCTCCAGTAAATGTATCTTGACATAAGAATGCTTAGATATTTGTACTGGAGAAGACAAAAATAATGAGGAAGAAAAACAGTGTAGACATCAAGGCAGCTCAGTAGGTTTTGAAACAGGGCTTTACTCTATGCAGTCAGTGAAACGATTTGTATTGTGAAGAGCACTGTAGAAAAACATTGTAGACTTCAATTCCTGAAGGCTTAGTCTTTGAACTGTCCTGTCGAGTGCACCTCACCCCACACACACACCCTGTGCTCCCAGCCACAGTCTGTCTCCTACATTATCTGCCCTCCCCCAGTCCTGTTTGTTACACAAGGCTGACCGACCAAGATGATTCATGAGAAGCAGACTTTTTCGATTAAATCATCTGCCAAGATGCATTTGAACAAAACCATTGTCTTCGCTTCAAGTGCATTCAGCTGGCCTCCTATGTTCACATTGTTTGGGTTCTATTCTTTTGAAGAGTTGCGATTTTAGATCAAGACCAGGCATGTGTTTATGCAGAAATACAATCTTTTTGCATTTGAAGTCTATAGGAACAAAATATTGTCACCAGATTGACGACAGATATATCCAGTCCATCCCAAAGGCCGTATACACTATTTTTTTCTTGCTTAGTATTTTGCCTTGTTTTCCAGTACAAGTATATAAACATTATTAAATCAAGAGAAGCAAAATGACATTAGACATTGTCTTGTTAACTGAAAAAAAGTGAGTTTATGCTTAAAGCAAGAAAAAAAAAATCAGAATTCAAAGGGAAACCATACATATGCCTACACTGGCAAAGTATAATTGGTTGGGATATGACCGACAGATGTTTAATGGACTTTCTGTTAAACCATAGTCTTCAAATGTCTATGAATAAGTCAGTGCACTGGATGTCAAATTGGGGTTCGTTAATACAAAAGCCAGCTCACACCTTCAAATAATCCAAAGTTAATCAAACAGCCCTCTTGCCAAACTTAATAACATGCCACAGGCTTTTCTGAGATGCTTTCAGAGCGCTTTTAACTGCGATGGGGTTGCGTTTGTTACATTATCCTCTTAGTCTAGTGGGATGGAATCTGCAAGAGATTAATAACATTTCACACTTGAGTAGGAGAGGGTGTCAGCCAGGGAAAGAGGCACTTCAAGATTAAAATACGCACACAACATATACCATGAGGATTTGGGTAAACAAATACAGGCTAGTTTAATACGAGACTTGCCTTAAGGGATGAAACGAGGGGACCAGTCAGCCATCTATGAACAAACTTTCACTTTATAACAAGCACTGCATATTAATAGTCATATTAATTTATGCTTTTTTGTCTAATGAGAGTCAGATGCCATGTTGAAGTCATTGAGTATCATTATATAATATAGTAACAAACTAAGTGACAATGCTAATGTAAAATTGATGTCTTTAAGCTCCCTTAATTTTTATCAAATTTTCAGAAAACAAGACTTGAAAGAAGTAGTTCACTTCAGAATGAAAATTTCCTGATAATTTACTCTCCCCCACGTCATCCAAGATTTCCATGTCTTTTTTTCTTCAGTGGAAAAGAAGTAAAGGTTTTTGAAGAAAACATTCCAGGACATTTTTTTCCATATAGTGACTTCAATGGGGTCCAACAGGTCGAAGGTCCAAATGTGAGTTTCAGTGCAGCTTCAAAGTCTCGACACGATCCCAGCCGAGGAATAAGAGTCTTATCTAGACAAACCATCAGCCATTTTATTAAAATAAAAAAAAATTATATACTTTTTAACCACAAATGCTCGTCTTGCACTAGCACTGATGCGCCACACATTATGTAATCATGTTGGAAAGGCCAGGCGGTAACCTGACTAAAAAATTATATTCTCCTCCAACTTCAAAATCGTACAACATCATTGTTTTACCTTTTATTTTATTTTTTATTTTGTAAATGGCGTTTGACTTAGGATATGTTTACACGACAACGATATGCTTAAAACGGAGAAGTTTTTCCTTTGAGTTTTCAGCATACAGAGGACACTATTATCAAAACGATCCCCATTCACACGGATCCGCAAAAACGTCAAAAAACGCTGTAAAAAAATGAGCGGCCACTGGCAGCCAGTGCTAACTGATGAAGAGAGGTGTGAGGTGGGGTTTCTTCAGCTTGTTGAAGACCACCCTCGCTGCTGCATTCTGGATCAGTTGCAAAGGTTTGATAGTGCATGCCGGAAGGCCAGCTAGGAGAGCATTACAATAGTCCAGTCTGGATAGAACAAGAGCTTGGACAAGGAGTTGTGTAGAACTGATAGGAAGGGTCTGATCTTCCTGATATTGTATAAAGCAAATCTGAAGGACCGAGCCGTTGTAGTAATATGGTCTGTGAAGCTTAACTGATCATCAATCACGACTCCAAGATTCCTGGCTGTCCTGGAAGGAGTAATGAATGATAAACCTATAGCTGAATGGAGAAGTTGTGCTGAACTGTTGGGTTAGCTGAGACCACAAGCAGTTCTGTATTAGCAAGGTTGAGTTGAAGGTGATGGTCCTACATCCAGCAAGAAATGTCTGTCAGTCAGACTGAGATGCGAGTTTCTACCGTCGGACCATCCGGCTGGAATGAGAGGTAGAGTTGTGTGTCGTCAGCATAGCAGTGATAGGAAAAGCCATGTTTCTGAATGACAGATCCAAGTGATGACATGTAGATGGAGAAGAGAAGTGGTCCAAGCACTGAGCCCTGAGGAACCCCAGTAGCAAGATGTTGTGACTTAGAGACCTCGACCCTCCAAGACAGCCTGAAGGACCTACTGAGAGGTATGATTTATACCATTGAACGATTTGAACGGTTTTATTAGTTTTTCATGTTATTGTTAAAAAAGCAGGATGGTCACGATGCATTCAGTGGTGGATAAGATATGCAGTCTGATAAAGCTCTGTTGTGTGCTTGTTTTATATATTTTCCACCTGACAGCTGCTGTAGTTTCAATAAAAGCATACAGGACTGCATATGTCCCTTTGGCATCTTCTGTGGAAATGTTTCCTACCCTTCAGTGTCTCTGAAACCAAACCTGTTACCAAAGCACTCTTCCTCTGCTCACTTGCCATTTGATTGATTTTTGCAGTGAATCGAGGTGAGATAAAAGACCACAAATCCATTTCTTGAGGCAGACAGATTTGCACAGATTTCAAATGTCTTATCAGATTTCCACAGCAAAACCGCCACCATTTCCATGACACCTTTATGGATAAGACACAAAAGGACGCTTAAACATAAAGACTTTAACGTGTCTCCCCCCAGTATTGTTTCATCATCGGATGCACTCGGGTATGAACAGCTCTTGATGTGGATGCAGCAACACTGTCACGTGTCACAACACAATGACGACTGTATGATGCTTTTTGCCAATCTGCATTTGTGAATGGAACGTATGAGGGAATGAATGGTAATACACACAAAACGAGTTTCATCCCTGGAGTCGTAAGGCAGCTGCTCACATCATTTACAGTATTAACACGACCAGAGTAACCAAACATTTTTCATTCTACAGCTTTTAAAAATTCAGATTAGCGGTCAACAAAAATGGGCTTTCTTATCGTAATTATGGTTTGCATAGTGCAATAGTAATTAATAATTTCACATGGTTTAAAATGCAATATTACTTCAACGCCATCACAGAATGTTTGGAATTTATAATTTGAACAAAGAGCCCAAAAACTTTATATACACAAAGACGGTGCACTCATATTACTTATGAATGATGTCGGAATCAGTCCAGCCTTCCAAATAATAGAGCCAATCGCTAATTAATAAAGTCATCGCATCACTGGCGGGTTTAGCATGACAAATGTGATTTTTTAATGCTATTTGAGCATTTATGGGACAGTTCATGTCAGATTTTATTGCTGGTTATATATTATTTATGTTATGTTATGTACCTTATAAATCACACATTTTATTTATAATGCCCTTTTCCAATACCCAAAGTGCTACAAACAACAGCAAATAAAATAATTAAAATGCAGAAGTACAAAAAGAATACAATACAAAGAAAAAATAAATCTAAAATCCTAATCATTGCAATACAGCTAATCAACACAATAGAATGCTAATCATCACTGTGATCTATGTAAGCAATTTAAAAAAAGAAATGCAAACTATAAAGCATGCCTGTGATGTGCAGAACATGTGCTTCTGAATTCTGGATAAACTGCAGCCGTTGGATTGATTAAGCAGGTAAACCAACAAAAGTGCATTACAATTATCAATCCTGGAAGTTACAAATGCATGAATAAGCTTTTCAGCATCAGGCAGAGGTAAGGCCTAATTCTAGCAATGTTTCTGAGATGATGGGATGCAGATTTTGTGATTCTCTTAAAATGTGAGTCTAATGTCAGATGAGCGTCACAAATCACACCAAGGTTGCAAGCTTGAGTAGACGGAAATATCACTATCATCCAGGACCATAATCAAATTAAAATTGCTTTCTTTGTGAATAGCTGGAACAATTCAGTTTTAAACAATTCAGTTTTTATTTCCGGCAAACACTGCGAGAGGTTTGTAGAGGTTACAGTAATATCAGATTTGTAGCTATTTGAGTATCATAAGCATAAAACTGATACCCCAAGCCATTTCCATTATTATTTGCCCCAAAGGAAGCATATAAACACTAAACAATATAGGACCCAAGACAGATCCATGAGGAACACCATGGCAGACCTGTCCAATTTCAGATTTGTTGTTTCCCAAGACAACAAACCTGGGACGATCAGTAAGGTAAGATTTAAACCATTTTACCAGTGATACCAAGCCAATTCTCTTGCCTATTTAGCAGTATATATACATAAATATATATATATATATATATATATATATATATATATACAATGAACCCAGCCATATACATAATTATAAAAGCATTTGCACACGTATGCAGTTAGTTTTTTTTTTTTTTTTTTTTTTTTACTGAAATGTGTCACTTTGGTTGTCACTAACGTTTGTCATTTTTATATTTAAGATTCAAAAGATCTGATATGATTTCTGTTTTTTTGTACATCACTACAACCAGCTGTTTTATCAGAGTTTTTATATCCATTGTATTTAAAAAAGTATATAATTACACTCCCTTTATATTATATATTGTCAGAAAAAATGAAAGCATTATTTCTAAAGGGGTAAATGTCACAGCATAGGAGGATTGAGACAGACATAAGACATTTTCGCACAAAAGAAAAATATATATATATAATACTTATTTAAACACACTCAGTATCCAGTTAATTACCTCAGTAGCAAATCATGAGGTTGTGGACACATGCCGCACATACATATCTGCAAGACAAATGACTGTGATTTGAGCATGAGAGGAGGAAGAACATAACTTCAGCATTCACAGAAAATCCCAATCCACATCAGAGAATGAACTTGCTCATTCCGTCCATTTTATTAGAGATATCCAAGCTTATGCAGCAAATCCCGCTAATCATTAGTGCATAATTCCCTGTTTTCCATCTGAAGGCACGTGTCTGGTGCGTGTTTCTCCCCGCGGCCCTTATCTCTGATGACAGCACGGCCCACAGAGACACAGAGGACGGTATATTATCATAGGGGTCGGCCCTGATGTGTCTATCCGATGGGAAATGTGACACTGCAGACGGAGGTCCACATTCATTTTTTTGAGATTGGATGTGCAGCAGAACTCGTCATAGGTCAAGAGTAAATCAAAAAGAATTACACAGCTGCCAAAGCCCATTACTTCAGCAGAGCGGAGGTAAATATACTCCACATTCAGCGCACAAACACACACAAATACACAAAAAATGCGATAAGGACTGACATTTATGATTTGTGTGTGTGTGTGTGTGTGTGTGTGTATTTTTCAACAGATCTGAATGTCTCTCGTTGAGGATTAAAGGTATTGATGTCACCGTGTTTGACCTGTGTGGTGTTATTATTAGCATGTTAAAATCCTAAAAGCAGAAACAGAGAGGATTCGGGTTGGTCAACACAAGAAGCCTTCATTCCCCACAGCAAAAGACTCGAAATTGGATTCCTTTGTTCTTTGTTTCCAAGTGTCTGTCCATCCTCAACCACTGATAAACTGTTCATTACCTCAAGGTGAATCAATTTGAACAGAAGAAAAATCAATATGCTCCCCCATACAATCTAAGAAAAATCATTTAATGGGCTATTAATGGATTGAGACCTAAATCAATGATGTGGTGCAATATCCATATCTGCATTCAATAATAAATCTTGCCATCAGGTCATGCATTATTTATGAGCATGAACAAAAGTGAAAAAGATGATGACAATTTTTTTAAAATTAAGGTTAATGATGTTAAAGATATATACATCAATGGGAATCGTCATCAGTAGTCACCATTAAAAATCTCTGTAAACATTTCCACTGTTCTAACATTGACCATGAAAAATACTTCTGAAGAATTCCACAATCTCAGTTAATGTTCATTTTAAAATATAGTATTATTAAAATCAAAAGTTGAATCTGTCGATATTATTTTAATTAACTTTTTTTCTATTAACCAATGTTAACAAAATACTGTGACAAATGTTCGTTAATGCCAGTGTTGGGTATAATGAGACTCTCTCTAAGGAACCGCATTACATGTTAAATGCTGCATTACCCTCGACCAGTTAAACAACACACGGATAGACATTACACGGCTCTTTTAATTCTTCCAAATAAATAACATAAAATTGCATTAATTATTCTTGAACAGACCAAAGTATGTAGGGAGAAGGTTACATTAAAAACAAACATTTTAACATAAAATGTTGATGTTCAATCCACTATTATTTAATATAGAATTGTTCTACAGTCGATACAGTATTTTTTAATGCAATTACACCAGAAGTAACTGTAATTAAATGGCTAAATAATCCCTTACTTTACTTCTTCAAGGGAAAAGTGATTAAATTACAGTATTTAATAACTTGTTATTACACCCAACACTGGTTAACACATCATCTAATGTTAACTAATAGGACCTTACCGTGAACTTTAAAGCTAAAGTTAGAGATAATAAAGCACTCGTCACGGTCACACTTTAGTTTTGGGAACATATTCACTATTATCTATGACTTTTGTCTCAACAAAGACCTAATTTACTGCTTATCAATAGTTAATTAATATATGTAATTGGGCATCATTTAAATGCCACGGCCTACCTGAGCATTGTTTCTGACCATGTCCATCCCTTTATGGCCACCATGTACCCATCCTCTGATGGCTACTTCCAGCAGGATAATGCACCATGTCACAAAGCTCGAATCATTTCAAATTGGTTTCTTGAACATGACAACGAGTTTACTGTACTAAAATGGCCCCCATAGTCACCAGATCTCAACCCAATAGAGCATCTTTGGGATGTGGTGGAACGGGAGCTTCGTGCCCTGGATGTGCATCCCACAAATCTCCATCAACTGCAAGATGCTATCCTATCAATATGGGCCAACATTTCTAAAGAATGCTTTCAGCACCTTGTTGAATCAATGCCACGTAGAATTAAGGCAGTTCTGAAGGCGAAAGGGGGTCAAACACAGTATTAGTATGGTGTTCCCAAAAATAATTTAGGTGAGTGTACAGTGAAACCAAAATCTATTCAGACACCTTCAACATTTCTCACATTATCAGTTTATTCGCCATAGTTTAGAAAATGGTAATAAATATGAGCAGAACTCAGAGTTATCAGATCAGTGGATATTTCACTGGGTTTGTCCGTCCTTCTGTTAGACTCTCACACATGAATTATGTTGAATATCCAACGCATTCTCATCCTTTGGCGTCATATAGGTGACGCCATTTGACATTTCGTCGAAATCTTACGCACATGGCATCCTTTAGCGTCAATATAACATACACTGTTATGGGTAGGTTTAGGATTGGGGTATGGTACGGTTATGACGCCTTGGGATCTGCGTCTCATATTCACGCTAAAGGATGCCATGTGCGTAAGATTTCAACGAAATGTACAAAGCGTCACATGTATGACGCCAAAGGATGAGAACGGGCTGGAATATCTGTCAGCTGTTAAATTTAACTACACAATTAGATAATACCAGTTTAGCTCAACCAGTAACCAAGCAATGATTCATGTTGTTCAGTCTGTGTGTAAAAAGAGCATTAGCAATTAGAGAAAACACATTTCAGCAAAACATGATCAGCTCAAAGTGTCTGAATCATTTTTGGTCCCAAATGTTTATAAATGTTACTGGTAGTCACCGTATGAAGAATATTTGGGTATAATATGTCACAGTTTACTTTATTTTGCTCTCCTCACTTACATAAATGCACTATAGTGTCCTGATCACACTAGTGAAACAATATCAACATCATTTTTGGTACTTTTTACTGAAAATAACAGACCAATCCTCCATCATAAAGCATTTGTACTGAATGTACGCTGGCACTATAACAAGTGGTTTTCCTGATCTTTCTTACTGTACCTTCAGTCTCAACGATGTCTATCCTCTTTGTGCGACCCTTTGAAGACGTTTGCATTCATTCGCTTAAAAATAGCTCTCGAGAAAGCATGGCAGAGTTGCAGATTTGTATGGAGAGAGCTAGTGTCCCCGGGGCCGCTGTGCCTTTGACCCGCGACACCACACTTCGGGAGGCTCCGGGGCCCGGGGACATTTCACCCTGATCTTTACATACACTGAACGACCTCGGACGTCTCCATCGTGACCCATAGTTCACCTGAGCTGTTATGGATTGGATGTGCATTGACAGTTCGCGAGTAAATAATTGCATGTGTTCATTCTGGCTGTAGTAAAAGCGTTCATTCTTCTGCCAGCCCATCTCTGAGAACATGTGCCTTCAGGAGCACATTTGAAATCTCAAGCACATGCACAACGTTTCAGCATTTTTTCCATTATGTGGAAAATTGTCTTTTCCCCCTATTTCCCCCACACACATTGTTCAGTTACTATAGAAACGCGAGCCGGTGAATTCACTGCAAACTGAGTGCCAGACGACCAACCTAAAGTGCCTCGAAATGGTTATTTATGTCGACTTAATGTTGCGCATACTGCACATTTGGAATTATTTATTTTTTTACAGAAATCAGCACTGATTTTTTTAAATTTGTTTTTATTCTGAAGTCTTTTTTCCCCTCTTAACATTTACAGGACACTGCTAGGAGAGATTATAGCCTATATGGTTGGTTAAGCCCCTCTCCAAATTCAAGTTTGCTTTCCTGTTCTGCTGTTCATCAGCATTTCATTACCTGACACCATCCAGCCCTGGGGTTACTATAGCAACACTGCACAGATAGTGCTGTCCTTCACATGCATGGCTTTGAAATCCAGGAATAATTTCAGAGTTCCAGACGCGTTAAGGGAAGCTTTAATGTGAAATAAAATACTTAGGATGTCACTGGAGAAAATAGCCTACTATCGCGTTCATGCCTTTGATGTTGCCACTGCAGGCTTGAAGACACTGTCGCACCGAGAAATTTTAACAACAACATTTCTTGTGTTTGCTGCCCTCTGCTGGCTGATGTCTCTCTCTCTCTCTCTCTCTCTCTCTCTCTCTCTCTCTCTCTCTCTCTCTCTCTCTCTCTCTCTCTCTCTCTCTCTCTCTCTCTCTCTCTCTCTCTCTAATGTCTACAGTCTTTCTTCTAAAATGAAGAAGTGCAGAGTTACAATGAATCCGAATCTGCACATTTTGAACGTTGTTGACGTCGACACGCCAATCATAAACGATTTTCTATTGGTCCATCCAGTCTTGAACATTTTGATAAATCTTTAGCTTTTATTATTAATTTTCTTTTCTTTTCTTTTTTGTAACATGCACCAATGCTACAATTTTCTATATGCTCATATATAATCATTTGTTACCAAACAAGTATTCAGTACTTCAACAAGCCCAATGAGCTCATTGTTTCTGCCTTAAATTATTACATTGTAATCATTTATTATTACATTATTACATTTTTAGCTAACTTTGATTTTGTATATCTCCATTTCTGAAATACATAACTTAGACCTCTGATAACAGATCACTCTAAATTGTAATGTGTAATGCTTTGAAAGCACCAAAAAAATGTGAATTGATTTTTTTTTTTTTCATGTAGCAATACATATTTAGTAAAATGACATTTTTCAAAGGTCTTTTGTCATTAAAATATCACGCTAATTTTGCTTCCCAGAGAGGAAAATGAAATCCGGACAATCCTGGAATGTTTATCAGTAGCTGTTCAGTCATAATCAACGTGACTGTCAGCAAATGTTACTGTAATTATCATAGTTTTTGAAAGATAATAAGTGGATGATAATCATATGAATAATGGCAAGTCATCGTTCTGTGAGATATTGCTAGTTAACAAAAGAGACTGAATCTTATTCTCTCAGTTTGCTGACGCAAGTCCTCCGTCTCTCTCTCTCTCTCTCTCTCTCTCTCTCTCTCTCTCTCTCTCTCTCTCTCTCTCTCTCTCTCTCTCTCTTGGCCCCGTTTCTGAGGTGAGCAGAGATATTACTGTCAGACTTGCACAGTCTTCGGTTTGCCAGCAGACATTAGCGTATGAATGAATCAAATGCTGTTAACTCAGGTTCCTCATGTAATTAATTCAGCTTCAGCATCCTTACAAAATACAAATCATCTCTCGCCCTCCTGAGAATTTAGGTCAAGCTCTGGGAATCAAAATCTGTAACAGTGGATACTATTTACCCTTAATTCTTCAGAAAATATTCAAAATAAATATGGAATGAAAATGTGATATGAAAAGCGAGATCAGAGCAATGCCAGAAAGAAACATTAAAAAGAAGCATTTGAATGTTACATTTGTAGTGTTGATTATACAAAAACATTTCACTGTACAGATTGACCAATCAGAATTGCAGAAGCCATGTGATAAATGTTAAATCACTTTAAATTGTCTGAGGGAACTGTAAAAAAAATCTATTATATTTACGGTAAAAAAAAATCTAGAAAAATACGGTACAAAATACGGTAGAAACATTTTAGGTTTTACAGACTTATACAGTAAAACAAAACATATTTCATTATCTGATATAAAGTTATTTTACCGACCTATTAAAGAAGTAATATCTGTTTTGTATTATTGTAATGCACTGATAACCACCAATCACAGCGGTGGTGAGAGTCACATGATGAATCAAAGCTCATCACAATCAGCATTTTCACAAGAAACATAATAGTAATATAGAAGTTGCACAGAGTCATTCACACAAACACTAAACACCATTATGGTAACACACATGAAATAAAAAAATGCAATAAACATTCATTTAACAACATTAAATGTAACATAAAACCCTAATGTACATAACTGATTAAAAAAATAAGAAAAACTATAAAGAAACAGTTATTTCAACAAAAATACATCAAATGTGAAATGTCACGCAGGGAATTGTGGGAATGTCAATTTAATTTTTTTCCCTGAAAATTATACAATAACTTGTTCTGTAAAACTGTAAACATGTTAACGGTATTTTACTGTAAAATTACATTAAACGTACGGTTCGTTTTCACCGTATATAGTACAGAAACTTTCTGTTAACCAATTTAAAGTGTAGCATTTTTACAGTCTTTTACCGTTAAAATCACAATAATTTTTTTACAGCATGTTTTACTACTACAGCTCTGGAAATAAGATGCAAAAGCAGAGTTTGTGACTGAAGTGACTCTTTGTGTCACCCTCATGGTTTTCTGAGAGCAGAACGAGTTCGTTCTCACATGATTCGCTCTTGCGTTCAAAACCAGTGCAAAATGGGATGGACCAGAAAGCAGATCTCACGTTTTTCAAAGATGAATTTCCTGACACACTAAAGTATCTTAAAGAGACAGCGTTGGTCAAGGTCACATGATCGGTTATTAGCTTCAGATTCTGGTTCTCCCTCCATCCTTATCCTTCTTGATCTTAGCCCCCCTTTTGATACTGTCAATCACAACCTCTTATCTGCAAGTCTTTGGTTTTTCTGAGACTGTTTTAACCTGGTTTAGATCTTATCTCTCTGATCGCCGCCAGTATATTTTCTACTGGTTTCAGGTCTGAGATTGGCTCTGTCTCTACTGGTGTCCCTCAGGGTTTAATTTTAGGCCCCTTACTTTTTAGCATTTATATATTACATCTTGGATTGCTCTTAAAAATCACTTGGGCTTAATTATAACTTTTATGCAGATGATACTCACATTATATTCACAAAGCCTGGTCAAAGCATGGATGTTTCTTTTCTTTCACATTGCATTTCTGTGATATAAATATGGATGACCAAAAACTTTTTGTCTATTAATATTGATAAGACAGAGGTCTTGCTTATTGACTCCAAAATGAGCGGATAGAAGTTTTTTTGCACAGCTTTTTTTGTAAGCTAAAATGATCATCAAACATTCAACAGCATGTAAATCAAAACTGCCTAACAATACTGAATGAAATGTTGAACCCATGAAGAGTATACGACTGTGAAACTGTAGGTGTTGATTGACTCGATCGACTCCATCTGTGTATTGACAATCGTTCTAAATTTCATCCGGACAAAGTCTTTGACAAAAAAGGTTTTTTTTTTTTTTTTTTTTTAAGGAAACTTACCCACATTCAAGTGTTAAAAAAAGAAAGAGTGAATGACACTAGACTAAAATGTTTTTTTTTTTTTTGATGTATTGCATGTTCAGATATTCATACAACAAAACATTCTTCATAATGAAATTATCGTCAAATGAGGACCTTTTAGCAGCAAATATTGAGGTTTCACTTTATTTTGATGGTCCTTTTAACACATTCTATTGACTATAAGTAACGCTGCACCTACATGTCTACTAACTCTCATTAGAGTATTAACAGACTGGTAGGGTTACATGTAGTTGCAAAGTTACTTATAATCATGTTTGTTGAGGAGCATCACAATAAAGAGTTATCAGATATTAAGCAGACACTCTACTAATACTCTAATGAGAGTTAGTTGACATGTAGTTGCAAAGTTACTTATAGTCAACAGAATGTTTAAAAGGGACAATCCAAATAAAGTGTTACCGAATAAAATGTGTAAAAGCAGAGGCTATGTTATTTCTTTTGAAATATTGCATGGTCAGATATTCATACAACAAAACATTCTTCATAATGAAATTATCTTCAATTGAGGACCTTTTTTATATATATGTGATTCGTTTGATATTCACGTTCTTTTACTTATTGTCCTTATTTGAGTTTTAGGAAAACCCTTACTCCATTACATTTTCTTTTCTGCATGTTTCTGTCTATTCTCTGCCTGTCCGTCTACACAATTCCTGTTCTGCGTGAACTTTGCTGAGCTGAAGGGCAGCTTGTGTGAGACGCTGGGACAGACTCGTCCCGCTGACCCTCTGCCTGCTTATCATCTCTGCTGGATGTCATTTGCATTCCATTAAAGCTCACTCGTTCTCGCTTTCCCTCGCTCTTTCTGCCGCCAAAGCCTCATCACTCGCATTATGCAGCAGAATCATTTCATACGCCTCTGCATACGCCAGCCGCTCCGAATACGCAGTGCCAAATCAAGCACATGTTTCCGGAGGAAAAAAGGGAGGAAATGCTCTGATTAGCGATTATGTATGATTAGAGCCTGGATTTTGATGCTTTTCAGTAAAATGTAGAGGGAGCGTTCTTCCTGAACATAAGTGACAGACATTTAAACAAAGAAACACATTGGCCTGCTGAATATATCGAATGTAGATATACAAATGAAACATTTGTTGATGTTAAAGATATATTTCACAAAAAAAAATCTGTTCCCTTTTTTCTTTTCTTTTTTAAAAATAGAAATCAAAGGGAAAATCTTTAAGAATTGGTCGCTCTGGTCATATTGATCGCACAGGTCACTCTTTTTCATGCAATAAAAAAAAAAAAACCAATAGGAATTAAAATTGTATTTCTTGTCTTTTGTAGCCATATGATAGCATCGTGTGAGAAACAGGCTTAAATTTCAATATTTATGAGGACGCAAATTGCCAACAACTTTAGGCAATGTGTTGGCAATTGTCAGTAATCAACTGGTGAAATAGTGTGTACATTATCTGTTTTAAGCCTGATGCACACTGACTGGAACAAGGGAAAAACATGCATATTCAAAAATGTTTACTTTTAGCATTCTCACAAAAAGGGAGACAAGTTTGCTTTATTGCAGAAAATCAGTATCACCAACAACCGATTGTTTAAAAACAGCCGATGATCAGGGCTGACTGTATCCTGTCAATCAAAAGAAGGCTGAAAAACATGTCAGACTGCAACTCACACTGTGTCAAGAAATTATCTCTTGAATTTAGTAAATGCGAAAATAATGCTCTGTATCATTTAATTAACGTTTCAACCGCGGAAAGATGAACTTAACATTGCATTGATACATGTAATATTTCTGTAATATTCAAGCCTTTTTTGCCAACTCATCTGCTATTTTATTGGTAACACTTTATTTCGATAGTCCACTTTAGACATTCTAACTATAAGTAACTTTGCAGCATGTCAACTAACTGTCATTATAGTATTAGTAGACTGTCTGCTTACAACGCATTCTACTGACTATAATTAACTTGGCAACTACAAGTCAACTTATTCTCCGATCCCTAACCTAACAGTCTACTGACAGTCTACCACAGTCTACTAATACTGTAATGAGAGTTAGTTGACATGTAGTTGAAAAGTAATTTATAGTTAGAAGAATGTCTAAAGTGGACTATCGAAATAAAGTGTAAAATCCCCACGTGAGCAGGAATCCACAAAAAGAAGACTTTAATTCCAAGATCTGGGAACAGGGTCTGGAGGGTCTCTATGAGAATATCATGTCTTGAGTCAGATTTTTTTTTTTTTTAAAGCTTATAAGGCTTGATTAAGAATCAGAGTAAATAACAACTTGATGCAAATGAACCTTTCACCCATTGAAAGGCCAATTGAGTTGCAATCAATTCTGAGGAATGTGTTAATATCATGTTTCTATTTTCAGAATTAGGTGGTTTTAATTTTGTCCCATTCACCCAAACACAATTTGAGTTATTAGGACAGTTCTTAAAAGCTCTGCTAATTAAGAAAATGATTAACCTGGCAACAGATAACCATTGTGTGTACTCTGTATGCTCTAAACTGGTGCTTCTCAACTTCTTAATCTGTGCAACCCATGACAGTTACACATTGACAATTTAATGCATTCCTAACTAATCCTGATTAATTTAATCTATTGCAGAGTAGAATTGCACCAGTGAGACAAGAAGAGAGATGTAAGAAGACACTAAAAGGAAGAGCAAATGAAAAGAATAAACAAAGAGTTATAAAAAATACAAGAAGTTGATTGAGGCAAAGGAGGAAGGGGGCCATTGTAGAGTACAAGGAGAAGGTTCTTGGCCAGAGCCTGGAACGTGCCAAAATCAACACTGCAGGGAGTTGTAAAGGGCTATAAGCACAATGTTGGAAGTAAATCCCGCATTCCCCAAGAGGATGGTCCAGCTAGCAGAGCTGGTCAAAGATCTGAGCAAGAGAGGGTTCCCCATGAGAAAACCAGAGACACAAGGTCCTGCAACCCAATTTGCAGAAGCCAATGGAATAAAAGGCCTTGTCCCTAGAAAGGCAGTTCACTATTGGTTTCAACACTTTCTAAGGAGAAACCCAGGCCTCAGTATGAGGAAGCTGGAGGTCCTCTCTTCTACCTGAGCACTGTTTCTGTGCGAAAATAGTTTGCTTCTTATAGCGATTATTATTACTGAGCTTGGGATCTAGGGCCTTCCAGGACACATCTGGAACTGGGATAAAACAGGCCAACAGGACAACTCTGTGTCTGCAAGAGTTGCGGCTGAAGTAGGATCGCCATGCTTTGAAATGACTGCAAACGAAAGGGGAGAAACAACGACACAATGCAGCAAGAGAGTACGGGCCGCTACTTGTCATATTCCAAGGCAAAAGGCTTCGGGCTGAAGGGTTTTTTTGGGGGCACCAATCTATACCCTTGTCAGAATACCAGCCAATGGATGGATCAACTCTGTAGTGTTTTTGGACTGGTGAAAACAATTCATAGCTCACCTGCCCAAAGAAGATCCCTGTACACATGCTATTGCTTGATGGACACAACAGTCATATGTTTTTAACATTGAGTTCCTTCATCTTAATGTCAGGGTAAAAGACTTATTTTTTGCCACTAGAGGCTGCCATTCTGCCAGTCTCTGTCATTATAGCCTATTGTTGTCACCTGTGCCTTGTTCCCTTTATGTGTATTTAAGTCATCCTTCTCCACCTTTGCATAGTGTTTCCTGTGCCATGGCCATGTATACAAACGTCTGTGGCACGTTGCATTTCTATTATGGCAACGTCGCTGTCTACATGCTCGCGACATTGTAACAATGTAGAATTGTAAGATGTGACAGGGCTGTAGCAATGTTGTTGACCGACATTCAGCAACTGTGAGACAACGTTCTGACGTTTTTTATGCTAGATATAGACATCTCCCATTTAGCATGTTATGTTTTGTGGTCAGATTAGTCAGATGTTAGATAATTACACTGAACCAAATTATAAACGCAACACTTTTGTTTTTGCCCCCATTCTTCATGAGCTGAACTCAAAGATCTAAGACTTTTTTAATGTACACAAAAGGCCTATTTCTGTCAAATATTGTTCACAAATTTTTCTAAATCTGTGTTAGTGAGCACTTCTCCTTTGCCGAGATAATCCATCCACCTCACAGGTGTGGCATATCAAGATGCTGATTAGACAGCATGATTATTGCACAGGTGTGCCTTAGGCTGGCCACAATAAAAGGCCACTCTAAATATAGCTCAGAAATATAGCTAACGTTATCAAACACTAGTATTGCAATTTACACAAGACTCCATGAATTATCAGCAGGGGTTAAAGTGGGCCGAAATGGTCCGGAACTGCGTTCCGGCACCTCAGATAAATGAATAAATGAATAGATGCATTAATATCAATGATAGCGCGATGGTAGGCTATTGTTTAAAAAAATGTTGCGTGCACCGTCAAATTACAGCCAGCCTGGTGCACCTTCTGAAGGTACCTGACAGTAGCTGTTCTACCCAGACAGTGTTATGCAGTGAAGTTAAAAGTCGAAGGTGAAGTAGGCTAATGTCAAATATACATAATTGTGGTTGTGATTTATTTTTGTTAGTATTCTTGTGTGGTTGTGATAGTATTCTTCAGCCATTTTGGTGTGTTGAATTTGAGTCAGTTTTGGCCTTCCCATTTTTATGTTTGAATTTACATTGTGAAAAACAAGGTTGTGCTCCATATTGTATATGGTAATCAAATTGCACTTCCAGAAGTCATACAAAAAAATATACGAATGTACAAATATATTTTAAGTATAATAAATAAAACGGTAACACTTTACAATAAGGTTCATTAGTTAACATTAGTTAACTACCTTATTTAACTTGCACTAAGAATGAATAATACTTCAGCATTTATTAATCTTAGTTCATGTTAATTTCAACATTTACTAAGACGTTATTACAATCAAAGGTTGTATTTGTTAACATTAGTTAATGCACTGTGAACTAACATGAACAAACAATGAACAGCTGTATTTTTATTAACTAACATTAACAAAGATTAATAAAAACTGTAACGTATTGCTCATTGTTAGTTCATTAATACATTAACTAATGTTAACTAATGAACCTTATTGTAAAGTGTTACCAATAAAACATAAAAAGCAAAGGCAAATCAGAACATTTTATGAACAAAACCGGGTTCTGTACATAGCAGACAGGGGAGCATAACAGTTGAAAGACGGTGTTGTGCCGAATTTCGACCCCCGCCAAATTATTACCCCACTAGAATTGGTAGGTTTAGGATTAGTTGTGGGGGAGGGGGTAGGATTAGGGGCGGGGTTAGGATTAGGCAATCAGGTACCGACTTCAACGAGGGGGGTAATAATTTGGCAGGGGGTCGAAATTCGGCACAACACCGACGATAAAGGTCGGTAATCGGAATCAGTCCAGGAAACATAAACAAATCCAGAGGAGCAAAGAAACGAATGAGACTAAAAAGCAGACAAACCAAAGGAAAAAACAAAAAGGTGTGAATTTTTTTTTTTTTTCTGTGCGTTTCCAAAAAAGGAAAAAAGTAAGTTACGCGCTTAAGTCGCTGTCTGTTCAAGGAGTGCTGAAATGTCAATTACTCATCATTAAAGTTATTTTGGCTTAGAACTTTTGACATAAAGTTAAAATATTTGTCATACCTGACCAGAAGATGTTCAACACTTTTCCTAATGGTAAGGATTAAAGGATATCTGAATACTAAGGAATATAGCTAACGTTATCAAACACTAGTATTGTAATTTACACAAAATCGCAAACTCCATGAATTATCATCACAAAACATTATTATGTCCCTTCAGTTAGACTGAACAAATAAATGTCACATTAGAGAAGGAAGTTGTAGGTTGTGTTTGAATAATTACGTATCTTATTTAGATGAGGTCAATTAAACGCAATTCGTATCCATGCTCGATGAAGAATGAGACAACACAATGAGCCCAACGGGCGGTTGAAGTCAAAAGGCTGATTGGCGCTTCAGGGCAGTGACGAGTACATGTGTCGTCCAGTGGTTGTCCAGACACCCTCGGCACAGCCTTAAGCAATGGCCCTGAACGGTGGTTCAATGTCAACATTGTGACAACGCTGTAACAACCTTCACTACACAACGTAGTTATAGCAACCTTTTGGCCATGTTGTTAAAACGTTAGAAGGTTGGGTACGTTGTGGTTTGCTGGGTAGGGCATTCTCTTGCGGTGCATTTTTGATTGATCTAAAATCTACTTCATGTACCTGGAATGGTTTCTTTGATTTGTTCTATTGACACTTGCTTTTTGAAAATTTTGGAGTTACACACAGATCTTCTTTGTGAACTTTTTTGAATGCCTTTTGGATTGGCATTGTGAATTTTTGAGATCTGCCTACTGGAACTCTTCATTTTTTTTTTTTTTTGTATTGACTAATGAGAACATTTTTTTGTGTACCTCCTGGATTTACTTTGTTGACTTTTGGGATTTAATTTTTGGAACTGTTGTCAAACTCTTTTGGAAGTTTTTGGGGTTGACTTTTTGGATTTATTAAAGATCTGAAAACATTTTCCCAAAACTGTCATATCTCATATGGTTTATCTGCATTTGGGTTCAGCTTTTTGACTGTTCAAGTTTTCACACTAGTCCTATCCCTGTGTTTCTGACACTTATGAGAGAAAACAATATGCATGTTGTGTGCTTCCCTTCTCATACAACACATTCTCCAGCCAGCTGACAGGGCATTCTTCAAAAGCCTGAAGTATCACTGGCAAAGCCACAGAATGCACAAGCAGGCTTTAGGGGCAATTGATCGACCCACTTGATCCCATCCGCATAGACCAAGCTCTTTTTTCTCCTATTTTGACTTGAGAACGGAAAGCACCACCTGAGGCCTCCAAAACCCCTCATCATCCTCACCCAAGCGTTCTCCAGGTCATAGCCCAAGTCCTCCTCCAAGCCTTCGTCCAGGTAATAACAAAGTCCCTTTAAGACAAGTCATTTCACTCGGCGACCATCTTTGAAACGCCTCTTGGGCATGCAAGTGCAGCTCCTAATGGCAGCTGCAGTGACGCAATGACTTTACCAGTCTGCGATTGGCTCTGATTTAGAAGGCGGGACTTATTCTGCAATTCTGAGCTTTGCACCTTTCCCCATTCAAAACAATATGAGTGACAATATCTTGTGTAATTCTATAGTGTTTGGTAATACTTCATCAAGCCCTCTTCCAAACCCTTGTCAAAGCTCTGTGTAGAGCAACCCACACTTTGTCGACTTGGTTGACCGACTTGTTTTTAATTAATTTTGGACCTGAATCTGTTTTTTTTAGGTTCATTGATACGTTTTCAATGACGTTTGGACTTCAAGTCTTCTTTTACCTCAATTATATTTTTTCAATGAAACTTGGGGGAACAGAATTAAATGTGTTCAATAAAATTTGTGGGGAAGAGAATTAAATGTGTTCAATGAAACTTGGGGGAAGATAATTAAATGTGTTCAATGAAATTTGGGGGAAGAGAATTAAATGTGTTCAATAAAAATGAGGGGTAAGATAATTAAATGTGTTCAATGAAATTTCGGGGAAGAGAACTAAATGTGCTCAATAAAATTTGTGTGGGGGGGGGGGGGGATTAAACATGCTTAATGAAATTTGGAGGGAATAGAATAAAACATGCTCAATGAAATTTGGAGTAAGAGAATTCACTGGAATGTATGTATTGTGGACAGATTTATAAACACTGAGTAATAAAGTTGAACTGAAATAAACATAATGCTGAACAGAAAACAAAATCTTTCATATGAAATTATATCATCCTCCATGTTGTCATTGTCATGTGACCAACACAGTCATTTGTATCACTTCACTGCCATTCACAACTCCTCTCTGATAGTAAAGTATCAATCGAAGGCACACTTTGGAATCTCGCAGGAAATAGTCACCATGCTACTTTTCACCTATTGCTTTTCGAAAACAATGTACTCTATTTTTTCATTAGTAGGGAAATATTCAACATCGGACACAGTGATTGTGTGTTCTACATAATGCAGTTTTACGTTATTATGTTATCTTCTAAATTACATCAAAACATCATTAAGCAGCTTTTAGCAACTAATTGACCTGCTTCTCTCAACTTCTCATGAAAATTGGTTGGCAACGGTGGATACGATTTTCAGTGAATAAATCTTAAAGGGTTAGTTCACCCAAAAATGAAAATTATGTCATTAATGACTCACCCTCATGTCGTTCCAAGCCCGTAAGACCTCCGTTCATCTTCGGAACACAGTTTATGATATTTTAGATTTAGTCCGAGAGCTTTCTGTCCCTCCATTGAAAATGTATGTCCGGTATACTGTCCTTGTCCAGAAAGGAAATAAAGACATCATCAAAGTAGTCCATGTGACATCAGTGGGTTAGTTAGAATGTTTTGAAGCATCGAAAATACATTTTGGTCCAAAAATAACAAAAACTACGACTTTATTCAGCATTGTATTGTCTCCCGGTTTTGTTGTGGATCCGCGTTCAGTGACGCTGCTGACGTGTATCTGGTGCGCCCGAGCTTCGTTTACAGTCTGAGGGAGACGCACGCTGGAAACAAAACAATCTTCGCAAACATGTCTAAGGATTTCGACACAGAGGAAGACTTGACTTCCCCAGCCATATTTATTTGAACCCGAATACACGGACGCACCAGACACACGTCAGCAGCGTCTTGCGTCAGCGGCGTCACTGCGGACTCGTCAACGCGGATCCACAACAAAACCGGAAGACAATACAATGCTGAATAAAGTCGTGGTTTTTGTTATTTTTGGACCAAAATGTATTTTCGATGCTTCAATACATTCTAACTAACCTACTGATGTCACGTGGACTACTTTGATGATGTCTTTATTTCGTTTCTGGACAAGGACAGTATACCGTACATACATTTTCAATGGAGGGACAGAAAACTCTGGGACTAAATCTAAAATATCTTAAACTGTGTTCCAAAGATGAACGGAGGTCTTACGGGCTTGGAACGACATGAGGGCGAGTCATTAATGACATTTTTGGGTGAACTAACCCTTTATATCCTGCTCTGTACCTCATACTATTATATAGCACCAGAGAGGACTGAGGATTAGGAATGGAATTCGCAGATCAAAATATATATTTTAATGTTATTAAAACAGTAATTTTCCTAGTCTTTCTGTCCATTATGTTTTATATATTCTTTATATATTCTCAATTAAGTAATTAGTCAGACTTAGATGATACCATATATGGTTTAACCGACTGGTATGTGGTTTAAATCTTCATGTTTTTAACTGGCACTGGCTGGGACCTTGTGGGTGAAAATAAGGTCATTTGACTATTTCTATTTTCTAGCGTGTTAGGGGCTCACTGGAGTAAGCATGTTGAGAGAAAAAATTACACTTATTAATTATCTAATACACTATCTAATTAATTAATACACTTTCCTACTGACTAACATACATTACTACAGAAATGACTGGTGTTGACTTTAACAGCAGCGAAAGTGAATGAGACACTCAAACAGATCTGTCCCTTTTTAACTTTTATTTTTAAAAATGAGTAAGCACACAATTCATATGTTCTGTGAATACCAAAATCTGTGTAAACAGTACATATAACAATTCCATCATATACCTAGAACTTGATTGTTGAATGACATATCAAAAGTCCTCAGAGAAAGTTTTTTTTTTTCATCAAGAAATAGTAAACAAAAAACTAAAGAAGTGTAAAAATATACATTTATCTGAAAAGTTAACCGGATATTAAAACACACACAAGTTTACTTGCACAAACTGATGATGTCACGATGGAACAGACCAGACCAAAGATTGCATGCATGTGCACAGGGCTCACAGTGAGGGAACTACGGACAGACCGTGCTCTTCACTGTGATAGTACATTACAGATCCAGTGCAGACTGATTAAAGGACTCATGGCTGTTGAATTGCATGAGTTATTCAAACACATTTCCACTGCTTCCTAATGACTTAATGGATGTCAATAACCGGGCTACAATCCCTCAAATAGACATGAAAGAACTATACTGCAAAACATTGATTTCTACTGATAAATGTATCAAAATGAGTGTGTGCTTAAAACAAGAACAAATATCTGCCAATGGGATCAACACAATAATCGTGTTTTCCTTTTGGATTAAGTTGATTTTCTGACCCCACAGGCAGATATTTGTTCTGGTTTTAAACATAAACACTTCATTTTGCAAAAAATTTCAGTAAACAATACTTCGTATTTTATGTCTTCTCCAGAAAATGTATCTTGATTTAAGAAAGTAGATATTTGTACTGGAAAACAAGACAAAAATACTGAGGAAGAAAATCGTTTTTTGTAGTGTACTACTTTGTACTCTTAACGAAAGCGCTAGCATCCAATTAGTGGCCTTTTATACTTTGGACGGTATCAATCTTCCCATAGCAAATCTATTTATTACTACATTACAAGAACATTTGACTCGAATATTCTTTACATTGTCATCATGTACTCACCCTTACGTCTAGACCACATTTGTGTACGTTAAATAATGGTGCATCAATACCATTTTGTCTCATTTGTCATCATTTAATCTGAACGTGAACGCAGACTAGATTATCAGTGAATATAGTGAGTTGTCTGGTTAACTTTTATGGTACCTGAAAAGAACTGTATGAACTGTTTAATATGTGCACTTTTGCGTTCCACGGCAAGCAGTACGACCCCTTTCATGTTGTCCTCACATGCAAACCAACAGACAAAAACACATCACACTATTAAGACTAAATGTTCATGATCTTTAATGAGGGGTTCATGATGATATGACTCTGGATCACCAGACTCGGGAAGAAAAAATCATAGTGATAAACTGTTTGGTCTGTCACCTTCAATCAAACTCAGTTTAATTGGTGTGAAATGGCCAAGAATTCAAGCCGCGTAAGACAGCGTGGAGAATGTGCTCGCTACGTCACGCTCGCCCCGCGAGTCAATGCTAGCTGAAGGACAGCGAATCACAGCGTATCTGACAACACTGAGCCTTCATCTACAAACATACAGCCAACGTTTGGAGTGGTCATCAATACATCTCCTATCCATTAGAACAGAACTACAGTAATCTGCACTGAGCCGACAGGCAATGTGTAAAAACATTTCACAGCACATTATACCTCGGCTTCATTCTACACGTACAGAAATGACTAAAGTGACAAAGAGTTACGCAATACGACAGTTTCATCTAGATTTAGATACACTCTTGATACAAATCATGAAGTTAAATTGTGATGTGTTACCTGTTTGTGCAAAAAAAGCAACACTACAAATGTGATAATAGTTTTCTCTCTTTAAAAATAAAGGCAAAGATATTTGTTTCTTCACATTTCTGTTTGTTGTGCCGGTGATGTCCGTGTCTTGGGTTTAGAAATGTGTCTCCTTCTCTGTGATGGTGGAGATCTTGCCATCGGCCCTCATTTTGGCATCAGCATCATTGACAGCGCAAGGACCCCTGGAGGCGACGCGTCCCCTCATTTTCAGATCAGCGCTGGGTGTGGTCAGCTTCTTGATCCTCTGCAAAATTACACTCGTATTATAATAAGCAGTCTGAGTGCATTTGTGGAACATTTAATCACAGTTGGGTTATTTTCCTTTACTTACAATATACTCTAAAAAGGTTAATTATTGGCATCAGTTCTTTCATAAAAACTCTCCGAGTGTTTGGCATGGTAATGGTTATGACAAGGTTGATATGTTTGGTCTAGGCGGAATAGCTCTGCTACGCTTTCTGCTGCAGAGCAAGAACGGGACTTGAAAACCTTCAAACTTCAAACCTTTAAAACTACTAAACTAAAACTAATAAAACTGAAAATATTCAAACTTCAAGCTTTTAAAACTACTTCAAACTTTCTGGCTAGGCTTTTTCAAGCCAACTTAAAGTTTGTCTACAAACTTTTTTTTATCTAGATAAAACATTTTGTCGAGACAAACTTTAAGTTGGCTTGAGAAAACCGTACCAGAAAGTTTGAAAAAGTTTTAAAAGTTTGAAGTTTGAAACAGTTGTAAAAGCTTTAAGTTTGAAGATTTTCAGTTTGAAGTAGTTTAAAGTTGAAATGTTTGAAAGTCAATAGATACACGACACAATGCTGCTGTACAATATAGCATGCAAGAATAACCCATAGCAGAGATATACAGGTGGAGCTGGGGAAGGTGGAGGGTTTCTGAAAGATGCTACAGCAAACACTGACCAAACATTTGAAGGTTGAGCATCGAGCTCATTGGCTACTGATACAGAAGGAACCAATCAGCTGAGCCCTATAGATAACGATGTGATTGCAAGCAGAATGAGTTAAGGACCTATCAGCCTGCGCCATCTAGAGTTTCACGACAGAACTTTGTATTTCCAAGAAAAACCTTCAACATCCATTAAACTTTTCCATTATGCAACAGGTTCCTTGGTTTTTCTAAAATGTTCTTCACACTGAGAATAAAACATGTTCTTTTAAGAACAGATTGCTAAAAGTTTCTTTGGGGGAAATGGTTCTTCTAGTCTATGGCACATGTGTCAAACTCGGCTCCTGGAGGGCCACTGGTAAAACCAGCTCCAATACACCTAACTGCAAGTTTCTAGTGATCCTGAAGACATTGATTAGCTGGTTCAGGTGTGTTTAATTAGGGCTGGAGCTGATTATAGGGTATGGCATCGCTGTGAAAACCCCTTTTTCAACTTATATTTTTAAGAGTGTAGTAACTAACATCTGTGAGCACAATGACAACATAAAATGACGTCATGCACGTGTATTACATGTTCAGTCTATAGTGTTTAATCGTCATCTAATGGCCTGGCAGCAGAATACAGCGTTTTTTGACGTTTTCACGGATCCATGTGAATGGGGATCGTTATGACAATGGTGTATGAAAACACGGAAAACGTCTTGGGTTACGACTGTAACCCTTGTTCCCTGAGAAAGGAACGAGACACTGCGTCTATACGACACTTTGGGGAATGCCCCCAGCATAGCGTGTCTGAAGCATGAACGAAACTATTCCAATCCTGATTGGCGTTAAGTCATGACGTAGAGTTAGCTTAAGCGATGAAGCAAGTCGCTTCCAGGCAGGGGAAGGCGTGGCGAAGGGACGCAGTGTCTCGTTCCCTTCTCAGGAACCTGAGACGTTCCTATTCGAGGGAATTTGCACTGCATTGATACGACACTTTGAGGAACAAGTACCCACTATGCCACAACAAACCCTCTCTGTGCCAGTGTGAAGCTGCACACAGGCACACTTAGGACGAGAGCACTAGAGTGCCTGGCATAGAAGGACTGTCCAGGCTATAGAATCTGATAAAAGTATGAGGGGTGGCCCATCCTGCTGCATCGCACACTTCTTGGATCGGGGCCCCTGAAAGGAGAGCTCTAAAGGACGCCATGCCTCTGGTTGAATGATCCCTCACGGCCAAAGGTGAAGGCAAGCTGCACACCTGATAGGCCAAAGAGATAGCCTGAACGATCCAGTTACTGATGGTCTGTTTTGGATGTGGGAAGCCCCTTCTTGGGCGACCCGAAGCACACCAGAAACTGGTCTGACTTCCGCCATGAAGAAGACCTCTGGACATATAGTGTATCTTGAGAGCTCTGACAGGGCAGAGCAAATTAATTCTTTCTTCATCCGTGGTCACGTGAGGTAGGGGATGAAAAGCCTGCAGAACAGTAGGCCGTGCCACATTAGATGGCACTTTAGGCACATAGCCTGGCCTGGGATGCAAGATAGCCTTAATATGGCCTGGAGCAAACTCCAGGCACCTGTAAGATATAGAAAGGGTCTGAAGATCTCCTACTCTCCACAGAGGAGTAATGGCTAATAAAAAAGCTACATTGAGGGAAAGGTTCTTGGCCTCAGCCGACTCCGGAGGTTCGAAGGAGGCCTCAGCCAGCCCTTCGAAAACCACTGCCAATTTTCATGTGGGAACTCTGGTACGAGTCGCAGGTCTCATCCTCCAAGCCCCACGGAGAAAAAATTACGACCAGCTGATGTCTTCTCAAAGGGCCATCACCCAGAGGAGTGTGGAAGTGTAGTACTGGTACAGTGAACAGTGTGTTGCCTCTTGAGAAAAGAAAAGATCCACTTCCACTGGGCCGAACCTCTCGCATATCGACTCCACCGCCTCATAGAGGGTGTGGTTTCAGACCCCCCCTGATGATTTAGATAGGACACCACTGACATATTGTCTGTTCAGGAAGAATGATGGTCCTGCCATAGACCTCTGGTAAAGTGTCTGTCCATGACCGCGCCCCAACCCGTGAGGGAGGCATCTGTCGAAACGGCTTCCCGGTAGTGTTCATTTCGTCAGACGAGACGAGACTAAATATGTTCGTCAACTACCATGACTAAGACGAGACGATGACGAGACTGCACCAATGTCCAAAAACACTGACTAAGACTAAATTAACATGCATTATTGTTGACGAAAAAAGACGAGACTAAAATGTTTTGCATAAAAAAAAAACTAAGATATCATCTCTCTTCATGTTCGTCTACAATCGTCTCTACTTTTTCATCATGAGATAGACGACATGATAGGTAGAAGAAGAAAAAAACTGTACTTTTACTTCGTTATGTTGGGCGACGCTCCTCTCGTTACTTTATTTTAATTCAATGTTGTTAAATGCGTAGTTTATTCAAAGCGCGCTGCTTCTGGGTATGAGCGATGCTCAATTCACCAATGAATCACTCTTTTGAGTCGGTAATGTTCAAAGACTTCATCAAATAAGTTGGCAGATCTGTCTAAATCGGTTCACGAATCAGTTTGAATGATCTGTTCAGTTTCCTGCACGCACTGAATCATCTAAAGCGCTTTCCATTCTTCCACACGACTCGGATTTAAGAACATCAAGAGCGTTGGATGAAGTGGCTGTGGACCTACAGTACAGTCAAGTGAAAGCAAATCTGCAAATGCATCATAGTTTTTACCAGCGACGAAGATCTTTATTAGTTGAACATCTTCATAAGCTGTCTGTGGAATTCCACAGGACTATAGCCTACATTCTATTTCATTTCATTAAGGTAATGTATTTTACAACCAAACAGATTATTGCGCAACGATAGCACTATAACGTATGACATTACCCGTTTTTTGGACATATACATTAATTTTGACATTAAATATAAGCTACCATTGTCCACAGGTTATGAAATGAACACCCGCCATCCCGCGGCAGTGTGTGTGAATTACGCAGTGGCGTGCGAACTCGACCTGAAAACGGTAAATTGTAGATCTCAGTTTATATGCTTGCAGGAAATATACATTTGATTACATTTAGCAAGCTGTAGTATCGGCAGCTGTAGTAACAGCAGAAATATTAATTGTTAAGCCTTGTTAAATCTCATTTGTTATTTCTCGAGACAAACCTAGAATCTAAATAGGTTGTATGTTAGGGCTACAGTACAGTAGGCCTGTTCTTTTCAGTTTTTCTAGGTTTACTTATTTTATTTCTGCTCTGAACAGAAAAATGAGACAGGAGATATCCAAAACCCGTTTTAAAAACCTTTGTAACTTGTCAGTTGGACTCTGTTGGGCCACAGCTTTTGAATTGTGTTGGTTCAAAATAAAATACTCCTCAGAAAAAGTTCATAATTTGTGATGAGTCTCTTAACCCTCTCGGGACCAAGAACGCGCCCGCGCGTTTTGCTGGGGTTTTTTTCACATAGCAGCAACATAGACTTAAAATACTCTGTCATTTATGGTCATATAAATAAAATCAATACATGATTATAAACTATAGAGGGTCTTCTTTTTTTGTGTACACTCACATTAACATCAAAACCTTGTGTTTTTTTTAAATAAATAAAATAAACAGGGTGCGCTTTCAGCTCACTCTGTCTCCGCAAAAATCTTTCTGAAACATGTCTGGAAAATGAACGGAAACTTCACTAATACTTATCACACAAACATGAAACATACGTCTAAAGAACGCTTTAAATTTCTACTTTTAAATAAAACAATTCACATTTAAAACAAATATTCTCCTGCAATGTAATCTGTCTGAAACTAAAGAGAAGTACAGTTTCTCCTGTCTCAGCTCATTATCGTTAATTTGTTCACACCCACTCGCAGAGCGCGCTATTCATAAGATAATGTGTTGAGGCCATTTGCAAAATAGATAAACGCCCCCAGGCAAATGCTGTAAACGCACTATATTTTTTAGTCAGATTAAGATCCGTCTTGCGCGGCTATGAGGAATAATCCTGGGACATTTAATACAGAAGTGCTGGTTTATTTTCACTTCGAGGAGGAGCAACAGATTCAGCTGAGAACTGTAAGTGTTTTATGGCTGTGCTTTGTTCTAATCGCGATATAGAATAACGTTAGTGTCTGTAAACGGAAAAATAGCATACTGTTTAAATGTGAATCATGTTTCTCTCTGTGTGTGTGTGTAAATGAATGAATGAACGCACAGATACGCACTGTTACAGACAAAATAAAAGACAAAATTTCGTTGACTAGTTTTGGATAAAGTTTTTCAAATCAAATAAGCATCAAATAAGCTTCAAATAAGCTTCCAAATAAAGACATCAGCTTTTGTTAGGAGTTTCTGGGGATAGAAGTGTCCAGACGTATGCACCCTGTATTTTAAAGAAGAACATTTAATTATTTGCCATACATTATTCATTCACAAAGAATTCATGGACATTATTCACGTCCCTAAAGGTTAGAGTTTTCCTAATTTTTTAATTAAGGCATTAAGATTTTTTTATTACTCTTTTTAGTCAACTTTAGCATGGGTGTGTTCTCTTCTAATTCTAAGCAGTGTGTGTGTGTATATATATATATATATATATATATATATATATAGCCTATAATTAAAAAGCTATTTTAACCAGAAAAATCTACAATGCATGCCCAAAGTCGTGCAGCTGTATAGTTTCTCTTGATATCAGTCCTGCTGACTTCAACATTCACAGGATCTGTAATGAAAAATCAAACACCTTGGAAATGACAGGTATGTACTATGTTTCAGGAATGGGACAATGCTGTGTGACTGTGCAAGCCTCTGTATTTAGATCAGTGTGTTTACTAATGTGCTTTTTTGTCCTTTGTTGTGTATCTTTGGATTATGTTGTGTTGTAAATAAATCCAAACAATCTAAAAGCCATTCTTTTTTAAATCTCCTCATTCTTTGCGCAAGGCTCCTCGTAATGGGGCCTGATAGCACCTAATAGGGCCATTATGGGAGGGTCTTTGTCTTTCTCAGGTGTGAAATGCCATACATATTAATGAGAGATCACGCCTCCTTGCATAAAGCTTTCTCACACTAAACACGTCATACACATTATAAAAGACTTTATTGACTTATCTGAATGAGTAGTCAGGATGATTCTCACATAGTTTTGGAGCAAATATTCTAGACTATGTGACACAATTTTCAAAAGTCTTGTGAAGAAATAATCAATATGTGTTTTGTGGCCTTATTTCAGAAACTTTTATTTTTAAGTTTTTCAATAACCATGCATAAATAATATTCTCTCAAAAATACAAACATGTACATACATGTTGTTCACAGATTATGGTAGCCCCGTTTGTGCTATATAGAGTGAATTTACACCTTTGCCATTAACATGTTTATACATAACTGAAAAAAGCACAAATGTCAGTGCATGTCAAAACATCCCAAGGGCCCCAAAAAACCCTTGGTCCCCAGAGGGTTAAATCAGAAAACCAGACACGTTTCACAAAGTTGCATTCAACAAAAATCATTCAACAAGTGTATTTTGTCAGGTAATTATGACATTTAACCATAATTTGAGATGTGTGAAACAATGACTGAAATGGTTATCAGAGATAATCTCAGAAATGATTTATTAAAAAAAGAAAAGACTAAAATGTTTTGACTAAAACTTGACTAAGATATAATGAGTTCCCTTTCGTTCGGGAACTCCTACGTCTCGTCGGAGGAGTTTTCAACGAATTGGGATCACGCTAGGTAGACCAACTGCCTTCGAGTGAATTAAAATGAGCCAATGAATTTTGGCATGCAGGACTTGCATTCCGCGCCCCGCCTGCTAGTGCGGGTATAAAGCGGAAGCGAGTGCACACACATATGCTTTTAGCTTCCAAGCCGACCGGTTGTGTCCTCTGAGTGGATGAGCTTCAAGATTAGTAATTTATCTTCACGCTCAAGGAGTCTGCTGTTTTCTCCGAGACCTCTCTGTGTTGGTGTGACGGCGCTTCAGCGATCTTCCTGATCTCCCGGGTACCAGCTGCTGCTTCACGCGATCTGCCCTTTTTGCAAAGAGCTGTTGTCACAGCTGGTATTCGGTTGAGTGCGCACAGCGGGCTTGCAGTTTCCCCGCTGTGTTGCCGCGTTTATCCCTGTGTGCTTCAGTTATCAGTTATCAGTTGTGCTTCATGTTATCACTGTGAAGCTGCTTTGATTCCAATCTGTATTGTAAAAAGCGCTATATAAATAAAGGTGACTTGACTTGACTTGACCACCTCTTCCCCACTACAAGTCTGTGTGAAGCCAAAACACGCAGTACACGAGGGTAGTTCTGAGTCGGGGTTGAGCTGTGCATTGTGACTGACCGAGTAAATGGTTTAAGTCATAGTACTGGCCCTCGGTCAGACGATGTCCACACTGGTGGTCCAGAAGCGTCCCATGGCTAAACCTTGCAGAGGTGCGAGACATCGCCAAATTTTGCTTTCTCTGTGCTCCTATCTCACAAAGTTTGCCGTTTTCGGCGACACTGTTGGAGACTGTGCCCAGTGGCTCTCCACAGTTCAGAAGCAGGTTGAGGAGACCAAGAGCTTGACCCGATGTGCTACCGAGTCGCTTGTGGTTTCTCCTCAGTCTGTTTGTCGCCAAGGGTGTCAGTCCCCTGTGGAAAAGATGTCACAGTTAGCTCTACTGTAATGTATAGCTTTCGCAGGAGGACGGCACCACCTGTCTCAGCAGCCCTGAGATGGGCGACACAGAGTTGGAGGAAGTTGCTCTCCGGGAGATGGTGTCCTCACCTCACCCTCCCCCGGAGGAGGGCCGGGTGGAGAATTTGTTCATTTTCTAATCCGCCGCTGGCTCCCCGGAGTCCAGTGGTACCCACATTTTCAATAGAGCAATTTCTTCCATCTCTGGGTCACAAGAGGTGCGGACTGCAATGAGCGACGCTCCCATGCCTTGCCACTCTTTTCCCCCTCTTCTAGCGCTCAGATGTCAGTTGCTCGCTACAGCCTCGTCACTCTCGTCTTTCGCTGGGCAAGGAGGTGCGGAAGCCAGGACTCGACGCCCCCGGGCCTCGCTCCTCGTTTCCCCTCCTTCCTTCGCCTCGGGACAGCCAGCAGCCGAACCACCCAGAGAAATTCGGGCCTTCCCTGCTGCCTGCCCCTCGGTGGAAGCAGGTAGGTTTTGCACCGCACACCCAGACCCCTCTCTCAGCCGCAGCAATGCCTCCGGAGTCCGGTCCCTGCCTTCCACCTCGCTGCCCCTCCGCGGGTACGCCGGTGGTCCGGGTCGGCTCGTTGGTACGGTCTCTCGAAGCCTGGCTAGCGCTTCCGAGGCCGTCCCGCTGGCTCATCTGTACCATCCGGCTCGGCTATGCAATTCAGTTTGCCCGCCGGCCCCCCAAGTACAGGGGCATCCGCTTCACCCAAGTGTGGAGTGTCGATGCCCCTGTCTTGAGGAAAGAGATCGTAGCCCTGCTGACAAAGGACGCGATTGGGCCGGTCCCTCCAGCCGAGATGAGGTCTGGGTTCTACAGCCCTTACTTCATTGTATCCAAGAAAAGAGGTGGGTTATGGCCGATCCTAGACCTGCGAGTTTTGAACAGGGCCCTATACAAGCTTCCGTTCAAAATGCTCACGCAGAAGCACATCTTCGAGTGCATCCGTCCCCAGGATTGGTTGGCAGCGATCGACCTGAAGGACGCGTTCTTTCATGTCTTGATTCTTCCTCGACACAGACCGTTTCTTCGGTTTGCGTTCGAAGGTTGGGCGTATCAGTACAAGGTCCTACCCTTCGGCTTGGCCCTGTCGCCCCGCATCTTCACGAAAGTCGTGGAGGCGGCCATTGTTCCCATGAGAGAACATGGCGTTAGCATTCTCAACTATCTCGTCGACTGGCTTATAATAGCTCACTCTCGAGATTTGTTGTGCGAACACAGGGCTTGGTGCTCCAGCACCTCACCCGTTTGGGGCTTCAGGTCAACTGGGACAAAAGCAAACTCTGCCTCACGAAAGGATATCTTATCTCGGTATGGAGTTGGACTCGGTCGGTCAGACTGCGCGCCTCACCGAGGAGCGCGTCCAGTCAGTGCTTAACTGCCTCAAGTCTTTTCAAGGCAGGTCAGCGGTCCCACTGAAACAGTTTCAGAGGCTCCTGGGGCATATGGCAGCCGCAGCCGCAGCCGCAGTAACGCCGCTCGGCCTGCTGCATATGAGACCGCTTCAGCGCTGGCTTCACGATCGAGTCCCGAGATGGGCGTGGCAGAGCAGCACATTCCGGGTCAACATTACCCCGCACTGTCACCAAACCTTCAGTCCTTGGTCGGACCCTGCCTTTCTATGGGCCGGAGTGCCCTTAGTCCAGGTGTCCAGGCATGCTGTAGTTTTCACGGATGCCTCTGCCAACGGATGGGGGCCACGTACAACGGGCATGCAGTCTCAGGACAGGGACGGGGCCTCAACTGCATTGGCACATCAATTGCCTAGAGTTGCAAGCAGTACGCTTAGCCTTGTGCCGCCTCAAGGGGCTGCTTCTGCACAGGCATGTACTGGTCCGTACGGACAGCACTGCGACCGTGGCGTACATCAACCACCAAGGTGGTCTACGCTCCCATCTCCTCCTATGGAGTCAGAAGCATCTGAGGTCGCTTCGGGCTATTCACATCCCTGGTGTGCTCAACCGTGTAGCCGATGAGCTCTCACGGCAGCCGCCCCTTCCGGGAGAATGGCGACTCCATCCCCAGGCGGTTCAGCTGATATGGGGAGTCTTCGGAGCCGCTCAGATAGATCTGTTTGCCTCTCCGGACACCACCCATTGCCAGTTGTTTTATTCCCTGGCCGGAGGATCCCTTGGCATGGTTGCACTGGCGCACAGCTGGCCCCGGGGCCTTAGCAAATATGCGTTTCCCCCAGTGAGCCTTCTCGCACAGACACTGTGCAAAGTCAGGGAAGACGAGGAACAGGTCTTGCTAGTTGCGCCGTATTGGCCCAACCGGACCTGGGGCCTCATTTATAAAACTGTGCGTAGAATCCTTACTAAAAGTGTACGTGCGCCCGAAAGCCAAAAATGTCGTACGCAAAAAAATATTCAGACTTATAAAACCGTGCGTACGCCAGAACCTGCGCAGAATTCACTTTATAAATCCCAGTCAGCGGAAGATTGTGCGCACATGCGTCTCCACCCCGAAATAACCATATATGGAGATTATAACGCCTAGTTTTACTATGCATATCCTTATCTGCATATCATTTGCATATGATTATTCATTCACACGATAACATGTTTAACGGTACAAGACATTAGGAAAATATGAAATACGGTTGTGCCGTCATTTTACATTAATAAAAATCATTTAGTAGCCCATCCTTCCCTTGTTTTTTAAATAAATAAAATAAAATAGTGCAAAATGCATTTCAGACAAAGTTTTTCTTAATCTTTTCCACTGGCCAAATAGTATTTTAATTGATTTATATTTTTAATGGAAACAGATAGACCTTGTTGTGCATTATTTGCACGAAACCATTTTCTCAGACAATCTGCTGTCATGATAAGCAATTATCTATGTAGTTAACACATTAAAACACAGACAGCATGCCAGAGGAAAAGTGTTCAAAAGCATCACATCCACAACAAATATTTATATTTATTGAATATAAAAATGTTGTAACTTCTCAGTAATGATTTCATGTTACTGGCCGTAATTCAGAACACAATTCAAAGAGGATGGCTCTTGGGAATCATAATCGGCTCATGAGCCAATCATCATTATGAGCAAGGACATCTTCACGGTCTCTGAAAACACGCTCCCTCCGTAGAGCGTCATTAGCAAGGTCTTCTAACAGCGCTAGAGCATCCATTATGATGATATGTTATATACGCACATACCTTTTTATAGCCCATTCATTACAAAAAAATAGTATTTGCACCTGGTTAAGAATGCTGATAATGATAATTCAGGTTGATGCAATTTGATTTATTGGGTGATGTAATAGGATAATTTAGAAGTTTTTCATTTTAAATAGTTATTGCTATTTGGGCCAGTTGGTGTCACCAAAACACATACTCTTCTAAAAGAGTGCGTACGCACGGTCAAGAGCATCCTTACGGTGCGCACTTATTTACGCCAAGTTTATTTTTTATAAATCCCGATATGTGCGTGGAAAAATGCGTACGCATGTTTCTATGCCCATTTTGTGCGTACGCAACGTTTAAACATCAGGCCCCTGGTTCCCAGAACTTATGCTCCTCGCGACAGCACCACCCATTCCTCTGAGGAAGGACCTGCTTTCTCAGAGACGGGGCACTCTATGGCACCTGTGTCCAGACCTCTGGAGACTCCATGTCTGGTCCCTGGGCGGGGCGCGGAGGTTCTAGGTGCCCTACCACAGGCTGTGGTAGACACCATCAATTCCGCTGGAGCTCCCTCTACGAGGCGCCTCTATGCTATGAAGTGGAACCTGTTTATCAATTTTTTTTCTTCCCGTCGGGAAGACCCCCAAACTTACCCAATCAGAGTAGTGCTTTCCTTCCTGCAAGATGGGTTGGAGCGAAGGCTGTCTCCCTCCACCCTCAAATGGTATGATGCCGCAATAGCCGCTCATCACGATGCAGTAGAAGGTAAGTCACTAGGAAAGCACAACCTGGTCATCAAATTCCTTAGGGTGCTAGGAGGCTAAATCCGCCTCGTAATCCGCACCCAGTACCCTCTTGGGGCTTAACTCTAGAGCACTCCAGAGGCCCCCTTCTGAGCCCTTAGCGACGGTTGAGTTAAATATCCTGTCTATGAAGACAGCTCTCCTGTTGGCTTTGGCTTCTTTTAAGAGGGTAGGGGATCTGCAGGCATTTTCGGTAGACGAATTGTGCCTGGAGTTCGGACCGGGTCTTTCTCATATTACGGATATGTGCCCAAGGTTCCTACCACTTCGTTTGTTGATCAGGTAGTGAACCTGCAAGCGCTGCCCCCGGAGGAGGCAGACCCAGCCCTAGCTTTCCTCTGTCCCGTCCGCGCTCTGCGTTGTTACGTGGACAGAACGCAAAGCTTCAGGACCTAAATCAGCTCTTCGTCTGTTACGGAGGCCAGCAGAAGGGGAAGGCTGTCTCCAAACAGAGGTTAGCCCACTGGTTAGTGGATGCTATCATCCGGGCTTATGAGTCCCAGGACGTGCCTTGCCCACCTAGGACACACTCTTTTTTGAAAATGTTTTACAGTGATGGCCTGACCTAGCTTTACCCTGGTCACCATGGATAGGCTCGATCCGTGCAGGCAACAGTTGTGCCCGCATCGCAACCGAGTCCCCCACCAGCCCCAGGAACGTAGTTCTCTGGGCCTGTGCCAACACACTTTCCTTTGTGTTGAGTCTCAACCCCAAGCTCTGGATGTGGGCAAGGACTACATCTGGATGCCGAACTGCCAGCACGTGGTCGATGTGAATTAGCACCCTGATACCCTTAAGCCTCAGCGAAGCTAGAGCTGGATCCATGCATTTGGTGAAAGTGTGAGGGGGAGAGCTAGGCCGAATGGAAGAACCCGATATTGGAACGCTTCGCCCCCAAAAGAACCTCAGGAAATTCCTGTGAGATGTAAGGATGGATATTTGGAAGTATGCGTCCAACAGATCTATCGTGACAAACCAATCCTTGGATTTGATTTGGCTCACAAAGGTGGAAACCTTCTTGGGAACTATGAAGTAGCGGCTGTAAAAGCCGGACTCCCTGTCCAGCGGAGGAACACGTTCTATAGCCTTCTTTGCTCCTTTGGGGGGGGGGGGGGGGCAAAACCCCCCTTGAGAGGCAACCACTCATTCGCTGCTGCTTAAACTAGGAGCTCGGCTCATAATGCCCCCTCGAGGACTGCCCATGCATGCTCTGCTCCCAGCTATGTCAGATGATGTTTTCATCTTTTTTAATCCCTTAGAATGAAATGCAGCCATAATAACCAGACAAGTAAAACATGGTCTGAATGGTAGGCTGAAATATTCATCTCAAAGTCAGATATTCAACTTTTTTAATTCATCAGAATTAAATGCAGCCATAATAAACAGACAAGTGAAACATGGTCTGAATGGTAGGCTGAAATATTTAGCTCAAAGTCAGATAATATTCCACCATTTTAATTCATCACATATTTTAAGTATATTGTTGTCGTGTAAACGTACCCTCAGAGTCCCTGTCTCAATCCCCACACTTGTGCTCTTTGCTCTTGACAGCTTGTCTACTTGCATTTCCTGTATTTGGCCCGTGTTCAAGAGGGCACAAAGTATGCAAGACCGCAACTTTTGATTACCAGATGGTACACACTTACAACATAGAGTTGTAAAAATGCACATTTTGATTTTTAATAGGCTACTTTTTAAAATAAGCTTTAAAATCTCTATTCAGTCCTTATGTAACAAACACAATTTAATTGTGGTGCTTCTAATTAAGAGACAAAAAGCAGTTGCAAATGCTTAACAAAATACACTTACATTTTCCAGCACTTTATGTTTTACTACCAAGTTGTATGTAACTGTCACGTTTTGGTTTTGTTTCATGTTCTTGTTTCATGTCTGTCATGTGATCCCCTGGTCTAGTCATGTGATCCTTCCATGTGTTCTGTGTTGTCATGTTGTCATTGTTTCATTGTTCACAGGTGTCCCAATTGTCTTGTCATTAGTCTTGTCTATTTAAGCCCTCATATTTGCCATGTGTCTTTGTCAAGTATTGTTTGTGTAACCACTGTTTGTAAGCGTTCATGTTCATGCCTTTGTTTTATGTTTGTTCTTGTTTTAATTATTGCACAACTGCACTTGGGTTCTTCAAGCTCGCCTCCAATGGACTCCATTACCATTATAGTAACATCTAATTAATTTAACTTTCACTGGAAAGTTGGGGTGTGTAAGTTCCTGAATGTAATGAATGATGGGATACGCTCTGAAGTGCTGGTAGAGATTTATGCCGCGTTCCAGGCAACCTGTAACCTGTGTTTTTTCAACCTTATACCCGTGAAAGTGCACTGGAACGGCAGTCAAACCCGTGACTTCCCACCCGTGAACTCGTACTAGATCGATGTACTCCCAGTTACGAGTTCTGACGTCACATAGCCCGCGGAACCATACAAAACAACAATGGCAGCCCCCCCCCCCCCCCCCCCCCCCACACACACACACACACACACACGGTGAGAATGCACTTTAGGCCAATATAACGTTTCAGTCAAATTAATAATTATATAATAATGATAAAAATACACACACGATTATGTATTCCAATTTTAAGTGTCTCTGAAACAATAAGTATATATTGCGCACAGGTAGTTTGGCGTGACTGGATGGAACGCTACAAAGTCGTGAGTCGTGGTTTGAAGTCGTGATTTACCTGCTCAAAAACCTGCCTGGAACGCAGCATTAGTGTACATTAAGTGTACTGCACGTTGGCATTTTCAGACCTGGGACAGTCTTGCAGACTAATTCATGCACACGCTCTAAGTGGCCAAGACTGCAGGTGTGGGTATTGGGACAGACCAAGAGTAACAGGTAAGTGAGTTTGATCAGGATTTGAGGGCTGGATTTGAGAAACCCTCCTGGTAATGCTCTGATTCATTTTTGGGGAAAAAATGCATTTTGCATTGACTTTGACGTCACAGTTTAGGATATTCAGGGTTTGAAACATCATGTGTCCTTCCTTTAGTTTTGTCATACCATTTTCCTGCTACTCCAGAGTAATTAAATCACATGAAATGTATGGCTCAGGAAATTGACCCAAAACATTTTGTGGTCGTCTAAGCAAAGAAGCCAGATTCATGCCGGATTCAAGCACCAGCTGAGCGACTGCTATTGAAATGAACTGGAATGCTTATCCAGGTATTATAGACCTACTTGATTATTATTGTTTCTCTTTTTTGACAATTTTTTTTCTTCTTGTTTTAAGAAGAAAATTGGTGAAGGACACCAAGCCGGCCATACCTACACTCATGCAACAAGTTGGATTACATCAGACTGTGGAGAGAGTGAGGGACTGCGTTGTCTACGTTTTCACTGAGACGTGGTTAAATCAAAACATTACAGATGCCACAATACATCTGGAGGGGCTATCTCTATACAGAGCGGACAGAATAACCTCGCTAACCAGTAAGCTAAAGGGTTTGCGGTCTGGCTGTATACGCCAACAAATCGTGGTGTCGAGATGCCGTGGTGGTTTCTACTTTTTGCTCTCCGAAAGTAGAGCTAATGACTGTAAAATGCAGACCCTTCTACATGATAACAGCAGTCATCATAACGGCTCCCAGACAGCAACATCGTGTCAGCCCATTGTCTGGGCTGTTCATGACGTGGAGGCAATATCAGAGCTCTACTATAACATCAGTGAGCAGCAGATGAACCATCCTGACACTTTCTTCATTGCAGCTGGATATTTCAACCTATTCTACCTAAATTCTATCAGCACGTAAATAGGAACACACTAGATCTAGTGTACACAAACATTAAGGACTCATATAAAGTCTATAAAGCTCATAAATAAAGAGAAATTAGGAGGTGGCCTCAGGAAGCCACTTCAGCAATACTTCAGAGTGGTTTTGAAACCACATAGTGGGACACTATTAGAAAGGCAGCAACACAAGGTGGCATTACTGACCTACGGGAATATACAGAATCCGTCATTGGTTATGTCAATAATGCATAGATGATGTGACAGGGGTCAAGCCCATCAAGAGGCGCGACAATCAGAAACCATGGTTAACTGGAGAAGTCTGTTCACTTTTGAGGGCATTTAAATCTGGGGAAACTGCAGCATACAGACTGGCAATAAATAATCTGTCTCTCGGATCAGGAAGGCTAAGAGTTACGCATGAAAACTAAACCGCCACTTCATGAATGACAGAGACTTACGGCGGTTGTGGCAGGGTTTTCAAAACATCACTGACAAAAGGTATGTCATAGTGACTCCTCTTTTCCAGACGAACTAAATATAACTTGAGCGCCGTGTTTTCCGAATGCAGTGTCATGTGCGAGACGCTGGAAAACATGCAGGACATGAGCGATGTTTAAAGACGTCCGTCTAGTACATGTTTACATTACAGACTGTAAAAAAATATGCTCGTAGTGTCCGTGACGTCACCCGTAGTGTTTCTGAAGGGCATTTTTGAAGCCTAAAGTGGGCGGAGCCGGCCGTCGCCATCTTGTAAGTGCGTCACTCCCGGATAAATGAAAATGTGCAGCGTGGCGGATTAGCTGAGGCGTGGCGGATTAGCTGAGGTGAGGTGACGCTAACAGATAGCAGACAAACGGCTAGTGACATCAGCGGCAATCCACCAGTCAATCAAGTGGCCACGCCCTTAATTATGCACAACTTTAAGGCTTTATATAATTTAAACGGATGAGTTAAAAAAAAAAATAATAAATGCACACCCCTCACAGTTTTCATGAAGGGCAAAATTATCTATATAAACCAAAACCACTTTTTGTACCAGGCTGTAAATATGTTTTTTTTTTTTTGCTGTAAAGTTGAGCATTTTTTACAATGCAGGTCTATGGGATTGAGTCTCTTCTGCAGCCGGTCTCTAGTGGCCAGTCGATGAACTGCAGTTTAAGGCACTTCAGTGTTGATTCAAGAGAGAATGGAAGGTTGCCGCTTGGTTTACATAGAAAAACAATGGAAAGGTAGTGCAGTGGAATGGAAAAACGCGTTCTGTGTGACCAGCCTCTCACTCAGTGTTTTGCTTGTTTCTTGTTTTAAAGCTCTTCAGATATGTTTGTGGAAAATTACTGATTATTTCTGCAGTGTTGTACACTAACCTCATCACACAGCTCTGTGTGTTTTTTTTAAGCAGACACAATCAATACGATATGGCACAATGGGGTCACGTCAGGGCATTGCCCGCGCCCACACTGTGCCATCAAGTCTGTGCTTCGCTCACGATATCTCTACATCACAGTGCCAGAACAACTTTCATCTTCGGCAAGTCACGGCACCTCAAGAGATGTGATGTTTGTTTCTCAAGTACAGGCTGAAAAATACTTTCTAGCTCCTATCTAAAATCATTTGTCTGATTGAACCAGATAAAATGACAAAAGAAACCTGTCTGATAACAGAGAGTAACGGGTGATGTTCACTTTTGACGTCAATGACCCAAGTTCAAATTCGCCATTTACTTAACTCATTCTTCTCCCTTTTCTCATTGCATATTAGCCCGGAGTAGCTTTTTTTTTTTTTTTTTTTTTTTAGTGGTAATGAAATGCCTGACGGGTGTTTAATAGTAGAAATAAAGTGTTTATCGGATGGGTCTGGGGTCAGTGTAGGGCTTTAGGGACAGAGACAAGTAATGTCCCAATAAAATAGCATCCATTTATGATTTTAATAAATATAATCATATACACTGAGTTGTTATCACTGTGTAACGGAGGCCAGCTAGTAGTTGCGAGATCAGATCACTCCTCTGATCTCAAAAGGCTCTCTAGCGACAGATGCTAGAGGCTGCAGTCTTTAGCCTCCTTGTTAGAGCGCCCGACTCTCATGCTGGAGGCCCGCTCGGAGCGGGTCGAGTGGGACCCGGGTGGAGGTGTTACATTGGTGCCGTGACCCGGATGGGAGTGAGGTTTAGGGGGTGAGTGTAACGGAGGCCAGCTAGTAGTTGCGATCACTCCTCTGATCTCAAAAGGCTCTCTAGCGACAGATGCTAGAGGCTGCAGTCTTTAGCCTCCTTGTTAGAGCGCCCGACTCTCATGCTGGAGGCCCGCTCGGAGCGGGTCGAGTGGGACCCGGGTGGAGGGGTTACATTGGTGCCGTGACCCGGATGGGAGTGAGGTTTAGGGGGTGAGTGTAACGGAGGCCAGCTAGTAGTTGCTGTGAGAGTAAAACTCACTCCTCTGATTTCAAAAGGCTCTCTAGCGACAGATGGACCCGGGTGGAGGGGTTACAACTGCATACTGTTTTATAATATACTACAATACACTGAGGTGCAACTAGTATGCATACACATTGAATAAATAGCATCTAACAACTATTTACACAAAGTGCATACAGTATCTTTCTTAGTGCAAAGAAAATCCTTTTTGTTGCTATACTTACACTTACTGTAAATTCCATCTATCGCTATTTTGACTTTGCACTTTGTGTAAATAGCCGCTGCTGAAACGTTATTTAAAATGAAGAAAAATATGTTCAGATCGTGCTCTATTTCTAGGTGTCATTAAAGCAAAAGACAAATCAAATATCGAGACATTTTCACATTCATGTTAATTTTTCAATGCAACTTAATCTGTTATTCTGATACCATGTTGTGCAAACTTAACAAACTATAACATGTAACACACACACACACACACACACGCACACAAACACAATTCACAAAAAAGCTAGAATAAAAAAAAGGCTTTTACCTCACGGAAAGTTCCTTTCGTTTTCCAGATCTGGACTACGATTCCCACAGGAATGCAAACCATAGAGGACATGGCCATCATCCAGCCGATCCCATAACCCCAGTCTGGATACGTGTACACATTATTATACATCAGCGGTTTGTACTTGATCAAGAAGAACAGAAAGATGCCCTAAAAAAAAACATACGAGCAAGAACTTAGCATTTATCCCTCACAGACAGTAAATATCTCGACTCTTGGTACATCGACTTCAACTCACAGCACAGATGCCGGGTGTGAAGTACTTCCAGCACCATTTGATGAAGAAGATGGGCTTGTATCCAATCATGTCCTCAATGTTCGAATAAAACCTGTCGGCACCTGAGGAGAAAGATCAGTGGTTCTGATATTCACTTAAAATGTCTCTCAGCAAAATACACTGTATGTATTTACTACACATATAAAACTTGTATTTAAAGGACACTGAGATGGCTGTTTCTCTCTGCTTGAAAACATATTTCAATGATTCATTACATGCACTGTCTGACTCCTGCCAGCAGGTGGCATTACGGTTACAGAAATCTGATAATACTGTAAACATTGACATTAATAATTCAGACAGAAAAGCATCTGCTGGCACATCATGCATGTCTAATAATGACAGATTCTGATGGATTACAGTGGGTCTTGCAACATCGTGTGACAAAATGTGACATTGTTTGATAGAAATGTAATGGATTTATTATCTCCATAGACCTTTTTTCCATGGAAGGTTATTCATAAAGATATGCTAGACATCACTGCAAAAAAAATATTTTACTCATCAGTATTTTTGGCTTGTTTACTGAAGAATTGATCAAAATTAAGTGAGTGCTAATGGCCAATTATGCCAGTTGGGTCAGAAAAAAAAAGTTATTTAAAAGATTATTTTTCTGATCCCACAGACAGATATTATTTCTCACTTCATTTCGATTTTTTTTTCTCGATCTCCTTCTCAAGGAAATGTATCTTGATTTAAGAATGTTTAGATATTTGTACTGGAAAACAAGTCAAAAATACTGAGGAAGATCATTGTTTTTGCAGTGTAACTACCAGGACATTAAATACCAGATAACATTTGGAAGTTAAGGAGAAAAACTGAATTAGAGAGAGATTTTTGTAGTGTACTACTTTGTGTACTCTTAACGAAAGCACTAGCATCTGATTAGTGGCCTTTTTATATGTTGGATGGTGTCAATCTTTGTTTTTGCTCTGTAACACTTACCAGGAAATGAAATGCCAGATAACATTTGGAAGTTAAGGAGTAAAAACTGCTTCAGAGAGAGATTACTCGTCAGCGGATGGTGACTATAGATGCTTAGTACAGAAGATGTGAATATTAATTGATGAATATTGTTATAGTCAGAAACGCAGCAATGTCTTACCATAGATCCAGCCAATGCAGATGGACTCAAAGATGGCCACGAACAGCAGACACATGCCACTGGCTGCATACGCGTCGAAGAGCTGGAACACGTACATGCCACCCTGATAGAGCAAATACAGGACGAACATGAAACACAACAGAGACTACTGGGGGTGTAGCATGATATGTACAGTGTAGCACACAACCAAATTCTGTGATGTTGCAACAAAAACGCTGGACGGTAATGCCAAGATGTGCATAAATTATACAAGTGTGGATAAAAAACGTACGGCTCAATTGAGGCGGATAAACATTGATGCACTTAAACTGCGATGGAAACACATTTACCGAATAAATCCGTTGATGCCTCAGCAGAGGCTGTGATTGGATAACTGGATTAACCAGGGGACCAATAGCATCGCAGCATCTCAAATGTTGATTTGGTGGTTCTGAAACGCCAAAGTCCATACTATCCATCCTAAATAGTAGCTACGTGAGATTAGAGTAAGTGTGTCCCAAAGCATACTGTGTTGAATAAAGTATGCCAGAAGTCCCCGGATCGTCTTCTATTACCGGGCAATTATATTAAACCAACAACAAACATACATTAAAATCAATAAAAAAACAATCATATTCCACATAGCGTACACATCTACATATTACAATATTCCAATGCACCATGCTTTATAGTAAAATTCACACAAGGAGGAAAAAACAAACAAAAAAAACCCCTCAAGAATCCTTAAGAAAATTCGCATTACAAACACAAGTAAAAAAGTTTTACAAAACATGGCGGATTTGCGCAACCGACGGTGAGATGTTTAGATAAAGGTTTGAGTGACTAATCAAATCTTTTTTTAATGTTATACGTGTTATATTTAATCTGCAATAACATTGTGGACTTTTATAAAGATCCGTTTGGCCATTAACTTTTAAATGCATCAACATGCATCAACATGCGGAGAGTCTCGCATGAAAGCAGATCAACAAGCTTCTCAATATCTCTCCGATACGGTAGGAAATGAAATGTGGAGGATTTTAACTGTGACAAGATGATTGACAGGTCATTTTACTTGATAGTATGTCCCAAAGCTTGTCTACTCTTTTGCTACACACTCAAAAGTATCTACTTTTTCTTCACAAAAAGAGTACATACTTCTAGGGCGTAGCATAAGTAGGCGATTTGAGACGCAGCAAAAGTTTGTGATCAGAATGATTGGGTTTAATTCCCTCCAGAAGCGTCTCACACACACGAGTGTGTTCCCGAACACCAGCATCAGAACGCAAGAGAACATGACAGTGTTTACTGTGTTTCGTCTGACGCTCGACACACACTCGTTTATGATGGAGGGAAAAAGAGCCCGATTGCAGAAACTTTTGCACCAATTTCTTATTTTGTCCTCTTGAACACATGGGATGGAAACACTGCTTTATTCACAAATGTTGTATGCGATATTCCAATTCTGCCCATATTCGCAAACACAGCTAGTGACAATATCACAAAACCATGCTTATATGCTCACTGTATTTTGAGCATTGAGAGCACTACTGCCATATAGAAAATGTCTTTCAAAGCATCTTCATCTCCCTCTCATCCTAGTAACAGAGAATGTCACACTGGAGAGGCTTCGTTCCACAGTTGGATGGCTTTATTCAAGAAACACAGAGTGAAAGCATTCACCTGACTGCACATTACTGGTGGAGAGCGTCCTCCTGTCTATTTTTACACTCACTCCAGCCATAAATGCGAGCAGAAACATGCCAGGTGCCAACCGCAATATGCAACGACTCAGTCTCTGTCATTACAGGGAAAATCCACTACAAATCTCGCTTTTTTACACATTCAAAATGGTTTACCAGCATCATAGGTTAACAATTAACTGAATGAACCCAAGCATGTCAAACCAACATGATCATGTAAACAGCAAATCTGCTTGTCCTTGACGAACAAGACACCTGGATTTGTCATTATCATGTATTATGCGTATTTTACGAGATTAATTATTGTGTCGAAGCGTGCTTACAACAAATCTATGTTCATCCATCTGTGATGGAAGATTCCCAGCAAGCAATTTTGCTTTTAAAAGACGTCTAATAGCCGTCCAAACACAGCCTGACGTCTGGCAAAAACAAGGGAAAATTTGGGCTGTCAGTGAACATTTAATAGATGTCTAAAACATCGCCCGAGAATAGACTAGTCAACAATTAGACAACAAAGAAATGAAATGAGTGAAGAAATGAAACTAAACAGCTTGTAAACACTGTTGACTTTACTTACATGATGGAATATCACACATCTCGCAAGTTATTCTGGCAAAAAGGACATGTAACCAAATTCTAGGTTATTTTGGCTAGAAGTGTGTTACTCACAGCCGGACTATATCGGGTCTATAGTTAACCTAGACGGAGAAATGACGGCTATTGCTTGCTGGGTTGTGTCGTACTGAATATCAGCACAAATCAAAGGAAATACTGATACCACTGGAAAGAACATAAAGTAATGATTTACCTCTGTCAACATTATTAGACCCAGGAAGAAGGAGACCACAGACATTCCCAGGATGAGAAGCTCTCTCCGATATCCCACGCGGAAGGTTTTGGGATACATGTCGATGATCGCGGTCACAAGACTCTCCACACACACAAACTAGACAGAGAGGAATTATGATCATTAACTAAAACTAGAAAGTTTCTCCTCACTACCGTCACTTTTTGAAAAGTGTTTCTGTTATCTTTTTTTACAATAGCCAATACTTGTTTCTGCCTTAAATTATCACATTGTTTAAATTAGTACATTTTTAGCTAGCTGTGATTTGTATATGTACATTTCTGAAATGCATAACTAAGATAACAGATCACTCTAAATTGTAATGTGGACATTTTGTGTAAAGCTGCGTTTAAACAATGTGTATTATGAAAAGTGCTAAATGTGAATTGAATTGAAAAATGTAATTGTTTTGATATTTTGTATAGGCCTATAATACAGTGACATTCATGAAGTGGGGCGACAGAGTCCAAAATTTTGGGCTCTCTGTAAACAACAACCACAGCAGTTTTACTGCAAAAATTAGAAAGAAAAAAACACTAATTAACAATATCAAATATGAAATGTTGTAAATATTAATATTATTACCTTGTTTTCAAACAACAAGCTGATAGTGGCAGTAATTGTATTCTCGAGTGAATTATTAAAGGTTACAAATGTGTGCATTTGTGACCTGACTGTCGAGTCCGAGGAAGATGAGCATCATGAAGAAGAGGCAGGCCCACAGTGGAGACCAGGGCATCATGGTCACAGCCTTAGGGTACGCTATAAACGCCAGACCAGGACCTGCAATACACGTCACCAGACAAATAACTAACACTCTCTGAGTTTAATCATGCTGGAAAGATGGAAAGTTAGTACAAAGTTAGTCCTATTGAGGGGTAAAAACACTGACCTTAACCTTCACGTTCTGTTTGGGTTCTAAGAGAGCATGCGTCAAATTTAAAGCGGTCCTATTATGCGTTTGTCTTTAGTGTGTAATGTTGCTGTTTGAGCATTAAAATGCTCCAGTTCTTCTCTATATCAGTGTCAGTGTTTCTGAACTCCTGAAACGCCTCCATTGTAGTCTTGAGTTTCTTCCGGGAACGAAGACGTCACAATATTCCTCATTTAAATAATTGATTTAAGCAGAATAAAGGGGCGGGGCCTGGTTGAGTTAGTTAGTAGTGTGTTGAAACTGGCGGTTATGCAAAGGGGCGGGACATTTCCCAAACACACTCGAAGACCAATCACAACACACTGCTCCAGCCGACCAATCAGAGCACAGTGTGTTGTGATTGGTCTTCGAGTGTGTTTGGGAAATGTCCCGCCCCTTTGCATAACCGCAAAGGGGCGGTTATGGGAAATGTCCCGAACACACTCGAAGACCAATCACAACACACTGCTCCAGCCGACCAATCAGAGCACAGTGTGCTTTTCAGGAGGAGGGGCTTCATAGAGACAGGAACTAAACAGGTGTGAGAATCCCAAAAGCATCGTTAACCAACTATAGTAGCGAGTTCTGTTGTTATCATCATAGTTCAACGAGTCTGTGTTTCCCGAAACCATCGTTCCAACGAACATTCGCAAACAGCATCGCAGAGTTGTGTGTTTGAGCAACAGATCTCGATCTGTGGTTAGAAGCAGAGTTTCTAGTTTGCATGACATGTGGACTCAATAAATCCTGATCTTGAGCAAAATAAGCAAGCTGACATTCAGTGCAATCTATATCTTTTATTTAGAATACAGACAAATGTAATTTACGTCTTTTAGTTTGTCACGAGATTTAAAGCGTTGTGTTTGAAGAGTGCGTATGTGTGAACGAGCTCTAGAACGAATTTATGATTGAATCTGGAAATAAAGCAAAATAACAGAGAAAAGTGAGAAATATTCCTCAGATGCCATGATCGTGATTTATATAAAAAAAATCTCGCATTCATTCGATCTCAAACAGTTTCATTAAAAAAAGTTATTACTCCAACACCTGCGTGACTTCTTTAACCAACGTGGTTGAACGACCAATTTGCGACAATATGGTTTCGGGAAACAGTCGTGACTAGCTAGATGATTTCTTCAACGATGCATCGTACTATAGTAGTGAAGCAGCGAGTTACTGCGTTATACGGGAAACACACGCCAGAGTGTTATTGACAGACTGGGAAGAGAGGAGCTGCAACAATGGAGAATATGAGGAAATAATCAACATTAAAGCAGAAAAACCTGTTCAAGTAGAGCCCAAAAACAACTTTGTAAAAGGGCATAATAGCTCCTCTTTAATTATCTCAATGACGGTCCTGGTGAAATAGCGATGCCATGTGGCTTGGCTCTGGTTTTACAGTACAGAGACACTGTCCAAAAGCAGCAGGCCAAGAGCAGAGATCACTGTGCCATAACAACAGAGAAATATGCTATAATATGAACTCACAGCTACTGTTCATTATATAATGCCATGAGTGGAGCTGTAGTAAAAGCTCATTAAACAAGGTTTATGGATTATTTTTTTAAATGATAGTGGGTGAACACTTGTTTTTCTATATTATGTTTTAGAACCAATGCTCTAATGTTGTGGCTCATCAGCTGAATATATGTTTTTGAATAAATAGAAATAACATCTTTTTCTTAATAATAATGTCAGATGATTTCTCAACCCCTTCAAAGTGTGTTTCAGTCGCTTCCATAGTCAGTCTTGCTCTATTGTAGTAAATAAGTAATGCTGAATTGTTGAATAAGTCATACAATAAAAAGCTTTTCTGAGAAGTGCTTTAAATTGCATGGGTCTGAACACACAAGCCTTAGACATGCAACTGTAGGTCACTGTATATCAAACATACACTCAAACTAACTCTACACATTCTATATAAATGAGACAAGGCTAATTAGAATAAAGTCCAAACGAGAATTTCTGCTCACCTGACTCTGCCACTGCCTCTATTGGCACATTCTGTTCATATGCCATGAAGCCCAAGACGGAGAAGATGGCAAATCCTGCCACAAAACTTGTGCCACTGTTCAGACAGCACAGCATGAGGCAATCCCTGCAAACACACACACAGCAGATGCAAAAGTGTTCACCCCTCTTTAGACTCTCAGCATTGAACCACAGTGGACTGACCCACGGAAAAAAGACTCTTTCATGTAAAAGTGATCTAAAATATAAAAAAAATTCATAAGCATTCAGCCCCATTAATATGACACATATCTGGTGCAGCTATTTAGTTTTTGGAAGTCACACAAATATTGAAATGGAGTTTACGTGTGCGTTTCAATTAATTGTCGCATAAATACAACTCAGGAATATGGAACACTGTTATTTCTCAGTATGTTGGTTTTTATTTTTCCAACACAAATATCTAAACATTCTTAAATAGATGCATTCACTGAAGAAGCAAAACTCAAACTAAATTTTTCAGAAAACAAGACATAATATGGTAAGTAATTTTGCTTCTCATGTAAATGTATCTTGATTTAAGAATGTTGATTTCCCCATCAGACAGTCATGTCCGATGTTACGTCAGAACTGACCTGACGAATTGAGATCCCAATAGTATAGAAAAATAATAATACTGCGGAAGAACATCGTTTCGTTGTTGTTGTTTTTTTTGTTGTTTTTTTGCAGTGGATGTCAGTTTATTTTAGAACTTGAAGAAAACAGAACACAAAAAGACAAGGCAAGGGATGGATGGATGCAAGACAATTTCCAAATTTCCAAATCTGAATGACTGAAGAAGGTGCGGAAAGCAGCCAGAAAACCAATGAAGGAGAGACAGAACAGACAGTTGCTGGAGTGCTTTACTAGTCACAGCATTATGGGAAAGTTTATGAGAAGGGATCCCAGCCGAGGAATAAGAGTCTTATCTAGCCAAACCATCGGCCGTTTTCTACAAAAAAAACAAAAAAACATTTTTAAACCACAAATGCTCGTCTTGCGTTGCAAGGTTGAAAGGTCACGCGTGACGTAGGCGGAAGTACCGACCTAGTGTTTACTAAGTGAACGTACAAAGACTGAGTCAAACCCCATTTACAAATAAAATTTATAAATAAAAGGTAAAACAATGATGTCGGACGATTTTGAAGTTGGAGGAGAAAATGAGATGGAGTTTTTCACACTACTCTACATTTCTGAACCGGAACATGCGTGACCTTTCAACGTGATTACGTAATGTGTGAAGTCGTGGACTTGCAAGACGAGCATTTGTGGTTAAAAAGTATATAAATGTTGTTGTTTTTTTGAAAATGGCCGATGGTTTTGCTAGATTAGACTATAGAGCCTTTGAAGCTGCACTGAAACTGACAGTTGGACCTTCAACCCGTTGGACCCCATTGAAAAGAAAAATCCTGGAATGTTTTCCTCAAAAAGCTTATTTCTTTTCGACTGAAGAAAGAAAGAGATGAACATCTTGGATGACGTGGGGGAGAGTAAATAATCATGAAATTTGAATTCTGAGGTGAACAACTCATCTGTCATATCTCAGCAAACGGGATGTGTGGGATGAAGGTTTCAATGGTCTGATGAGAGCCAAGTTGATCAAGTCCAGATCTCAGTGCAATTATGAGAGGACAAGTAAAAGATCTCCATTAAACCTGAGTGAGCTTGAGCAGTTTTGCAGAGACAATGTAGGATGACAGTAACCAGAGCAAGGCTGATCGATACACGACTGACAGCAGAGGATACAGTCTAAACAGAGAGTATGTTTAGACGAAACACATGACTTGACGGACTCTCACCTGTAGCAGTTGTTGTTGTAGCTGTTGTAGCTGCCGAGAGCCGTTAAACAACCCAGACATATAGCATACGAGAAGAAGATCTGAGTGCCTGCATCCACCCACACCTGTGTAAATTACAGATTAATTACACGACCATGACTGCTCTTATTCATCATTAAACTGGCACTGAAACAAGATCCTAAGACACATGCTCTAGTGTCATGTATTCTGAATGAGAAGATGTGTTCAGTTATTGACTTTGAGTTCATTATGTAAGAGATAATGTACATCCAGCCGATTGTTATCTCAGAATAAACCCCCCCCCCGACAGGGTGTTGCATTAGTCTGAAGGGGTTTATTAGAACAACCGGCTGGATGTACATTATCCCGCTTATTACACGGCTACTTGCCACATAAGAAAATACACAAAATATTGATCTAAGTTGAAATATTTCATTAGGTCTTTAAACACAAAGCTTCGTGGAGAGAGCAGTTTCAGTGGCAAGCTCAAACTAGACGGACATTTAAGAGATACGGTTTACAGTCATAACACTTATTACACAGCATTTCCCCACATAAATAATTATGGAGATAAGAGATATTGATTTCAGATTAAACTGTTTTAAAACCGTACCTGTTTGTATCCTATGCAACAGTGTACAAAACAATAGCCGCAGAATGGCAGCAGAGCGTTTGTATGAAACGAGAGAGAGCGAGTCCACGATACTGGATGGCATAATTAAATAACTGTACACAAAATATTGATTTGATTGAGTTTTAATATTTTATTAGCTCACTAAATGCAAAACGTCCACGAAAAAAAACGTTCCCAGCGAGCGTATAGCGCTGCTGACTTCAGTGACCCGGATGAGCCTGTGTTTCTGTTTTCAGAGGTTGTTATCTGGGAATAATGACTCGATTGACCAATCAGAATCAAGTATTCCACAGAGTCATGTAATAATGATCAATAATCAGTTATTTCTGACACTTACAACCCATCAATTTATTTTTTGCATGTTAAGGTCACCATGAAATCAAAATTGACAATTCTTGTTTGTTTTTTATTTTTTATGGAATATTGTAGCCTGGATGCCTGGCCTGGACTTGATCCGTTGAGAAGCAAGTATTCCCCAACCAAAGCTGTTCGGACCAATCAAATTGTCAGGGCGGGCTTTATACGATGGACAGATGATCAACCGTAACGTAATCATCCATGTCACCAAAGAGCGCTTGGGTTGAATTTGTTTACAACAAAGAATGGCTGGAGAACTGAGATGTGTAGATTCAGCCATCGCGTCTGTTATAGAAGATGTAGACAGCGCATTCATTTTAAAAGAGGAACAGAGAACCGCAATCAAGGCATTTGTCGATCGGAAAGATGTTTTTGCCGTCCTTCCTACGGGATTCGGTCAATCCAATTGAGTTCAGAGGCATTTTTTTCCTGGTTCGGTTGAAACGCCCCATAATCACAGCCCAATGGAGCAGTATCAGACTCACATGCTGACTAGAATCTGAGTATGACGACGTCAGGCTATTGGAATATTGCAGTGTTTATTCTAAATGATTAATCAGTGCACATCATCATTATTGCTCTAAATTCATGTTCCATGTTATCAGAATAAGTTCCAAACCACAACCATCCAATCATCCAATCAATTCCCCACAGACAAAACCAAGCCCCGCCCACATTTGTTCTTTTTCCTGAAGCGTTTCACTGTGATATACGGCACAATAGAGAAAAAAAGACTAGCGAAATGTCCCTTTTATGCCGACTTTAACCCTTTCAAACGGAGTAGAAAGCTAATTAGCTTATTAATAGGAAAGTTCACCCAACAATGAAAGTTAAGTCATTATTCACTCACCCTGGTCTTATTCTAAAGCCATATGATTTTCTTTATGTTCTGCTTGTCTCTATATAATTGCAGTGAATCGGTCAAGCAGAATCTCCACAGAATCTTATTTTTTACAGTAGATCTCTATCTCTTGCTTCTGATTCTGATGCACGATTCTCTCACCTGCAACGGGCTAAAATGTTCTCGTAGCGCTCGAATACTCTGAATAGAGTTATTCTGCCCCATAGAGGGAGAGAAGTGTAAAAATGTGGCCATTGGGGATCCATGTGAGTCGGTGGAAAATGAGCCAGCACCTCTTTAAAACGCTCTCACATAACCATTGAGCCACTAATCTCCTTTACTGGGAAAACAATTGACAACTGGCAGTATTTGCTTCCTCCAGCGAGTAACCGGGGAAACCCCTCTGACCTCACAAACACAGAGCAACTTCCCTCCAAGAACATCCAGTCATTTACGTCTCTTCTGTTTAGCATTGGGCCGGTGCGAATGCTCTGGTTTGGCATTACTCGGACACGCCGCTACATTCTTTAAAAGCTGCTCATTGATGTTGTGGCTAATTTGGAGGTTTGTTTTGTCTTGTTTTAGCCAGGAAGTGCATCCTAAAGAAACATTTTGATTGTAAACTCGTCTCTAGTAATTTGTTCCAAATCTTAAAAAAAAAAAAACCCTGCAACTTGTCGTTCATTATAATGAACGACACAGTAAAAAAAAAAGTTGGGTTATTTTTTACTCAAGCGCTGGGTTACACATATTGGGTCACTATGTTGGGTCATTTCTAAAATCGTTGGGTAATTTCTAGTAATAACCCGGCTGTTGGGTTAAATATGTATGTTGTATGATGTACACAATTATGTGTATTTCCATTAAATTCTAGACTAAATTCTCCAATATTTGTAATTTAAATATATATTTGTTGAGACATATTTATTGCTTTATACAAATAAACAATCTGTGTTTGAAAACAAAGTGTTTTTTATTTATTAAAATAATGTCATAAATAAAAATAAATAGTTAACTTAACTATTGGGTTACTTTTAACCCAAGTGGCTTTTAACCCAATGCATTGGGCTAAAATAACCCACAGTTAGGGTAGGTGCACAGGAAGGTGCTATACCAGCCCATAGTTGGGTTATTTTTAACCCAACATTATTAAGTAAGCACAATTCTAATACCAGACAGTCATCAATGAGGGGGAAAAACAATGCTAAAGGCATTTAATAAAATGCAACTAGTTAGAACAGTAAAAAAAAAGACTTATTAACTGTAAAAAAGAAGGATGAAATGTCTCCCTTTTTTGTCAAAGGCTTTGCGTCCAATATGGTACTTTGGCGCAAATTCATCTCTCACTTAGAATCAAGCCAAATCACACAGATGCCAACATGGACAGGTTGTTTGGTTTTTTGCATATAGTTGAGTCTATGCAATATAATATGACAATATTAGTCAATTTCAATGATGATATTTGTCATCCACAGTACCATAGAAATCACAAAACACCAAAAAGATGATTTTGTCCAAATCAGGCATAATTTCTATTCTCTAAACATGCAGTTAAATGGAAACTCTCTGGCACAGAAATCTGAATTGCGTGGTGGTATTGTGAAGGAAGATTGAGAATAAAACAAGGAAGCATAGAGAATGTGAACAGACCTCTTATTGTGTGGCATGAAAGCTAATTAAACACTGGTGTCGATGGAGCCCCATCGCCAAACAGCAGCCCTTTGTCACCCTCTCTCTTTCACTGCGTTGCTTTATGTCTCTCGCTCTCTCAGGCTATCGAAGCTACTTCACATACATTCCTTCAGTCCTGCTTTCACTGGGATGATGAAACGGTGGAGCATGACACATGTCTGATGTTTAGCCATCCTGTAATCCCACCAAATGTCCTGAGAGATCCCTGCTTCCGGAAAAACTTGCCACTGATTCCTTCATGTTCATCAATTCAGTTAGATTTGGAAAACAAACTCTTTTGTTATTCTAAATCTCTGTTAGACTAGGAAAAATATTCAATAAAAATAGCAGTATTTTTCTTTACACAGTGTAAATAATTATTAGATGTTATTGAAGAACTTTAGCACGGGATTAAATTAAATTTGGATTCTGGAAAGGGCCCAAAATCTTGTGGTGATTTTTTTAAAACTGTACTTTAACCTAAAGAGAATATCCTGAGCCATGGCTTAAAGCTGCCGTCGGCAAAATTTTTTTGATCATATTCAGTGAAATCGACACTATAATCTGACAGAACAACATAAATAAAGTGGTTTTAGAAAAAAACCCGAGCTTCTAACTCCACCTGGAGCGTGTTATTTGTTTTGCAAAAATCCACAGCTCCCGGTTCATCATGTCCAATCAGCGCAGGGGGGTGTGAGATCTGACTGTCAATCACAGATCGGGCACACGCCACCCCTCGCGCACGCTACAATCACATGCACACGCCTGAAGTTCGCGGAAGTTCGCGCAGTAACGAAGAGTGATAGCGGAAAATCAAGTACGCTCATTTAGAGTATAAATGACGTTAACAATTGCAATCTATCGTTAGATTAGCCAGGACAGCATATCTCCAAATACTCCATGGTGTTGATGGATGCTGATGAGACAGGCGCGTTCCAGGGCTCTCAAGTTTTGAAGACAGGTAAGAGTGACACCCAGCCGACGGGGGGTTGGATACATTTTTGTCATTGGTTGTTGCGTTAAATCTTACCCAGATACAATAGTGCTATTTTCTGATTGGCTATTGTGTAGCTCGACGAACAACACCAGAGGAAACACGCTTGATTCATGCCGGTTCCACAGTGAGAGTGGCGCGGCCAGAGTTTTGGGCGCTGCGGCATATTAAATATATTTCAAATAGTTTTTCAGCGTGAGAAAAACAATGTGTGGCGGGAGCGCGTGACAAAAGACCGAAATGAGTGACTGTCACGCTCAATGCGTGACACTTGAGAGCCCTGGCGTTCACTGAAAATCTGGTGCACACGCACTGACGAGCATGAACTGGATGGGAGGGTATCCGTTGATAGTGGGGGAGGGGCATGAGAGTTGTAAACATTCAAAATTTTCCTGAATCCACTCAATCTGCCAGACTTGCCGAGCTTTAAGCTAACCATCAACCGGGACAAAAACATCTCAATTCACCTTCAGCAGAAATACAAGGCAGATTTTTTCACTCATTTCGAAAGGATCAGCAAATAGAGTCACAGTTGAGACAACAGTCTAAAGAAAGTAATCTGAAAGGATTTGCAGGAGATAGTTGGCTTCATGAGATGGATGGTCGAAAAGCAGCTTTTTCAGTCTCAGATATCTGCTCAGGAGATCAAATATATTTTTATTTTTAATGAATTTAGAATGATAAATCTTCACCTGAGAAGTTCCTTTTTCTTGTTTTTGGTAAACTATTCATTAGTGCATCTCACAGTAAAATGAATTCCATTTAAAAGATTTATACTTGTGTTACTTATATCTCCAGCTGAACTAAATCTAGTCATCTTTGGTTTTACTGTCATACGTTAAGGTAAATTAAGTTTTCAGGGGCTGAATTTCTCTTTCATAAATTCATTTGATAAAGGAGAGATTTGCCCCCTCCATAACCTGCTATTATCTGATAATGATTGAGTACAAAGTCTACATGTTTCTCACAGGATTTCGTGAGAGTTTGATGGATGGACCTCGAAGGCGATCTAGGGGCATGTGCATCTCTAAAAAAATAAATACATTTCTATTGTAAAACAACTGCGTTGTAAAAAAAAATATACATATTTCATAATAAGTATAGTATTTTCAGCCCGTTCTCATCCCAAGGCGTCATACAGGTGACCGTGACGCTTTGACATTTCGGCGAAATCTTACGCACATGGCATCCTTTAGCGTGAATATGAGACGCAGATCCCAAGGCGTCATAACCATAACCCAACCCCAGACCTAAACCTACCCATAACAGTGCGTGTAATATTGACGCTAAAGGATGCCATGTGCGTAATATTTCGACGAAATGTCATATGGCGTCACCTATATGACGCCAAAGGATGAGAATGTGTTGGTATTTTAGCTTACAGTAGTAAAACTACAATACCGATATCTTAATACTTGCCAAAAGCTTTTATTTTGGCGTAAACTGTGACAACAGGTTCACAAACGCTTCTCTTTACAAATCCAATGAAATGCTGTAATCATCCAAAAAAAATGCTGGGAATGATCTGAAAGTGAAAATAAAAGTGTAACTGGCGCATGTTGCGTTCCCAAATGTATGCACATGCAAAGATGGAGTTTGCGTCAGAAGCTGAGAACCGAGCCGCTTCTGAGATGCTGAAAACACCGTCAGATCATGATCTGCAGACACAGTGCCACGCTTCGCTATCAAACACCCAGCGCAACAGACTACACTTATTCAATTAAATCGCAGCATTTTGCGATTTTACAAGTACACTAAGCCATATCGTGATTTAAATTTTAGTTCGATTGACAGATGCTTTTCCAAAGCAATGGTAGAAGGATAATGAACAATGAGAAGTATAAAAACTGAAATGATTTAATTGATGGAAACACTGAAATTATTCAATGTTTCCACTGTGTGATTTAATTCCTATCTAAACACACAATAAAAATTTCAAGGATTTGATTTGGAAATTGGTGAAATTTCCATTCACTATTCTCGTACTGGAGTGTGTTTCCCATACAAGCGTAACTCGCTGCTTCACTACTATAGTACGATGCATCGCTGAAGAAATCAACTAGCTAGTCACGACTGTTTCCCGAAACCTTAGTGTCGCAAATTGGTCGTTCAACCACGTTGGTTTATTACGTCACGCAGGTGGTGGAGTAATAACTACTTTTAATGAATCTGTTTGAGATCTAATTAATGCGAGATGTTTTGCTATAAATTACGGACATGGCATCTTACGACTATTTCTCATTTTTCTCAGTTATTTTGCTTTATTTCCAGATTCAATCATAGGCTCGTTCATATGTAGTAGAGCACATTTGCACATGCGCACTTTTCAAAAATGACACTTTAAATCTCTTGACAAACTAAATGACATTAGTATGTATTCTAAATAAAAGATATAGATTGTACTGAATGTCAGCTTGCTTATTTGGCTCAAGATCAGGATTTATTGAGTCCACATGTCATGCAAACAAGAAACTCTGCTTCTAACCACAGCTTGAGATCTGTCGTTCCAAACACACAACGATGGTTTCGGGATACACCGACTCGTTGAACTACTGATAACGGCAGAACTTTTGACCATAGTTGGATAACGATGCTTTTGGGAAACACACCCCTGGTTGATTGTTGTTAAAGAAGGTGCTTGAACATTTTTATGTAACTATAAGACTATTTAACTATAAAGAAAGACAGCTGTGTATTAAATCCATTTAAAGTGCAGTTACACTGAATAAAATTGAACAAAATTCGTCATACCTGAGGATCTGACAGACGAGACATATCAGGGTACAGGTAGAATTTAATTCCATTTGCAGCTCCTGGCAGTGTGATTCCTCGAATAAGAAGGATCAACAGCATGAAATAAGGAAAGGTTGCAGTGACATACACCACCTGCAGAGGGAAAACATGGGCATGAAGAAAGGTCGTCAAGCTGCACCACATGTTCACATCTTTGGAGACGCTGAATCTATTCTAAATCTATTCTAGTCATCATTTATTCTTTCATGTATTTCCAAATTTGTATTACATAGTTTTTTTTACATAAACAAACAAACTAAAAAAGAATACATTTTGAAGAATCATCATGCAGCTCTTTCCATTCAACAACAGTTTATAGTGACCACATGTGACATGTTCCAAAAAGGACAAAAAAAAAAACCATCATAAAGAACCATTAAAGTACTTTAAATCATATAAAGTAGTTATCACTCGATCAAGTGAAAACAACAGATGCTGCTTCTATTTCACTCAAACTTTATTTACATTCGAACACGCTGCTGCACTGACATATCTGCTACACTAAAAAATACAATATAGGCTCATTTATAAGGGTGTGCCCAAAGCCGAATACTATGTATGGAAAGCAAATGACAATATCTACTGAGCCCCTATTGGAAAAATTGTGAGATGGGAGGAAAAAATATATTTCAATGCTTTTACGTTCTCTCGCAATTATATAGTTGGGTAATTATATTCTATATCATTTGCGGGCATCAAGGAGCCTCAATCAATATGTGGGGTATTGAGATCACTTTCAATGCTTTCCAATTCACAATCATGCATAATCTGTTAAGTCAAGTCAAATTTATTTTTATAGTGCTTTATACAATACAGATTGTTTTAAAGCAGCGTTAGAGTGATCATCTGGAAAATAATGATTTAATGATGCAAACATAGTTCAATTGTAGCTCTGTAAAGCAGCTCTAAAAAAATAAGTTTAAAGTGAACCCCGACTAGTGTGGCATGTTGGCCTTATAAGATTAACGTGGGCATCAGCTATAAAAAGGTGATACAAAAACACTCCAAATGTTTTTGATTTTATTAAAAAAAGACGAAAATTCGTTCACTCGTAGGCCGCCATAGTTATTTACGTCTCAATGCATTCTGGGTAGTGACGTGTAAAGGTTGTAGTCGGTTGAGCCTAGCCGCTGTAGCCGCTTCATATATTGTTTTTCCAACGTACCGGCTAGCTAGCTAAGTTTTGACAGTAGTGAGATGAACACGTCTGCCGTTCACTGAACCTTTTCAGTTTGAACCCGAGCGCACCGTAGGCTTATATCAAGAGAATAACAAGGTGTCTGTGCGGCAACTGCTTGCCAATGCCAAGCGAGAACGACCGCGTTTGCAGTATAAAGAGATCAGTATAGTCAGTAACGTTATAGTCTTAGATTTAAGATTTTAAATATGTAGTGCAAGGCAATTCAGTGCAATGGTAATTATTAATATTGTAATTGTAAGATTGAAAATGTACATAAGGTAGATGAGCAGAATAGTGTTGACTTTGTAAAGGGGGTTGCACACCGGGTCCGGACGAGAAGCGCAGCGCCGCGTCTATGACAACTCGAGGTTTCGCACCGGACGCGCACTTTGTCAGTTTATGGCCAGCAATATTGTTATGTTTAAGGAAGGACATTATGGAACTAAGATCGTGTCTGTACTATGTTATGATTTGTACTGTACAATTAAATACAATCGTTGCTTATTAGTCTGCAGTCTGAATTCACTTTACCTCAGAGCGTCCGTTAACTGAATGAATTGAGAATATCACCTGAAAATCCGGTAACATCAGCAATTTTCATTCAACCAGCTGATTTCTGTAAATAAATGTAAAACTAAATGTATATTGCTGCACAGGGTGAAGTCAGTATATACATTAACAACGATTTGAGACAAATAAATGTAGCCTAAATTTAATATTTGTAAATGGTGCTCTGTGGCGCGGCAGGATTTTGAACAAGGTCCGAGAGGGTATTTCTATGCGTTCAACATAGTGACTGCTTAGGGAAAATAAAGCAAACGACGGCGGTAGATGACTTATTAAATTATTTACACCGATAGTACGATCGTCTGATCAACTGCTGACAAAAAGTGGAGCTCTTTACAGCAAACGCTCTCGTTCTCGCTTGGCATTGGCAAACTGCCGCAGACACCATCTATTTTGCCCCACTCTCGCTTCTTCAACTCTCTGATAATCTTCATTTTCATGTAACTCTTGAGTAGGCCTATCGTTTTCCGCGTTATTCTCTTGATTTAAGCCTAAGGTGCGCTTGGGTTCAAACTGAAAAGGCTGAACGGCAGACGTGTTCATCTCGCTGCTGTCAAAACTGGGCTAGCTACAACCTTTACACGTCACTACCCAGAATGCATTGAGACGTAAATAACTATGGCGGCCTACGAGTGAACGGATTTTCGTCTTTTTTTAATAAAATCAAAAACATTTGGAGTTTTTTTGTATCACGTTTTTATAGCTGACGCCCACGTTAATCTTATAAGGCCAACATGCCACACTAGTCGGGGTACCCTTTAATAGTTCAGCTAAAGTCAGTTCAGTTCTCCTCTGGCCAAACTTGGTGTGGTTTAATTCCAGGCTGCATCACAAGTTAAAAATTCAGATTGTGGATTGGTTTCATTTAAAATATTTCATCTAGTTCCTTCTGCTTGAAAATCGGATTTATTATGCCGGTATGGAGATGAAGCTGGCCATCGGGATCTGTGTAGGGGATTGGTATGGTTCTTGTTAGTCTCGCGTAGCAAGACCTTTAGACCGATGGAAGAAGGGTTGGATTCCATAGCAGTTTTAAAGGCCAAGGACCGCCCAGAGGCCGTCTGACTGACATGTAAAGCAACCAATCACAATTCGTTTTGTTCATGGTCATGTTTAGGGGCGTGAAAATGTAAAGTTGATGTCGCTACAATAACAGACCAACGTGTGAAACTTTCAGACGTATTTTCAGAGTCTATGCTGTGAACTTCACATTATTCACATTATTTTGAAAATCCAGTGTTTAGTTGATCCTGATAAGCACTAATTGTCACAGTAGTAAACACCACGGCTTTCATCTTCCATAAGACGTTTTGGCATCACGGCAGTTTTGTTTCAAGGTCGTGTGCAGGTCAACATCTGATCTAGATATGGCCCAGATCCGGCTGACTATGCTAAGCTCGGGACTAAGTGTAGCATGTACAGGGTGAAAAGCAACGGTCCTTGTACTGACCTTGTGGTGCTCCATACTGAACTTGCGATAGATATGACACCTCTTATTTTACTGCCACAAATTGATAACGGTCAGGTAAGTATGATTTGAACCATGCCAATGCAATTCCATAACATCTTTAAACTCTGTGTATAGGGAGCGGCGGTACTGACCACACATTTTACAAGATAAGGCCAAGGACCGCCCAGAGGCCGTCTGACTGACATGTAAAGCAACCAATCACAATTTGTTTTGTTCATGGTCATGTTTAGGGGCGTGAAAATGTAAAGTTGATGTCGCTACAATAACAGACCAACGTGTGAAACTTTCAGACGTATTTTCAGAGTCTATGCTGTGAACTTCACATTATTCACATTATTTTGAAAATCCAGTGTTTAGTTAATCCTGATAAGCACTAATTGTCACAGTAGTAAACACCACGGCTTTCATCTTCCATAAGACATTTTGGCATCACGGCAGTTTTGTTTCAAGGTCGTGTGCAGGTCAACATCTGATCTAGATATGGCCCAGATCCGGCTGACTATGCTAAGCTCGGGACTAAGGGTAGCATGTACAGGGTGAAAAGCAACGGTCCTTGTACTGAGCCTTGTGGTACTCCATACTGAACTTGCGATCGATATGACACCTCTTATTTTACTGCCACAAATTGATAACGGTCAGGTAAGTATGATTTGAACCATGCCAATGCAATTCCATAACATCTTTAAACTCTGTGTATAGGGAGCGGCGGTACTGACCACACATTTTACAAGATAAGATATTTCTCAATGACGGGATATTTGTCAGGATCTGTGGCATACCATAATCTGAATGTGAATAGATTCTCTGTAAAAGTCAGTTACATTTTGGAAAATGGCTTAAATGGCTTCAGAAAAAATGGTGCATAGTGTTTTTGTACTTTTTTGGTCATTAAAAGGCATGGTATGGAAAAGAGATGTGTGAAGATTGTTTAAAATTTATCCTTTTTAGTTCCAAAGTGGAAGCATACACCAACAAATTTTTTTTTTTTTAACTATTCCTTTAAAATTAAGTTAATGGGTCGAATTGTCTGTGATCGGAAGACCAAACACATTTTTTACCCTATTTTGTGATGGGCTATCATGTGCAAATCAGATGTCTTACTAGTATACCTTTCAAAGTAAGGGATTCGAGGGAATGAATGATTGAGTGAATGAAGCAGTGCACTTAACGTGAAGGGGTTACAGAATGCTCTGAGGGTCTGCCAGAAGAGGCAGATACTCTCCCAAAGCCTTAATTGAGCGCTGATTGAAAGAGTTACTCTAAGGGGGAGGAAGGGATGCAGGTCTGAGCCAGAGGTTTTGATGGAGAAAACACTCCACAGTGCAACACAGTACATAAAAAAAGACAAAAATAGAATAGCCAGGCCACCATCATGTTGTGACTTGTCAACATGATGTTCAGAGTCTTGAATTATTACCAAGTCTCAACCAATCAGTGTAAGAGCTTTGTCTCCCAAGACACACAGAGGCGGGAATCCTCAGCGCAATCAGACCGACAGTGTTATAAGATCACGACGTGATTCTTCTCTACTATACTTTCAAGTTTGAGAACCTAAAATGCTTTTGCAAAATGGCATTCACAACCCACAGAAATGAGTTCAACATTTTGAAGCTCTTTCAATCCCGTGAACAAAACCACCCTTGGGGGCGGCACTAGGTTCTTGTTCCTCTGGCACCCGGTCAAGACCATACGAGGACAAGACAGGGTTTGGACACAAAAGCTTCTACCCTGTCTCCCTCCAGAAGGAGCCCAACTGGGTTGTGTTGGCAGTGTGGGAAAATGTGTGGCACAGAAACTTACAATTGCCGATGACTTCAATCTGACCTGGGTAATTTACTGTACCAAACGACAGTAATCTTTACATTAATGAACAAATGCGTTGCCCTTTGTGACAGGAAGTTTTTGTCTTTTAAAATGCTTCCTTAACAAAAAACTCTTTCTCGTTTGCGCCTAAATGTATTGAACTGCAAAATGATAATCGCTGTCCATTTTCGTTACGTTTCTTAACCAAGTAATCCAATGGAATAAACAAACCAACTGTGTTAAGCAGAGATCTGTAAGAGTATGACAAAGGAGATCCTTTAATCCCAATGCACCTCACAGTAAGAGCGAGGCAAAGCTCGTCCAGCTCACTAATTCACACCCTTTTCAATTAGTCTTGTAAAATGATTACATATCCACATCCAAAAACCATGGCCACTGCAATGAGCGAAAACCCCACTAGGCTTTCAGATGCATGCGTGTGGTTTTACTCAATGAATGGACCAATGTTTAAACTCGGCATGAAACTTTGACGCACGCTGACTTTCTCCCAACTCTCCCTGGTCAAACATTTAAGCCCCACATTCACAGGTCAGCCCCATGACATAAATCTACCGCTGGCTTATGGGAGAAGCGCAAACAGCCACAAAAGACCTGCGATGAACAGCTTAGCAAATGTCCTGAATGCTGCAATCTGTATAGCGGTCAAAGGAAAGGAAGAAAGCAGTTTGCTATCCGCCAGACATAATTCCTCACAGAAGAGAAGAGGCGAGTGGAGGAACTCTGCATGCTCCTCATGAACGCTCCACTTTCCCCCTGTGAATACAGAAATCAATCTTGGACAGGCTGCTAAAGCCTCGCCATGAAGGAGCATTCTTTCCCCTTGCTTCACGGCCAAACAAAAGCCACTTCAGGAGATATAGGCCTTGCTGCCGAGCTTTTCTCCTGGACCTGTACAATGTGAACCCATTTATTTTTCCCCACACATCCCTCTTCCTTTCTTTTCACTTTCTTTCTGGCTCATTGAGTCCGTTAGACTTTCTTAAAGGCTGCTGGAAGAATAGAATCCAGAGGAAGGCTAGTGACTGAGTTGCAGAGATTGGCAGAGGGACACAGGCCCTCATAATGCAATGGATTGTGGGTACAAGGCGAAGGTAGAGGAAGGCTAGAGCTGCATTTTGTGGTCAAGACACAGGAATAATGCAAACTGTTTGTTTTCCAAAGGCACTTTTTCACAGTAGTTTGGTTTGAGTTTACCAATAAACCATTTGGTTATTGTGAGGATGAACCTTTGTGCAACTACATTTCCGTTCGGCTTCTGGAAGGTTGCCGGTTTCTGTTCAGTGGTCTTTTTGATGCCTGTCTGTCTGATATGCGAGTCTGTAGTTTTGACAGCTGACATTCTCTCAATATAGGTCTAAAGCCTCAACGTGGCATTGTGCCCTCAAAGATTTATCACTTTATGTGCAGATAACGTTTGCATTTGAGCCTTTTCAAATCACTGGATCCACATTGTTGCTGCACATGTCAGAGTTACGCTGATGACATCTCAAGCTGCATGTCTCACTCACCCAATTGATTCTGAGCTGAATTGACTGCATAACATTAGGGTGCTAAGTTCTCCTATTCATCCAAGTCTCTCATTGAGAAATCTCCAACTCAGCCTCTCACTCTTTGGTTAACATCTACACACATTCAACACCATTTCTGGTCACTGGACCTTTTGTTTTTACCTTTCCAGTTGACTTTGGACCTTTCCAAATGCAGAAATAGCATATGATCCAAGCTAGAAGTAGACAGAAAGCGAGCTCCCAGCGAAGGCTGCCAACTTCTTCAATTCCAGAGGATATCTTGAGAACACGGCGTCTAGAAGGCAAAACATTCCGAATAAATTACTTTTCAAGCAGGCATGCAACATATGAACACAAGAGAAAAGGGCAATTACATACTGCAAGGTTCATTGGAGCAGTTTTCTAAGGTTGCTCTAGGGCTTGACATTAACTTTTTAGCTCACCAGCCACTGTGGCCAGTGGTTTTCCAAAGTTACTAGGCCACTCAGCATTTTCACCGGCCACAATTGTGACATCAGTACCATGGGGAAAAACTGCCATACATCTATTTTTATATGATCTCATAATTTATCAGCAGGTATGTTAGGCTGCTATCACTTTAAGACCCAATGCACGGATCCATTATACTGTTACACATGCGTTTTCTTTCTCAACTGTTAACCTTCACTTGACTGTGTTTACGTCAATACTCGCCATGACCGGCATTTTGACATCATTGTGTGTATTTGACTGTTTTTGTGCTATAAGCAGTGAAAAAGAACTGAATTTAGTACTTAGAGTCAGCTTTATGAAACAAATTAATGAGGGGAGGTGGGTTTGTGTGTCGACTCGCTGTCGCTTTAAAAGACTACCACTGAAAAATGAATATATCATATATAAAATCCAACATCTTTAGCACCCGCATCGGACTAAATTGGACACTTTCTGATGCGCACAATGTGCAATGACCCCAAAACATTGGTACAGGTACAATGATATCCATCACAATTCCAAGAGCCTCTGACTTCCAGGAGAGCCAACTGCACATGCCCAACTATTTGTGCAAACTTTAAGGTGGCCTGAAGTTTTGTTTAACACTGATTGGTTGTGACGCAATGAATTGCAAATTTGCGAGGAAAAGCCACAATTCTTTCTTGCACTGCCATTTATCATCTTTGACATGTTCTTGGGTGACATCCAGTGCCTAGGCCATGCCCCCTTTGAACAAACCTTCACCATTCAACCTCAGAACTGACAACTTCTGTGCCTCTCGGTACTAGAGTCCTGCATGCTCAATGTGTGAGACTGAGGCCAACATGCTAGAACTGTTAGAGACTGCTTCTCCTCTGTGTTTGGCCTTCAATATGAAAATGTGTTGAAAAAAACAAGCCAACTATGGCAAAATTTGTGTTCATACCATTCCTAGCTGTGCAAGTGCCCTTTTGATGCTTGTTGACAACAGCAATGCAAAAAGAATGACAAATTATCAGTGAAAAAGATTATGGATTTCCATGGATAATAGGCAGTAGTCGACTGCTCTACAGATCAACTGTGCCAAAAGTTGCCTGGAAAGCCAGCGTGTCACTGTGCATATTAATTATTTTGTGAATTGCTGGTGATCCCAGAGATCCCCCTGATCTTTATAAGGATTTGCTCCAAACAGCTGCTGGGAATATGCACAGTATTATGTATCATACTCACTCCCAAAACTCAATGACTGGTGATGTGGAATATGGGTTGGTGAAGTTGGCAATGCTTTCATTGTTAAAATCCACACAGTTTTCTAGAAGGCAATTGTTAAAACAATTTTGTCAGTTTTTGTCAATCATGCATTACAATGTTTTACTTAATTCTTATAAATGCTTGCTTGTATCCTCAAAATATACCAACCCGTGTTCCAGTAGTGACCACACGACGCCCAGGGCAGCTCTGATGTAAAGCAGTTGAACAGGTAGAAAATGGCCCAAGACAATATAACCACATAATAAACATTCAGGTGGGCTTCGATGACTTGGGTCGCATAACCAATGCCTATAGGAGGACATATAACCATTGCTTAAAGACAGGAAATCATGCAGTTGTACATCCTCTTTTGTATAATCCAGTGTTGATGTATGTTTAACCTAATGAGTAGGAATGTAATAATGAGACAAATGTGAACAAGGCCTTACCTTCAAAGAGTGGGCAGACTTTTCTCCAACATGTGATGCCCCCTTCACTAGTGAACTGACCTAGTGCTGTTTCCAGGAAGAAGACTGGGATCCCACAGCAGACGAAGAAGATGACATAAGGCACAAAGAAAGCACCTAAAAAAGGACACATACAGTTACACCTCTCACATCTCTCTAAAAATGATTTTGTACTGCTTTTTCACTGTTGGCTCAGCTATATCAGCTATATGCCTATTCTGACTTTAGTAGTAAATCACATGGCCACAATAGCTGTGTTATAGCTGCCCTTTTAAAACACACTGTAACTAAATCCAAAAAGTACAATGGCATTGCCATATAACCTATATTCTTTTCATGTTTACGTATAATTCATTCAACACCACATAAGTTAAACCAATGTGCTATCTAGCTAAACTAAAAGCATGGATGGAAATAAATATGAAATAGTTGTGGAAGGACTTTAAAAAGACCTTAGAGTTTTACAAAAGGGAAAGAAGAAATATCTGTTGCATAAAGAAGCATGTTCATATCTGCCATGAAGGGCAAAGTACAAGAAAAAACTCCATCAGCCTTTGACAGGAGTTGGTGAAGTGTGTCATTGAATGAGAATGAATGAATAATCTCTTACCTCCGCCGTTCTTGTAACACAGATATGGGAACCTCCAAACGTTGCCAAGACCGATAATCTCTCCAGCCACTGACAGCACAAACTCAATCTTATTATTCCACTGTCCTCTCTCATTCACCACCTTCTTATCATTGCTGCGCACCGCGCTCGGGCTCGGCGCTTCGGGGTCCATCGTTTCATCTGCTTTTCCATTTATTATGGGGATCGTCTTTTCGGCTGTCATGACGTTCTCCAGCCTGAAACATATGGATTACATCTGTAGCTGTTTCAAAGAATTTGCCGAGCATTGACGCGTTAGGGCCCGTTTGCGTTCATATGGAACGGAAAACAAGGAACGCGTTTTTATATCAGCGATGATTTATCAGGAAAAAGCCTGCAAATCTCGTGTCAACACCACATAAGTTAAACCAATGTGCTATCGATCTAATCTCGTGTCATCGTTAATGTCTGTGTTCTATTTTGTCTCGCCGTGTCAAGTTTAAGAAGTTAAAGTTTAAACGCGCGTCTGGACTCTAGCTGCGTTCTGTTATCTATTCTAATGCACTGCATCGTGTTGTTTATGAGTGCAACTTCGCGTTCTGCGTGAATAGCTCCTAAACTGATTCTAATTGACTCGTTAAATGTCACTGAAAAGTAATTGTAGAGCGTTCCGGGTTGTCGCGTCACGTCTTGATTAGTAATGCAAGCGTTCTAGTTTGACGCGTCGCGTCTTTATTGAGTGTAACGGGTGCGTTATGATCTGTGTGTTTTGGCTATTGCACACGGCGTGTTAATGGTTTGAATAGCAAGAAAGCTATACAGCACAGTCACCGAAAATAATTTAGCGAATTTAGGTAAACAAAATGTAGTTTAATCTCAGAGCAAAGCAAACCCCACTCACTCCCATCACAGTGAACGAGCTAAAGCTCACTTACCGGTTTAGGTGGGACAGTGAGCCTCCTCAGATCACCCAAAAGCCACCCGCTTTGAGGGATGCTTCAGTTTGAACCCGTTTGATGGAAAACAAAAAAAGAAGAATAAAAGTGAAATCCCTGATGGATGTCACAGTGTTGTGACTGTGGCAGTGAGCTGTGCACCACTGCTGTGATCCGAGCTCAGATGATCTGATCTCCACCGCCTCTCACTGGAAAAGAGCCATGAGTCTACAGTACAGATCACACCTCCTCAAAACACACTCACAGCCAAACTCCTTACCAAACTATTATAATATTCAGGGGTTAGTGTTTTTATAGTGTTGTCTGTTGTATTGTCTATGATATATGTATGAGAAACAGCCTGAACTTGTTCACTGAAATCTACTTTACCTACGGGTATAGAATAAAGGACCCTGAACCTGAACTGTGTGTTTGTCAACTAGGCCTATATAGATTGTTCATCAGTTGGTTGTAATATGAGTATTTGTAATATTATATTCTGTCAGTGTTCCATAAAATTACATTTTTGAACTTAAGATAATATTATTTATTTGTTGCGTATGAATTATTATTATTATTTTATTGTCTTTATTTTTGTCTCAGGATATAAATGAGAATGATTTTGACATATTGTTCTCATTCTAACCCGCTTTTTAACACGACATGTAAATTAGGTTTAGTAGATTAACAGTTGGGTACAACGGCGCGCAGGGGTAAAAGGCGCATTTGACTTTATTCTCTTTTAAACCAAGATAGCACAACAATTCAGCTCCGCGCTTTTCTTAAAGTCCCACTGAAATCAATCATTTTATCCCTTAAAGCTCATCTTTGACCACCAAAATGACATATTTAAACGTTTCTTCCTAGGAAAAAAAATCTTCATGCCTTAAAATATCTTGAATGTAATTCGACACCCTTGCCTTGTGGTTCTATGAATATGCAAATGAGCCCCGCCTCCACACATCCACTGGTTGACGATCACACATTGATCTGTTTGGTTACAAGGTTGTTTATGACGTCAGAAACACCAGCGATTTCGACGTCTTTGGTTCACTGCAGTTTTAAGGAGAAAGTACTCAGCAATGCTGTCGACTTATGAATTTATTTATGGTTTGTCTTGAAGCACATTAAAAACAGCACATAGACACATAAACAACATTAAAAGCTCGATTTTCACCACAGGGCGACTTCAACAACCGCTTTTCAAGATGCACGTGGAAATTTGGTTGATCCTTGACACGATCGTGAACAGCAACGCAAAGTTGATCCTGTGCTAATTAAATTTTTATTCAAGGCAATTAAAGCAGTTTTTCAATATCGGAAGAATAGGTAAATGTATGGTATATTTGGGCTAAAAGGCGCCTTTGCTGTTGGAGCGAAAGACACGATAATTAACATGATAATAAACAGCTGGCTGACTTTTCCATTTGTTAACATGACATTAGATTCAGATGGTGAATATCAAATAGAAATTGGGTGTCACCATATTTATAATGAAACCATCATATTTAAAAATATGATATTAATCATATAATAAAATATATTTATTTGTCACTACTGTAAAGCTTTATTAAATACATTATTGGAGTAGTGAAAAGCAATTTTTTTAGCCCGTTGTACTGATGTGATCACTTCTGGAGGAATCAGTTTGTTGCATCTTAGCTCGTCATTCTGAATATTATTAGCTCAGTGGGTTCATTTTCATTTATTATCCTACAAATATTGTGGCACTGGTGAGTTCAGAATTGCATTTAAACACGGAAGTGAAATTGCTACATTGAAACGGTGTGTTCTGTGACAAGGCTTCTGTGTTTCTCGTTCACTATTACTGCCTTGACTTCATCTGGAGAAAAGCTGCTCGCCTCGAGCGTCACCCGCTGAAGGCTTTCTCCTGCAGCTTAATGAGTCTCATGGATATCTGAGCTCGCTCTCTCAACAGGAAGAGCTGCGTGTATGGCGGGAGCTCTTAGTTCCCCTAGTGTTCAGAGCAGCATGGAAAAGACTGACCCGCTCACTAAACACCCCTCAATTAAGGGTCAGTTGTCATTTTAACTTGAATGAAGCAGGACGCTGCATAGAGAGAGGCCACCAAAGATGCTGGCAACCGCTCTCTTGAGCCCTATTAGCTGATATTTGCATTTTTGTAATAATTTTGTTTAGTCTTTTTTGTCTCAGGAACATCTGGATTGATATTGTAGTTGTTATTATTAAATAACCATTACTGACATAATCATCCAGTAGCTTTCCAAAAATCCATGTGTAAATGTGGCCCCTTGATTTTTCAAATCATAATTTATGTGCTCCTATATCTACGAACCAAGGCCAAAACTTCTTACTCAGACCAGTTCACAAATGCGTATAACATATCAAAATTCGTGTATTGATTTATTTTCTTGTATCGTGTGCTGTAAGCACAGGATAACATAATGGACCACAAATGTGTAATATTCTGTCCACTGGGTTAATGCAATCCTTATGAATGCTTCACATGTAAAAAGGGTCATGAAACGTGACATGCAGTCCTTCATCCAGAATTTCTAACATTTGTTCATAGTTGTCATACACACATTTTTTATGAGCTCATAGTAAATGAGAGTCTTCATGGAATATTTGGACTTCATGTTTGGCGCATGACTTTAAAAAAAAAAAAGAAGAAAAAAAAGAGGCTCAAATGTGATTAAAATGGTGTCATACTAAAAGTGACCAATGGTGGCATCTCAAATACGTGTTATATTGTCGCTAAAGGGTGCCATGTGCGTTGGATATAGACGCTTTGGCAAAAGAGTCAATATATTACGCTTTGGGATGAGAATGCGTTGGAGCCACACACATTAACAACCATAAATCTAGATTTTGAAGAAAAAAAACACATGTTTTTTGTTATACCCAAGTGTAAACTGTAATGTCAGATAGTCATGCTCTCATTATTACATACATTAAAATATGGGCAATTAAATATGTATATATCCAATTGTAAGCAATTTTATTATCCAAGCACAGACTAGGTGAAAATGTCCCACTTTATACCGACTGCACTGTCCCAGTTTACCAGAAAACAGCTGTAGAAGGAAAATAGCTTCTTATCCTTTTTTAATTTATAAAAAATCACACCCATATTCCTTCAAAACCCATAGTTGGAGATGCAAGAGACCTTGAAACATTAATAGGTAGAATACATTTATTTGTATTTAAAATACATTTTACCAAAAAGTGTCCCAATTTCACTGACTTCACCCCTAGATCTGTATTGAAGTCAGATATATAGAATAAATGAACATTCCGATGAATCTCTATTACTGGGATTCTGCCTTGTCAGTCATCAGTTATTACATTTTTAATAGAACAGTTGATTTAATATTTTATATTAATGACACTTAGCATAGTAATGATAACAAAAGTAATTTATACATCCATTAAAAATATTCCCTAGTAAAAAAATATATATTTTTGTGCAATAAAAACTAAATAAGCAAAAGTTTTTATTCTGTAAACCTTAACACATTGGCTGATGTATTATTGTCTGGCACGTGCTATACACATACAATATATTGCAATTCAAAAGTAAATGCACATTGTTCTTCCCCATCTAACAACTGGAAATTACTTAAGATATAAACTATAATGTTTAATTTGTTTGCCTTCACTGTTTTAAAAAGCTGCTGAATTGAGTTTATGTACTAAAATGTGTGGTTTGTATTTTTACAGCAGAACCCAATTTATTCATATTCACAGTATAAAACAGATTAATGTGAAAATGATGCATGTTGTGCTGCTATTATTCAGTTAGCTGATATATTATATATATTTTTTTCATCTCCAGTAACATTAACATATTGTGTTCCTTGCCCTTGGGTCAGTCCGCCCTGACCTCACACGGGTTATTAGGTCGGCCGGGGAGGTCTTCCACATGTTTGATCTTACTGTTGTTCAGGCCTGGCCTTCATATTACGATAAGGTTATGGTGATTGTTAATGTTTTACCTTGAAACAACACCGATTATAATGTTTTGATATGATAACTTGATATGATGGTTTGTAGTACTTGCGTTCCACGATGGTGCAATGTTGCCTGAGGGCAACAGCTGGATAATAAATGTTATTTTTTATAAAATATGAAATGTGTAATTCATTAAAAATTTGATAAATCTGTTTGTTCAAGTGTTTAGTTAAAGAAATTGACGTTTTCAATAAATCTATAAAAAAAAATTATGAAAATGTCAAATGTTTCAATTTGTCCATTGTGGTACAATGTTGCCTTGAGGCAACAAACTTTTAATTAATAAATAAAATTTAAAAATAATGATAATGTTTATTGATATTATAGTGTCCAATTTTAAGCAGGAAAAACATAACAAATATTTTTTTCTTCACTGATATCATATTGCGTACCATAAACTGCATTAGATAAAGCTCAGGGAAGTGTCACATCTCGTCCTCCTCCAGGAGGTGCTGTCTACATGTAGTGTCCATGACCTGATGCAAGAAGACCCTGTTTCCACATAGGAACTGCTCTTCCTCTTGGATGCAAGGGAGATGAACAAAATAACCAAAATAACTACACTATGAGGTGAAGGGAATGCTTTTTAGCCTTATTGCCTGTGGTTTTGGATAATTGAGTCCTTTGGAAAATGACAATCCAATTTTTTTAATTATTTTGTAATCTTTCTACATAGCCTTTATGGTCAGGCTCACATGCATGTTTTGCACCAGGGGATAATCTGCGGAAACAATAAACATTGTAAAATGTGTTTCATGGATGTGAGCTGACATTAGTAGCTGAAAGCAAAGTCAAATTAACCAACATATGTAATAAATAAACACACCGGGGCAGTGGATGTGTAGAACTTAAATGTGTAGAACTCTGTAAATCTACAGAGCTTGATCATCTGGACACACAGCTCATTGTAGCTATATCATTCAATACCTTTTTTCTTCTTTTATTGTACATACACACAACGACTATAATCAAGGGTTAATTTTGGTACTATAAAGCAGAAACCCAGATCGCATATATTTCCGGGCCTCATCTGGGCTAAATATGGCACATATCTGGCATATGGGCCGTGGACCAGATACGGCCCATATGACATTTGCCGATGCCAGAACTGAGCCATATGTACCATTGCTGGCCCAGATGAGGCCCGGATATGTATCTGGGTTTCTGCTTTATAGTAGTTTTTAGTGTAAGTACAGATGAGTACATGTTTTAGTGTGAGTTGTGGCTTGCTGTGTGTGGGCCAGATGTGGCCCACGTGCCATAACTGAGCCATATAGTTGGCCCAGATAAGGCCCAGATATGCATGCTTTTGACACCCACACTCAGGTTGAGTCATCACCGTCATTCTCTGTGGTATATTTGGGCCAGAAGAATGTGTGATATGCAGAGTTGGGTAAGTTACTCAAAAAAAGTAATCCACTACAAATTACCAATTACTACTTTAAAATTGTAATTTGATTACATTACTGATTACTGCATGTAAAAAGTAATCTGATTACTAATTACTTTACTTTCAAGTTACTTTGAAAACATATTAAAATACACTACAAAGTGAAACTCAGTTCTTTCCGTAATTTAATTGGGCGAGCTCTGTGGACCTATAAACTATTATGTCTATGTGTGGACCTCCCCCCCTTCTGCCCGCGAGTCGTCAGGGAAACGGGCCAGCCCGCTGTAGTGCCGCGCCGTTAAAGCGCCGTACTCAGCGGGTCCCCGAGCCTTCTCCAGCCCGTTAAAGCTCGCCGGTGCGCCTGCCAGCTTCACTCGAGTCGCTCACTGACGGACAACGGCCGCCGCGCACCGCCGCTTTCGCCTTTAATGACGACGAGATAGCTGCATCTGTAGAGAAGGACCGCGGCTAGCTTTCTTTACGTTATAAGAAAGCTACCCCGTCCCCGCCCCCCCGTAGACGTCTGCGTCCATTTTAGCAGCCGCGTTCTCCGGTAATTCATTAAAGCGCATGCTCATTAACTGACGCAGCCGCGCCAAACGTGATTAGAAATGTATTTTACTTAATATTTTTTCTTAACAATACATTTGTAACGTAAGTAACTTAATTTTATTGACATTAGTAACTGTAATCAAATTACATACATTTTAAATGTAATGAGTTACATTACTGCGTTATCACGAAATGTAATTGCACTACAGTAACGCGTTACTTTGTAACGCGTTATACCCAACTCTGGTGATATGTGGGCCGCAACTGGGCCAGATGTAATTTGCCATCTAAGAATCACGTGAAGCATCCCAGTTATAAAATCCCAGATCTGTACAACTGATCAATAGGCTTGTTCCTTTACGCAGGACTTGCGCAAGATGGTTAGGGTTATGTGACTTGGATAATAATTTGTGATCTTTTCTAGAAGTCCCCGGGCCCCTGCCTGTCCACTGAAAGAAATGAGAAAATCATCAGCCATAAAGTTCTGTCCCACAATCAGATGTAATTAGGGACAATTACAATTTGGACGTATCTTCCTTTCATTGTGTAACCGAGCCCATGAAAAGGATGGACGGGAAACACACATATATCACTGCGACATGATGCACAAAAGCCGGCCCCTTGCTAGGCATTCAGAAGAGCCCCTTTGAAGGCTTTGCAAAGACACAAAGCTAAAAACAAGGTTGAGCAACACAAACAGTGCGAGTCTCTATGGCAATGTTGGTTCCAGGGAGGAGAATAACCAGCCCTTGTGTTCTCTCTTTCTCCCAGGCTGTTAACGGGTGGAGGAGTGAGCAGAAAAGGAAGTTAAACGTCAGGGAAATGTGTGTGTTCTCAGCGGAGAAAGCTTGAGATAATGATGTCTTCTGCAACAACTGGACCATAGAGCCTTTGTCAACAAAATGTACTTTAATTATCATAAGGAAATGTCCCTTTTATTCTGCCACACCAAAACTTCACTCTGATGTTGGATTGATTCTTCCATGTCTCCCCAAACCCATGATGTTCACACATGCATGAGAACAATTGCAACACACAAAGTGTCAAACTTCATTTATGATAATGACAATGGAGAGGCATATTTACGAATAATGAGAGTCAATATTTATGATTACATGTACATGTATTGAGCTATCTACTTTCTGAAAGATTAAAGGCACACCGTGTAACTTTTGGCCAAAAGAGTTGACGCATATGAGTTATTTTAAATGATTCCTCAGGCCAATATACAGCGCTTGACACTATCAATGCTCCGAGCGGGGCTGCCCTCTAGAAATACCGCCTGTGTAAGTTTGGAGAAGACGCACCGTCTTTGGCCTGGTCATGTGACCTGGAGATAGCCTGGTTAAAACCAGACCATTCTCAGTTGTAACTGAGTTATGGTCTGGCAAAGCTTCATAGACAAATCATTTCCAAAGGGGCGTCACCAACGGACGTAGCTCAAATGCCTCTGGGCGCAATTGGATAGACCTAAAACCAATCAGAGCGATGAAGGAGATGACTTATGCAGAGCAACGTTCGTCTGTTATAGAGCAGACACTGATTAGCTACTTGCTCTACGTTTATTTAAAATTAACAGCAAGACAACTAGAAGTGAATGTGCTTTCCATTAAATAAATCACACACAGTAAACAAAACCTTTGCAATTTAGACGCGCAAACTGCGTGCCAGTGCGGTGAGACGTACATGCTCGGGCAGATTCGGCTTGAAGTCGTTCATCCTCGGACGTGGCGCGCTGTTACAAAAAAAGCCGTGCACACCGCCAAACGCACCGAACGCGTCATTTTTGCGCGCGCACCTTCGCACTCGTGCGGACGTGTCGAGTATAAACAAGGCTTTACTCCGTGTCAGCGCACACTCTGATCGGTAAAGGGGCAGAGATTTCAGATCTCCAAGATTTCTCGGTAACGCTTTAGATTACAGCCCGGAAAGTACTGTGTAATTAAGAGGAATTTACAGTGTAACTTTCTGTAATTATAGTGTACCTATGAAGTACTTACATGTAAGTATAAGGGAACAATATGTAAAGTTTGGGGAATAAAGGGGTAACAACCAGGAGAAATAAAAAAATATTTATACTGTAAGTATTATAGAACTAAGGGGAACTTATTCTACTATTATGATATAACTATCTTACATTTGGGAGCAATTTAGCGAGAACATACACTGCGTACCTTTTTGTAATAATTGTGTACCAATACATACTGTATAGGCTTTTTAATAATGACAGGGTACATTTCTATGCATTTATAAAAAAAAAAAAATATTATTATTTTTTTGATAGCAAAAGTGCAGATGTTTATGTTTGGGCTAGCATGTTTCAAGGCAAGAAAAGCTAAGACTATTGCAAATTTTTTTTAAATATACTGGGAAATATATCCGGTTTCATGTGGTTACAGGGTAAGTGGTGCTTGTATAATAAATAAAGGTTTCCGAGTCAGTGATATAAGATTGTGTATGCATTTTTATTGTACTTACCCTGTAACTACATGGAAAAAGAGGGTAACAAGCATCACTTTAATTTACAGCCCGCAATGTCACACTTTCCCTGTAACTACATGGAACAAGAGGGTAACAAGCACCACTACATGAAACAAGAGTATCTTTCCCCAATATTTAAGCAAAAGTTGCAATAGTTTTCGTTTTCAGTGCACTTTTGTTAAAAAGATTATTTATAAATGCAAAGATATGTACCCTGTATGTACCCTGTAATTTTTAAAAAGCCTATACAGTATGTACTGGTTCACCATTATTTCAAAAAGGTACAAAAAGGTATGTTCTCGCTAAATTGCTCCCAAATGTAAGATTGTTGTATCATAATAGTAGAATAAGTACCCCTTAGTTCTATAATACTTACAGTATAAATCATTTTTTAATTCTCCTGGTTGTTACCCCTTTATTCCTCAAATTTTACATATTGTTCCCTTATACTTTTGTAAGTACGTTATAGGTACACTATAATTACCTATAAAATCGCTTAAAATCGCTTTAATTACGCAGTACTTTCCGGACTGTAATCTAAAGCTTTACCGATTTCTCTTCTTAGAAGGAGGGGGAGCAGACAGACCTCTCCCGAATCATCTCCAGCAGTAGCAGCCTCCGAAGCACCACTAACTACGCCTCCGTTTCCCTCGTAAGCTGATATTAGTATTTAAACATTCTCTATGATAAAAAAATGTTGTGAAAAAAATATTTTAAAAACTTGGTTTTGGCGGTTATAGAGTTCTAATGACGGTGTTCAACTATAACCGTCACACCCCTAATTCCACGGCGGCATCCATCTTTGGATGTGCTTCGCTGTGCTGTCGTCATCGTGTAAAGCCCGCCCTAACGTTTCTGGTGCCGCGATTTCAACGGATTAGAAATGGGCTTGAATGAGCTCTTTACCAGACTAATGCCGCGTTCCAGGCAACCTGTAACCCGTGTTTTTCCAACCTTATACCAGTGAAAGTGCACTGGAACGGCAGTCAAACCCGTGACTTCCCACCCGTGAACTCATACTAGATCGATGTACTCCCAGTTACTAGCTCTGACGTCACATAGCCCGCAAAACCATACAAAACAACAATGGCAGCCCCTACGGATGCAGTGTTTCTGCAGGCGGTACATGGTGAGAATACACTTCAGGACAATATAACGTTGCAGTCAAATTAATAATAATGACAATAATACACACACAATTATGTATTACAATGTTATGTGTCTGAAACAATAAGTATGTATATTGCGCTCAGGTAGTTTGGCGTGACTGGCCTGGAACGCAACAAAGTCGTGAGTCGTGGTTTGAAGTCGTGATTTACGTGCTCAAAAACCTGCCTGGAACGCAGCATAACTTGCAGAGCAAATCTAAATTTGCCGGAAGTTGTCTGGGTTTTCCCAGGCTAACCTGGAGAATGCCTGGAGAACGTATTGCTTTACGACCGGCACGTGACCACAGGCTCTGAAGAGTCGAGGAAAATAAAATGAGAAACTGACCGCGTGAGAAAACCGGAAAAGAGTCTCACTCACATTTTACATATGCTTATAAATAATAAAGCATTTATAGCTGTATTCATAAACTGCTTATTAATGTCTATTAATGCTTTATAAAGGATGAATTAACTGATCTAATGCTTAACTAATGATTAATAGCGTTCAGTTATTATAAAGTCTTACCAATATTTGAACTGGAAAACAAGACAAAAAAAACTGAGGAAGAAAATATTTTGTTTTCCAGTACACGTTGATTTCATACCAAGCCACACATAAGGTTTATTCGATGTCCCCAGAAATGTCCCTGTTTTATTTATTTATTTATAACAACATGCCAAGTGAAATAATACATCATTCATTAATCTGAAAAAATCAAATCTGTTTACATGTACTCAAAATATTAGTTAACAAGTGCATTGTTGTAAGATCAGTCACACTGTAGCACAAAATCAATCTTTAATGATTCCTAAAGTTTAGCAAAAAAGTGTACAATGTGCAACCGGTTTAAGCTAATGAATAAACAGTAATGAATAATAAATGAGCCATAGAATATGAACCCTCAGGAGAAATGAGAGCTTATATGCATAACAACAAGTGTTTATAAAAGGCTATTTAAGAAACAGTGTGGATAAGAGAGTTATTTCTTGTTTTTTTCTTCTGAACAGTTATGAACATGTTTTTGGTGTTGCGCTCCTTCAGTGGGATTTCACTATTCCAATATACAGCATTTCATTTGTTCTGTTTGAGGGGCGTTCTGTAGGTTTAGTCCTGTTAGTTCGCAAACATGTAAAATTATAGTAGAAATTCCCATAGTAACCTCTTTATGAAAAGCTCCTTCCATCTATCTGTGTATTTTGGGTCAAAATATTGGATGCTCTTTCGTCTTACAACTGAGGTCTGAATTGCAAGAAGACAATTCTGTCAGTATCTGTGCTATTTAGAGAGCAGAGCACTTTTGATGATCATCAGTCAGGATTAGTTTCATAAGACTGTCAATAGATTGTCCATCCTGTCTGTAGTAGTGTAGTAGTAGTGGCAGCTTGAGTTCAGCAGGAGGTCTGGGCATCAGCTTCTCATCCCTCGTGAGACGGACGTTCACCTGCAGATATTAGCACTTCATTACCCCTCCAGGGGCTTTAGTCAGTACTGGTTCTGATGGCAGCAGAGGTACACTCAACAACATACACTCAGAATATATTTCTAAACAATTTCACTGTTACTTTTAAGGGTGTTTTCACCTCATTTGCTCCGGCCCAAGGGCGAAAAATGATACTTTGATGATAATTGATGATAAAAAAAAAGATAATTATATGTAAAATGATACTTTGATACTTTGTACTACGGCAGCTGAGAAGGCCATTCTCTGTGTTCTTTTTGAAGAATAGTCAGAGCCTGATGAAATCGGTATAAATACGTGTTTAATTCTGCAAAATATGTTTCAGTCACTGCCCTTGCCATCCAGAATAACAGAGGATATCCCAGTCGAGTGAAGGGATTTGTGGAAACTGTGCTTCCTAATTATTGTGATCCAATATTTGCCTCGCATTTCAGCATCAAAAGACAAACATTTCAGGTGAAGGATAATCCACTTCCGACCTCCGAGACTGTGTTATGATCTATATGACCTTATTATTTATATTGTGAGCATTAGGCTTATCATTATTGCTGATCACTGTTGATATGCTATATTTGCTATAAACTCTTATGACAAACACGTCTTCTAATATCTTCAATGATTGCGTATACCGAGCTGCAGGACACGTGTGTAAACGACGTATTTACTCGGACCCGTTGTGTGTCTCTTTAATACCGCGTGTATTATTTACATGTTGCTGCTGATTGGGCGGACATTGGCATACATGATTTTCTCAGCTTTTTTTTCTAATTATCATTCAAGTGTTGATAAATAAGACATGCACAGCTACAATTTGTATGTATTTTTTAAGAGGCTCTGTTCTTTCTTTTGATATATTGCATGTTAAGATATTCATACAACAAAATATTCTGGGGGCCATGAAAATTTTGTGAAAAAAAAGAAAAAACACGCTAATGGGGAAAAAGTTATTGATATTATTAGATGACAAAACCATTTCAGATTTAGGTAAATCCTTTTGTAACCCTCAAGACCAGCCTTATGAACTGCTTGTAAAATCAAAAGTAGAAATTCCAAAACAAAGCTGAAGCACCTCTGTAAAATCAACTAATTTGCTGGAAAAAACCCTCTTTTTTTATCATTATCGTCCTCTAGCGCTCTAGTGTGCTACTGACTCTTTAGCACAGGCTTTAACTCTACAGCCACACGAAAAAGAGAGAAACTACAATGAAAACTGGATGCAAAATTGCAACAGGATTCTTGAAACTGTGGCTTTGTGTTTCACTCTCTCAGTTGTGGTTGGTGTAGGGTGTGATGGAGAGTAAGTGAGCGAGGGAGGGAGTTGTTGGGGCGTTCTCTTCTTTTCCCATGTCATTCCTACAAACGGGCTTCCCTAACAGGAACCATAGGTATGCTGATCTCATTAGAACAATCACTAAAGCCCTGCATTTTCCAGCCCAGCCTTTAAAGACCCCAGGGCAGTGTAATTTCAAAATCAATCCCTTCCAAAAAAGCACCAGTGTTGGCACTTTCTAAAGGACTGTCAATTACTTCTCCCTCCATTCTGCAAAAGGAAAGCAGCATGATTCAACCAGGCCCAGATAAAGGCCCATTCTTTGGGGAAATCAGCCTGCGCATGGACTTGAATTCATTCTGCATTAATCTGCGACCGCCTGTGGGAGCTCACTAGATATTCATCAGTAGTGCCAGGCACATCACTGCATGCAAATGAAGCGTTCCTGATGTGGAGATACTTCAGTTTTCTCCCTCTTCCTAGAGTACTCCATCTCTCTCTCTCTCTCTCTCTCTGGGTTGCACAAACTTTGTAAGTTTTTACTGCTTTGGCATTCTGAGAGTTTTACTATCACCACCTTCACTTATACAAAAACTAGATGCAGTTTGTGGGTCACCTCAAGATCCACAATAAAAGCTGTTTAACTAAGAGATCAGCAGCAAGTCATGATGGGAAAGCTAATAGTCTTCCGAGGCTAAACTTATGTAACGGTGGGCTTGTGTACTTTCATGCCTTTAACATTTTGCCAACCACATTGTCCTGATGGAGAGAATGATAGAAAGCTTGTGGAATGATGTGTTCAAGAACATATAACAAGCTCCAGTTTTAGTCGGTTCGAAGCATAAAATGGTTACATAACAAATCAAATTTTGCTTGATCTTGTGACATATATAAGAGTTATAATATAAGACGTTTCTGAACTCAAAATTCCCAAGCAACCAAAACGACTCTTTTTACTTTCACAACACAATAAACGAAAACCTCAGTGCACGACCGCCTCCACATGAACACATCAATGCATTAACATCATTGCATCCTTTGCCTACACTGGCACACACCTTTTACAATCGCTAGGACACATTTCTCAAAACGCTTCACACAGTTCTCCTAACCAACGTTCAGCTTGACACAGCAGTGAATTTCACATTCAAAATGCACTAAAACTACCAAAACACTTAATTCATGTCTCAAATCAACTCATTTTTCCATAACACTAGCAAAAGGTTTCACCCAACAAACACTTGATCAGTCTTAAAACAATGAAGACAGCACCAATAGCTGTCATGCTTTGGTTGCAAATTAAAGATGAGTGAAAGAATTTAATTGCAGAAGTTTGAGGTTTATTTAAAAACCATAAGAAACGAGATACTCAGTATATATAACTTCAGACAGGGCTTAAATACACTGACAATCCAATCAACGAAATGAACAACAGGTGTGCAAGTTAATCAAACAATTTAAACCATGAAAACCCACCCAAACATACAAATAATACAGATCTCCTGTAACATCTCCCCAACCCATCCAGTATATGCCCATATTTACTGTACATTACAGTGTGAAATTATTAAATAGTTTCCCCTTTTGTATAGATAAAGACTTACATGTGAATAGGCGTTCAGCTACATTTAATTGCATTTATAGTGTCTAAAATATAGTAAAGTGCTGTCTCATTCAGTTTTGTATTATGTTTTTAATATTTTGAAAAGGATATGTAGCTTGTAGATTCATTGAGTTTTGCTGGTTTTTGTGTCGAAGTGAGAAAAGAACTTATGTAATTTGAAAGATCGTCATTGAATGCGTTTTGTGCCAAAGCGATGATAAATAATCCACAGTTTATCCTACATAGACTGATGTTGTGATCACTGTGCATTATTGGTTTAGACGATTTCGAGAGATTCGAGTCTTTAGAAGAGATCTACTGTAATACTGAAGAGTTTTTGCTGTGGAAACCAACAACGCCTTTCACACGAATCCAACATTACGAAAGATTTGCTGAACTTTAGGAAGTCCTTTTCAACAAAGATCAGATCAGCTCATTTCAGTGTTGTATTCTCCACACACCATCAGCTGGCTGGTACTAGTTCTTCCACTGTGCTTGTCTTCCAGGTGTTTTTCACATTTGTGTTTATCCCTATATGTATTTATTCCTTCCACCATAGTTTGCGTCAGTGGCGCTAAGGGGAACGGTATTGCGAGCTCACACTTGACAAACGCAGGGAAAAAGGACACTAGAGAGCAGATTATTTACTGTTAATTACACTCACCTAAAGGATTATTAGGAACACCATACTAAAACTGTGTTCGACCCCCTTTCACCTTCAAAACTGCCTTAATTCTACGTGGCATTGATTCAACAAGGTGCTGAAAGCATTCTTCAGAAATGTTGGCCCATATTGATAGGATAGCATCTTGCAGTTGATGGAGATTTGTGGGATGCACATCCAGGGCACGAAGCTCCCGTTCCACCACATCCCAAATATGCTCTATTGGATCTGGTGACTGTGGAGGCCATTTTAGTACAGTGAACTCATTGTCATGTTTAAGAAACCAATTTGAAATGATTCGAGCTTTGTGACATGGTGCATTATCCTGCTGGAAGTAGCCATCAGAGGATGGGTACATGGTGGCCATAAAGGGATGGACATGGTCAGAAACAATGCTCAGGTAGGCCGTGGCATTTAAACGATGCCCAATTGGCACTAAGGGGCCTAAAGTGTGCCAAGAAAACATCCCCCACACCATTACACCACCACCACCAGCCTGCACAGTGGTAACAAGGCATGATGGATCCATGTTTTCATTCTGTTTACGCCAAATTCTGACTCTACCATCTGAATGTCTCAACAGAAATCGAGACTCATCAGACCAGGCAACATTTTTCCAGTCTTCAACCATCCAATTTTGGTGAGCTCTTGCAAATTGTAGCCTCTTTTTCCTATTTGTAGTGGAGATGAGTGGTACCCGGTGGGGTCTTCTGCTGTTGTAGCCCATCCGCCTCAAGGTTGTGTGTGTTGTGGCTTCACAAATGCTTTGCTGCATACCTCGGTTGTAACGAGTGGTTATTTCAGTCAAAGTTGCTCTTCTATCAGCTTGAATCAGTCGGCCCATTCTCCTCTGACCTCTAGCATCAACAAGGCATTTTCGCCCACAGGACTGCCGCATACTGGATGTTTTTCCCTTTTCACACCATTCTTTGTAAACCCTAGAAATGGTTGTGCGTGAAAATCCCAGTAACTGAGCAGATTGTGAAATACTCAGACCGGCCCGTCTGGCACCAACAACCATGCCACGCTCAAAATTGCTTAAATCACCTTTCTTTCCCATTCTGACATTCAGTTTGGAGTTCAGGAGATTGTCTTGACCAGGAGCACACCCCTAAATGCATTGAAGCAACTGCCATGTGACTGGTTGATTAGATAATTGCATTAATGAGAAATTGAACAGGTGTTCCTAATAATCCTTTAGGTGAGTGTATGTATATGTTTGTCATGAAGACAAGTGTTTATTAAAACTACCTTAAGTGCAAATGAGTTGTATACAAACATTTCAGTTTCAGTTATATCTGACAATAAATTATGTTTTATTAACAAAGTTCGGGAGGAGCACGTTCAGATAATTAAACCTAATTAAACACACGTGGAGCACATTCAGATAATCAAACCTAATTAGACACGAGTGGTGCTTAATCAACGAGTTAAGCGCTGTGTATATTTACAGCAAACTTACCTCTGTTCATTGACAGTTTAACAGCATTTGGCCCCGCAGTACCTTCCTAACATGTCCGAATCAAGCTCTTCCCATTTGATGAAGAATCTTTCGTCCTTCAGGATTAGGAATCTTTGCCACAATCCTCTGGTATTATCTCGTGGGCGTCAGGCCAAACAAACTGGTCCTCGCCACCGCGGGCGAAACATCCGCAATCTACTTCCGCGTATTTCTTTAAACCGGACCATTCAATAATTCCTGCCATAGAGAAATGGTCATAAGGCAATGCCGCCCTCTTAATTCGAAGGAACGGGTCTTCCTCCAGCCTCAGGGCGCCCTAAGTAAGCCGCGCTGCAGATTCAGTCCAGGTCAGTCCACACTCAACATCTGCCGGGTCAACTGTGAGTGCTCAGCTCAAAACCTTTTCGTTTTCTGTCCCTAATTGAACTTCGCATCACTTCAGTTGTTGAATCACGAGCAAGTTTATGCTATCTGGATACCAATTTTGAACGGGGGAACACGCGTTAAATAGTTTCCGTACAAATTATTTGCCGTTCATTAACGAGATGCTTCCTTGTGGTAAACTCACACGTAAACAATAGGTCGCACATTACGTGCAGATTGCACACAGAATCATTAAGAACCTTTCGTTAACACTGTCCTGCAATTTATTTACAAAAATCGCTTAGAAACTTAGTTATAGAATAAAGGTATTTTTATTAATTTTTTGAAGTAGGTAGGCTAGTTTAAACCCACAGTTTCACTATTGGTTTTTCTGATTCAGAACGAACAAATCGGCAGGGAATATGACCCATAGAAATGATCAAAATAAACTGAGAAAACGTTTAATAATCGATCTCTCAGCCCGTACAGTTTCTGCTGAGCTCGGGATTCCAATTGCACAGGTTAAAACCATGGGTTCAGCCTCGTCCATTTGAATTCTGGGCATTAACTTGGATACAGTTGTTTTCCAGGCCTCACTGCACAAGAAAAAATCGATAGGATATTTTTGATCTCGTCCACCTTCCCACTGTTCTAAAACGCGAACTGCTATCTTTGCTCGGCCACTTAAACTTCAGATGCGCATAATCCTGCAAGGATTTAATCTCTCACCTCCTCTTTGCGTTTTTGATTAACGCGCAAGAAGACAAGCATCGGCCCACCAGGCCCCAATCTACTCCTCCCTTTGCTCAGCCTCACACCAGAGGAACTCAATTTGTCCAGGTAAATTTCTCCTGAGCTCTGTTTCTCTGGACACAAGTTTGACCCATGCTTTTTGCTTAAAGTTGAAGACCCAACTTTGTGTATGCTTTGTAAAATTCCCTTATCTGTCAAACATGTTTTATTAGATTGTTCTGGCCTTAACGCAAGCAGAATGCTCTTTTATGAAGTTTCTTCATTGAAGGACATATTTAATGAGATTATGCCTGAAAAGGTTTTGGATTTTTTTTATCATGTTAATTTAAAATTATATAATATGACTTGTTGTTTATATTTGCTTTGTTTTTATTGTATTTATATGATATTAGTATTTTTGTAATTTAATTTTTGCCATGAAAATAGCTCTGAATGCCGACATGGCATTAAATAAAATAATCTGATCTGTTTCTCTGGCTATTTTCTCCACTGCCGCTGCAGTGACGTCTCCTCTGCTCCCGCAAGAGCTCTGTTTCCCTGGCTATTTTCTCCACTGCCGCAGCAGTGATGTCTCTGCTCCCGCAGGAGCTCTGTTTCTCTGGCTATTTTCTCCACTGCCGCAGCAGTGATGTCTCTGCTCCCGCAGGAGCTCTGTTTCTCTGGCTATTTTCTCCACGGCCGCTGCAGTGATGTCTCCTCTGCTCCCGCAGGAGCTCTGTTTCCCTGGCTATTTTCTCCACTGCCGCAGCAGTGATGTCTCTGCTCCCGCAGGAGCTCTGTTTCCCTGGCTATTTTCTCCACTGCCGCAGCAGTGATGTCTCTGCTCCCGCAGGAGCTCTGTTTCCCTGGCTATTTTCTCCACTGCCGCAGCAGTGATGTCTCCTCGGCTCCCGCAAGAGCTCTGTTTCCCTGGCTATTTTCTCCACTGCCGCAGCAGTGATGTCTCTGCTCCCGCAGGAGCTCTGTTTCTCTGGCTATTTTCTCCACTGCCGCAGCAGTGATGTCTCTGCTCCCGCAGGAGCTCTGTTTCTCTGGCTATTTTCTCCACTGCCGCAGCAGTGATGTCTCCTCGGCTCCCGCAGGAGCTCTGTTTCTCTGGCTATTTTCTCCACTGCCGCAGCAGTGATGTCTACTCTGCTCCCACAGGAGCTCTGTTTCTCTGGCTATTGTCTCCACTGCCGCAGCAGTGATGTCTCCTCGGCTCCCGCAGGAGCTCTGTTTCTCTGGCTATTTTCTCCACGGCCGCAGTAGTGATGTCTCCTCTGCTCCCGCAGGAGCTCTGTTTCTCTGGCTATTTTCTCCACGGCCGCAGTAGTGATGTCTCCTCGGCTCCCGCAGGAGCTCTGTTTCTCTGGCTATTTTCTCCACTGCCGCTGCAGTGATGTCTCCTCGGCTCCCGCAGGAGCTGTTTCTCTGGCTATTTTCTCCACGGCCGCAGTAGTGATGTCTCTGCTCCCGCAGGAGCTCTGTTTCTCTGGCTATTTTCTCCACTGCCGCAGCAGTGATGTCTCTGCTCCCGCAGGAGCTCTGTTTCTCTGGCTATTTTCTCCACTGCCGCAGCAGTGATGTCTCCTCGGCTCCCGCAGGAGCTCTGTTTCTCTGGCTATTTTCTCCACTGCCGCAGCAGTGATGTCTACTCTGCTCCCACAGGAGCTCTGTTTCTCTGGCTATTGTCTCCACTGCCGCAGCAGTGATGTCTCCTCGGCTCCCGCAGGAGCTCTGTTTCTCTGGCTATTTTCTCCACGGCCGCAGTAGTGATGTCTCCTCTGCTCCCGCAGGAGCTCTGTTTCTCTGGCTATTTTCTCCACGGCCGCAGTAGTGATGTCTCCTCGGCTCCCGCAGGAGCTCTGTTTCTCTGGCTATTTTCTCCACTGCCGCTGCAGTGATGTCTCCTCGGCTCCCGCAGGAGCTGTTTCTCTGGCTATTTTCTCCACGGCCGCAGCAGTGATGTCTCCTCGGCTCCCGCAGGAGCTCTGTTTCTCTGGCTATTTTCTCCACGGCCGCAGTAGTGATGTCTCCTCTGCTCCCGCAGGAGCTCCTTTTTTCTCCAGGTAAGTTTCTCCACTGCCGCTGCAGTGATGTCTCTGCTCCCGCAGGAGCTCTGTTTCTCTGGCTATTTTCTCCACTGCCGCAGCAGTGATGTCTCTGCTCCCGCAGGAGCTCTGTTTCTCTGGCTATTTTTCCACTGCCGCAGCAGTGATGTCTCCTCTCCAGTACCTCACTATTCAGAATTAATATTCCTGTTAAAACCCCTACGTGATGCCTCTTTCTCTGTCCAGCAAGCATTGGTCTCCCAGCGGACGTTGCATGCATCTGTTTCCTCTTTCTCTGTCCAGCGAGCATTGGTCTCCCAGCGGACGTTGCATGCATCTGTTTCCTCTTTCTCTGTCCAGCGAGCATTGGTCTCCCAGCGGACGTTGCATGCATCTGTTTCCTCTTTCTCTGTCCAGCGAGCATTGGTCTCCCAGCGGACGTCGCATGCATCTATGTTTCCTCTTTCTCTGTCCAGCGAGCATTGGTCTCCCAGCGGACGTTGCATGCATCTGTTTCCTCTTTCTCTGTCCAGCGAGCACTGGTCTCCCAGCGGACGTTGCATGCATCTGTTTCCTCTTTCTCTGTCCAGCGAGCATTGGTCTCCCAGCGGACGTTGCATGCATCTGTTTCCTCTTTCTCTGTCCAGCGAGCATTGGTCTCCCAGCGGACGTCGCATGCATCTATGTTTCCTCTTTCTCTGTCCAGCGAGCATTGGTCTCCCAGCGGACGTTGCATGCATCTGTTTCCTCTTTCTCTGTCCAGCGAACATTGGTCTCCCAGCAGACGTTGCATGCATCTGTTTCCTCTTCCTCTGTCCAGTGAGCATTGGTCTCCTAGCAGTCATAGCATGCATCTGTTATTCCTTCTCCGTCCAGCAAGCTTTGGTCTCCCAGCGGACGTAGCATTCATCTATGTTTCCTCTTTCCCATCCAGCAGGTATTGATTTCCCAGCAGACACAGCAAGAAATCTCCCGGCCGGGCTTCCAAAATTTGTCACTCCGCCGTCGGCCGGTAGAGCCTGTGAGCTGCTCCCATCGGAAGCTACATGGGCCCTATCGGTCGGCCATCTTAGATCTCGCTGCTCCCCGCCCATCGGTCGGCAGAGATCACCCGTCATTCCCAAATCTTGCTGCTCCTTATTCGTCAGCCAATAGGGCCCGTCGCCTAGCGTAGTGAGCTGCTTCCGCCAGAAGCAACATGGGCCCTCCTGGTCAGGCGGCATAAATCACGCTGTTCATCGGCCGGTAGAGCTCGCCTGTCTGATGCTGTGAGCTACTCCCGTCGAGAAACGGTGCGAGCCCTCCCGACTGTTGTTCCAAATTACGACTGCTCCCCGTTCGTGAGCCAGCAGGCCCTCCTGGTCAAGCAACCAGGCTTATTCTCAAAACGCCAGCCCGCCAAATTCTCTGCGTTTTGGGGGGTCTTTAGTCTGGCGGCTGTCCTTTGCTCTTTTTGCCTTTTGGGGGAGTACTCTGGGTTCGGGCAAAATTCCGAGCTCGGAGCCCTCCCCCCGGACAGCACGCCAAATACGCATAATCTTTACTCTGTTTAATTGATGTAAGTGTGCACTCGTGAAACAGCAGTTGAATATAATAGTTTTATAGGCTCTGTTGTTAATTGAACCTCTAATATTATAGTAATGTGCCAAATGAGAGGGTTTACAGCATTAGTTGGGAGAGATTTTCCTTAAGAAAATATTGGTTGAATAATCAGCTATTGGTGTCAACAGAGAAATGTTGTATTGATGCATCTCTATTTAGAAATGATATTGTGTTATGAAGGATGCTTATACATCCCAGAAAGGACTATACAGACCATAAATATGACCTTTAAATGAACAAAAATGTATGACCATGTAATTCCTGAGCGTGAAAATGACATTATCAGATTATCAAGCAGCTAAAAAATCTAAATATAATTAAGAAAATGGACAAGCAAACAGATCTTTTAATTGCACCTTAAACTCCACATTGGGCTGGAGATTCATTCATGATGATGTAAATGTTTCTCAGTGTCAGGATTGCAGAGTATACGCAGTTAAAAGCTACTACAATATAGTAAAGACTTACAACATATCACATATGCGACAAAGCGACATATCACATAAATGAGAGATGGAAAGTTGTTTTTGATCACAAGATTTTTTCAATTCATTGATAAAATTAATTCCCAGGTGATTGTTGGAATATCTAGAATTTCTTTTAAAATAAAAAAAATAGAGGAACAAATATCTCTCCAAGAACAGAAGAGGCAGTGGTTCCTGTGTCAGCCTGAGTCTAGTGATCAGATAACCCTGTGGTTTCATTCATTACAGAAAGAGTCAGGACATCATCTATGTCTTTAGTTCATGCATTTGACAGACAGAGACATTTACAGTTTACATTTACATCAGTTTATTTTCTTTCTTTTTTTCAGCCATCAGATTGTCTCAGTACCATTCCTACATCTTAATCATATTTGCTGTGAAAAGTCCCTGTTAGTGTCATTGTTGTTTAATACTCAACACTGCTCTCTTGTGTTCTCTGTGTGAATACCAACAGACATGGTCACATGATGTCAGATCATTAAATATGTTAGTATAGAGAAAACAAGATTCACCCCTTCATCATGGGAACATGTCTTACACTATAGCATTTAATAGTTTACTTTTCTAATAATTTGAGTAATAATAACATTATTATTATTAAGATTATCTAGAAATACAGGAATGGTAGCACGTAATGCTCTAAGACTTGAAAGTGCACACTGAGAAAAATGTCAGATTGACAAAATGTCAGATTGGAAGAGATTTAGAGGAATTGAGACAGACTGCAGAACATCAATGGACTTTATGTCGAACTGTACAATATACATCTAAGTTAAGACTAGTCATGATTGATAGTGTTGACTGGACAATCTGTGTATCCTCATTTACGCATGAAATATAACTGGAGGCACACACATCAAACAAGCATTAATGTAAGTTCATCATCTTGATATGCCACACCTGTGAGGTGGATGGATTATCTCGGCAAAGGAGAAGTGCTCACTAACACAGATTTAGACAGATTTGTGAACAATATTTGAGAGAAATAGGCCTTTTGTGTACATAGAAAAAGTCTTAGATTTTTTAGTTCAGCTCATGAAAAATGAGGGCAAAAACAAAAGTGTTGCTTTTATAATTTTCTTCAGTGTGTGTGTATATATATACATAAGTTTAAGTAAGTTAAGTAGTTATAATCCATTTATTTATTCATTCTTTATATTTGTACTTTATTTATTTATTCTCTTTTTGAGCATAGACCTGAAATTGACATTTCCAACTTAAACTGTCGTAGAAATTAAATGCTTAAAAGCACAGACTGCAGTTCGCTCTCTTTTTAAAGAAGACACTTGTTATATTATTGCTGAAGTGAAGAAAAGTGAACTTTAAAAAATAAAGTCATAGAAGTGTGTTTATTGTTATGAAAAAATGCACAGAAATACTATTTCATTTTTTTATATGAAATATATATTTCCCAAAGCGTTTTACTCTAAAACTGCAAGGTTTTACACTCATGGTTTCCCAATGATTGCTAAATGTAATTTTCATATTCATATGTTCAAACATGATTTCATTATATGTCTCATTGAGTAATTTGTTCTTTATGTTTTGAATGTTTTGTTGTAAGTAGAAGTACCCAAAATACCTTAGCTTTGGTTCTCAAACTGACTAGAATTGCAATAGTTGCAACTCTAATCACAATTACTCAGCAATAATTGTGCAGTTTAAATTTCAATCACATTTTGCACATTTGGTTAATGACCGCATTGGGCAACGAATAATCGTGATTAATCGCATCCAAAATAAAAGTTTGTGTTTACATAATATATGTGTGTGTACTGTGTATAATTATTTTGTATATAAATACACACATGCTTGTATACATTTAAGAAATATTTGCGTTTATATACTGTAAATTTATTTATACATAATTTATATGATATATAAATATAAATATTAAATAAATAACACATTTTTCTTAAATACATGCATGCATATGTTTATATATATATATACAAAATAATTATGACAGTACACACACATATATTATGTAAACACAAACTTTTATTTTGGATTCGATTAATCGTGATTATTCGTTGCCAATGCACTTGTTATATTATATTATTTTTTTACAGCATTTGGGCCAATTTTATTATAATGTTTGTTATAATATTGTATGTATCCAAGTAAAAACACAACATATTAGACTCATGCTGGGTTCAGACTATAAAATACTTTTGTCTATTATAATAGTCATTGTCAGATTATGAGATTTTGACTCCTAAATTCTTGTGTCGTGAAAAAGAAACATGTCAGACTACACGTTGCTTCCTGACCAATCATCACTTGGCATCATTAACGACATGCGTGATGTCATCGAGAAGGCGATTCTTCTAGCGACTGATATAAACAAACAATGGTAATGCTAGTTCCAGCACTCACTGAATCGCTGAAGCTCCAGCGTCGGCCAATAGGGAGCCTACGTACTGATGTACAACCCAGAAGCGCTGTGCTGTTACACTACGTGAACTCACTCAAGGCCCATACAGAAGATCATGAATAGTTGAATAAAGTGGGGGGTTTGCGCACAAAAAGTATTCTCGTCGCTACGGTTGAGTTGAGCCCAAGTAGTCATATTGGGCTATTTTAACGATGTTTTTACTAACTTTCTGGGCTGGCAAGTTTAGTGAGACAGCTCTCAGATTTAACCAAAAATATCTTAATTTGTGTTCCGAAGATGAACGAAAGTCTTACGGGGTTGGAACAACATGAGGGAGAGTAATTACTCACAGAGTTTTTATTTTTGGGTGAACTAACCCTTTAATACAGTGTTGGTATGAGCCACCAGTCATTTAAAAATATACAAAATAACACAAAGTGAAAGTTTAGAACACGATTAGAAATTCGATTAATTGTGCAGCCCTACCCATCGTCGTCGTACAGATCAACACGACTAAAGGATCCTGCCAAAACCAAGCTGATATCGTGTCGTCTGAACCCAGCACTGTAAGTCATATGAACGCAAATTTATTTAATCAGTAGTCAGCACAAAATTCATGATCGTGTCAGGCCTACATGTGGGGTTTGGAGACCACATGATGTTATCAAGAATGAATTAAAGCAGACAGAAAGACTTAAGCACATCATAAAGCTTTACCCCAGCACATCTACTCGTGCCACAGATGAAACATCACACACACTGCGCACTGCTTTATTCATGCTCCTCTGGGAATTTATTAAGTGCTTGTTTTTTTGTTTTTTTTTCTTCCATTTCATTTGTATCACTTGCGCTCCCGTCTGGAATTGTGGTATGGACAGGGAAGCAACAAGAGTCAGTTCATGTTCTCAGGCTAGAAAATCATTTACATCACAATATTTTTTTGTTTGTTTTACTGACTTTGAGACCACAAACATTCCAGCAACACACTCTAGGGTAGATGAGAAACAATCAGAAAGCTTGACTTTTTGCATAGTATTAAATGAACAAAGACATTGAGTTTTTTTATTTACAATTATTGTATAGATTATAAAATTCATAAAAACAAGATGGATGAACACTTTTCATTTACCCATAAATTGCTAGTGCGCCAAAAGTACCTGTGGCGACATATGCTCTTTGTTCCACAAAACGCATGCTGCTAAGTACAGTACATAGAAGCTGATGTATTGCAAGAAATATTATTATTCGTGATTATTAGAATGCTGTCATCCTTCCGATTTATTGGTTAAACATTTTAAACTGCATCCGTTATTTGGCCCGTCAACACAGGGCGCAGAACTAAACTGAACTGAATTGAACTGAAGTGGCCAGTCATACCGTGAAAGATCTCGTCCGGAGTCATTGCAGTCCACACACATTTCAGACAAACTTTCAACGCGTCAGAGGCGATTCTTTTGGTCAGTGTACAACAGTTGTGAGAATGGCTGTGAATGAGGCTTTGAAACACGTTAAAGGGATAGTTCACCCAAAAACCAACAGGTCATCTTTCCTGATAGACTCGCATCAGTTTTCAGAACTGGATTGGCTGATCGATTGAAAAGATCGTATCACATGACCATGCCAAGGAGAGCTATGGGGGAAATGTGTGAGGATTTGCAGTAAATAGCAGACTTCATTTCAATCTTCTGGATGGTTTGACTTCAGAAGACTATAGTGCAGAAGTCGTGCAGATGAACCAAATGAGGTGAACTATCCCGTTAACATGATAAAGGGTAAAAGATTTCTGGGGAAAAAAACAACGTTTTTTAGTATATTTCTCTCATTGAGTATGCCTGAGCTAACGGTTAAAGCTTGTGCACCTTATCTTGATGAGGAAAATTGTCAAAAAAAAAACCAAGTCAAAATTTGGCGAAAAATGAGTTGCATATTACGTGTATGACATCATGCCTTTCCAATAATTGCAAAGAATATTAATGAATACATGGGTGACTTTATAAGTGTGCCTTCTGGTAGACGCCCATTTGTCCTTTAATTCTAGAGTACAATAAATAGTTAACGACTAGTGAATACTGTTGAGATGCTAGAGTATATTTACTGACTGCAGGAAGACAAGCTTGATTTGAACACAGAAGCACATCTAAATTTACACCACAGAAATTCATTCATATCCGGATAGTGCAGAAAAGGATCATAAATGTGTGTGTGTGTGTCTGTGTAATTTTTTTTGTTGCTGTTGTTGGTTTGGGTTTTTCTCTTTCTTTTAAGAAAAGAGTCAAAAGCAACATTCCTTATTGGTTTTGTTTCGTTACATTACATAATTCAGTTGTTCAAAGTGTCGTCAGCTCAGGAGCTGGGCTCATTTCCTTCAACCAAAAGAAATCTACAAATTAAATGTCAAAAAAGAAGAATCAACACAATAGATCACAATATTTGAACACAATTTTGATTTTCATACAGAGATGCCAAATAGAACTTAGTTTACACGTTTCCAACATAAAACCCATCGCAGCTTTCGATGGTCACACGGAACTGAAACTATTTTTATGTTAAATAGTATATACTTCTAAAGAAGATATTTAAACCCAACCTGATATATATATATATATATATGCCCACGTTTGAGGCTGACCACAAGTTCATTGCAAGCGTTGACTTCGACGAAACCTTCAAATCCAGCAGAACCGATTGGATTTTCTCGGGGGCCGATCAGAGCCGTCGATCCCGACACTCGACTTTAATACTACGATGCCACATTAATGATATATCCCACTATATTTTGGTTTCTTTTGTTATCTTCTAAAAATATCTACATTATTTGACAAAATAGCAGGCAAGTCCAGCGCACAATTGGTAATAAAACACCTAGAGTACTGAACAACGTGAGCTGTCCCAACTACGTCTGCTGCGTGGTTTTGAACCCTACAAAGAAACCAGGACGTATCTACAAGTTTTGTAAACAAATTACATTCTCTTTAGGACATAAATAAGTTAAAGTAGTTATTGAAGCAGAACAAGGCAACATGCCAACAAATAAAGATAAACTCTGTAAATATATATTTATAATATGTCTATAAATATATATGTACGCTTAATAAATTCTAATTTCCATGGGTTTCTCTTTTCCGACAGGTGCAAATCTACTGTGCAAGTTGAGCCCTGCGACCTGGATACACCTTAATCAATAACCAAATAAATCTATACAATTAGATACATGCCACACACAATACTCACAGATCAGTGAATCAGATAAGCTGTCGTAAAATAGCAGTCCACCGCACGTCCCACCAAATCAAATCAAACCGTTTAAATAAAAATAAAGGTTTCCGAATAAAAACCTGGGTAATGTACATTCATGCAGGAGCAACGATAATAGCTGAATTTGATTTAAATTACTCGTAATAGTCTGTCGTTTCCTCAGGAAATGGGAGCGCTGTGTCTGCGCTCGTGGTTTCTTGTATAGTTTCTCGAGTCACTCCGCGATCATCCGAGTCAGTCGTACGTTCAATCAAAAAAAAAAGAAAGTGGCGCGACCACGCCTTCAGTCAACAGTTCGCATGCACTCCGGAGTGCTTCTAAACGTAGAGTTTAAGATGATTATGGAGATCTCATGGCTAAAGCGATGTCTCCAGACTATGAAGCGGGCTCCCGGGACTGGAGGAAGCAGCAGATTTACTCGTGTCGGTTGTCAGGTTTATACCGCTATCGATGGCGTTGTTGTTCTTGTTGGGAGACGTGGGCTGGCTGGAGTTCTTCCTCGCCGCCTCGTCGTCAATGTCGATGTCGTCTATAAGAGGAATGTGAGGTGTGGAGTCCTCTATTCTAAACTCTGGATGAGTCATGAAATTGTGGATGGAGGTTCTGGAGTCGGGTTTTTCCAAGCCTTCGTAGAGCGAGCTACGAAATGCGTTCACAACACGTATCTGCGTGAGGAAAGAGATCAGTGTTAAAGGGTTGTAAAGTGAGTTGGAACACCCCCCCCCGTCAGAAAGGAGGGACACCCGTGGAGAACATTTGGAAAACATTTGTGATTCACTTACTCTGCCGTGCACTGAGACGGTTTAAGGATTGCATTGAAAAGAACGCAACTCAAACTCACGATAAAGAAAACATAGGCAATGCTCTTATGTCCCGTTCAGTACACAATACAGTATACAGTGTAAGGTCCAATGTGTTGTATACCTAGAGACAAGCATTGTTAATTCAACAAAAATAAAAAGTTAAAAACAAAGGAAAAACAAAACATCATGCAAGTTGAAAACATCTCGTGGAAAGTTGGTAATAGGAATAGATTAGATAGATCCAGGATGAGTTTCAAGGTAAACACAAAGTCAAAGCCAAAGAAAATAAAAGAAAGAGTAGAAGTCTACAGAGACTCAATCGAGAATGACGGGGACAGGAGATCCTATGCTTCAAGAGCATAGAGTCACAACACGATGATGGAAGCAAACCAAAAGCTTGACAAGCCAACTCAACGACTACACACAACATGCAACTCGGGACAACACCAAATGGAGATGAACACAGGCACACAGACTGTGGAATAAGAAAAGACGAGAACAAACAAAGGTCTGTTCTTTTAAAAACTCCATGCGTCTCTGTGTAAACACTCAAGTATAGGCCGAAAAGTTTTGTTGAGGTTCACAGAACTAAAAAAAAAAAAAAAGAGAATCCTTTAATAAGTTATTACTGTGGAATTAAAACTTTATAGAAGTACTTTAATAGTTGGGAGTACAATAATCTAAACTAACTATGAAAACGGTCTATGGTCCTGTTCCACAACCTAGTGAGCAACCTATCTAAACAACAAGATATTCAAAGATAAATCGTTCTAGTCAAACTCTAAGGCAACATTGCACGTGTCCTTCACTGATAAAGCAAGCCCAGAAAACAGTCTCAGTGGACTGGGTTAAGATTACATTTTTTTTGTCTGTTAGTCCATTCTGCAAAAAATAGATGAAAAGTTCAGTCTAATTAAAATAGACAAGATCTATCTGGACTACTTATTAGAGTATTAGCTTAGTAACATGCTAACGTCAGCCTAGCATTGTGATCTATTTTTCGATTCAAGTGAGGAATCAGCGTTCGCTGTAGAGTGTTTCATACCCGTCACTTATGCGGTTTTATTTGGCTTAGGATTCTGCCTTAAGGCAGGGGAGTCCAATCCTGCTCCTGGATGGCCATTGACCCACAGAGTTTAGCTCTAACCCCAATTAAACACAGTTATTCAGGGTCTTCAGACGGATAAACTTCAAGGCAAGTGTGTTGGGACCAAGTTGGAGATTAACTTTCCGGGGCATTGGCTCTCCAAGAGCAGGACTGGACATCCCTGCCTTAAGGGATGTTCACAATAGGGGCTTTCACACCTGAGAAACGTTTTCATAGTTCCTAAAGTCTCGCGTAGCCAGACCATCAGACTGACGGCAGACTACATAGCAGCTTTCATTGGCCAAGGACCATCCAGAGGCCGTCTGACTGACATGTAAAGCAACCAATCACAATTTGTTTTTTTCTGCATCATGTTTAGGGGCGTGAAACTGTAATGTCGATGACCCAACATTTACAGAACGGTGTGTAAGACTCTTGGACGTATTTGAAAGTCTATGCTGCAAACTTTACATACTTAAAAAAAAATCCAGCGTTTAGTTTATCCGATAAGCGCTCATTGTCACAATTGTAAAAAAAACGGCTTGCTTCTTCCATAAGGGGGTTTGGCATCACAGCATCTTTGTTTCCAGTCGGACCGATTAAAAAATGCGATACACCCATTTCTCGGAAAGAATTCAACCAATTCGGATGACGACTTTGAAACTCCTGAAGTGTTTCCAATTATGTGTGCTATATGCATCAGACGTTCAGCCAGCGGTCCGTGGGTGTGACGTCCGAGGCTGAGACTATGGTTCCTATACTTATTGGGGGAAGTACCTGCTTTTTGGTGTGTTCGTAGAACAGGAACTGGGAACGATTTTAGTTGTAGGAACGCCTTTTGGGCGCCTTTAAATTAGCTCCTACTTCAGAGTAGGGTCTAACCCAGGATATTGGGAACTACCAGCGCATGTGTACGTTGATTGGACGAACGCATCCGAAACACCGGCAGCCACCATTTTTAAAAAGCTGTGTAAATAAACAGTTTATAGCCTATATATTTACGCCACGAACATGGAAAACAGCAAAAGATGGACCGACGCCGAAGTCCAGGCACTTCTAAACCTTTTACGCTAAGGAGGAAATCCAAAGTGACTTTAAAGGGAACAAGAAAAACACGACTATGTTCTAGTCCTACTGACATTAGGCATCAACCACATGGCAAATGCTATAATACTTTGTTGTATACTGTTAACTTTGTTTGTTTAACAGTTATAATGATGTATTAGATAGGACTGTTAAACAGATCGTAAACTAATGAAGACATAGAATGGGAGCGCTGTGTGCTCAGGCTGGCTTTCTCAGCCCGTCAAAATAAAAGTCCCATACAACAACGAGAGTGGCAGGGTTACTACTGGCGGTGCGAATGAAACCAGGAATGACCAAAACCAAAATGGCCCTGAGGGAAAAGATCTCGAGGGACCACCATGGTGGCTAGTTCCAATAGCCGAGTTCCTATAACTACCCGGTGCGAAAGCCCCTAAGGACAGTAAAAAAAAATGTAGGTCTCTAATTCTCTGTGCTGTATTAGTACTAGACGTTCCTAATCAAATTATATCCCTGCATCCATGAACTGATAGCAGTTACTGTGCTCTTGATGCCTCCCGTCACCTCCCAATTGAAAATGGCCTTTTATTCACCGTCCATGTGAACCTCCCAATAGAAGGGAGCTGCCTAAGCAAACAAATTGAGAGGGTTTCGCTAGGGTTTGGAACAGAGCCTTTATGATACCACCAACTACTGACATGCTAAGCAGCATACCAGCCATCATTTCATGGTGGGGCCAATGTAGGCACGATATGTGCTTAAGATGTGGGCCATACATGGGTTTTTCCATTGGTTCCATGCTGGCCCTATTGGAATAAGCCCCAGTATGGGCCACACATGGGTTTTTTCATTGGTACCATGCTGGTGTTATTGGAATTATTCCCAGTATGGGCCATAAATGGGTTTTTCCATGGGTTCCATGCTGGCCCTATTGGAATTAGTTTATATTGTGGCTAATTCAGATAGGGCCGACATGGAACCCATGGACAAACCCATGTAGGGCCCATAACTGAAGCCCATTTCATGTCTACATTGGCCCCACCATGAAATGATTGCTGGAATAAAATGATCAAAATCCTACATCAAACAACCAACAAACTCGATTCTAACCTTTTCTCCTGTAGCGAAATAGCACACTTTCAACCGAGCTAAGAGCAAACTTACAAAGCCAACACAAACTGGTCTGAATGACAGATGAAAACAAATGTCGGAAGGAATCACATAGATGAAGACTGGCCTAACGTTTAGTGAGATTCTGCAACTGTCAGCATCACACAGCAGACTACATGACCAACAGATTAAAGCCATGAGACATAATGGGTCACTGTGGCCTCGATCTACATCAAACAGACGACAAATAAGACAAGACTATGGGGAGGAAGAGCCACTTTCTTCACACGTCTCCGTATCTGTGTGGAGAGAAAAAAAATAAAAAAGGAACAAAACAGCCTCCCGTGAACAATAGAGTAACTTCAACAATGCAACCTAGAGCATTTTGTAGAACATGTCAGGCTTAAGCTGAGTGGGGAATGGTACCGTTGGCTATACTTGAATGTTTACCCAGCCTGGTGAGTTTGTTGGTGGAATATTAGTTCACATCAATTTTGCGACGGACAATGGAGGGACTCACAACCTGAAATTCACTTCGTAGGCTGCACCCTTAGTCCAGGGCTCTTAGCACTCTGGGGAAAACAAACACATGGTACATTGAAACATATGTTCTTCTGACAAGTGGGTTAAAGATGATCTGATAAACTGTGACATGAAGAGCAAGAGGAAATCAGAAGCAAAGCAGATTTCAGGGATGCCCTTTGACTATTACGCTAATCGTCTATGTCTAATAAGAAACTGATCAGAGAGCTCCGGTGTCATGCCCAATCTCTTTTGTAATTCCTGATCAGCAATGTCTGTCAGATCTTTCTGCTGTAGCTGTTAGAGCCAGACTTGTGTCCAGTGTCCATATCTAACAGAAATATGTATAAACTAGTATAAACATGTTATCATTTATACTATACTAGTTTTGACAAATTAAAGGGAAACATCACACTAAACTGTCTACTAAATGTCTTTATACTATTATGAATTATACGGTTCAAAATTTTTGTCCAAGGCCAAGAAATCCTGCATTCACGCTAAAATGAAAATATTGGAAATTGGGAATGTTTTATTACAGCTCATAAAGTGGTATGTACTTTCTTTGTTTTTCATGCAATTTATTTTGTGAGAGCATAGAGGTGAACTTATGTAGTGATGAAGGATTTTTTTGTCAATAACAAAGCCGTACATCGATTCATTTTGGTGTTGCCATAGAAACAAATCATTTCTGAGTCAGTGGATGTGTACAGCTCTGAGTAGCCGTTTTCTCATAATTATGGTAATCCTGACACAACATTAATGCAGCATAATATTTGCAACAGATTGTAGAGAAAAGCCTCTTTCTAGTGCTGCAGAGCTGCTTCCCTGACATTAACTGTTTAATGATCAGTCTAAAACAAGGGTGCCCAATCTTGTAACTAGAGATCTAGGCTGTGTCCGAAATCACTCTCTATACCCTTAAATAGGGCACTATTTGAGGGAACAGCCATTTGTAGTGGTTTCAGAAACCATAGTGGACGTTATCAACTGCACTCATTCAATCCCACAATGCACTGCAATAACGAATTAACAACCGATGTATGCTCATTGGCTAGAGAATACCCATAATGCACTGTGAGGGTCACGCGTCGAATTAATTCCCGCATTTGACCAGAAGATGGTGTAATATCATACATGTAGAAATACATTTTTAATTGATTATTAAATTGTTTAATGTAGGTTTATACATAGTTGTCATGACATAGTTCAAGATAAATATTTTCCGTATTACTGGAGCTGCCAATTTGCAAAGTTATTAAAGTTATACATAGCACAAACTATGGAAAAGCGGAAGCCCCCCTGGCTCAATCAGTGTCCGAATTCACTCACTCGTTTTCATGCACTCCTTCAAGTGGACTATATTAGTGGACTAATGTAGGGAATAGTGAACGAGGGTATAGGGGGCGACTTCAGGCACAGTCCTACCTTCCTGCAAAGTTCAGCTCCAACCATGATTAAACACACACAGCTAAATAAGATGTTCAGGAGCACTTGATAACTACAGATCAGGGATGGATCTGAACTCAGGTAAGTAGATCTCCAAGGACAGGATTGGGCACCATTGGTTTAAAAGGTATGGTAACACTTTACTTGAAGGGGTGTGCATAAGACTGACATGACACCTTCATAATCATGACGTGACACATGTCATGAATATGAAGGAGAGTTTATGCATGTTTATGACAACTGTCATTAAGTGTCATTCGCTCAATTATGACATTTTTAATGCAAATATGACATTGTTTGAGATGTCTTTGTTATGACAACTTGACTTAAACCAATATATCATAACCTGTCAGTGTCTTTGTCATGACAACTTGACATTACTAAGACAACACAACCTGTCATAAATATGTCATAAACATAACATAGCAGATTAATTATCAAACTTAAGAAAGCACTTAGCTTTATGAGTGAACATTACATTAAACTGTCATGCGGTTGGTTTTGACATTGGCTGTCATAACTGTGTCATGAATATTTTTCTTGACCTCAACTACAGTGGTACACATCGAATTTGTCATTATGTTATAAAGGCCTCATGACAGCCAATGTCAAAACCAACCGCATGACAGTTTAATGTAATGTTAACCCATAAAGCTAAGTGTTTTCTTAAGTTTGATAATTAATCTGCTATGTCGTAATCTGTAATCAGGTTGTTGTTTTAGTAATGTCAAGTTGTCATGATAAAGACACTGACGATGTATTGGTTTATGTCAAGGTGTCATTACCAAGACATCTCAAACAATGTCATATTTGCATTAAAAATGTCATAATTGAGCGAATGACACTTAATGACAGTTGTCATAAACATGCATAAACCCTCCTTCATATTCATGACATGTGTCATGTCAGTCTTATGCACACCCCTTCAAGTAAAGTGTTACCAAAGGTATTAATTAGCTTAAAAAAATGCTGGGTTGTTTCACCCCAAATTTGGGTCAAGTATGGACAAACCCAACCGTTGGGTTAAAAATGTAATTAAAAATGTTAACCCAATGTTGGGTTTGTCCAAATTTGACCCAAATTTGGATTGAAACAACCCAGCATTTTTTAGAGGGGGCCACGTGTTTTGTGACATCTTACCCAATGTTGCCACTGTTTCAAAAATCTTGGCTTTTTAAAGTTTTATTCATAGACCTGTTTTCTGATTTTGATTGCCTGTTCGTCGTTGTGATTGGCCCACTTCAGGTCCAAGGGCATCCCTGACAAACACCCAAAGAAGAGTGACACTCACGCCCAGAGGGAGCAGCAGCAGTGCTGGTAGGAGAGGAAAGAGCATTGCACAAGGACATGTGACTAGGACTAGAAACATTGGTTACATCCTGATTTTGACTGGTGGTGGAGGACTGGCGTCTCAAAGCCCCCTGAACTGAAGTCCCGCTCTTGAACGTGTTCACTACCTCGATCTGCAGGAAGGGGGAGAGAAATACACGGAGCACAGCGCGTCAAAGACCTGACCAATGCTTCATCACATGGACATGGTTTAGAAGACAATGACAGGCCCTCATCACACATTAAACACTTCATCTTAAATTAGCACTGAGGCTTTGATGGCTTTAGAAAAGTCCTCCTCGCTGCCGGTGATGAACGCCTTCACCTTCACGAGCCTCACCGCAGGACTGCATCATTACGCCTAGGAGAGCACTGTTATCATATCACACACATTTAACAGGCAATAAAAATCACTGTAAATGATTTGCATGCCACGACTAAACTCCAGCATGCAGATTGTCACATGCGGTGCATTATACAACAGTTAGTGATCCTCTAATCTTATTGGACAAACGGCTGATATGTAGAATAAGGATGTTTTTCTGTTCACGGGATTTTTACCTGAATTTTCAACCACGTTTGTTAATGATGTCACGCAGGTGGTGGAGTAATAACTACTTGAGATCGAATTAATGCGAGATGTTTTGCTATAAATTACGGACATGGCGTCTGAGGACTATTTATCATTTTTCTCAGTTATTTTGCTTTATTTCCAGATTCAATCATAAGCTTGTTCTAGAGCTCGTTCACACATGCGCACTTTTCAAAAACGGTGCTTTAAATCTCTTGACAAACTAAAAGACGTAAATGACATTTGTATGTGTTCTATATAAAATATATAGATTGCACTGAATGTCAGCTTGCTTATTTTGCTCAAGATCAGGATTTATTGAGTCCACATGTCATGCAAACTGGAAACTCTGCTTCTAACCACAGCTTGAGATCTAGGTTTGTCAAACACACAACTCTGCGATGCTGTTTGCTAATGTTTGTTAGAACGATGGTTTCGGGAAACACCGACTCGTTGAACTGCTGATAACGACAGAACTTGCTACAATAGTTAGCTAACGATGCTTTCGGGAAACACACCCCTGATTGGCTACAAGGTAGTTTGTGACGTCAGAAACACCAGCGATTTCAAACCGTGTTTTTGAGACTGTCTTTGGTTCACTGCAGTTTTAAGGAGAAAATACTCAGCAATGCTGTCGACTTATGAACTTACACATGGTTTGTCTTAAAGCATATAAAAAAACACCACATAGACACATAAACAACATTAAAAGCTGGATTTGTATCACAGGGGGTCTTTAAAATAGTAGTTAGTCATTATGCAACAATAAATGTTTCAAACAGTGCTATGCTACATTGTCACATGACCTCATTCCGTTACATGTAACTTAAGTGGTGTGTAGCTTTTGTCATTGATATCATAATTTATACTTTCGATTAGAACTGTACTGAGATTTACGCTGCTATTTAGATCTAAAACTCTGACTTCGGTGACTTTTCGGATGGAATATGACAGTGTTTTTGTCATATGAAGGTGTACCGACAGGCGACACCACATGATTTATGCAACAGAACAAAAGTGTCGCGATCAGCGCTGATGTGTGTGCCAGTAATGCCAGTGTTTGGCAGAGCTGAGCTGTGGTTCAACCTCCGCACGATCTAAATCTGACTATAAAACACACTGCCAGCCGTGCAGATGGTTGAATCTCAAGTACATAATTACAAACACAATTGATGTACAAGCATAAGTATGGTTACATACTACAGATCCCATTTCAGTACAGAATTCATGCAGAATATTTCAGGCAGTCGTAACTTTCCAGATTCTCAGCGGCTGTCTAACCTGAGTCTGGATTCTATTGAGGCCTCTGAACCAGAGGATCTGTCCTCGTCGTAACTCTCTCTCTGTGTAATCGATCTCCTCCTGGTCCTCGTTCATCTCCTCCTCGGCCGTCATCTCGTGCTTCTGCGTCAGACGGCCAGCTCCTTTGAGGAACCTCAGCTTGCTGTTCGGGATAGTTGATATAACCTGAGCAAGAGAGAGGATGTCATGACGGATTTTAGAACAGGACAGCACCAAGAAAAACAAGAAACTCCATCTTGATAGATAGATAGAGATAGATAGATAGATAGATAGATAGATAGATAGATAGATAGATAGATAGATAGATAGATAGATAGATAATTTGTCCATTCCAATGGCTCATAAAAATATGATAAAAAAATGCTACAACGGGCATTAAAATATAACACTAAAAAGATTTTGACAGCAGCATATGAATAATGATACTTAAATTTATGCATTGCAGACGCTTTAATCCAAAGCGACTCACATTGCATTTCAAGCTAGAAATTTACATTCTTATCAGTTCTTGCTAAAAAGCTAAAAAGATTTGAAAGAATATTGACCAGTATTACCTGTCCCCAGACCAGCTCTCCCAGCCCAAGGAAAACACACCACATCCACTTCTCCAGGTCCAGAGGAGAACAACTGAACGGCTTCCCTCCAAACTGAATAATTACAATCTAACAAACAAATGTTAAAATGGAGCTGTGTAGAACTAATAAAGTGGAGTGGTGAAGTATATTTATAACTGTAGGAGAGAGCAGGGCACAACATAACACTCGGTTTGTGTAAATTAACATTTACAAAGAGAACATTCAGAAATAGCATTTTCGTAACTTAAAGCTGCAGTCCGTAGCTTTTTTGGGGTTAAAAATGATCCAAAATACATATATAAATACATATACGTCATTACGTCACATCTGTACACATAAAGAAGAGTCTCGGCTAGTCGGCTATATTGCGTGTGAGGATGCTGGAGGTGGAGATTTATAGCCTTTTCTCACAGCACTTGATATAATTAAACGTATTAATTTGATGGCGGATCCAGAAAGGTTCAAACGACAAGCACCAGTGACAACAGATTCACCCGCTGTAAAACGCAAAAGACTTCGTTCGGACTTCGGAGTGGCTACAGAAAAAAAGAGACTGCAACCGGACACATGCGAAAACAAGGATAATTTCGGAAGGACATTACATGTAGTCACGCAATGCTTGCTTACGTTGTTAACATTAACAATTTGAGAACAAAGTATAATTTGCACGGTTTTGCGTGATATGATACGTGATTTTTAGATTTAATCAGCGCGATTTACTGCAATGACAGAACCAGAACAAAGGTGGATGTTTCTTTCTTGTTCAGACATTTTCCGGTGAAAATTATTATGTTGGTCATACTTCCAAAAAGAATAATCTGTGATTCTGAATGACAGTACCCACACCGGCGCAGGTATGCCAACTCACATTTGGCATACCTCAATCCGAGGGGCGGGATAAACAGTTGTCTTTCAATATCCCTCAGCACGCAATAGGATAGCGCTACAACCAACCAGAGCAACGAATGGCTGTGGCTGAGTGAGTCCCATGCGTTTTTCCACCAGTGAACCAGCCATATGTGAACCAGCTAGTTGGTATATTAAACTTTTGCCGTATCCGGTCGTCAAAACTCCGAACACATCTTCCTTTTTTAGGAATGACTTAAGTGACGTTCTCTTAACTCCCAGTCATCCAGAGTCGCGGGCAAAGCCGATTCGAAAGACCACTGCTCGCCAGCAGCATCTTCTTTGTTTTCAAGCAGAGGGAAATCACCTATGGAAATCATGCGGAACCGTCATAACTCTGCCGTCATTATGTTAAGCCCGCCCACCCACTCTACACGATCTGATTGGCCGGACCAGTTTTTGGTTTTTCCAGCTCAAAAGTCTATGGAGAGTTGCTAGACCACACTCTGCTGCAAAATAATTTTTGCTGCCGCTAGGGTGCGTCTAGATTTCTAGGCTAGTGTCGAACTACAACTCGCGTAGAGTTAATAATTCCGCGAAAAACTGCAATTGCAGATTTCGAACAGAGATGGCGACAAAGAGGAAAAACTGCGCACTGCAGCTTTATTGGTCTGAAAAACCTATTTGAAGAAAAAAGACGTTGGTACCTGAATGGCGAAAGTGCCGAGGACAATGGAGCAGAAGATGGGATTTCTGAAAATGCCTTCAAACACGTTTCTCTCTCCGTGGATCTTGCGGGCGTTGATCTCGTTGAAGAGCTGCATCATGACGAAGGTGTTGAAGATGATGGTGTAGTGCTCAGAGGGAGGAGAATGAAGCGGCGCGTGCCTGCCACTGTCGATGTCAAAGATCTGCTCACCTGGACACAACACAAGACACTATATATCTATATATAATCCTATACGCACATCCTTTAGGAACGTAAATGCATTGTCGGAATTACTGTGATTACGAGATTCTGATTTGTAAAAAGTGTAACTTCCTCGTAGAACTCTTAAAGGAATAGTTCACTTCAACATGAAAATTCTGTCATCATTTACTCACCCTCAAGTTGTTGCAAACCTGTATGAGTTTCTTTCTTCTGCTGAACACAAAAGAAGATATTTTGAAGAATGTCGGGAACCAAACAGTTGTTGGACCCCATTGACCTCCACAGTATTTTTTTTCCTACTTTTGAAGTCAGTGGGGTCCATCAATCTTGTTGCCGACATTCTTCAAAATATCTTCTTTTGTGTTCAGCAGAAAAAAGAAATTCAAACAGGTTTGAAACATTTTGAAGTGAACTAATCTTTTAACTCTTTCCCCGCCAACTTTAAAAAAAAAAAAAAAGTTGCCAGCCACCGCCAGCGTTTTTGATAATTTTCACAAAAATTTCATGGCCCCCAGAATATTTTATTGGATGAATATTTGAACATACGATATATCAAAATAATAGAGCCACTGCTTTTAAAAAAACAAAAAAAAATCATTCTAGCTTCATGGATTTTTTTAATCAAAATTTTATGTGGGTCAGTTTCATAAAAAAGCAACATTTTAAACAAAAAGCTAAGAAAATCAAGTGTTTTTTAACAAAGACTAAAACGTGCTTTTATTAGAGATCGACCGATATTGTTTTTCTTTATAACCGATTCCGATACCAATTATTTCCAGGTTTATGTGATCTTTCACCGATTAATCGTGCAGCTCTACTTCACATGGATCGAGAACGCAACTTACCTGCAAACAGCAGTGTGAAGATGATGGTGAGCTGGTACACACCGTGGCCCAGTATGTTCTTGGTCATGGTACTGGAGATCAGGGGTTTGTTCCGGCCGTAGGGTTTCCTCCTCAACAGAGACTCAGTGGGCGGTTCGGTGGCCAAAGCCAGAGATGCGAACGTGTCCATGATCAGGTTTACCCACAACATCTGCACTGCTTTCAGAGGAGAATCCTGAGAGAAGAACATACAATCTGCTTAAAACACAACGTTTATAGCAATGAGCCATGCTGAACTGGGACAGATGTTATTTTCCAGACAGGGGTGTGTTTCCCAAGAGCATCTTTAGCCAACTATAGTCGCGAGTTCTGTCGTTATCAGCAGTTCAACGAGTCTGTGTTTCCCGAAACCATCGTTCCAACGAACATTCGCAAACAGCATCGCAGAGTTGTGTGTTTGACAGATCTAGATCTCGATCTGTGGTTAGAAGAAGAGTTTCCAGTTTGCATGACATGTGGACTCAATAAATCCTGATCTTGAGCAAAATAAGCAAGCTGACATTCAGTGCAATCTATATCTTTTATTTAGAATGCATACTAATGTTATTTACGTCTTTTAGTTTGTCAAGAGATTCAAAGTGTCGTGTTTGAAGAGTGCGCATGTGCGAACAAGCTCTAGTGTGTAAGAACAAGTCTATGATTGAATCTGGATATAAAGCGAAATAGATGTCATGTCTAATTTATAGCAAAACATTTAGCATTGATTCGATCTCAAACAGATTCATTAAAAGTAGTTATTACTCCAACACCTGCGTGACATCATTAACCAATGATTTGTGACAGTATGGTTTCGGGAAACAGTCGTGACTAGTTGATTTCTTCAACGATGCATCGCACTATGATAGTCGTCAATGTGTGTCATAATATTGGTCAAAGACTCTGAAACTGAGATCTTCCTCACGATTGAGTGTCCTTGTTCATCTGACGCTCTCTGGACATTCATTTCTCATCAGGGTATCTTCACACAGTCTAGCCTCGTTCTCTTAGAAGTGCTGCATCATTTATTAGGTTAGCGATCCTCTAGGAAATTAAACAATGCTATTTTAGATCATAGGGATGAAGTCTTTGGCCTTGGCCTAGTAATCTAATATGGTTTCTTTGCCAGTGCCCTATGTCTCTCCATAGTCTAATTTGAGATTTCATAGTAGGTCAGATCTATGGTCTTGTCAAAGGCGTCTCATATGTGTTAGCAGTGGTTTCAAAGTATGAAGAAAATGCACAAAAGGCTACAAAAGCGAGTGTTGGATGGTAGCCAGTGCGTGTAAGACGCTTGATGGATTATTCATATCCGTAATACAAATAGTGCCGGATCAGTTATATGACCGCTCAATAGTTTGAGGTCAGTAAGATTTTTGATGTTTTTGTCTCACCAAGGCTGATTTAATTGATCAAAAATACAGTAAAAACAGTGAAATATTACTACAATTCAAAACTGTTCAAAGCTGTTTTCTATGTGAATATATAGTAAAGTGTAATTTATTCCTGTGATCAAAGTTGAATTACTCCAGTCTTCAGTGTCACATGATCCTTCAGAAATCACTCTAATATGATGATTTGATGCTCAAGAAACATTTATGTTTAATATCAGCGTTGAAAACGGTTCATATTTTTTTGGAAACTGTGATACATTTCAATTGTCAGGATTCTTTGATGAATTGGAAAAAAAAAGCATTTATTTTAAATGGAAATCGTTTGTGATCGATTTAATGCATGTTTCTAAAAAAGAAAAAAGAAAAAAAAAGAAATCATACGGACCTATAGTACTGACAAACCCATATAGTTACCCTTTTGAAGGGTTATATATGTGCTGAGGTTTAATAGGCTTGATATAGGCGGTAAAACTTTACTTGAAGGGGTGTGCATAAGACTTCATATTCATGACAGGACACATGTCATGAATATGAAGGAGGGTTCATGCATGTTTATGACAACTGTCATTAAGTGTCATTTGCTCAATTATGACATTTTTAATGCAAATATGACATTGTTTGAGATGTCTTTGTTATGACAACTTGACATAAACCAATACATCATAACCTCTCAGTGTCTTGGTAATGACAACTTGACATTACTAAGACAACACAACCTGTCATAAATATGTCATAAACATGACACAGCAGATTAATTGTCAAGCAAAGGACAAGTTCGGTATTTTACACTTAAAGCCCTGGTTTAAGATTGTTTCTGATGAAATAGAACGGTTAAGATTGAAATTTGGACACATGCTGCTGGCCTGAGAATTTTCGGTTTCTGTGGTTGCACCAATGGTTGCATAGGTACACTGGAACAATCCTTCATAAAACGCATTCAACTTTAGTTTACAAAGATGTGAAACTCACCGTGTGGTCTGGGGTGTCAATCTTAACCGTTCTATTTCATCAGAAACGATCTTAAAACAGGGCTTTAAGTGTAAAATACCGAACTTGTCCTTTAAGAAACCACTTAGCTTTATGGGTTAACATTACATTACATTCAATTTGTACCACTGTAGTTGAGGTCAAGAAAAATATTGTCAAATGTCAACAATGTCAAAACCAACCTCATGACAGTTTAATGTAATGTTCACCCATAAAGCTAAGTGCTTTCTTAAGTTTGATAATTAATCTGCTATGTCATGTTTATGACATATTTATGACAATTTATGTTGTCTTGGTAATGTCAAGTTGTCATAACAAAGACATCTCAAACAATGTCATAATTGAGCGAATGACACTTAATGACAGTTGTCATAAACATGCATAAAACCTCCTTCATATTCATGACATGTGTCATGTCATGATTATAAAGGTGTCATGTCAGTCTAATGCACACCCCTTCAAGTAAAGTGTTACTGACACTATTTTCTTCTGGATCTGCTGTACAGCTGAAACCAACTCTGTTGCATTATTTTCCTGTTATCTCTGTAAAGCTGCTTTGAAACACTCTGTATAGTAAAAAGCGCTGTATAAATAAAGGTGATTTGTCTTGTCAGCTAATAAAAGCACACTCAGACCTGTGTGATACAGGCTCCGGTGAAGGCCACGATCACGGCCACCACGTTCACGGTGAGCTGGAACTGGAGGAACTTGGAGATGCTGTCGTACACGTTACGTCCCCACATCACGGCCTTCACGATGCTGGAGAAGTTATCGTCGGTCAGGATGATGTCGGACGCCTCTTTGGCCACATCTGTGCCTGCGATTCCCTGCCGAGACACAAGCCCTCACATCGTGACAAATATCATTCATTCATTCACTAATGTTACCATGACCAGGATATGCCAAACCATAAACAATATGCATACTAACATTGCATTTCACAAAACCTGTCAAGAACATTTGCAGTCTTAAAAAGTTAGTCATCTATTTTCTTTTCTAAGTCAGTTACTGTACATAAAAAGGTAGATCCGTCTTATTTAAAAAGGAAAGTTAATGCAACTGGCCCCAGGTCTTTTTTTTTTAGCCCAACGTCAAAAGAGAATAAGAAATAATTTTTTTTTTTTTTGTCTGCACATGAACCTTTTAGGGCTCCCATCATTTTACGGATTTAGTGTGTTTTGGGTTACACTTTATTTTAAGGTGTCATTGTTTCAGTGTAATTACAGTATATATTTAAGTACTGAGTAATATTAAGCAACTACATGCACTTTTCTATAGTGTTAGGGTAGGATTAGGGTTTGGTTGAGGGTTAGTTGCATGTAATTATGTATAATTTACTGTTATTACTATGGTAAGTACATGTAACAAGGACACCTTAAATAAAGTGTTACCGTGTTTTGTTTTAATTCAATTATTATACTAAGTCAATTATATGAACTAAACAGATTGTAAAAATACTTTATCACTAGAAAAAAAAATGGAAAAACCCATTAAACGTGAAACCATAATGCAATAATTTGAGACGTTCCCTTTTAAAGAACCTTTTTGGTGTAAAGTGTTCTTTAAAACTGAGTCTAGAACTAAACGGAAGTGATACTGAATAGATGAATAGCTACTGAAGCGAGATCAATCCTGATGTGGACAGTGTGTGATGACCAGTGTCTAGGTAAAGAGTAAAGATGTTTCCACACACACCGTGTTAGTGTTTTGTAACGACTAGCCTGAGGGCCTGTTCTCTCTTAACACACGGCTGACGGTAAAACCATGGTAAATCCCACAGAGAAGAAGCAGCGGGTGTCAGTTTGATGAGCAGGAACATAGGAATATGCTCTCTAAACTTATGAAAATAGAAATGGTAGTGCTGACACAGGCTGTTTTTATACCTCATCGTCACCTTCCTAAAATAATTCAGGTTTCTCAGAAAACACAAAAAACTGAACCAATAATTGAATGTATGATATTTATTTTGTTCTTCTTGATGCAGCTGCCATCTTGAAAAGCTTGTCAAATTGCCTAAGTCTCGTTGTCTTTTGACTTAGGCAAAATAAAACGGCCTTAGTCACACTCTTGACATGGGCCATTATACTAGAATTGCACGATCTGTTCAACTGACGATGACTTTTACCAGAGGTGGCCGGCATCATGAGGAGATGACTTATGCAGGAAAAATATTTTTGTCAAAAAATGACTTAAGCAGTTATTTTAGGAAGGTGACGTTATGCAAGTCAAATGAAAACAGGAGTAAAGCAATGGCTCCCACTAGGGGGCGCTCTGGACTTGGAGTGATTGTGCATTGTGAAAATGAGGACAGGCTGTGTTTGAGCAGCTTGTGGAGATCGAGACTCGTGTGTTTGACGGGTTCTCACCATGGCAAACCCGACGTCTGCCTTCTTCAGAGCCGGCCCGTCGTTTGTTCCATCGCCGGTGACAGCGACGACCTGCCGCTGCTCCACCAGAGTGCTGTCGATAATACCTGACACACAACACACACTCACAGATTACTCACAACATTTCTGCAACACCACATAAAGCATTGCTTATATGACTAGTGCATTGTGCAATATCAAGCTACATTAATTTTTACTAACATGAACTAACAATGAGCAATACATTTGTTACTGCATTTATAAATCTTTGTAATTGTTAGTTAATAAAAATGCAGCTGTTCATTGTTTGTTCATGTTAGTTCACAGTGCATTAACTAATGTTAACAAATACAACCTTTGATTTCAATAAATGTTGAAATTAATATTAACTAAGATTAATAAATGCTGAAGACGTATTGGTCATTCTGAGTTCATGTTAACTAAGGTAGTTAACTAATGTTAACTAATGAACCCTATTGTAAAGTGAATATCCTAGTGATATGCTAATAAGCAACTATAGTTAATAGTGAGAATTGGACCCTAAACTAAAGTGTTACCAAAATATAAAGTATTCATTATATAATTATTTAATTTGACATGAAATATAATTCATATATTTAAGTTTAAATGTATATATCCAAGCTTGCAAATTACTTGTGTTTAGTGCTCTATCAGTGCATCCTTGCCGAATGAAAAACATCAATTTCTTCAATATTTCTAAAAAAAGATTCAACATCAGATGTTGCTACATGCTACTCATTTACTGGAATAAATTACATGAAACACTTATAATGAACAGCCATATGTCGTCCGCATTAAAGCGATGCGATGCGAAGACATCAGGGACAATCAAGCGATTGCGCCTAGAAATGAAATCCACCAGTGATGTAATTACAGCACAGCATTTACTCACAGTATGTTAATTATCCAGTAACCTCAGCCTTGACGTTCAGTCTTACGTAACCATCACAGATCTGAGTCCAGACCGCTTTACTAACACACTTGGGCTGTAAATGCCAATGTTCATGAACTCAAGTGGATTATTCATCTAAAAATGTCAGTTCTTGTTCAGCAGAACCATTTTGTAATGGTTGTAGATGACATGAGCATAATTGCATAAGCTTCATTAGAAAGTGGTCATAAAGTTTATGAGAGCAATACGGAAGAAATAAGTTGTTTTTGTGTGATATTCAAGTTTCTCGATATGCCTCTTCACGACTTTTAAAGAAAAACGCAAAGACAAAAACAGGGTCTGTACGTCCAGCCGGATCTCATTAATGCGTCTCTATAGCATGCATTGTATTTATCCTGCAATTTATATGCGAAAGTCTGTTTTTAAGTGCATGTGATTTTTTGGTAATACGCACGACACGCACCCCACACCACTAATCCTACCCAAGGGGGGTACAGTGCGTATCATACAGTATCTCACTGGTTTTGTCCGTCCTTCTGTTATACTCTCTCTTACAAATGAATTATGTTGAATATCTGATCAAATTTAACTACACAATTAGATAATGCCAGATTAGCGCAAGCAATGCTTCATGTTGTTCAGTCTGTGTGTAAAAAGAGCATTTCCAATTACAGACAAAACACTTCAAAACTCAAAGTGTCGGAATCATTTTCTGTCCCAAATATTTATAAATGTTACTGGTAGTCACTGTATGAAGAATATTTGGGTATAATATGTCACAGTTTACTTTATTTTGCTCTCCTCACTTACATAAATGCACTATTATAGTGTCCTGATCACACTAGTGAAAAAACATCAAAAACTATATCTGGTGTCTGAATAATTTTTTTTTTTTTTTTTTTTGACTGTATCCACTGATCTGATAACTCTGAGTTCTTGTCATATTTTATTACATTTTTTAAACTATAACGAATCAACTGATAATGTGAGAAATGTTGAAGGTGTCTGAATACATTTTGGTTTGACTGTATGCACGTAAAAACAAATTTCCGTGTATAAACTGCATGATAAATCCAATACGTGCTATAGAGACGCATTAATGCGAGCGGGTTGGTACGGCTCTGGGACTGTGCTCAGTTGCTCATGATCACTCACCTTTGACCAGTGTGTGTTTGTCCGTCGGTGAGGATCTGGCAAGCACTCGCAGTTTCGGCCAGACTTTATCTATGCGCTCCTGCTCAACCTGTGTGAGATAAAACACAGATCTGAGACAGGCATCCATCACGAGACACCCGTCTAATGGGATACGTACAATAACCAGTATATAACTTTTAAACATTAAGGTTAAACATTCATCAGAGAAGTCACTGCATGTACATACAGTAAATGATTTCACACAGCGTCTATCATTCACGTGTGGCTTGTTTGTTGGAATGGCCACCTATCAAATGTGTTCAACATCAATAACAGCAGTGCATTACTTGCAAATGCGACTAATGTAATCACAACATCATAAAAAAAGCCCCATAAATTATCCGAGTTCTGGAACGCAACAGCATCAGGGCCACAGATGGGTAAATGCTCTCTCGACAGCATTTGTGCAGTGATGTTGATTAGCACAGTCATTTCAACTCGTTCTTTGGTGTTTTTCAATGCGAAAAGCATGTCTATAGTAATGCACTTACCATGAGGCCAGAGTTGCTAAGGCTTTAAAAGCAGAAATGTGAAGCTTACTGGCGTACCGTGATTCCTGTAAGGTGCATGTAAGCACTGATTCACAAATGCATGAAAGACATGTTACTTCCCATAAAAAGTAACTAAGTAATGCAATTAGTTACTTTTTGGGGGAGTGATGCAATATTGTAATGCATTACTTTTGAAAGTAACTTTCCAGGCCATATCTCTCACAATTAGTGGAATTTCCTAAATACCTTCATTTTGTCATCTTTTCAAAATCCTTAAAGTTTATTTTGAGGTTGAAATTAGACTTTGATTTCAAGTGTGACTATACTGTACTGTATCTCTTACTGTTGCTATTTATGCAATTAAAATGATTGCACGATTAATTGTTAAAATCTCGATCACAATCTTATTCCTAGATGACAGTGATTCGGCTCTATGTCTATTCAAATTTTGACATGTACAATCACAGTGAACATTCAGATCTGAGTTCTGATCCCGAGAGAGCCGAGATATGAAACAGCTTCACAAACAGTTATTTTCAACACACAGTATCATTAATTCTGTCTTACAATCATTCAGATTATCACAGAGGAACTGAGATAAAAGTTTATAGTTCAGATATAAACACTGATGTCTATGGTAGAGATCAAAATAGATTAAATCGACATTTCAAATAAAGACTGTATTAATTACATCGTTTCACCAGTAGGTGGCGACAAGTTACCGTAAAAACTGTATTTGTCATTGAATCATTCACTCAAGAGATTCATTCAAAAACGCTGATTCATCCAGTAATGAAGTGAAGTGAAGTCGTTATGAGTGAGTCATTGAATCATTCACTCAAGAGATTCATTCAAAAACGCTGATTCATCCAATAATGAAGTGAAGTGAAGTCGTTATGAGTGAGTCATTGAATCATTCACTCAAGAGATTCATTCAAAAACGCGGATTCATCCAGTAATGAAGTGAAGTGAAGTCGTTATGAGTGAGTCATTGAATCATTCACTCAAGAGATTCATTCAAAAACGCTAATTCATCCAGTAATAAAGTGAAGTGAAGTCGTTATGAGTGAGTCATTGAATCATTCACTCAAGAGATTCATTCAAAAACGCTGATTCATCCAGTAATAAAGTGAAGTGAAGTCGTTATGAGTGAGTCATTGAATCATTCACTCAAGAGATTCATTCAAAAACGCTGATTCAACCAGTAATGAAGTGAAGTGAAGTCGCTATGAGTGAGTCATTGAATCATTCACTCAAGAGATTCATTCAAAAACGCTGATTCATCCAGTAATTAAGTGAAGTGAAGTCGTTATGAGTGAGTCATTGAATCATTCATTTAAACCATTTTTTTTTTTAAATAATCAATTTAGATTCATTAAAGTGGAAATGTAAATTTCATCGGCAACAAATACGTGTGGTGCGACTTCATCCACTCACTCGGGTTTTCCTTTGTAATGTAGTTGTGTATGCAGGTGCGAGTGGCTTTATCTAAATTATATGCAAACAACTCACATGTGCTGTGACATAGTCTTTCTCTTCTAGAAAAACAGGAAAAATATGAATGACTATATGAGATCTTTGTCTCAGAATGTGAATATCTCTGCCATTGCCTCTCTTATAGTGTTGCACCATTATAAGTAGCTTACTTTAAGTCTGTTTGTGTTTTAAAAGGGGACCAGTCAGTTTATCTTTTGTGGTATATTCTTCCACAAACGCTGTCCATAGAGCTTGATTGGTTATGTTTGATATGAGTACCTCTCCCTTCTCGTTCCTGATCCTCCTGTTGAACTCTTTCCCGTCGATACACAGAAAGTCTTCTCCGGGCTGGATGATGCCACATTTGATGGCGATCGCTCGTGCCGTGTTGATGTTGTCTCCTGTCACCATACGCACAGTGATTCCAGCACGCTGGCATTTCAGGATGGCGTCGGGCACCTGCGGGCACACGTGTGATCAGCAGCGGGCATTAACTCGCTCCAGAGGAAAGGGTAAACCGCACGCCCAGTGCAGCGGTGAACGAGAACACCACCGCAACACACACAGGGTTCAGTCAGCTGTCCTGATACTGGCCCCACTGAAACCAGTGAGCGCTCATTAGGAGGAATTCAAAGATCTCTCATGCACTAATTATGCAGTGCTGGATTTCTCATGCAACAAAACACAAAATTATTCATCTGAAGGATTAAAGGGATAGTTCACCCAAAAACTCTGTCAGTAATTACTCTCCCTCATGTTGTTCCAACCCCGTAAGACTTTCATTCATCTTCTGAACACAAATTAAGATATTTTTGATCAAATCTGAGAGCTGTCTCACTCCTCCATAGGCTTCTGTGTAATTGAAAGTTAGTAAAAAATCGTTTAAATAGTCCAAGTGACTACAGTGGCTCAATCTTAAGTTTATCAAGCGACGAGAATACTTTCTGTGCGCAAAAAAAAAGACTTTATTCAACTATTCGTTTCCTTCTCTGTGGGCCTCGAGTGAGTTCACGTAGTGTAACAGCGCAGTTTTTCTGGGTTGTACGTCAGAACGTAGGCTCACTATTGGCCGACGCTGGTCATGTGTGTGATGCGTGTGACGTACAACACAGAAGCGCTGCGCTGTTACACTACGTGAACTCACTCGAGGCCCACAGAGAAGGAAACGAATAGTTGAATAAAGTCTTCTCGTCGCTTGATAAACTTAAGATTGAGCCACTGTAGTCACTTGGACTATTTTAACGATGTTTTTACTAACTTTCTGGGCCGGCAAGTTTCGATTACAATAGAAGCCTACGGAGGAGTGAGACAGCTCTCAGATTTAATCAAAAATAACTTAATTTGTGTACTGAAGATGAACGAAAGTCTTACGGGGTTGGAACAACATGGAACAACACCAGCTCAGACCAGTTCAGACCAACACAGACCAGCTCAGACCAGTTCAGACCAACACAGACCAGCTCAGACCAGTTCAGACCAGCACACTCTATAGGCCGGTTCAGGAAGCTTTTTTCCAGTATGATTTTGTGGTCATATGGAATCAGATTTATGTTGAATCAAGCGATGCGAGTTATTTAGACAGTGGGATTCTAAAATATTTGGAAGTCAAATTTGCAATTTGCATTTATTGCACACACACAGTATATATCAGGGTTATTATCGTTAACTAAAACTTTTTTATTTATTTATTCTGTTAATTGCAATTAGGCTGAAATAAAATTAAATGTAAATATTAGTTGAAAAACTTAAACTAAACGCAAATTAAAAATGTTGCCTTGGCAATAAACTGAAATAAGATTAAGTTGAAGCACTGAAATGATAAGATGTAAATAAATAAAAACTAAACCTGAAGATAGATAGATAGATAGATAGATAGATAGATAGATAGATAGATAGATAGATAGATAGATAGATAGATAGATAGATAGATAGATAGATAGATAGATAGATAGATAGATAGATAGATAGATAGATAGATAGATAGATAGATAGATAGATAGACAGACAGACAGACAGACAGACAGACAGACAGACAGACAGACAGACAGACAGACAGACAGACAGACAGACAGACAGACAGACAGACAGACAGACAGACAGACAGACAGACAGACAGACAGACAGACAGACAGACAGACAGACAGACATACAGATAGATAGATAGATAGATAGATAGATAGATAGATAGATAGATAGATAGATAGATAGATAGATAGATAGATAGATAGATAGATAGACAGACAGACAGACAGACAGATAGATAGATAGATAGATAGATAGATAGATAGACAGACAGACAGACAGACAGACAGACAGACAGACAGACAGACAGATAGATAGATAGATGATAGATGACAGACAGACAGACATACAAATAGATAGATGATAGATGACAGACAGACAGATAGATAGATAGATAGATAGATAGATAGATAGATAGATAGATAGATAGATAGATAGATAGATAGATAGATAGATAGATAGATAGATAGATAGATAGATAGATAGATAGATAGACAGATAGACAGATAGATAGACAGATGTTGGTCTAGACACTAAAGTGATAGATGATATCTGATTGTTTAGACCTTGAAGTATTTCTGAGAACCGTGAAGATGAGCCGGTCCTGCTAAACTCATCAGGAGAAGAGGAAGAGCCTCATCAATTAAACACCACGGCAGAGGAAGGTGACGTGGTAACCTTAGACATTTAACACTCATGGGTTTGTTTACAGATCCTTAGGTTTCGGCTGTTTATTTGGGAAAGGAGTGGCTCACGTGTCCCGTCAGGTAACAGAACGCCAAATCTGTGTCACCATCGTCAATGAGCTTTTGCACAAACCCGTTCAATCCAGCACAACAGAGGATTCACTTTGCAGTGAGACCTTCATCAATGTTCCTTCATTCACGCTGATATTCTGTGTTTCTGCTTTCTGTAAGAAGCCTTCAACAAACTGACAATTACTCTAGAGACGGAGAACGAGAGCAAAGGAACAGCGGGATAAAAAGAAGAGGTTAAATAATGCATCAGTATAGACGCTTCTTCAGTCCCTGTGTGTGAAGATGAACGATCATTTGAGGACCGGGCCACTCTTACACAATATCACATCTGATGCAACATCTCTACCGATTCCCAATATTTTCCTGCAATCTCAAACCACATGCACTAGACATTGCATTTAAACAGTAAACTTGCTGAAAAACCTTCTGTTGTCTAATTGTCAGTTCCTGTACACTCTAAAAACCAATGCTGGGTTGTTTCAAACTTTCAACCCACGTTTGGGTCAAATATTGAGCAACCCAACCGGTGGGTTGTTTTTGTCCATATTTGACTCAACCATTGGTTGAAACAACCCAGCATTTTTTAGTGTAAGACATTTTTAGCGAGTAAAAGACTTTTAGTATAATTGTACAACCGTCCATCTTCAGCTCGTGCTTCACATGTCTATTTTCTGTGAAATCTTCACTGATTTTTATAAAGTAAATGTAAGAATAACTTCGATATTGTTAGTAATATTTCCAGATGAACACTTGCGACTGAAGCGACTTTGGTTTACGTAATTATCCAGAAATCCTTTTTTTGAAAAATCATGAGCATCAGATATGATCCATCAGGCTTTTGAGGAAGGTTTATTTGTTGATCTCTAAATCATCATTGTATTACATTGCATTATTATATGTTTAAAACTATAGAGCTTTGATCATAAAACTAAGCATTTAAATATCATCTGACTAAAACTTATTATTGGAAGATATTGGGTGACGACTGATATTTATATGAATTTTGTGCAACTAGTCTGATCTCATTGATTTACATTACAAACTATCTCAATTTTTTGCCATATTACAATCAGAATCTCCTCTGAATAAATCTGAGCTGATTTTCCTCTATATTCTCACTATATCATACTATATGAGGTATAAAAACCTGATGTATCAAATTTGATACAATATGGGATTTTCTTGTATATTTTCACTAAAGCTTCAATAAAAGTCCATTTAAAAAGACTACTATTTCATATCACAGGTTGCCAGGGTTAAGATAGTGTGTATTAAGACTAGACATCAACTAGAACATTGTGAAAGTATATCGCTTTTCACATTTGTAGCAAAATCAGTAAATGGTGAGGCGGAGGTCACATTACAGGTGTGTTCTCATGCATAAAAAGCAAAATATTTCCAATAAAAACCATGACATGATCAAATATGAAGAAAGTTCTTACCTCAGGTCTGACAGGATCCTCAATGCCAACAACACATATAGCGGTCAGGTCGGTCAGGATGTTGTTCTCGTCCTCCCAATTGGGCTCGGGGTCTCCAGAGAAGTCTCGATAGGCCACACAGATGGTTCTGAGTCCATCACACGCCATGGGTTCGATGATTTTCTTCACCATCTCGTCCCTGTCCCTCGGCCTGAACACGCGCGTTTCTCCAACCTCGTTCAGAATGAGAGCGCACCTGACCCAAACACAGAGTCACACGTGAAGCAAGTGACGTATCATTGTGTCCATAACCATTGGGATTAGTTTTATCAATATTTGACTCAACCATGGGTTGAAAGAAACAACCCAGCAATTTGTAAGTGTAATTTTAGTATAATTGTACAACTGTCCATCTTCAGCTCATGCTTCACGTGTCTATTTTCTGTGAAATCTTTACTGATTTTTATAAAGTAAATGTAAGAATAACTTCAATATTGTTAGTAATATTTCCAAATGAACACTTTGATGAAAACCAACTTTGGTTTACTTCATTATCCAGATTTTTTTTTTTTTAAATCATGAGCATCAAATATGATCCATCAGGCTTTTGACGAAGGTTTATTTGTTGAAGAATCCGCACCAAATTGCACATCTCAATGATTCCAGGCACAGTAATTCAAAATAATGACCTTCATTTGCTATCGAGACATTGAAATGCTTTTATGAAGATTGCAGATGGACATCAGAGAGCTGATGAAAGGCGCTCACTTTTTAAGGATGATTTCAGACGCTCCTTTGCTGTACATCCTGAAGTTTCCGTCGGGAAGCTTGATGACGGTGCTCATGGACTTCCTCGATGAGTTGAACGTGTAAACCTTGTAGAGTTTCTCCTCGGGGATCTGGTTGCGGACGGTCTGGTAGTCTCGCTTCAGGTCCAGAACCAGTCCCAGAAGGCCACACTCGGTTTTGTTGCCCACTTGTTTGGGAAGACCTCCCTCTTTATCCGCAGGCTGGAGCGGTAGAAAACCAGAGAGGAATCAGATACCAGTTACACAAACTATATACTGCAGTTAAGTCAAGTCAAGTCACGCCACGTCAAGTCAAGTCAAGTCAAGTCAAGTCAAGTCAAGTCACGTTACATTTATAACGCTCTTTTCTCGGCACTCAAAACGCTTTACAAATAGAAGTGGGGGAATCTCCACAACCACGTTACACAATCTCTCGTTGACACTGGGATTTAAAGATTCAGAATGTAACCAATGTTTTCCTTTCTATGGAAATTGTAATATATATACAGTATGTATCATCTTTTCTTCAATATTTTTAAATTATTATTTCTTTCCTATATTTATAACCTCTTTTACACTGCAAAGATGCATTTTGTCCAAAGTTACTTATAGTACACTTATTACAAGAACATTCTCCCCGAAGTGCTGGAAGTTAAAGGCTCGATTGCGTTAACAGATTCAATCGCTGGAGATCGGCAAGTTACTTTCTGTTCTTTAAACATCTTAAAGCTCCTGTAGGTAACTTTTGAAAACATGTATTTGCTAAAACTGTCATTATGTCCTGACAGTAGAATATGAGACAGATAATCTGTGTAAAAATCAAGCTCCTCTGGCTCCTCCCAGTGGTCCTATTGCCATTTGCAAGAAATACATGCTCCCGGTCAGAAACAACCAATCAGAGCCAGGAGGAATGTCTTAGCAGTGTCAATCACGCTCGTGTACGCGCTGATCACACCCCTCTCTTGCACAGCGCGAGCGCCGGAACGCGAGCCATCGTTCAAACTCAAGATTGCCGGCGTGCTGCAGCTGTGCTTATGACGGAGAAACAACCTAAACTGCCAATTCTCGAGTGACACCTGCTCATAAAGAGGTAAAAGGAAAAAGACTGATGACGATAAACAAGCGAAAAAGAAAGAATTACACAGAGCCCATTGACTCGGTGTCAAAACTCTAGCTGCATAACATGTAGATAAAATGTCACGCACTCTGCTAAGCAACAATTGAAACCTGCTAATTCACTGGCTTGTCATGTTGCTGAAATAATGTACTAGCACACCTTATCTAGCATTATATATCGCTAGAATAATTACTTACATACTGTAACGTTAGTTACCGTTATATTAACGTTATCTTACTATCTATTTATAACTTACAGAAAGAGTGCAACGTTATAAAGTTACATGTAGGCTATTGCAAAATACATAATGATTTGAGGACCAAGTTTGTAGTCAAAGTATGGGCAGGCCATAGTCAATGTAAAGCATATTGTTGACGTTTAGTCCCTATTAGTGAATGTGCCATATAACTTTTTATCCGCCGTCATCGGTGGCCCTGTTTATAGCCTGCGCGTTCAAGACGGGCTCCGCTGTGGAGGACGAGCTGTGGAGGGAGGGCTGTAGCTCAGCAGAGAGCAAGGGGGTGGGACCTGTAAGTTGTGCTTGTTCAAATTTTCAGGCTAAGTCAACGTTTTCTCAAAACTCCCTACTGCAGCTTTAAATGTGAGCCAAATTGTCTTTTCAGAGGAAAAGTACCTTCTTTAAACCGATTACAGGTAAAACTGATATAATGATTGTCTCTTTCATTTGAATGCCTGAAAAAGCTTTTAAAAAAAAGTTTTTAAAAAAGTTATAATTTCATATCACAACACCTATTCAAACCTCATTATCTGCAGTTTAATAAAACATGTCTGAATTTTTCTGCATACAATATCTTGCTAGAATTACTTCAGGGAATTTAATTGTATTATCTGTTTATTTATTTATGAGAAGAAATGCTGAAATGCCAATAGAGACCTTGATTGTGAATTAACTTTACTGATTAACTTTCCAGTGTTGCTCATATCTAGGGTCGTGGATCACTGAATTCTCTTAAAAAGGTTTCAATATAGATATCTATAGGGTTCTTGACTCAGTTTTAAATAACCCTTTATGCCAAAAGCGTTCTATATAAGGAGAAATGTCTTAAGTGATTGCATAATACTTTCATGTTAAACTGGTTATTTAGATGTTTTCTAGTGATAAAGTATGTTTACCAGCTGTTTAATTCATAAAATTGAATAAAAATTGAAAAATGTATTCTTTATAATGGTGTAACGATACCCTCATGTCACGATTCGATACATATCACGATACTGAACACACAAGAGACATGATAAAAGGTTTACAAAAAATGTACATGCTTTAACTCTGTCACTGACTAGATATATTTAAAATAATGTCGTACACTTTTTACTGGTAATATCAGACATTTGGCATTACCACAAATATTTCCCCACTGCATTATTATACATTATATTCAACATTATATGTAGTTTAATGTAGTTCTGACACAAAATCTCTGTAAACTTTTTTTTTTTTCTCACACACTCTCAGCTTTATTTATTATTATTATTATGAATTCTTTATTCCAGACCGTTAGGTCCATATCACAAAGTAAAGAAACAGAAAGAAAAGAATACCATACAAACATAGATTTGTATACAACAAACAATATTTAAGAACATACAAACTTGAGTTCCAGTGCTTCCAGAACCAGGAGGAATACCTTGTATCACTTAATGTAGGACAATTATGATTGTATTTTTCGAATCACCCAATCGACACATGAAATTTACATATAATTCCTTAACACAGCATGCAACGCAGGAACATCACTAGATACGCACATTTGGCTTGCACTTGTCCACCTTGGGCGTTTAAGCAAAATTTTAAATGCATTATTAAATGCCACCTGAAGCTTTTACATTTTAGCTTTACTATATCTACACTATAGATGTGCCGTGTAAAATGACGTACAGTAAGCTCTAAAAGTGCTATTTTAACATCACCTGTGATATTTGTAGGGCAACCTTATGATTTAAAACGATTCGTTTCCGTCTTTTTGAATGGAAGTTCCCCAAACCGGAAGTGCCACCCATAATTCAAAACGCAGTAAGATCTTCAGGAATATGGTGGATAATATCTCATATTTGCTCACCTGGGTCATTCAAAACTGCTCATGCGTTTGATGCGGATTTCATATCACCCTTTATTCCTCATAGCTGGCATTGAACGCTCTCCTGAACAGCTGTCCTCTCCCTGGTCAACACACACTCCTATGAACCACGACATATGGCAAAACATGCACTGGCAGCAAATACTTCCTCTTTACGGCCCCATCCGGCTCCTAAACTCCACACGGGCCCTCGCTCTGCTCTCCTTCTCACCGCAGGGCCCTCGATGTCTCCTAGAAGGTCATTTTCATAGCACCTCTTTGATATCCCAGCGTTCCCTACCCTGGCAGGCCGTGAGGGGAGCGTTTTGCCAAAACTGACTGGCTTAAAGGGATAGTTCACCCAAAAATGAAAATTATCCAATGATTGATTCGCCCTCAAGTCATCCTAGGTGGATATAACATTCTTCTTTTAGACGAATACAATTGGAGTTATATTAAAAATGTCCTGGCTCTTCCAAGCTTTGTAATGATAGTGAATGGCTTCAAAGTGGAAGTCCATCAAAGTGCATCTATCCATGATAAAAATGCATCTATCCATCATAAAAGTGCATCTATTCATCATAAAAGTGCATCTATCATCATAAAAGTGCATCTATCCATCATAAAAGTGCATCTATCCATCATAAAAGTGCATCTATCCATCATAAAAGTCCATATATCCATCATAAAAGTGCATCTATCCATCATAAAAGTACATCTATCCATCATAAAAGTACATTTATCCATCATAAAGTTCTCCACACAGCTCTGTGGGGTTAATAAAGGTTGAATTTTCAGGTGAACTATCCCTTTAAATGAATGAGTGGCAGGCCGAGTCGTCGCGGAGAGGCTTTGGCAGAGTCTCTGAACCACATGGAGCGGCTGCAGCCGGACAAACCACTTTGCCCAAAATGAGTCACAACTTATCAAACACGAGACAGCAAGATATTTCACCTTGTCACGGGCAAGAAGAAAAAATGCTCCCAAAACAGCATTTGACTAGTAGCAGGCCTTTTGTCTAAGCATAACCCTTAGAAAAAAAACATGGTTCATGATAATATATACAGGTAAAATACACTCACCTAAAGGATTATTAGGAACACCTGTTCAATTTCTCATTAATGCAATTATCTAATCAACCAATCACATGGCAGTTGCTTCAATGCATTTAGGGGTGTGGTCCTGGTCAAGACAATCTCCTGAACTCCAAACTGAATGTCAGAATGGGAAAGAAAGGTGATTTAAGCAATTCTGAGCGTGGCATGGTTGTTGGTGCCAGACGGGCCGGTCTGAGTATTTCACAATCTGCTCAGTTACTGGGATTTTCACGCACAACCATTTCTAGGGTTTGCAAAGAATGGTGTGAAAAGGGAAAAACATCCAGTATGCGGCAGTCCTGTGGGCAAAAATGCCGTGTTGATGCTAGAGGTCAGAGGAGAATGGGCCGACTGATTCAAGCTGATAGAAGAGCAACTTTGACTGAAATAACCACTCGTTACAACCGAGGTATGCAGCAAAGCATTTGTGAAGCCACAACACGCACAACCTTGAGGCGGATGGGCTACAACAGCAGAAGACCCCACCAGGTACCACTCATCTCCACTACAAATAGGAAAAAGAGGCTACAATTTGCAAGAGCTCACCAAAATTGGACAGTTGAAGACTGGAAAAATGTTGCCTGGTCTGATGAGTCTCGATTTCTGTTGAGACATTCAGATGGTAGAGTCAGAATTTGGCGTTAAACAGAATGAGAACATGGATCCATCATGCCTTGTTACCACTGTGCAGGCTGGTGGTGGTGGTGTAATGGTGTGGGGGATGTTTTCTTGGCACACTTTAGGCCCCTTAGTGCCAATTGGGCATCGTTTAAAAGCCACGGCCTACCTGAGCATTGTTTCTGACCATGTCCATCCCTTTATGGCCACCATGTACCCATCCTCTGATGGCTACTTCCAGCAGGATAATGCACCATGTCACAAAGCTCGAATAATTTCAAATTGGTTTCTTGAACATGACAATGAGTTCACTGTACTAAAATGGCCCCCACAGTCACCAGATCTCAACCCAATAGAGCATCTTTGGGATGTGGTGGAACGGGAGCTTCGTGCCCTGGATGTGCATCCCACAAATCTCCATCAACTGCAAGATGCTATCCTATCAATATGGGCCAACATTTCTAAAGAATGCTTTCAGCACCTTGTTGAATCAATGCCACGTAGAATTAAGGCAGTTCTGAAGGCGAAAGGGGGTCAAACACAGTATTAGTATGCTGTTCCTAATAATCCTTTAGGTGAGTGTATCTGATCCTTTTCTGAAACGCACTTAGAGCCCTATTTTAAGGATCTAAACGCATGGTCTAAAGCGCACGGATCAAGTGCACTTTGGGCAAGTCCGAATCCACTTTTGCTTGTTTAACGACTGGAAAAATGGTAGGCGTCTAAAAGTGTCGTCCCTATTCTCTTAATGAGTGATGGGTGTGTTTTGTTTCTCTTCTCTTAATGAGTGATGGGTGTGTTTTGTCTCTATTCTCTTAATGAGTGATGGGTGTGTTTTGTCTCTATTCTCTTAATGAGTGATGGGTGTGTTTTGTCCCTATTCTCTTAATGAGTGATGGGTGTGTGTTGTCTCTATTCTCTTAATGAGTGATGGGTGTGTTTTGTCTCTATTCTCTTAATGAGTAATGGGTGTGTTTTGTCTCTCTTCTCTTAATGAGTGATGGGTGTGTTTTGTCTCTATTCTCTTAATGAGTAATGGGTGTGTTTTGTCTCTATTCTCTTAATGAGTGATGGGTGTGTTTTGTCCCTATTCTCTTAATGAGTGATGGGTGTGTGTTGTCTCTATTCTCTTAATGAGTGATGGGTGTGTTTTGTCTCTATTCTCTTAATGAGTAATGGGTGTGTTTTGTCTCTATTCTCTTAATGAGTGATGGGTGTGTTTTGTCTCTATTCTCTTAATGAGTGATGGGTGTGTTTTGTCTCTATTCTATTAATGAGTGATGGGTGTGTGTTGTCTCTATTCTCTTAATGAGTGATGGGTGTGTTTTGTCTCTATTCTATTAATGAGTGATGGGTGTGTTTTGTCTCTATTCTCTTAATGAATGATGGGTGTGTTTTGTCTCTATTCTCTTAATGAGTAATGGGTGTGTTTTGTCTCTATTCTCTTAATGAGTGATGGGTGTGTTTTGTCTCTATTCTCTTAATGAGTGATGGGTGTGTTTTGTCTCTATTCTATTAATGAGTGATGGGTGTGTTTTGTCTCTATTCTCTTAATGAATGATGGGTGTGTTTTGTCTCTATTCTCTTAATGAGTAATGGGTGTGTTTTGTCTCTATTCTCTTAATGAGTAATGGGTGTGTTTTGGGCGTAACGTGCAATAAACCAATCAGAGTCTCTTCTCCCATTCCCTTTAAAAGCCAGTTGTGCTCATGCCATGGCGGATTCGCTATTCACATGGAGGAATTTGCAAGCGTAAAAAATGAAAACGTGTCTCTAGCGAGGAAATTCATCTGAACAGTTTAAATAAAACACAAGCAACATGTAAACCCCAAACTGATACTTTGTGCTCAAACACACCTTTGATGCAAGAAGGTCCAACTGCAACTGTCTTTGATGTAACTAAGAATCCAGAGTTTACAAAACACACAGTAGCCGGTGACCTAGAGAACAGTGCTGAAACACACACACACACACACCGCCGTATAAATGTAACCTCCAATCAAGAATTGATGGGATCCCGGGAACATGACATCAGTGTCCGCCCTGACCTCTCCAATCACAGGGCCAGAAGGTCTGATGGAACATGTGGTGAAGAAACCCGAGCTCCGACTACCGGCTGAAGTATCAGTGTTCATGTTCATCGCCTGTGCCATGTGTCCTACTCACATTGCAGAATTCCACTAACTCTTCCGTGGTGCATGCCGGTGAGACACGCTACATACATTATGAATGGCAAATCTGTATCAAGTACAGGTAAAAGTTTCATTTAACATTGCACAGCTGCTTCAAATTAGGTGGGCAGCCGTTCTGGGTGTGTTTCCCGTATAACGCCGTAACTCGGAGCTTCACTACTATACTGCGATGCATCGTTGAAGAAATCATCTAGCTAGTCACGACTGTTTCCCGAAACCATATTGTCGCAAATTGGTCGTTCAACCACGTTGGTTAATGACGTCACGCAGGTGTTGGAGTAATAATACTTTTAATGAATACTCACAAAAGCCCTGCGGATCGCAAAAGCTGCTTCCAAATCTTCAGTTCTCATTCTTCTGGATCTGTCTGCTGCCTTCGACACTGTGAACCATCAGATCCTTTTGTCCGCCCTCTCATCACTGGGAATCACGGGAACTTCCCTCCACTGGTTTGAGTCCTATCTCACAGGTAGGTCCTTCAGGGTCAGATGGAGAGGCGAGGTATCCAAAGCACATCAACTGACCACAGGTGTTCCTCAGGGTTCAGTTCTTGGACCGCTCCTCTTTTCCATTTACACCACATCACTGGGACCCATCGTACAGGCACATGGTTTCGCTTACCATTGCTATGCTGATGACACCCAGCTCTACCTCTCATTTCAACCAGATGATCCCACAGTAGCGGCACGGATCTCAAGTTGTCTGGCGGACATCTCGGAATCGATGTAGGAACATCACCTGCAGCTCAACCTGGCAAAGACTGAGCTTCTCGTCCTCCCTGCCAATCCGTCTCTACAGCACAACTTCACTATCCAGCTAGATTCTTCCTCAATCACCCCATCAAGGTCGGTCAGAAATCTTGGAGTAATCTTTGATGATCAGCTGACCTTCACAGATCACATTACAAAGACAGCTTGATCATGCAGGTTTGCTATGCACAACATCAGGAAGATCAGGCCTTTCCTAACTGAGCATGCAACACAACTTCTCGTCCAGGCCCTGGTCATTTCTAGGCTTGATTACTGCAATGCTCTTCTGGCTGGACTTCCATCATGTGCAACTAAACCTCTACAAATGATCCAGAATGCTGCAGCTCGTCTCGTCTTCAACGAGCCCAAAAGGGCCCACGTCACTCCTCTGTTCCCTTTCGAGGGAACTCGCGATGCGTCATCGACGCTTTGGGAACGCCCCCAGCGTGAATGCGTCTGAGCATCAATGTCAACTAGTCCAATGGAAAGAATGAGCGTCACGGGCGGGTGACGTCATGACCAGGAAGGCATAAGAGCACATCCAGTGAAACGCGGCATTAGCTTCTGTGTCTCAGCAAGCGATCTGTGTCATTTTGTCTCTGTCTATTTACTGTTGTCTGTTGCGGAAAAGGATGGAAACTAAACAAGTGTACAAACAGTGTGCTTCTCCCTGCCCGCGTTATTTAACGGGTGGGGACACACACGAGCTTTGTGTCATTTGTTTGGGAGTGGAGCATGCGGTCTCAGCCTTCGAGGGGGCTGAGTGCCAGCATTGTGAAATGCTACCGCTTCGCATGCTCCGCTCTCGCCTGTCACTCTTTGATAAAGAGAGTGGGCAGGCTCGCGATCCGCAGGGATCAGGACCAGCGTCTGCCGAGGCAGCGCGGAGAATGCATTCCTGGGGATCGCAAAAGGATCTTTCAGAGGGGTTGGAGACGGGTCCGAGGGCTCTTTCTCCTTCCTTACCCGAAAGATCCAGCGCTCCCCCCCGGTGTCGGAAGCACGCTCTGCGGTTTCTTCCGCCCGGGGAGAGAGCCCTCCAATACTTCATTGCTCTTCCTCCGAGGAGGTCGATGCTATGAGTTTGGAGAGTGAAAGCACACACATGGGGGAAAGAGATTCACAATTTATTTCCCCAGCATATGATGAGCTGGTGGATGTTATGTCGCGGGCTGTAGAGAAATTAAAGATTGAATGGCCATCTGATAATAGGGGCGCTCGTCCTAAGAGTAAATTAGATGAGCGCTTTTTATCTTCTACTGCTTCATCTCCACCACGAGGGCTTCCATTTTTTCCTGATCTTCACAATGAGATTTCTAAAATCATGGAATAAGCCATACTCATCACGACTTTTCAGCCCTCAAGTTAATATTTATTCGAGAATTAGAGGGCTGAAAGAGTATGGTTATGAGGCGATGCCCCAGGCGGAACAGAATTTAGCCAGCTATCTTTCCCCTGGTCCCGCATCGTCTCTGAAAGCCTCGGCTTTGCCCACTAGACCGCTCAAAGCCTCGTCGGTGTTAGTGGGCAAAGCTTATACGGCAGCAGGTCAAGCTGGAGCATGTCTGCATACTATGGCAGTGCTTCAGGCTTATCAAGCTGACCTGCTGGGGGATCTGGATAATAGTGAGGGAGTCAGTCATGACGATATTCGAGAACTTCGTCGGGCTACCGATCTTTCTCTCAGGGCTACTAAAGAGACCGCCAGAGCAATTGGGCGGTCTATGGCAGCTTTGGTAGCTACTGAGAGACATTTATGGTTGAATCTTTCTGAGATTAAAGAAAAAGATCGTGCTTTTTTGTTAGATGCTCCGCTTGAACCTTCTGGTCTCTTTGGTGACGCAGTACACACGGTTGTCGAGAGATTTCAGGAATCAAAAAAGCAAGCGGACGCTTTCAAAAAGTTTATCCCTCGCCGTGTCCAGCCCCCTGGGGATGCTGGGCGTGAGCAGCCCCAGCCGTCAAGCTCATCATATCGTGTGCATCAGAAAGAGAGTGTTGCGTCTCGTGCACCTCCACGTGGACACTGGAGACAGACGCAACCCTCTCAGCCGAAGTCTTCTAAGTCGAAGCCGGATCTGAGGACCGTTCTTCAGGCGAAGAAGACTTCGGCTCAAAAAAAAAAAAGGTCCTGATGTTCATGCATCAGGCCTGTGAGGACAGCCCCGACCGAAATAGAGTGGTGTACACCTCATTATACGGTGCCCGTTCCATTTCGGGGTCCTCACGAGACCGTTCTGCCAACCCTGCCACCCTCGGTGCTTCAGGGCGCAGCGGTCTCCAGCGAGTCGCTGATGCTATGCTGCGGCACAGCATCGGTTTCACGCCCTCTGAGGGGGGCTTTAGAGCGGCTAGTTCAGTTAGTTCCTACCATTATGCTTCAGGCTCCGGAATTAGCTGTCTCGATAACACCAGAGACCAGCCTCGAGAGGCTGGTTCCCTTAGTAAATTTTCTGGCAGCGTGAAAGCTTCTGCCGAATATTTCTCATTGGGTCCTGCAGACTGTAGAGAAAGGATACAGAATCCAGTTTGGTTCTCGTCCTCCTCGTTACAACGGGGTGCTGCCCACAGTGGTGCATCCCGAGCAGGCTCTGGTAATGGAGCAAGAGGTAAAGGCCCTGTTAGCAAAGGAAGCTATAGAACAGGTGTACTCACCCGACAGAGAGTCGGGTTTTTACAGCCGTTATTTCATTGTTCCAAAAAAGGATGGGGGGTTGCGTCCCATTTTAGATCTTCGTCTGTTGAATCGTTCAGTATAGAAACTCAAGTTCAAGATGCTGACACTCAAACAGATCGTGACTCAAATCAGATCCGAGGACTGGTTTGTCACGATAGATCTGAAGGACGCTTACTTCCATATCTCCATCCTCCCTCAGCACAGGAAGTTCCTAAGGTTTTCTTTCGGGGGCAAAGAATACCAATATCGGGTTCTTCCTTTCGGTCTAGCTTTATCACCCCGCACGTTCACGAAATGCGTGGATGCAGCTCTAGCCCCTCTCAGGCTTCAGTGCATACGTATTCTGAACTACATCGACGACTGGCTGATTCTGGCGGAATCAGAGCAGTTGGGGGTTCGGCACCGAGGTGTCGTTCTCGCTCATATGCAGATGTTGGGGTTGAGGCTCAATGCCAAGAAGAGTGTTCTTTCTTCAGTACAGAGAACCACTTTCCTTGGTGTGGTATGGGATTCAGTGACGATGCGGGCCACTCTATCACCCATTCGTGTAGCTGCTATCCTGACACCCACCAAAGAGCTAAAGCTAGGCCAGTCACGCACTGTGAAACAGTTCGAGAGACTGTTGGGTCTCTTGGCGGCAGCGTCCAACGTGATACCTTTTGGCCTGCTGTACATGAGACCTTTACAGTGGTGGCTAAGGACCAGAGGGTTCTCCCCGAGGGGAAACCCACTTCGTATGATCAAGGTCATGCGGCGGTGCCTTCGTGCCTTAATTATATGGAGGAAACATTGGTTCTTAACCCAGGGTCTGGTATTGGGAGCTCTTTGCCATCGTGTTACTATCTCGACAGATGCTTCTCTCACCGGCTGGGGAGCGGTAATGGAAGGCCGCTCGGTTCAGGGTCTGTGGAAAAGTCATCATCTTTCGTGGCACATCAATTGCCTGGAGATGATGGCTGTCTTCAATGCGTTGAGACAGTTTCTCCCAGACCTGAGGGGCCATCATGTGCTTGTACGAACAGACAACACATCAGTGGTCTCTTATCTGAACCGTCAGAGGGGTCTGCGGTCGCGTCCGCTTTGCAAACTGGCGCACCAGATCCTCCTGTGGTCTCTGGGGAAGGTACTCTCCCTGAGGGCAGTGTATATTCCTGGGGACCAGAATATGGGGGCAGACATCCTGTCGAGGCAGGAGCTGAGGCCAGGGGACTGGAGACTCCACCCCGAGGCGGTGGAGAAAATTTGGGAGTTTTACGGCCAAGCAGAGGTGGATCTGTTTGCGTCTCAGCATACGACGCACTGTCCACTTTGGTTCTCCCTTACTCACCCAGCCCCCCAGGCTACGTCTGTACGCATTTCCCCCTGTTGCTCTGCTCCCAGGAGTTCTGGAACGAGTCCGCCAGTACGGAATAAGCCTACTGCTTGTAGCACCACGCTGGCCGAGTCGGATCTGGTTTGCGGACCTGATCCATCTCTTAGACGGTCCTCCCTTGGAGATCCCGATCAGGAGGGACCTTCTGTCTCAGGCCGGGGGCACAATATTTCACCCTCGACCAGAGATTTGGAACCTGTGGGTTTGGCCTCTGAGGGGGCCCAACTCATAGAGAGTGGTCTCTCAGCTGAGGCTGCTGAGACCATCCTAAGCTCCAGAGCTCCAGCTACTAGGAAACTTTATGCGCTTAAATGGAGAGTTTTTTCTGTATGGTGTCACCGACATCAGTGGGATCCAGTTAACTGTTCTGTGAACACAGTACTCGAGTTCCTGCAGGAGCGCTTTACGTCAGGTCTATGTCCTTCCACGCTCAAGGTCTACGTGGCGGCCATTGCGGCTTACCACGCCCTGGTGGGGGGTATATCGTTGGGTCGAGCCCCCCTGATTACACGTTTCCTTCGTGGCACATTGAGGCTGAGGCCTGCAACTCGCACTAAGGTGCCAGCTTGGGATCTTGCTATAGTACTAGCAGGCCTGTCTAGGGCTCCGTTCGAGCCCTTAGATTCGGTTTCAGAGAAATTTCTTACCCTTAAGACTATCTTTCTGCTAGCTATTTCTTCCCTTAAGAGAGTTGGAGACCTTCAGGCCCTTTCGGTTTCCCCCACCTGCCTTGAGTTTGCACCGGGGATGGTCAAGGCATTCTTATATCCGAAACAGGGATACGTCCCTAAGGTGCCGACCTTGATTCCGAGGCCTATTGTGCTGCAGGCTTTCTGTCCTCCTCCTTTTACATCTGCGGACCAGGAAAGGCTGAACCTCTTGTGTCCAGTGCGAGCACTGGATACTTATGTTCATCGGACATCTTCAATGAGGAAGTCCGACCAGTTATTTATTTGCTTTGGATAACCTAAGAAGGGTCTTCCTGCTTCTAAGCAGACGGTTAGTAAGTGGATAGTCGAGGCTATTTCACTTGCATACGAGTACTCTGACCATCCGTGTCCCTTGGTGGTCAGAGCTCACTCTACGAGGGGTATGGCGGCCTCTATAGCCTTGTTATTTGGGGTTTCTCTCCAAGACGTTTGTGATGCGGCAGGCTGGTCCTCACCGCTCACATTCGTCAGGTTTTACAGTTTGGACCTGGATGCTGCCCCAGGTTCTCAGGTGCTTAGTGCTTAGTTCCAACAGACTGACACTCAGGTACTTGGAATTCTGGCGTTTTGGGTATTCTCGTTCCCAAAGCGTCGATGACGCATCGCGAGTTCCCTCGAAAGGGAACGTCTCAGGTTACGACTGTAACCATAGATCCCTGAGAAAGGGAACGAGACGATGCGTCACCCTGCCATACTTCCTGCATCCCTGTGATCGGCTTGCTTCGACTTTTTGAAGCTAATGCCGCGTTTCACCGGATGTGCTCTTATGCCTTCCTGGTCATGACGTCACCCGCCCGTGACGCTCATTCTTTCCATTGGACTAGTTGACATTGATGCTCAGACGCATTCACGCTGGGGGCGTTCCCAAAGCGTCGATGACGCATCGCGAGTTCCCTTTCTCAGGGAACTATGGTTACAGTCGTAACCTGAGACGTTCATCTCCCTGCACTGGCTTCCACTCGCTGCTCGCGTCAAGTTCAAGGTGTTGACGCTTGCTTACAGATTGACCACAGGCTCAGCTCCCTCCTACTTTCACTCACTACTGCAGGTCTACATCCCTTCCAGAAGCCTACGATCGGTCAATGAGCGACGGCTCATGGTACCATCACAGAGAGCCACAAAATCACAACATTCTCATTCACGGTTCCATGCTGGTGGAATGATCTGCCCACCCCCATCCGGAACGCAGAATCCCTGACAGCATTCAAAAGACAACTGAAAACTCATCTCTTCCGTGAGCACTTAACATAAAAAAAATTCCTTTTCCTTTAAATCCTCGCTTATCTGGCTTATGCTACTCCGAGCAATGTCCGAACTTGGTATTTTGAGCACTTCTTGCATGGTTTCCTTGCCTTTTTCACGATGACTCGCTTGCTTTAGTCCTCAGTTGTAAGTCGCTTTGGATAAAAGCGTCTGCTAAATGACTAAATGTAAATGTAAATGTAATGAATCTATTTGAGATCGAATTAATGTGAGATGTTTTCATTAAAATTACAGAAATGCATCTGAGGAATATTTGTCAGTTTTCTCAGTTATTTCGCTTTATTTCCAGATTCAATCATAAGCTCGTTCTTACACACTAGAGCTCGTTCACACATGCGCACTCTTCAAAAACGGTGCTTTAAATCTCTTGACAAACTAAAAGATGTAAATGACATTTGTATGTGTTCTAAATAAAAGACACAGATTGCAGTGAATGTCAGCTTGCTTATTTTGCTCAAGATCAGGATTTATTGAGTCCACATGTCATGCAAACTGGAAACTCTGCTTCTAACCACAGCTCGAGATCTAGATCTGTCAAACACACAACTCTGCGATGCTGTTTGCGAATATTCGTTGGAACGATGGTTTCGGGAAACACCGACTCGTTGAACTGCTGATAACGACAGAACTCGTGACTATAGTTGTCTAACGATGCTTTCGGGAAACACACTCCTGCCTGAGAGCGGGTAACTCCCTCTGGTTGTGTTCATGTCATTTAGCTCGGAAACAATGCTTTTTCTTTTTCCCAGCATTGCTAGTTATGTTACCACATTGGACTAGTACGGGTGTAACGATATCCTCATGTCACGATTCGATACATATCACGATACTGAACTCACGTCACGATATTAATGTGATACTCCAAGACATACGGTAAAAGGTTTACAAAAAATGAACTGTTGATTAAAACGCTAAATTTGATATTACATTGTGTGTGTGTGTGTGTAAATGAATAGTGTTGGACTTGGTGCTGAAACCCAAAGCACAGGACAATAGAGACACCAGAATAACAATTTTCATGATTCTGAAGATGAAAATACTGAATTATTTTAGACGAATATGCTTTCACTGTCACTGACTAGATATATTTAAAATAATGTAGGACACTTTTTACTGGTAACATCCGGCATCTGGCATTATCAGGACACACAAATATTCCCCACTGCATTATTATACATTATATATAGTAGTTTAATGTAGTACTGACACTAAAACTTTCTCACACAGTAATTTTCATTTTGGGTTAACAATACATATTGTCAATATCCACGATACATATTGTTGCATTTTTGTATTGCGATATATTGTGACACGATATATTGTTGAACCCCTAATAGTTAATGTTACCACATTGGACTAAAACATTTTTTGTCAAAAAAGGCGTTCCCCACCTTGCTTTGTGTTCCTGCCCAAAAATGTTTTGCCTGCAAAAACTGCTTATAAATCTCTCATTATGCTATGCTGTTGGATTCAATCTTTTTCTCAACTTTTTTTCTTTCAATAAGCACAGGTTTTGTATTTGTATTTGAAAACGGATTGATCGTAGACCTCATTAATCTGAACACATGCACCTGAGCTGAATAAGCTTGAGTGGACTTTATTCACTCAAAAACTGAGGAGCATGAGCTCCGATCAATGAGGCCTACGATCAATCAGGTCCAAAAACTAATTCAAAACCTGAGAGAAAACAAGCTGACAAGAAGATTGAATCCAATATGTGATGATAATATAGCATAACAAGAGATTTACAAGCAATTTAAAAAGCTGGACATTATTGATTTGAAACACCAAATTAGGTAAATGGTTTTCAGCACAGCAAGGGTTAATAAACGATTTTCCATCAGGATGAGTTGGGAAGGACTTTGAAAAGTTTCTGAAGCAGCTCTTGAGTTTCGGGTGAGGAAAAGTTCATGCATTAATAACATAATGTAGCAGTAAAGCATGGTATCTTGCTGGATCTCTCCAGGGATGAAGAGTTCTGCTCATTTCAGTCTATGTTAAAACAAGATGTCTGGAATGATATGCTTATCTGTGTATGGTTATGAGAGCTCTCAGTGCGGGTCTCGCGGGACGGGTTCAGTGCGGTGTGCTAGTCTGTTGAGAGGAGGCGTTCGCTAGGCCCGTTTCAGCTCATCGGCTTCTTAAAGCAAGATCAGAGACAGATCTGATTCCAGCTCACAAAACCAAGACTTGTGACTTTTGTCTTTTTTTTTTTTCATAACTCATTGTCTCAACTGTTTCCTTGCAGACTGTTCTTTTATAGAAACCAAGCCAACCTGGCGCTCCAAAATACACAGCGACTATTCTGCAGCGCTTCTGACTGTCAGAGAACACATATGGAAACACACACATGAAAAGGCAAACACAGTCCTAACTCCAATAAACTAGGATATCATCTCTGTGTTAATATGATACACTTTCAGCGATTTCGGTAACACTTTACAATAAGGTTCATTAGTTAACATTAGTTAACTACCTTAGTTAACATGAACTAAGAATGAACAATACTTCAGCATTGAACTTCTATAACACTGAGCATAATCCTCATTTCGAATACAAACACTAAAAAATAAAGGTTTCAAAAGGTTTTTTTTTTTTTTTTTTTTTTGCCATATAATTACTATTTTTGGTTCCCCAAAGAACCTTTCAGTGATCTGTCATTAAAATAAAATAAAATTCTTAGTGTGAGAAACATTTTAAATATCTAAAGAACATTTTTTTTTCCCACTGTAAAGAACCTTTTGTGGAATGAAAAGGATGTTAAATGATGTTCTTGGATGTTAAAGGTTCTTTATGGAACCAAACTTGCCAATGAAGAACCTTGATTTTTAAGAGTGTAGATATTAATTTTTCAAAGCAATGCTGAACAGCATTTTTGCTTTAATACACAGAGTAAAATAAGGCCCTCATTTGAATTACACATTTTTTTGTGATGTTATAATGGTGAATTATTGTCTTTTTCAGAGGTTAATATTCTGCTAAACATAAACATAGTGTTAAAGATGGAAGAACTGTTTACACCGAGGACCATAACTTTAACGATCAAAATTAGGATATAGTTCTAAATAACTTTCTAAATATAAAAGAATAGATGAGTCCACACCACAAATATAATACAGATAAACTGATAAAAACATTGACAGCCAATTAGAATCTGTCCTGCTTTAAAGAGCTCAGGCATTTTAAGCGGCAGGCGGCTTATAATTACCAGAGCTAAATATCATTTATGCTAATATAGTTATCATTAAGGTTATCTTTATAGTTGTAATGATCCTTGTATCATGGTTCCTTGTTGTGGACTCTTATTTTGAAATGTATTTTCTGTTCTCCTTATATCATTACTTCTCCCTTCATGTTTAGTTTCTGTTTGCATTTGTCTTGTTTATTACCATAGAGTTTAATCGGTTTGTTAACCTCTTGTTATCCTGTGTATAAATCCCCCAGTGTTTCAGTCTTGGTTTGTCGGCTGTTGTCTTTGCATGTTGTGTGAAGCTGTTGCGTTCCTGTTTCATGTTCCTGGTTTTGACACTCTAATTGGATTATCTTTGTTTTCATTTTCAATAAATATTGCTGCAACTGGATTCACACTTCTATTTGTTCCTGCTTACGCGTGACAACAGTTATTGTTCTGGGTGTGAACAGGCTTTTAGAGGGTTTGACTGATGTGAGGGTGATGTTTCATATTTCTGCTGACGTTGTGCTAGCTTGTGGTGTAATGTATTACACTGCCTGGCCAAAAAGAAAGCCGCCATTTGGAGAGTCTATAGAGTCTTAAGAGTTCAAAAATGAATGCAACTCTTGATGGAAATAAATGTTGTGATGTTGCATAAGGACATAAACAATGACATGACGAATGGCTAAAATCACCAGTGTGCAACTTCTTCAATGCCAGGGCTGGCAGTGTATATGAGTAATATCTTGTGTTTATACATTATTAACATTAAAGTCTATTGTTTGCAAAGCAGTTGTAGCTGAAATAACACTGGTGTTATTTTATTGCTTACCAGTATTTTAGTAGTGTAGGCGCTGTTGAGGGATATAGCATTGACCAGTGTCTCCAGGGTTTTGGCTGGGATGGAGCTGGGCTCTGGTATCGTCTTGTAATGGAAATCCCCCACAAAGCATTGCACTGCTGTCATGCGGTTGGTGGTCAGCGTCCCAGTCTTGTCTGAGCAGATCGCCGTGGCATTGCCCATGGTCTCGCAAGCGTCCAGATGGCGGACCAAATTGTTATCCTTCATCATTTTCTATCAGCGCAGACAAAAAAAGTATTAGTCATATTTATAGATAACCAGCTAATATAACATGTTGTGGTAGAGTGCATTCTGGATATGCCTAAAAACTGTGATGCACTGTCCACTATACCTACAGGTGAAACTCGAAAAATGAGAATATCGTGCAAAAGTTCATTTATTTCAGATAAATGAAATTTCAGAAAAACAAAACCTTTTCACAATATTCTAATTTTGAATTTGGGGTTTTCTGATTAATGCTGATTAATAGGTGAATCCATAAAAATAATAAAATACAAATACTTGACATATATAATGAAAAAAAAAAGAAAAAACAGTGCAGATGGATGCAAGAATGTGAACAGGATATACTCTGAATCAGTGTTGGCATTACAAGTGTTCCTATGATGCCCAAAATCGCTCTCTGGGTAATCAGCTCATTAGGTTAATTTAATGTCAAAGTATTAAAGGATTACTTCACTTCAGAATTAACATTTCTTGATAATTTACTCTCCCCCACGCCATCCAAGATGTTCATGTCTTTCTTTCTTCAGTGGAAAAGAAATGAAGGTTTTTGAGGAAAACACTCCAGGATGTTTCTCCATATAGTGACTTCAATGGGGTCCAACGGGCCGAAGGTCCAGATGTGAGTTTCAGTGCAGCTTCAAAGTCTCGACACGATCCCAGCCGAGGAATAAGAAGTCTTATCTAGACAAACCAGCGGACATTTATAACAAAATAAACAATTATATACTTCTTAACCACAAATGCTCGCACATTACGTGATCACGTTGAAAGGTCAAGCGTGACGTAGGCGGAAGTGCAGACCTAGTGTTTACAAAGCCAACATGCAAAGACTAAGTCAAACGGCATTTGCAAAAGAAAAACTACTCTACATGTTCCGCCTACATCAGGTTACAGCGCTACCTTTCCAACGTGATTGCGTAATGTGTGACGCATCAGTGCCAGTGCAAGACGAGCATTTGTGGTTAAAAGTATATGTTTTTTTAATTGGTTGTTATAAAATGTCTGCTGGTTTGTCTAGATAAGACTCTTATTCCTCGGCTGACTTTGAAGCTGCACTGAAACTCACATCTGGACCTTTGGCCCGTTGGACCCCATTGAAGTCATTATATGGAGAAACATCCTGTAAAATTTTCCTCAAAAACCTTAATTTCTTTTCCACTGAAGAAAGAAAGACATGAACATCATGACATGAAGGAGAGTAAATTATCAGGTTAATTCTGAAGTGAACTACTCCTTTGAGCTAGATCTAAACAGGGTGTATTCGTCATGTACCTTCACAGAGTAGGCCAGAGAGATGGTAACAGCAAGCGGAAGGCCTTCGGGAACCGCGACCACCAGGACTGTTACACCAATGATGAAGAATTTGACAAAATACTGAATGTAGACTGGAGTGCACTCCGGCAGCCACGGCCTCTTCTGAAGCACAAAGTTATCGATTGCGAAGTAAAGCACCAGGATGATGACTGTAATGGCAGACATTACCAAACCTGAGGACCAGACCACATTAAACACGGCATTAGTGCTCCACTGCGATGATAAAACACCAAACCTGTAGAGTCCTAATCCTCCAAACACCCGAAAAACACGCAGCACCTGCTTTGCCGATTTGCACAGCCAGCTTTGTCAGTTTTCCTTGCAGAACGGATTTCTCTTTCTTGGAGACGTTGGCCTTCTTCTTCTCCTTTTCATCGGTTTCTCCTCCCTCTGCGCTCTTCAAGGGCTGCATCTCCATCGCAGCAGCGCCATCTTGCTTTTTCACTGTAAAGACCACAGAAAACTCGAGTTGGTAATGGGCCTTTGCTCACTGCTAATGCTGGACCTCGTTGTGAGGGAATCACCAAATAAGAATAAACCACAGTTTGAAGTCTACTGTTGGGTTGTGTATGTTTGTTTGTATATAAATAGTAACTCGTTAACAAAATATGTGCCTCTGGACCACAAAACCAGTCACGAGTCGCACGGGTATATCTGTGGCAATAGCCAACAATACATTGTATGGGTCAAAATTATCGATTTTTCTTTATGCCAAAAATCATCAGGATATTAAGCAAAGATCATGTTCAATGAAGATATTTTGTAAATTTCCTACCGTAAATATAATGAATGCATATAGTGCGTATAGCACCCTCAGATTTTCAAACAGTCATATCTCGGCCAAATATTGTCATTTCCTAACAAACCATACATCAATGGAAAGCTTATTTATTCAGCTTTCATGTGATGTATGAATCTCAATTGTGGTTCAGGGTCACATACGTATATGAATGACCGTAATGTGCTACCAGCCACCAAGTGCACTTAAAGGTGCAGTGTGTGATTTCAGTGGCACCTAGTGGTGAGGTTGCGAATTGCACCCAACAGAAGTTAAGGTGGCCGACAGGAAGTGATGTCGTCGTCTGAGACAGCAGAGTAGCCAGTTCAGCAGTGAGGTTTCTTTACAAAGATTAATTAAGAAATTAAGTTTACTTTATTATTCAGTAAAACGAAGTTATTGCGAATATTATTGTTACTCGTTCATCATTGTGTCAGTGTTTTATTCGCTGACTTTAGTAGCTTCTTATCATGAAGAACAACATAGTGACGAAACGCGTTTGTCTGTTCAGGGCCACCGTAGAAACATGTCTATGTAAGAGGACCCGCGGTGTGTGTAGAGAGAAACGGCTCATTCTAAGCTAATAAAAACATAACGGTTCATTATATAAGGTGTTTATACACCACTGAAAACATAGTTATGTATATGATCTTGCATTTCTGTCTACAGATCCTCCTAAATATCACACAATGCACCTTTAAAATTCCAATAGGAGTCAACATTTCAAGAGGCCCAGTAATCTTCTTTTATTTGAAGTACAATTACTTTGGTTCGCAACCAAATTCAGCAAACCACCAAATGAATATGTTATTTTGAATATCTACATTGGAATCATGAGGCGGTGAATGCATTTTACATTTATCCAGGAACTGGATTAAACCCCAATCCTGGTGACATTACATGGTTGAGAGACGACTGAGCAACCTTTTCATGGGATCTGATGACAGAAGTATCAAGTTATGTGGGACAAACCTCTTAAAGGGACAGTTCACCCAAAAATTAAAGAATTAAAAAATTACTCAAACCTGTATGACTTTCTTTCTTCTGTGAGACAAACATTCTGTCAGTAACATTCACAAAGCGTTCGTTCAATGTCATCTGGTTTTTAATAATGTTCTCAAAACTTGCCTTGCCTAAAGTTTTTTAAATGTTACGACTTTCAGAACATTCCGAGAAACATTCAAAAGTAACATTCCCATAATGTTTGAACTTGGAACGATGATGGGATGGAATGTTCCCTTTAATGATCGCAATTAAACTTTTTTTTTCTTTTTTTTTTACATTTAAAAATCTGGTTGTTTTTGTCTTTTGTCTGAAACACAGTTCAGGAAATCATCTATCAATCTAGGGTTTGGAGACAAGAAGAGGTTCTTATTCAGAACTGGTTTCATAAAAACTAAACCTAAACTAAAATAAATAATAATAAAAATAAAATAAATAAACAAACAAATAAAATTATGTAATTTTTGTATGCACTACCTTTGGGATACTTTTATAGAATTGGTGTTTGCATTTTTGAGGCTTGAACGCCTCATTCATTATAACTGAATGGAAATGAGCAACCGGCACATCATTCAAAATATCATCTTTTGCGTTCAGCAGAAGAAAGAAAGTCATTCAGTTTTGAAATGACACAAGAGTGAGTAAATGATGACATGGAATGATTCCTTGCTTATTTTTACTTTTGGGTGAAATGTTCCTTTAAGGCAAAAGACGCAGTTTTACACTTAATGCATCTTGTGCAGTGTTTCCCACATTTTACAGCAATATAAACCAGTAATGCCTCCACCGCCAACTATATCTTTGTTACACAAAACAAAAGATGTCTAATTCCATCGACACAGTGCCCCGAGTTCATAGTCAGTTACTCGTACTACATACATTTTATGCATACTGTTTCTAATGCACTGATATGTGCATTGTAGAATTGAAAAACATTAAACTTTTGCAAATATTAAACTTTAAAACTTTAACTTTAAGAAACTTGACTCTATCCTGTGAACAAAACTTAAACGCAAAGTGTTTATTAATACAATTAAAGTCATTTGCAAAATATGAAGCAGCTGCTAGCCAAATACATAGATGAAATACATTTCTATTGTCAAAATTTGAATACAACTTTCACTATTACTTGAAATGAATCGAAACCTCGGGATATTTTCGTCTGCAAAAGCGTAAGTAACCCCAGAGTAACCCTGTTACACTACAGGTGAAATACACACTTGATCATTAGAGTGATTGGAGAGTTGGACGAGGACAGGAACCCTGACACACACATGAGAAGCAGAACAAACAGACGAGCTGACATCTGAACCGGTGCGAACGGAGGAATAAAATCATGGTGAGCGCTCAAACCAGCGGTAAAGTGAAAGCAGGTTACCTTTGGTCTGGTTGTTCTCCATATTTCCATCCTGCATTTTACCTAAGATGAAGGCATCCACACACACACACACACACACAGGACAAAAATAACAGAAAGCAGATGATAAAACATTCATCACATGGACATTACAGTGAAATCAAATTAAAAAAGGAAGACAGAGAATGAGTAATTATCAACATCATTGTGAGTCACATATATAACACAGAATTGTTTTAGAATGAAGTTTTGAAGTGTATTATGGCTTTGTATCAGATGCAGCATAAGCTACCATCCACATATAGATGTTGAATAATAAATGACTAGCATGTGTTTAGATGCACTGCGTTGATATATGACGTATATGCAGTATGTGTGTTTGTTATAACAAAAATGGATGTTCTGTTGTGTGTTTTCATGTCATTTTGACTATAGTGCCATGGAATATCTAATATGTATACATCGTTTTATCTTGGTTTGTCACTATGATTTGTCATAAAAAGGAGGAATTGGGAAGTAGTCGTTCAGAAGATATTCCATGGAGGATAAATGGAAGAGAAATACTCAACACAATGAAGGACTAGAGAAACAGCACGACTCTACTGGACATGCGGGAAGAAGAACTGCTACAGAACAGCCATGCAACACACCGGGGGAACGGGAATAGCCAAAACATTCAAAACGGATTTATCCCATCACATAAATACATGTGCAACTACAGTACATGGGTACTTTAGTGTGGGAACGTTTGTCTGAAACACAGGCGAAATGTTCAGGAAATAATCAATCAATCTATTCAGAGCTGGTTTCATAAAAAACTAAAACTGAAATAATAAAATAAAATAAAAAACAATAAAAAAAATTATTAAATAAAAAAATATTTATTATTTAAAAAAAATAACATACCAAAAGCATAAAATTATTATAATTTTTTTTTTTATGATTTAAAAAAAAAAAAAAAAAAAAAATGTACATACCAAAAGCAAATAAATTTCCTATCGATTGCTTTGAAGAAAAGTAATTTGTATTTATTGTATTGCGTAATTTAACTTAACTCAACAAGTTCGAAATATAACCTTTTACTAATTGATATGTGTGTGTGTGTGTGTTGGAATATTTACACACATGGATATTGTATGTATCTGTTACTGTAAAAATACTGTAGTACACTACGGTTCGAACGTTTGGGGGCGGGAAAATTCTTTCATATTTTTTAAATAAGTCTCTTCTGCTCACCAAGGCTGCATTTTTGATAAAAAATACAGCAAAATATTGAAATATTATTTCAATTTAAAATTGTTGTTTTCTATGTGAATATATAGTAAAGTGTAATTTATTCCAATGATGGCAAAGCTGAATTCTCAACATCATTACTCCAGTCTTCAGTGTCACATGATCCTTCAGAAATCACTCTAATATGATGATCTGACGCTCAAGAAACATTTATGATTATTATCAGTGTTGAAAACAGTTGTCCTGCTGCAGATTTTTCCATCATACGTTATTTTTCAGGATTCTTTAAAGAATAGCAAGTTCAAAAGAACAGCATTTATTTGAAATAGAATCATTTTCTAACATTGTAAATGTCTTTACTGTCACTTTTGATTAATTTAATGCATCCTGGCTCAATAAAACTATACATTTATTTAGAAAAAATAAACAATCAGCAGTACTATATGCGTGCTACAGTTTAACAGTTAAATACTAATGGGATATTGTTAAGGAATCACAAATTTTATTTATATTTCGCATCAAATACGCTCCTATCATAAATTGTATTCCAACACACCAAAGACACTACACAACACGTCATGATTTTCTTTCCGAAATGTAAATCTACCCACTAAAACTAAATGAGTTGCAATGCAATACTTATTTAGCTTATGCTTAAGTTCCGGTTATAGTCATGTGGCCTATTTCAACCAATGGGACGATCCACATTGTGAATCTGCTGTTGGCATACGTAGGAATAAAGGAACGAAAAGGGTAGAAGAGGGAAGAGAACAATAAAGGAGTTATCGATCAGAGGGTTCATGCACTGAGAGGACAGGAGAGGGAGATCAACGCCTTGTCCAAATACCCACACACGCGGTCTTTGCTCTTGAACACTCGTCTACTTGCATGACGTATTTCCTCTGTTCACATAGGCAAGTGTGTTTAGAACTTTTGATTACTCGATGGGACACACTTATAGTCTTGCAAAAAATGCAAGTGCTTACAGAGCTTTTATTTATTACATTTTCGATACTTTGCATTTTAAAATAAACTTCTATATGTCTGTTCAGTAGTCGCTATATCTAACAGAAGACACACATTTGGTGCTTCTACTTAAGTGATAAAACAGTTGCAAATGTTGTACAAAATAGGCCTACACATTCCATACTCATCTTTGCACCAATAAAATGTGCAACACGTTATGATTTTACTACCAAATTATACGTACTAGTTCGTTTAAATTACAAAAGAATTCGCGGCACATGAGTTCCTGAACATAATGCATGATGGGATACGCGTAGCCTCAAATGCGTTTAGATAGTGTGGGTTTAGTGTGCATTAAGGGCACTTTGGCATTTTTAAGACATGGAACAGTCTTGCGCACTTAACTCGCTGTCACGCGCGCTCTCAAGTGGCCAAGACCGCAAGTGTGGGTATTCGGACAAGGCAATAGACAACTGGAGAAGGAGAGGCGGAGCCAGTGAGTGACGGACAGCGAAGGCCTGCTCAACCTACCATTGACTAGGCTGGTATTACCAGGGGCATTTGTGCTTGCCGCACCATCGGTAGCTATAGTCGCGATGGGGTGTGAGGAGGGATGCGAGCAGTCTAGCCGTAATAATGAACAAAAGTAGCATGGTTATCACCATTAGTACTCTCTCAATACACTGCTTTCAACAGAAAGGTGACTTTGAAAGAATGACATCGATGGGAAAACACACTGCAACATAAGACAGGTTACACATAATATGGCAGACAAAAAGTCGAGGCACAAAACTACACAATGATCAATGGCACAAAACTCTAGAGTTCCAACTGCTATTTACACAACCAATCACGGGAAGAGCAGGTGATTCAAAAAAATAAATAAAACAACCAAATTAAAAGCATGCTAAAAAAAAATCAAACCCAAGTGCTTCAAATACAACAGTAGGGTGTCAGATTACGAGGCTACGAAACCGTGATCAATCTGATTTCGTCAATCTATCCGGCCTTGAGGGAATCACCCGTCCATCACAACCTCCCGATCGTCATCTAAGCGGGATCATGGATGAAATGCATTTCTTTGAATACTTAAAAAGAGCTTCTTTTTAAGTGAAAGATCACGGTTGCTAAAGCAGGGTTCGGGAGGGAAGAGCAGGTTTAGTGGGGTAATAAATGAGTGTATCCTCGGGTACAGAGATGTATACTGTACCTGCCAGCTGATGGCCGCCCTCCAGAGCCTGACCTGTGGCAGTTTGCAGAATAACAAACACATAAGCCTTATGCTGACAAACAGCACATGCTACCCAACCAGAAAAAGCACTTGAAGTAGCCACTGTGTGCACACGAAAAAACAACAGGGGCACGTTCTACCCATATTGAGGGGAAAAGAGCTGCACGTTTTGATTAAGACTTTATCTGCTGATCAGCATGTGGGTGATTGACAGGGTGCTGCTGGAGTCCAATGGTAACAGCACACGTGATTCGAGATATATCAAACCTGTGGAATGAGTCACGCATCGCACTTTAAAGGGGTCATGAACTGAGAAATAATTGACATTTAAGAGGTCATCATACTATAAGAATATTCTGTAAGTTTCAGATCTACAAACTTCCTTGTTAGTCCAAAAACAGCTTTTATTGAAACTGAGCCCAGAGAACGACTCGTTGCGGAAAGACCGCCTCTGCAGATCAACGCAACTTTGGCCCCGCCCACTGGCGAGTTAGTGAGATGACGAGCAATACAGGATCACTGACTGGACTAAAAATAATATTACCGTATTTTCCGCACTATAAGGCGCACTTAAAAGCCTTTAATTTTCTCAAAAAATGACAGTGCGCCTCATATTCCTGGAACGCCTTATATATGTATCAATTGGTTAATAATGCTCCGCGTTATTAAATTCGCCCGCAAACTCGCGCTCGTGTCCATCTTATGCCCGCTCTGTCACACGGCCACTTCAACCTCGTATAAATCAGGTTATGTGTGTAAGTCACGAGCGCTCACTCTTACTAACAGACACACAAACAGACACACTGTCCCCGGCGCTGCTCGCGTGGCACAGAATGTTCATAAAGCGCTCCCCGTTCACAGTAACTGGGTCGTCTCATTCAAAACAGCCAGCTGTTGCTGTCAGCGAGCCGCCGCACATGAATACTCATGAGTCAGGCTGCGAATGTAATGGTGTGTTCACACCGAACGCGAATAGAGCGTCAAATACGCGTCTATCGCGTCAAATTAGACGCTTGAACATTCGCTCGAGTTAAAACTTGCGCGGAAGACATTCGCAGCAAACGCGTCGCCCCAATTCGCGTCATTCGCAACGCCTGGCGCGAATGATGCATCTATTCGCGTCTTTGCATTGACTTTGTATGTAATCCACTCGCGCAAATAATTAAATTCGCGTTCGGTGTGAACACACCATAAGTTACGTGCCCGCCCCAGCGCGCTCACGCTTACTAATAAACGCCTCGCCTCTGGCGCCGCGCACTCGCTACATTCCCTTTAGCACATCTAGTGGATGCATAACGCAAACCCAGTCAAGCGTTTGACTGCAGTATCTTATGCACCTTATAATCCGGTGCGCCCTATATATGAAAAATGTTCTAAAATAGGTCATTCATTGAAGGTGCGCCTTATAATCCAGTGCGCCTTATAGTGCGGAAAATACGGTACCATCCATAGGATCCTAATGTTGGGAATGTGGTTATTTTATTTATTTTCAACAATGTGAATGTCTCAGTTGAGCATTATTTGTTTGTTCACTGTCGATTATTTGGCAAATCAGTCACAATTTCGGCGCAGGCTTTGCAAGTAGACTTTTATGACATGGACTCGACAATAATGCATGTAGCATTAGCATCATGGAGTCCATGAAATTGTGACTGATTTGCCGAAGAATCGACGGTGAACAAACAAATAATGCTCAACTGAGACATTCGCAGTAACCATGTTCATTCTAATGCCTGATCTGTGACCAGTGATTTCTTAATATGTAATGATTCATGTACAGTCAGATGATTTGTGTCTATGTGCCAGTAAATCAAACCAGTGAGTGACTTAATGGTCATCTTCACATTTTTTTTCTCTTAGCAGAATGAAAATGTGATTTAAACTGTGATTAAATTATACAGAAAGGGATCAGAGAACGCTCCCTTTGCAATCACTGTTGAGCTGTCAGTCAAACACCACGAGTTTATCAGTGACTGAGTTCTGGACTCTCGCCAAAACTCCTGTTATAGCAAAGTCTGGTTATAATCAATAAATCTCTTTTTTACATTTTGTTTGCACTGTTAGTTATAATGAAAACATTTATTAACGAGTTGCAAACATGAGATCACTGCATTCATACACTTAACATGTCTGTGAACGGCTACATGCTCATAACTGAAACCTTTCGTGCCACAATCTAAATATAATGCTATAGCTCTGAATATAATGCTATAATCAACGTAATAGTAAAAACGTGCTAAAAGTTATCAAGAGAGTTCCACATGTGATACTTAGAGATGTTAGAGATCTTAGCCAATCACAGCAGTGGGCGTTTCCACTGAAGTCTCACAGCCAATCACAGCAGTGGGCGTTTCACTGAAGTTTTACAACCAATCACAGCAGTGGGCGTTTACACTGACGTCTCACAGCCAATCACAGCAGTGGGCGTTTCCACTGAAGTCTCACAGCCAATCACAGCAGTGGGCGTTTCACTGAAGTTTTACAGCCAATCACAGCAGTGGGCGTTTACACTGACGTCTCACAGCCAATCACAGCAGTGGGCGTACACTGAAGTCTCACAACTAATCACAGCAGTGGGCGTTTAAACTGAAGTCTCACAGCCAATCACAGCAGTGGGCGTTTACACTGAAGTCTCACAGCCAATCACAGCAGTGGGCGTTTACACTGAAGTCTCACAGCCAATCACAGTAGTGGGCGTTTACACTGAAGTCTCACAGCCAATGGGCGTTTACACTGAAGTCTCACAGCCAATCACAGCAGTGGGCGTTTACACTGAAGTCTCACAGCCAATCACAGCAGTGGGCGTTTACACTGAAGTCTCACAGCCAATCACAATCACAGTAGTGGGCGTTTACACTGAAGTCTCACAGCAGACACGCCCCTTCAAACAGAGCGTTCAAATCAGAGGCTTAAATCAGGGTAGGAAAAATGTCTTTTATGTCTAATTCATGACCATTTTTGATGGGAAAGCCAGGAAACATTATAAAATAAAAAAGATAAGGCAGTTCATGACCCCTTTAATACTTTGGGTTAAAGGTTTGTTCAAACCATGAAATACGAGCAATAGTAAATACACGACTGGGCAGAAGTTTGGCAAAAATCGTAATTATTCCAAACAGGGAGAGTTTTGTCAATTATAAACTGGGTTTTCAATTTTAGTATGCTTTATAATGTTCTTTTCCCGCAGTGTCCTGTTTTTTTTTGAGGTTTTCAAAGATCTGCTGATATAACAAAAGGGTTTATGCAATAATAACAACATTAACTGGCAGGAATGAATGTTGATCCCCGTACAGAAGTGTTGGTGTAATGCAGCTCTGCTGAAGTTCTGTCAGGCTGAGCTTTAGTTACGCACCTTTCTTCTCTTTTTTCTCCTCCTCCTCTCCCCCAGCACCGAGTAAAGTGAAGATGATCCCGGTCTGAGAGTTCACCCCGACAGCCATGACCACCATCCGACCCGAGCCCTCCATCACGTGTGTGCCTGGGGATTCAGTTAACGGCGCGGTAAGTCATGGAGCAACTGTAAGTAATAGCAGGCCTGACGCTCTCACCTCAGCACAACTGACACAATGTGTGATCTCATAGATGACTGCTGTCTGATAGCACACACACACACACACACACCTGACTGTAGAGGTGATAACTGACTCATTCATCAAAGCTAATTAATAGAGTTTATGCTGTCAAATGTACCATCAGTCTCAAACACAGTACTTGCTTGTCATTATTGTCCTTTATAATTTAAAATTGTTGAATCAAAGTACATTAAAACAGTGCATGACAATAAATGATGTAGTTGGCACTGAATAGAGTAACTAATAAATATGTTTAAATTATTACATTTTTTGTAATAATTATTATTATTTAATTATTAATCATTATTTTACTACAAGGTCGGATTGTTCGGTTATTGGTCGGTTATTGTTAGTTCATGTAAACTAATTTAGCTAACTCATTTTAACAAATTAAACCTTAACATGAAGCTATGGTTTCTAATTTAAACACATCAAATAACAGATTTCCATCTGTCCCATCTTTTCCTGCATCAAACAAACAAAATCTTGCAATTTTTTCCTTCTGACATAATCTGTTGGATTGATATTCAACTCACTATTTTGTTAATTAATAATTTTTAACTGGCACACATTTTGCACACAACATTGCAACCACATTCCTCAAAATAATGACATCAAAGTAGTGGCATTTGTGGGTCCTTTCTACAGAATGATTGGAAAATGATATAACATTTAACACTTTCTAAAGGTTAAGCATCTCCTTTCAATGACTAATTGTTACAAAAAGTAAAAAAAAATTAAGCCTATTTGTGGGAAGAGCCACTTATATTTTTTGCCTGTGTCGATCGATTTGACTTTTTCTGATGACTTGGATGTCGAACTTCAATATTTATTACGGGTGAAAGAGCACAACAAAGTGAACGCTGTGAAAGTAAAATATAGTAGTAAAGAGGGATTCACCGGAGAGAAGCATGGGGTCTTTATCTGCAGCTTTGCGCACGTGGTCGGATTCTCCCGTCAGAGAACTCTCATCGATCTTCAGATCGTTGCCTTGTATCAAGACCCCGTCCGCCGGGAGCAGGTCGCCTGAACACAGTAATGGTGTACATGTAGTAGAATTCTTAAGAACAAAAATAAAAAAAAACATGCCTCACCAAACCACACCTAACAAAAGCAACCGCACAAAAAAAGGTCACGCGTGTTCATAAAATGTAGGGAAGGGTGAAAAATTCCATCTCATTTTCTCCTCCAACTTCAAAATCGTCCGACATCGTTGGTTTACCTTTTTCTTTTCTTTTTTTTTATAGGGTTAGGCTTTTGACTTAGTCTTTGCACGTTGGCTTTGTAAACACTAGGTCTGCACTTCCGCCTACGTCACGCTTGACCTTTCAACGTGATCACGTAATGTACGAGCATTTGTGGTTAAAAAGTATATAAATGTTTATTTTGTTATAAATGTCCGCTGGTTTGACTGGATTAGACTCTTATTCCTCGGGCTGGGATCGTGTCGAGAGTTTGAAGCTGCACTGAAACTCACATCTGGACCTTCGGCCCGTTGGACCCCATTGAAGTCATTATATGGAAAAACATCCTGGAATGTTTTCCTCAAAAACCTTAATTTATTTTCGACTGAAGAAAGAAAGACATGAACATCTTGGATGTCGTGGGGGAGAGTAAATTATCAGGCCATTTTTATTCTGGAGTGAACTACTCCTTTAAAAGTTCAGCACTCATTATGGTGCACTATGTTTAAAAAAACCATGACATTCAAAGTTACTTATATCAAGTCTCCAGCTTAACTTGATAAATCCAACGGTCAAGAGCACAACAGGGACAAAACTGTTTCTGAACACAGGCAGCCACTCAGCAATGGAGCATATTTCAAAATCTAATCTCCAAAAGCTCTTCTTAGTGCCTTTGTGTTCCTTCCAACAATTCCTTCAGTTTCTCCAAACAACAAGTCTGGATCAATATGGCTGTCTCCAAAGATTTCCAAAGTTGATCCTCTAAGATGGCACATGTCAAGCATTTCACAACAGAGTCTCTCTCCAATTTGTCTGAGTTTACACCCCTAACTAAGTCAAAACCAAAATGACAAGAATAGCAGTATGTTGTGCAACAATAGGCAACACTATATTGTAGGTGTTCCCCAGGGTTCGGTATTGGGCCCTTCTGTTGTTTTTTATATATCAACAAATGTTTTTTCGTTCAGAGATAATTTTGCTTTCATTTTCCATCTTTGCAATGCATCATATCATCTCCCACACATATTCAAAAAATAAGCTACTGCTAACCACCACTGTACTAGTCAAGAAGATGGAGCCCCTTTTCCCGCTTGCCAAACGCTCTCACCCACAGGATCCCTCCATCACTGTCAACACATGCATTATCCGCCTCCCACTCGATCAGGAGATCCGAAATAACACCCAGAACCCCTCCAACACTGCAGAACCAGCACAGCACTAGTCTGATAACATCTCCGGAGAATCCAGTGCTGATCAGCTTGACCAACTCTCATAATCAAACTGTGAATTAATGACACAGATCAGTCTCGCTCCATCGCACAGCGATGCTGTCTGGTCATGCTTTAAAGCGCTCTTGATAACGCTCCACTTCATTAATAGATTTCAGATTATATATGGCTGAACCTTCAATTAGAAATCTTGAATTTCATCTATGTTAATACATTTATACATTTATACATTGACACATGTCCATGGATTTATTTTAATCGAGATTTAAGGATAACATGCATATGGATGTGTATATTGTAGATTAACTTTACCTTTATGTCTTCAATAATTCATTTTTAATGGTTCTATAGTGTGAAATATTAATTGTAGTACATATATTCCATGTACTGTTGTCTCTTAATTAATATGTGTTCATAAAAGTGGCATGAATGATAATCATTAGAGAATGAGCTCAATACTGTTTCAAATCGTGTTAGATGGAGTTTAGCATGTCACATTGTGGGAAATGTCAAGTTCTGAAAAATATTAAATGTCAAACTCATTATTTATTACTTATTACATTATTAACTGTAAAAAAAAAAAAACATTAATTTGTCCACAAACACTATGTTAAGTACCACACACTCAAAGCAACCGAACGTAGCATAGTGTTTTGCAACTGATTTGGTATTTGTAAATAGTTACGTTCGGTTGCTTTGAGTGTGTGGTACGTCACAACTATTTACAAATACCAAATCATTTGCGATTTAACAAAGTGATGAAAATAAAATCCCCCCGATTGTAACACTGGGGAAATTAAAAAGTCTGAATAATGGGCAAGCACAAAATCCAAATTTAACCTTTGAACTCAAGTAATTAGAGATGCACTATAGAAAAAAATCAAAGATGCCCCGCCCTAATATGTCCTTATAATCTAGAATCAATATTTTATTTTATTTTTCAAAATCCCCCTAGAAGACAGAAACGTTCCCCTAATTGAAGAATCACCGCATATACTCTGCTCTGTTATTTCTCAGTCTCGAGATAGTTTTATCATGTTAATTAATATGACAATGTTAGCGGGTCATTCCATGTCAAATCAAGCAGAGGTTCTCGACTCAAACATTTAAAGACATAAACAGTGATGAAAGCCAAAATATTAAATGCCATGGATGAATATTTATTGAGTAATCCCCTATTTTGTAGAGGGGGTTCAAAAAAATAATCTTCACCTGAGATTTGGAGTCAAATTACAGGAGCGTAAAAATAACTTCAGAAAGATGGCAGCATCATTATATTATTTCTACACACAGATAGGAAGGTCTGTTAGTAAATTATGTTGACTTTAGCAATACTTGGCGACAGATCGTTGGGGAGAAGCAAATTTATTTGTTTTTTTTTACTTAACATGCCTGTTACTCGAAAAGTAATACACATATTTCACTATATTTTTAGTTTCTAGTTCTTAAAAGGTTCTTTTGGTATCTTAATTTTAAGCCTCTATATGGTTAAATCCCAGAGATATAGGGATCTCAATGCGGCTTCATGAGTAAATTGTTAAATTGTACACATTTTCAGTGGTCAAAAACCAAATGTGGGTCACTTATCAAAGTCCACTAAAGTACACAGATTTAACGAATAGATCTACCAATCTGTGTGTAAAATTAACAATATAATGATGCTGCCATCTTTCTAAAGTCATTTTTACACTCCTGTTATTTGGCTCCAAATCTCAGGTGAAAATGATCACTTTGACCCCCCTGTACAAAATAGTGAATTACTCAGTAAATATTTCTCCATGCCATTTAATATTTTGGCTTCCATCACTATTAATGTTTGTCGGGCCCTTAATGTTGACGTTTGCAGGACCGTCTTACAACAAATATTGAATCTGACTATTTAAATGTTGAGCAAGCAATCTGATTGGCTGCAGAATCAGCAGAGGCCAATCAGCTAACATGCAGTAAATAATGTGACTGCTAACAGACTGCATGTAAAGGACTTATCAGGGACCTATTATAAATACAAGAGGGATAAGTATTTTAAAAAAGAAGAACTTGGGGACACATACCATACTTGATTTGTGCGATATCTCCAACGACGATGTCTGCCACGGGGAGCTGTATGACCTGGCCTCCTCGCACCACCTGGAACTTCTGCTCCTGCTCGATGCGGCTCTGTAAACCCCTGAACTGCTTCTCTTTGCTCCAGTCGTTGAAGGCCGTGACCAGAACAACACACACCACTGAGAGTAAGATCGCAGCTCCCTCGATCCAGCCGGCCTCGGCCTCGCCCTCGTCCTCGGCTCCCGCGGTCGCGGTCCCACACGCTGCAGAGAGAGCATCGACATCACTTCAACATCACTTTACATCATCACTTCAACATCACATCATCATCACTTCAACATCACATTACATCACATGACATCATCACTTCAACATCACATCATCATCACATCATCATCACATCATCATCACTTCAACATCACATCATCATCACTTCAACATCACATTACATCACATGACATCATCACTTCAACATCACATCATCATCACATCATCATCACATCAACATCACATCATCATCACATTACATCATCACTTCAACATCACATCATCATCACTTCAACATCACATTACATCACATGACATCATCACTTCAACATCACATCATCATCACATCATCATCACATCAACATCACATCATCATCACATTACATCATCACTTAAAACTCCTCTTTTTAGATTCGCTTATTCTGATTGACATAGCCTTTGTGTATTTTGATTTTTTACATTTTTGTTCATGTTTATATTCATTGTTTATGTATTATTGTTTGTAAAGTGTCCTTGGGTGTCTTGAAAGGAGCCCATAAATAAAATTAATTATTATTATTATTAACATTTAAACACGCTGCTGAAAACACACTGTATAAATCCAACTTTTTTTCTTTTTTTTTTGTACCGTTCATGGAAAGTGCCGCTTCTCACGTTTCTTCTTAGCATCCCTTTGTTGTGTAATGTGAGATGGAGATCTAAATGA